>OX421971.1:88613449-89813449 GCA_949128135.1 Parasteatoda lunata
TTGTAACTCATCTGCACTTGTATTTTCATTTCTAATTATTTGTGGTATTGATGTCTTTCCTCTTCCTAAAATAAAATTATTGCCGATTAGAAATTTTTACTTAAAACAGTGCAATAAATAAATAAGTAAAAAAAATCCAAATATTTTCATGACCTTATTTTTAATATATGATACCTGGATATTTCTTAGATAATTCACACTGCAAAAAGGCAAAATTTGAAACTAAAATAACTAACAAAAACTAATGTTTTAGATACTCCTATGATAAAGCAACAAATTTATGATATATTTTTAATGAAGAGAATTCAGTTGCTGACTAACTATATACAAAGAAAATCTAAAATTTTTTGAAATATTAGTCAGTCATGGTTGGTAAAAAATTCAAATTTTGTTCATAGGTCGTCTGAGTTCTGCATATATCAAAACAAACTTTCATAAATTTTTTGTGCAAATTTTGAAAAATTAACATCACTACCAATGTTTTTTAAAACTTTTACCAAAGATTAGAACAACTAAGACTTCTTAATTAAATTCATATTTATAAATAGTAATATATAATACATATTTCAATTTTAATCCAATATGTAGCCCAAAATAGAAAGACATGTTAAATCAATTTGAGATAAATAAATTTTAAAAAATAGTTAGTAAAAATAGTTTTATATAAAAAATAGTTTTATTTAATTTTTATAGAATTCAGAAAATGAAATAAAATTTCTGACCTGCAAATTTAGAATAAGAGGGTGTGCTAAATGAAGAGCAAGAAGGCTTTTCATCTGACTGCTCAAAACTGCTTTTATGACTTAAGGCAGGAAATTTCTTGCATACATTCAAAAATTTTGATTCAAATGCTTTCTTCAAGTTTTGTTCAAAATCTGAGTTACGCTGGACTTCCTTTTTGGCACTAGAATTGACATTTACTGATTCCAAAACTAAATTATCATTGTCATCACACAGAGATTGATCTTCATTTTGAATATTAAAATTATGGGATTCAGCACTTGTTGAAGTTGCATCAGGATTATTAGGAGAAGGAAATGATTGAGTCAGTCTTGATTTTATGGGAATTCCACTACGAATTTGAGAGAGAGAAGAACAGAGGTCATTTCCTTTAGAATGTGTCCTACTTGTCTGTTGCAGGCCTTCTACAGCAGAAGGCTTTCCTAAGCTGATGCAAGCTGCGACTAAATCATTGTCCCCAGCTTTTTCTTGTTGATCATCATTTTCTAAGGAGGTCGAGCTCTGAAAGTATAAAAAATAATAATTAACAACCACAATTAATTAGTCAATTGAAAGTCACATTTAATAGAAAAAAAGCAATACATTCTGTCATAGCATAATACAGCCAAAATAATACACAAAAAAAATCAAATCTCTAAAAAGAATTTAGGTTTTAAGGGGGCTTTAAACAAATGCATCAAAAAATTGAAAATACAGAATTTAAAATACGCAGAATCTTTAGATAAATATCGTAATCATTAACAACACATCAAACTCAAGTTTCTATGTAAAATTTTTCGTAAAGCTCTTGCGGCATAAAAGTTGAAATAGCAAGTCTTATCAGAATTTTTTTTCTTTTCCCAACCTTAAATTTTTTACATTTTATGGCCATTTCAAGGCCAATAGATTGTTAGAATTTTTTGTAATAAGACTAATCTTCATCTATACTTGCAAGTATTACACAAAATTGGCATTTAATGTATTATTTACAGACATTTTACAATTAATTTTTCTTTTATTTGTACATGGACATATTCAGTTTTTCAAATAAACTATTCAACATCACTGCACAATCTTAATATTCATAAAAAATTGGTGACTGGTATGTACAAAAAATCAGATTTAAGATATTTAGAATAAAATGCTTATTACTTTTGAGGCAGAAATATATCAAATAATTATGCTAATAAATCTATATGGGATAAAGTCAGTATCTGGGAACATTAAAAAATTGTATAGGCCAGAAAAATATTTCAAAATATAAAATATTATATCAGATATATTTAACTTAATCAAAAGTTTACAAAGAAATAAACATTTTAAATTAAATTAAAAATTAGTAACTACTGAAAAATCACAGGTTGATCCCAGGAACACAATTTAAATAGAAAATTTAACATACAATTAATCTTATATTTAAAATTAAACATATATTTCTAGTTTTTTTTTCATTTAGTACAAATGAAATTAGAATAAAACTAATTGAAAAAAATAAAGAAGCTCAGAAGATTTTGATTCCTGACAATAGCAAGCTATAAAAACACAAGTAGCAACATACAAAGAAGCAGTACATAAGGTGTGAATAATAATAATATACTTCTTTTTTCAAATGGCATTTTTTTTTTACAACCAAGTTTTGTAAAATAAGTTAGAAGTAAAAACATTTTATTGTCACTTTTACCCTGGCAAAATTTGTAGCAACTGAAATGAACTGAAAAAGTGGTTAGATATATTTTTTTTTTTTTAAATTTTTCAAAACATTTTCAAGTGCAGCATTGATTTAAATTTAATTTACTTGTTTATAATACACCATTCACTGCTTAGGATATTATTAAAACAAAATAATTTCAAATGCAGGGATGATTTTCTAAACTAAATTTTGAGAGTGTAAAAAATTACAGAATTTAAAAAAATGCAAGCAGTTTTGAAACAAAGAATTTTCTGAAATTTTGAATTTAAAATCTATTTAATTAATAGCAGCATTTTCATATTATTATCTACTTCTTATATTTCAAATAAGTAAAAAAAATAAAATTAAAAATCTAACATGTTAATAGAATAGGTAGGTAAAAAGATACAGAATTTTTTATAAAAACTATATTTACATTTAGAATACAAAAAGAAAACAAAAATTTTTTAAAATTCTAAATAGACAAAACTTCTTTGAAAAAAATGTGCTTAACAGAAGCAGAAATTTCAAAAAAAGAATAAATGTAGCAATAAAGGAAACGAAGGAAATAAAAATTAAAATATGACCACCAAAGCCGACGTCTTCAGGGGTACCGGCCCCGGTAGCCATAAAACAAAACCTTTTCTATTGAGAGAGAGGCAAATGCCTAAATAAACTCCCTCAGTACCCCAAAGGTTTTGTATAGAAGTCCAGGAAAGAACATGAAATATATAGAAACAATTCAGAAAAGAAACTCAAACAAAATCAATCACCAGAAAATAAAAACTCACTTTAACCAGGTCAAACAGCGATTTCATAAGCAATCCGAATGAAAAGATTACAACGCACAGATTGAGAAAATCTCAAATCTCATTCGGATTGCTTATAAAATTGCTGTTTGACCTGGTTCAAGTGAGTTTTTATTTTTTGATGATTTTGTTTGAGTTTCTTTTCTGAATTGTTTCTATGTATTTCATGTTCTTTCCTGGACTTCTATACAAAGTCTTCAGGGTACTAAGGGAGTTTATTCAGGCATTTGCCTCTCTCTCAATAGAAAAGGTTTTGCTTTATGGTTACCGGGGCCGGTACCCCCTGAAGACGTCGGCTTCAGTGGTCATATTTTTATTTCCCTCGTTTCCTTTATTGTTACATTTACATTTAGAATAAAATTATTTACATAATGATCTTTAATTTCATTTTATTTAAACTGCACCAGAAATTCTGCAGAAAAGATACGCCTGGGACTAAAAGTCTTTATCATATTTTTTTAATGCCAAGTGAAGATCAAATAAAACAAACTTTAATAATAAGTTAAATTCACACATTGCACTATAACAAATTTATCCAGTTGGTAGAAATATTAGTAAGTTAGAATGTATATATATATATATATATATATATATATATATATACACAATATATATATCACAATAAATAAATAAATACTAAATACAAAAAGGATAAAAAGAAAAAGAGAAAAATGAAGAAAAAAAAAGAAGAAAATTATTAAAATAAAATATGGATATTTTATTTTAATAATTTTCTTCTTCTCTTTTCTATAATTTTTTCCATGTTTTCTTTATATTTTGAACAATATTTATTAAAAGTATTTACTTTTATATGAGAAGCTAAATTTAATTCTGCATATACATTTTACTTGGTTAATGTGTTCAAATAAAAATAGTACTTCAGTTCTTTTTTTCTTTCAAATTTATTTCAAACCAGATTTAAAATGTGAAGTTTCAAATCATTTTTTTAAAATATAGCAGAATTACAATCCCTTTAAAATATAGATATATAGCATCTATTTAATAAGATAATATAAAAGCAAATGTACATAATAATAAACATAAACCTAAAAGAAAATGCACAAATCAAATCTTACTTCTTGACTGGAAGATTGATCTTTATCAGGAGAAATCGGGCTATTTTGAGGTCTAGATGGTATGGTTTTCAACGAAGAAGGTGAATCTAAAATATCACAGTTTTCCGACTGATCAGTAGAGAGTTCAGGTTGCATGGCTTCATTACTTTGAACAAACACATCACTGTCCAGGGACATTCTTTTCACAGAACTAGGCAGAGAATCGGTGGAAGGTAGAGTAGAACCAGAAGGCCAGGCAGGCCTGGGTCGAATAAGTCCTCTGGCGTCTGCATCTGATACTTTATCTGTAAATTCGGAAATTCGGGGCCTTTCTTCTGTTGTACAATATCCAGGAGAGTCCGGTAGATCTGTTGGAGATATTACAGCACTTGTTCTTTGGCTGAAATGAATTGCCAGTAAGAAAATTGAATCAAGAATTAAAATTTATTTTATCAGTTAAAATATATTTATCATTTAAATATAAGTCTCAATATGACAAAATTTCATATATTTTTGATGAAATAACATAAATTTTAAAATTAAAATGGAATAATAGCTTGAAATTATTTCGCACAATGTAAAATTAAAGAGAGTTGAAAAAGAAAAAAATCTCAAAAGATATGCTACTACTGAAGTCACGAAAAAAAAAAAAGCTGTATGAAAATGTATTTTGTACAAAAATGAACATTTAAAAATTAACAAATTAAATAGATACTTATTTAAAATTTCTTCAACAAACTGCAAATCTTTATAAATAGCAATTATACTTAAATATATCAATCATGCTAATTCTGAAAATTTTATAAAAATTTAAAAATTTTTTTTGATATAAATAAAAAAAATTCATTTAGAACAATCGATAGTAGACTTATAAACACTTATGGTTTCAAAACAATACTATATCAAAATATCACTAACACAATAACATAAAATTTATTCTTTTTAAAATAGTATAAATTTTTATCTTTATCTTTAATATGAGATTCAAATAAAAAATAACACACAAAATGTTTAACATTTCATAAATAAGATATTTATAAATAATGTTCATAATTATTTTTATATTTTAATACAAAATTTATCAGTAGATATTAACTATACACTACTGTACTATGAAATTTCAGTCATTATACAAATATTAGACATTTCTTATTTCCATAATTTGAAGAATCTCTATAATCACCCAATAAATATCAATCACCACATAGTTTCAAATGCCAAAATTGAATGAAGTGTTTCTTTTTTACTAGGTAAGGATTACATAACAAAATAAGTAAAATGGTTATACATTTTTTAGAACAGACTAAATATTTTCCACTAAATGTCATATTCAATAAATGAAAATTATTTTGAATGAACAATAAAATGCTAAGTTAGACCCATGCAGAAGCCAAAATATCAGTACAAGTTCTCCGAAAAGAAATTTTTCATAAAGTAATTGCAGAAATGTCCTGTTAACCTGGCTTACTTAAAAAAAGAAAAGCAATTCAGCAATCGATTTCATTATAGTGAATAATAGATTAACACAATGGCTATGTGCCAATAAGTCAGAGACCACACCTAATCTAATCTTCAAATACTATTTCATATTTATTTAAAGTTGTTTAACTTATAGCTCATTTTTTCCTTACAAAATTACTTAAATAAATCCAAATACAAAATTGTGTTTAGGAATTCAATAATATTGGAAAATGACATTATAATAAATACAATAACACGAGAGCCATTATAAAATTTCTTCTTTTTTTTTTTTGCATTCAAAACTCAGTGTTAAAAGCAAAAGTTAATTAGTTAAAGACAAAAAGAAAACAGAAACAACGATCAGCTTGATTTTTGGTATTAGCTATCTTTTAGAAGTTTTTATAAATTTAGGTTGAATTAGAATAGCTGTAAATGGTTGGTTTTTTAATCCAGAATTTTGTGAAGAGTATGTTTTGGGGAACATTACAGAGTAGAGTATATATTGGAGAAAAGTAAAAAAAAATATAGATAAAAAATGCTGAAATCTACAATTAATATTTAGGTGTTCAAACTAAGATGTAAAATTACTTTTAAACACTTAATCTTTTAAAGGTATTTATTATTTATTTTAAGCCTAACAACTTAGAAATTATCAATATAATTTTACAACACATAATAAAAAAAACTAATAACTGAAATTTATGAAATTTTAAAATTCAACCATATAAAAGTACAACCTGCATATGATTTATAAATATAAAGACACTGGTACTTTAATTTCAAAATGTAAATAATACGCTTATTTGAATTTAATACAGTCATATTAGTCATACAGTCATTTAAATTTCTTCACTAAGTTTTTAGGACAAATAATTGTTTTGTTTCAAATAATTTAGGACAAATCATTTCAGGAATTTCTTCAATTCCTAAAGTGACTTAGCTGGTCAAAACTTTGGTTTCTTTCAAGCTAATTGAGGATCTATTATTATTTTTCAGGACAGAAATACTGTTAACTTAATTATTTTTAATAATGTACATGAAACAAACTTAACATTAAGGACATAACATTTAAAAGTTTTAATGTGCAGTAAAATAAAGTAAAAAAAAAGATATCAATTTAATTTTTTCTTAATTTTCAAATGCTAACTATTATTTAACTATTACCTAAATATAATCTATTATCTTATATTATCTAAATTTAGTCACTATTTTAATATTAGATTCTAATTAATCTGTCTTGAGAACAAGGGGAAAAAAAGAATTCTGTTTAAATTTCATACCTAGTTTATCTTTATAACAAGAAATTAAGTATTATAAAATAATATTTAAGTTTAAGAGCTATCAAAATCCAATTATAGTTACATAATAAAATTAATTTTATAATGAATACAAGATTGCTTGAATCTGTGATAAACATAAATATGTAGAGCTTAAAAGAATGTTTAAAAAAAATATTGTTACTTATTGCAAAGACATCAAAACTAATAAAGATAATGATCTCATTTACCTGACATCACTGACCCAGGAACTTCGAGCAGAATGTTGAAAACAACTTGTAAGTGAGCTTAAGGAGCTACATCTAGACACCACTAAGGATGTTGGATCACCACTAGCTGCATCACTCATTTCTTCTAAAGAAATGCGAAACACGTTTTTTTTTAAATAAATAGGAGGAATTTCAGAGACAGAAAAATAAGTCAAATACTCATTGAGAAATAAAAATTTAAAGATAAAAGAAGAAAGATTTAAGAGTACTTAGAAATTAATTGATCAATTCTGCTCAAATGTTGGATTTTGAGATTTAAAATTATACGGTTTAAATTAATGTAAAAATTTGTGTAACTCACACAAAATTTGTTTTGTTCATAACTAAAATAAATAAATGAGTTTTGTAATTGTATGCAAATTTTTATTTTGAAATGCTCAAATAGTACCAAGGGTATGGGGAAATACTGTTAAAGTAAAATTAACACTAAGAGGATAAAACTTTCAAATGCATTCCTGACTAAACTATTGGTACCATATTTTTCAAATTGTGGCTGTTTTTATGTTTTCATTGTCCATAATCCAAGGCAGTAGATAAAAAATGCATGCTTATTAAAAATAAAGTCATTTTTTTAGTTAAAATATTGTCTACACTAAATAATTAACATATTATATTTAAGGTTATGCCTTTGACCATTAAGATTATATGTTATTATATGACAATCCAATAGTTAGATCAAAAGTTATTAAATTTTATTTGGCACACAATACATTTTATAACAAAAATTTTTAACACTCAATTCCAAATAGAAACTGAATCTATATTTTTACCTACATCATAAATAAATTTCTATTTAATGTATGAGAAAGAAAAGAATTAAGAAAAAACGCAAAAAAAATGCAAAAAATAAAAATCTATGAAATTTTTGCTGATTCTCTTACGATAAATAAAAAAGAAAGAAATACATTAAGTAAAATTTAGAAATAAAGAAAGTTGTTAATTGTACTTATACGAGTTCATGTGGCAAGAAAGGTAACGGGTAAAAACATATTTTCTTCATTGTTGGAAGCTATAAAAAATCTTATATCTCATCAAAAAAATTTTAATTCTAAGTTCTGGATTATAGAATACAAAAAATACACTTACAAAAAATTTATAGGTTATCAACAGCATTGTTTATTTATTTTTTCAACATTTATTTTTATTTATTTATTTTTGGGTAGTTCGTAACAGTTTATACAAATACCCATTCCACACTCAATAAGTTAATAAATCTGAGTGCTTTATTAAGCATTTTTTAATAAATTTCTTAGTATAAACTTAACATACACCATCAGTGCTTTACTAGAGGTTTCTTTAAACTGAATGTATATTTGTGTAGGGACCTAGATGAACAATTTTAGTTATTAATTTAAAAGTGACCCTTGAACGAATAGGATTTTAGCTGGTGATATTTTTTGAAAGAAACACAATATATCATCAAACAATAAAAATGTTTACATCTCAAAAAAAAAAATCTTACCTTTACTTATAGTGACTGCAGAGGTTGACATACAGTCACTAGGTTTCTTGTGTCTCAAAACTACACCTCTAGGTTTTTCTCTTACTTCATTTTCATGAATTCCATTTTCTTGAATAAATGAACTATTTGAATGAGTATAACTTCTTTCGAATTTTTCAGTAGAGTTAACTCGCTTATTTCCTGGGAATTCTATAATACTACTCAGAACATTTTTATCACTTATATTTGAAGATTCAGAAGCAAATCCATTTGTGTCTAAATGGCTGAAGCCATTATGTATCAAATGTTGTGACAAATTATTATGCATGCTTCTTTTCTGTGCAATCCTATTGTTCCTTAATCCCCAAGCATTCTTTTTAGGAGACAACAAAGTATTTGGCCTGACAGCTGGTTTGTCTTCCCCATCCGATAACTCTGCATGTCCGTTTGTCTTGACTTCAGGTGATTCATAGCTATTTGTTCCAGATTGCAAATGCCTAAACATTTGTAAGACAACGTTGCTGTTATTTTCAAAGGGAAGATTAGTTTTTTCTTTCCATTCAGTTGGTCTCTCATGAACAGTTCTACCATCGAACGGCATCGATCGATTGTTGTTAACAAATATTTTGAACCTCTCTCGTTGTGCTTTATAATGGGGAGGTTCTGAACGAGTGCTTCCGAGGCTGTCTTTGCTTTCTGATCGAGGAACACGGACAGGAGAACCTACGTGTCCATTTATACTGTGGTACATTCTACCCGGGAGATAAGAAAGAAACTGAGGTTTACGATCAAGGCAACTAAAACCGTTTGTTTCATATGCTAGCTTCTTGCTGATATCGCCATTAGGGGTGGGACTGGTTTTAGGACTATCAATGTTATCACAGGTTTCAGCGAGATCTTCGTCAAGATCAGCAGCAAGAGCTCGTTGTTTTCTGACTAGAAGAGAAGGCATGTTGGGTGATCCACCATTTACATGGTGTCCATTTTCAGAATGAGATCCTATGCTAATACCCATACCATCTGGCTTAGCTGCAAGAAGGTTTTTTAGAGCAGCTGAACTACCCATGGATATCATTTTATGCTTTGAATGAATTAGATTCCTGAGCATGCCAACAGCTCCCATTTCCCATAAGGCTTGTTGGTCTTCAGCACACCTTGCAGAAAGATTCCATAAAGTACCACACGCATTGCTAACTATTGTCAAACTAGGCGATTTTAAGTGAGACAGTAAAGTTTGAAGGCATTTATGCTGTCTTAGAGTAGCTCTGTAGTCTTCACGAACAGCAATATGGCTGGACACATTTCGAAGTATTCCACCACCATTTTCAACGATAGAGAGAGTATTTGAGGAACTTTTATAGGTAAGAGTGGAGACTAAGAATTCTAAGGCTCCCTCTACTTCACAGATATCTGCTTTGTTCATGCTACAGTGAGCTGAGAGATTCCACAGTGCTGACAGAATGCTTTTCAATGTAGACTCTTTCTGGGCTTCCATAGCTGCTTTCATGAGGGTAGTGACAACTCCCACTTCTCGCAGAATTTCTTTGCTTGAAGTGTCAGCTCTCCAGGACAGATTACGTAAAACACTTGCAGTAACCTAAAATATGGACAATAAATGTTTATTAGTAAAACAAAAATGTAAGTAAAATTTAATATTTCCATGATAAATGTTCTTATTTGTTAGTTCCAACAAACCAACAAATATTTTCTGATCTTTCTAATCAGAGCTGACAAGAGAAACATTGATTTTTAGCAATCTTAAAATTAAAGAATAGTACTTTTATTATATTTATCACATACTTCTAACAAAATGAATGCAGATTATAAATTCAATAAACAGAATGATTTTAGTTTCATTAACTACGTAATAACACACAAAGCTTAAATAAAAGACACAACTAGGTACTAAAGATAAAAAAATATTTTATTTAATAATAATAGGGTAGTTTGATGTTATAAACAAGCATCCCCATCAATAATTGATATAACTAGGTAAGGCATGATCAACCCAAGAAATATTTGATTTTATAAATTTTAGTTTTAAATAATTAATACAGAAAATTGTCATGAATAAATGATATGCTTGATACTGACTAATGATTCTTGCTTATCGTGTTAAAAGTTAATTGGTCTCAAACTTACTTTCAGTTATGGTGATGTTACAGAAGAAAGAGCTCACCTGTCGGAGGTCCTCGTTGGGTGAATGTAATTGTGCTACTAAAGCTTGCATGAAAGGTTTCATGGAGCATAGTAAAGCTTTGTTTGTTCCATCTCCAAATGTTAAATTTGTGAGAGCCATTCCTGCATAGCGTCTCACAGTAACACAGAACTGGTCACTTGTATTCCCATGAACTTCATGGTCAGCTTGAATAAGCTCAGCAATGGCTTGCAAACCACCTATGACATACAATTGCATTTCAAAAAAATTAACCATATATTTATATATTTCTTAATTACTATAAAAGTAAAATGAAGTGAAAAATTACTAAAAATAACCTCAAAAATAAAGTTATTCTCCACATAGAAAATTTACAATAATATAAATAACTATTAAATTATAGTGGTCAATCTATATCCTATAAAAACTTTGTTTTAATAAACTATTTATTTTGATTCAAATTATGATTTTTTTAAATCATAAATGATTAATTTTTTAAAACCAATTTTATCATAAATATGTGTGATAACTGTAAGACAAAAATTAAGAATACTAAATATACAATTTAAAAACAGTAAACAATTAAGAAATATAAATAAATACCTAGCTGACACATGGCATGCCTATGCTCTTCATCAAAAGATAGTTTCATGAGAGCAGCTATAGCAGGACCAGGATGCAAGTCCAAGTTTTCTAAATAAAACATGTTTTGCTTAATAAAAAATGACTATATATAATTCATAAATATACCATTCAAAATTCAAGTTAGAATTTTTCTTTCTGGGATGATGGAAAAATTTAATGAGATATATTTGTTAGCGATGGGATTCAGTTGGTATACATGTACCAGTTCTTAAAATTTCTACAGTACTGTGTGCCATTTCTTAAGTACTGCCTAGAGGCTCTTAAATTTCTCAGCACTATTGATTTATCATAATTTCATTCAAAATCAGCATCAATTGGCTATTATATTTAATTCGTAAAATACATCTAAGATATGATAGCTTGAAATAAGATATTGGTCCAGCATATGAAATTAAATTGTAAAATATATTTCTGAAGAAATAGAATCATTAATTTCCAGCATATATTTATAATATTTTTAAAATAAACACATATTAAACGGCATTTCATATTGTGAAGATAAATAAAATCATACTCCTTAAAACTTAAAACCAATAAAATTCAGGATGGCTTTCTTCCTGTTGAAGTTGTAGAGATGTCAATTAAATTAAAACTGTCGCCCGAATAACAATTTTTAACTGGGTATGCTATATAATACATTTTTACCATTATGAGAGAAATCCACGTTGCTAGAACCTAAATCTCTTAGAAAATCTGAGTAATCTCTAATTTGTTCTAAAAGTCTTAGAACTCTAGCTTCACGCCGTCCTCTTCTGTCATCAGGGTGGGCATGCACTATGTTATGTAATGCTTGGCTGGCCCTTCTTCTAGCCTCCCTCACAGCCCATTTCACATTTTCAGAACTTCTTTGCTCCGCTACACTCACTTGGTCCCGTTCACTTCCATGTAATAATTGTATCAAAAGGGGTAAGCAGCCTATAAACATAAGTAAATAATATAGTATCTATAAATGTAGGTTAAGTACAATATAAATGCAATTGTATAATTTATTATAAATAGCATCATTAGGAAGAAAATTAAACTAATCATTATAAAAATAAAAAAAATTTAGTGCGTTTAAACAAGAAATAAATATTACGAAATGGTATAAAAAAAATTTATAAAATTTTATTGCAACAGATAATTTAAATAACACTGATTGTGGCAATTTTGAAAGCATCTAATTTTGGAAATTAACTAAATATACTATTCAGGTGTCTGTCCAGACATTTTGTGAAAGGTCCTGTTTTTGTAAAATTATGGAAAAACTATTCATAATTTGTGAACATAAAATAAGTGTTAAGTCACATTCTTTCAGCCAGGGTCCTGCTTTTGTGAATTTGTGCAAATAGGGTCCTGTTATTGCAAAAATTGCTAAAAAAATTTTCAACAAGTCTTTAAATTGTAAATAGATACAAGACTCTGCTCAACAATTGCTGCTACTAAATTAGAGATGTAACATACAAATATTTGCTATTTAGCCTATACGGCTCAACACAGAATATTCATTTCGGACGAATGGAACAAAATCACTCACATTTTTAATAATTTTAATTGACGTATTTTAAATAACACAACTTAGTTATGTATCAATTTTTATGTGTTATACATTAAGTAAACTTAAACAATTCATAAATTTATAATATTTTATTTAAAAAATTGCCAGGAATTATTTTTTATTTACATAATATTATATTAATTAGTTTTATGAATAAATATAAATTGATCATTTATTTATTTTTTAAAAAAATCATTTAATATTAATAAGAATGTGCACATGATGTTAGTAAAAGTAGAAATATTTTCTTAGAATAGTACATTTGGAATTTAAACTTAGGAAACTTGGAAAACTTAGTTCATTTCGAACCGTTTTTCTTTTTTTTCCTCCCCCGGGAAGGGTTTATTTGATTAACAAAACAATAATGAAGATAAACAAATTTGTCAACGATTCAAATGAGCCAAATTTCTTCTAAACAGACCCCTGCTATTTAATTCAATTTTAATATAAAACATTAAAATATTGTAATTTCCTACCAGTGGCAACACTAGAAGTCTTCAAGGTGCAAAATTATTATTGCCACCAACAAACAAAAATAATCAGCAAATAATTAATTGGTTATAGACATCAATCAGGAACTCATTTTACAGAACAATATTTCAATCATTAAAGCAAGTCACAAAGAGAATTCAGAGGCTTTCACTTTTAAGACATGAAAACAGGGTTCATACAAAGATCAGAAGACGAAATCCAAGGAGTCCCAAAATTTAAAAACTTTGTGTAAAAGATAACTCGACAGTTTCTTTTTAAAATTAAAAAGAAGTTATTATAAAGAACTTTCAAAAATGTATAATTTGCATAAGATATTCTTTACTAGCCATTTTGAAATAAATATTGACCTAGTTAAACTTCATCAAGAAAAATAAAGTTATCACTATCACTTTCATACATAAATACATTTTTCAATTTCAAATATTTTAATAAATCTTGTTAAAGTACATAGTACAGATGTTAAAGATTAACATAAAAACCTACCAATCCCATATTTTTAAATTTGAATACATAAGAAAATCTAAGGCATTTTATACAAAAAAAGTCCCGCAGTGGACTGATTATTAAGACACGGTTCCCAGCAGATCACCGAAGTCAAGCATCACTGGTTGCGGTCAGAGTGCGGGTGGGTGACCACTTAAATTAGTCTGCCTAGGGAGCGAGGGTGTGTGGTATCGGTCCTCGTTAAACGGTTCTACCGTAAAGTGCTCAACTTCACGTGCAGGTCGTCGGCTACCGAAGCAGGGGTGCCATCCCCTCTACAGAGGATCAAAATTGTGATGACATGTCTTCGGATCATCCTCAGGGATGTTTCCCAGATCGTCGCCAATAGCTCATTGTGCAGCTCTAGTGCCCAAATGAACAACAATACAAAAAAAAAATTACAGTAAATCATTAATTAAGTTTGCTTGTAACATATAAAATTAAAATTATTTGCTGTTGCTTTTTTCTTCTAACTCTTGCAATTCAATTTTTTTTTCTTTTAAAGTTTTTCTTATCCTATTAGATTTTGACAAAGTTATATTATTTAGATTCCCTGCTTGAACAGCAAATTCATCAGCAGACTTAGTAAGTTCATCTATGCAACGCAATAATCTAAGAAGTTTCTAAGGACTAATTTGGAAATCTAAGTAGTTCCAAGTACTCCTTGGAGACTTTTATTTCCAAGGAGTTTCCAAGGAGTATAAGAAGTCTGTACGAACCCTGCATGAAAAATATTGGTCACCTCACAAAATTTTTTACTATACATATAAGAAAAATGTTCTGAAAGGTTATCAATTCTTGATAAAAATCATGTGAAATATCTTATCACAAGATTGGTAAGAATTGTCTTTTTATGAATGAAAAGAAGAGAATTATAATATCAGAACATTAATATTTTGAAAATAACTTTACAGAACAAAATTTTAATGTTTCATTCAATAATTCTCTCTTATTTAATTATTTTTTTTACAAACATAATTTAAGAAATTTTTTTTAATTGATACCGACATTAAATTACTTTAAAAGTTTTAAGCTCATACAAAATAAAATCTACAGTAAGTCTTTTGGTAACTGAAATGAAAATTTAAAATACTTATAATGAATGGAAAAGCCTGTTAAATATGAAGAAAAAAAACTTAAAAAACGTGTATCTGATGATACTGACATTTAGCTCATATAAAATCACATACTATAGCTTAAATTACATTTTTATCATGTAATTTCATAATCATATGAAATTGTCATTTTTAGAACTATTGGAATTTTAAAAAAAAGTTTAGGGATTGGAAACAGTATAATGATAACAGTATATGCCTCATTCTCAAATTGCACAGAATAGCATTTCTTTTGTTTAAAACACCATGGTATCCACGGGGATAAGATGTATTTGTGCATTGGTTGTTATCTAGATGAAATTCCACTGAAACGTATGGATTAATTCTCTGGAAACAATACTAAGTATTAGTTTTTAAGTAAAAATGCTATGTTTGGAAAAATGTCGAATCACTGTATTGCTCAGACCCTTAATTCATAAAAGAGCTATAATTGAAATTTGAAACTGTAAAAGCAAAATTCTGACTAGAATTTTAAGAGCATAATTTTTTTTTTTTTTTTTTTTTTTTTTTATCAGATACGACACACATGCTGTATGAACCTTTAAATATTTACAAATATTATATTTTTTTAAATATAAATTTGAAGAAACAAATAATAACAAATGGGATGAAATAAGTTACATTTAAAACATTAATAATGTCTGGGGGAAAGAGATGAAGAAATGACATGAAACTACTCATAATCATGATATAAATACTATTTTTATTGTATTCAACTAAACAGTAATAATATGGAAGAAAAAAAATAATAGAAAAAAAACACATTTTTGAAACCAAGCTTTAAAATTTCAATGACAGCTTGTTTTTTAAAAATTATATATTTTTTTTACATTTAACTCATAAAACAAATTAACAATCTTTATATAAATGTACTGATTATATTCATTTACTAGTAAATATAAAATTTTTTTATTAAGATTTGGCTGGATTTTATTTATTAGTTTTAAAATATCATATCCATTAATCACAGCATACATATTATTTCCACAAATACTCTACTACTAATAACTCAAATAAAGTAATAATTTTAAATTTTGTGTAATGCTATAATTTGTAATTCATCAAACATTACTAGAAATAATGACAGTTTAACTCATTTACCTGCCTTACATTTGATATTCTTCAAAATAAATCAAATATAAATTATCCAGTAAAAAAATTTTAATAACAAAATAATGATATCTCATTTATATTTGATGAATAATGCATTGCAAACAATGAAATTGTTTAAATTAAGAAAATAGGCCAGGAACATATTTAGAATTTGTGTGGGATTTTTTAACAAATGTCAAGAACATCTAAAGCCTGCTTTTGTATGTCTAGCTAAAAACTTGTTGTTACAAAATTATAAATAGGAAATATATTTTCTTCTTTATAAAGTAAGCCAACATTGAGCTAAGAAACACACTTCCAGAGTAAAAAACTAATAAAATGTATCCTGATTATGCTGATATTCTCATCCTGATAATGCTTACCAGACTGCCTCATGGCAATACAGCTATCCTGATTACTGGACATTTCAAGAAGTGTTCTACTCATATCATCCTTATTACAGCTGCCCAGCATAGATAGTAATGAATACACCATTTCCACCTAAAATAGTATTTCAAAAATAAAAAAGAAGTTTCTTCATTAAAACACAAGAACTTAAACATTAGAACTAAATACTTAATTTTTATGAAATTTTTTTAAAATTGAAACAATTTAAAGTTTATAACAATTATTTTTAAATTATGTGTTAAATTTACTTAAAAACACCAGTGCTTTTGAAATTGTATAAGCTTTAAAAAGTTAAAGACAATATACTATATAAATGTCTTTTCATATTGTATCAAGATGAAATCTCCAAAACTTAACAGTAGTAATCATAATTTTCTAACATTCTAAGTGAAAAGTAATATTTAGTTGGTTCAATATTAAAGTTTGTATTCAGGCGATCAGTTCAGCTGGTCTGGCTGTAACAAATGAAATCACCCAGTGTCGGCAACATCTACAAGAATTGTGTCAAAAAGAGAAACGTGTGATTCTTCAGTGGCTGCCGGGACACTGCGGCCTCTTTGGAAACGAGCAAGCAGATGCCCAGGCAAAAAAGGGCTCGAGGCTTCTTCAATCGAGTTCCTATCCACTTTCTTTTCATTCTGTGAAGCTTTATTTAAAGCAAACTGTAAAAAGGCAATTCAGTGAACAAATAAATTACAGAGTAAAATCTAAGCACTAGAAAGCTGAAGATCTTTTGAGGGTTCCTGGCAGTCGACGTCGGCACGCTATGGCCCAATTCCGTCTACTGCCCCTTCTGTAACTCTAATATCCCTATGGATAGACACCACCTCCACCACTGTGCAGTCCTTAAGGGCGATTCCGAGACTGGGCTTTATTGGAAGGCCAGAGAACTTATGAGGCTGTAGCGTAACTACCACTTCGAAAATTAAACATCGATTCATTGGTATATAAGCCATGCTAACTTGAATCAATCCTGAGGTACCTTTTGATAGATGACGGTTGGCATGGTCGATAACTCCGCCCCCACATTGGTGACCTTCGGACATGATTTGATCACGCAGTAACGCCCACTTCGCAAAATTCCTAACAGTAACGCCTATTTCGACGGATAGTCCACATTGAAAGTTGACTTGCTATTTGTGCCTGCATCATCACCCTCCTGCGCTGTTGCTACTCAGTCTCGTCTCGAACATACAACGTCATACACTCTCAACGCCTGCATACACTCAACTGCTAATGGCAACACAGGAGTGACTACTACTGTGAAGTTAATACACCTCTCACATTCAGCACTCAAAAATCCGGTGACTCTCTTTCCCGGTCTGTCACAAGTACAGCAACTAGTGGTATCTGTTCATCGAATTCTATCCCTGATAAAATTCTGGTGGGGGAGTATTGTGGCGTAACTACCACTACGAAAATTAAACATCGATTCATTGGTATATAAGCCATGCTAACTTTGAATCAATCCTGAGGTACCTTTTGATAGATGACGGTTGGCATGGTCGATAACTCCGTCCCCACAAGGCAATGACTTCGGTCAATTTATTGTTGTGTCATCTTTACTTCTGTTCCTGTTCATTTATTTTTATTTTCCAGTTAAATTAAAACATTTTAATGCATAATAATAATAGTTTATCACAATTCAAGATAAATGAGACTGTATGTTAAACCCAGTTGAAGTATCTGTAATAATGTAGTCTTAACTATGAAGATAAATGCTGCTAATGAACTTAAAAACATAACCAATCTTTCATAAACATAACTTTCATGAACTTAAAAACATAATCAAAAGTCAAATCTTTCAATAAGAAAAATATACAATATATAATATTTAGTTTAAAATAGTTACATTTATTTGATTTTAATACTTTTAATCTTAAAACTTTGGCATTTTAGCAATAGAAAATAAGGGAAACTCTACCAAATTTCTAAAAGAAAATGCTAAAACGAACTTTTTTTTATTTGGTTTAAACAGCTATATTTGGTTTAAAAATATAATTAAATTTTATGAGATAGAATAAATTGTATTAAGGCAATAGGATTTCAAATTCCATCTTGTGATATACCTTTGTTCCGAGCTGATGTGAATGTGTTCGTCTAGAGCTCATTGTAGCTGTACTGGAACTGAAGCTCATTATACTTTCAGTATCATCAGCACCAAAACCATCTAAAGGGTCTTTCTCCCCGAAACTACTTGGTCCACTCATCCACAAAGCTATTAAAAGTTGCAGAAATATAATTGCAATGCATACAAGGTTCTTGATAACTATTATTAAACTTATAGAGAAGTGAGATTTACTTTAAATGGTTTCTAGAAAGTAATTTTGTTTATAAGAAAATAAAACAAAAATATGAATATCAGTAATAATCTTATCAATAAAAAAAAAGTCAACATTTGTATAACATTATTATCGTGCATGTAAATTGTATTCATAAAATATGGAAAGCAAAAAATACACAAAAAGGTTTATAAATGTTGGATTTAATTGGATTTGGAAGGTTTATAAATAAAGGATTTAGTGGCTAGAATCAATCAACAATTTTTACCATATTTTGATACTTCCAAAATTTTTATATTTATCATGCAATAAAATTAAATAATCAAATGAAATTTGAGATAAACTGCATAATTTATAGTGTTTACAGTAACTTACAGAGTAGGATAAATTTTTTTTAATTTAAAAGGGCAGCGTAGGTAGATTAAATTGTTAAATTGATTTAAGCAGTTCAATATAAGTATTCAGAGCTGTACAGATTTTCTAAAAGAAATAAACAAAATAAGTTTTTAAAAGATTTATTTTAAAGAAATTAAACTTCTCATAAACATACCAATACACTGTTAAGTAAATTTAAAAAAAATAATAGTTTTCCAAGTTAACCATTCACATTCTAATCTTTAATACTGTCCTAAAAAAAATTTTTAATCTTTGACAGAGTTCACAATTCTTATTGTCATTTGATAATATATAACATTTTGAAAGAATGTATCATGAAAATTCTTAGGGAACATATTAGCAGAGCTTATTCTAGGCAGGGTAAACAGGGCGCAGCACCCTGTTGCCCTTTTAGTCAAAAGAATCCACCCTGTTGCCCTTTTAGTCAAAAGAATTCACCCTGTTGCCCTTTTAGTCAAAAGAATTCACCCTGTTGCCCCTGAAGTAAATTAGCGCCCTGATATAATACTCTATACCCTTTTTGCCCTTTCTTTCCTCAACCCTTTGTTTTTTCCCTAAAATCTACTATAGATTTCTTAAACTTTTGTTATTTTCAACTCCTTTTA
This sequence comes from Parasteatoda lunata, assembly GCA_949128135.1. NCBI lineage: Eukaryota > Metazoa > Arthropoda > Arachnida > Araneae > Theridiidae > Parasteatoda > Parasteatoda lunata. The sequence continues at coordinate 88,633,364 of OX421971.1, forward strand.
TTTAGTTTGTCATTGCTGTCAATGCATAGATTTATATGGGAAAGAAAAAATAGCCATCACACCCCCTTGTTGCACTTGTCTTTGAAAGTTTGCAGTTACTTCCACTATCATTAAATCATAATTATTAATAATTTTAATTATTAAATCATACCTACAGACACTTAGAAACATACATTCATTATTTTATTAATATATGCATGCATTTTAAATAAATCACTAAGCTAATTAGCCCATTTACTCAATATATATGTTAATTTATTAATAAAAATTAGTAATTAATATGATTACTTTGCTATTTTTAGTTATTCTTTTACTAATTGACAATGTTCTTTAATGGAACGTATAAAGCCCATAGAAATTATTGCCTTTTTAGAATAATAATGCCCTTTTCTTAAACTTTTGCTCCCTGCCCCTTTTTCTGCCTAGAATGAGCTCTGATATTAGAAAGTAAAAAAATAATTATATTATTATCTTGGCATTGGAAGGGCAGAGGATTATAATTATCATATCATACACAATGCACACAAAAAATAATTAGGACAACCCTAAAGAGCTTTTGATCTAATAATTGGATTTTCACGATCTAGTACTCAATCTTTGGTTGAGAGGAATGATCTCAAATTAATTAGGGAAGACCACAAAACGTTCTTTCTATAAATAAACATATCTTTTTTTCCGACATATTCGAATTTCTGGCCCCAGAATATACGGGATAGCCTATATTTTGGGCAATCTGGGAAATAAAAGTTTTAAAAAGCTCAGCTGAGTTTTAAAAAAGTCCTATTTTTAAAATTCGATTTCTCAGAAAATATTTGACCAAAGCTCAGCTCAAGTTATGCATATTTCAATGTAAAATTACATTCTTTAAAATGATGTAAAAAATTATATACTTTACAACCCTAAATTTTTTCGACGATTATTAAATAAAATAATAAAACATAATAAATATTTACAAATTTGTTTTTGCATAAATTAATTTTATAATTGTGTGCAAAAAGTTTTCAATTCGCTTAAAAAAGTTCTAGAGATATGGTAAAACATGCAAAAAGTAAAAATAACATTTAGGGAACCAAACTTTTAACCTCACTCTTGACCGAAATTTTGGGACCATATTTCTCAAATTGCAGCTTCCCCTTATATTTATGGGGACAAAAAATAAGAATCCACCAAAAAAAGTATATTTATTCAAAGTACGTTATTATGTCTAGTTTCATAACTTAAAGTATCTATGAATTAATTTGCATTTATGAGGTAACCCCCTCAAAACATCAAGATTGAGTCCTAAAACCTTATGAACCAATCATTGGATCAAAAGTTATTCAGGGTGGTCCATTTTTTTTTTGCACTGTATACTATAAACAAATGCATGGAGTTTACCTCGATGCATAGGCCATTCTCCTTGATATATAGCCCCTAACGTAGGCATTCCACTGGGATCTAACATACCTCCTACAGGCATTGTACCATTGTGATGAAGCTCACCAACTGAAGCTGATGGATTATCAGAGACCTGAAGAGAATGGCAAATTCATTTAGAGCTTTCAAAATAAAATAAAACAATTTGACTGAAAAAATATTTTTGTTATATTTTCTGGTGATTTTGATGTGTATATGGATTGATTTAAATATTTAGATTTAAATCAATCAATATACACATCCAATTTATTACTCTATTTTAGATTTTATAGTGGCAGATGTCTAAATTGACACTCAATAATTATGACATTTTCTTTTCAAAAATACAGAGTAAAAATTGTGTACAAATTTTTTAATTAAATATATTTTACTGTTTTTGGATATTGGTTATTTTGTTCTTTTTTTCCTAAATAAAAAAGAATGGTTTCAGCATTGGTGACTCTGAACATAAATCTAAACAAACATTACAGTTTGTAACACAATCATGGTGTAACAATAAATAATGATTCATTAAAATTAACTGTGAATATACTATGGGTAAAGTATTCAGTTTAGTAAATAGAGATAATAGCTATTGTGAAATTAAGTGTGAATGTGGGTTATCAGAAAATGCATAATACTGAGTATGATTAATGCATGTAGTACATTGGATTCGTAGTTTTTACAAAAAAGAAAGTGTGGTAAAAAAAAGGAATAAAGGTGAAGCTGTAAGAACAAAAAATGAAGTATAAGATTGGTTTTTGAAGGAATACACATCCCTATGATGATGAAACATTATCACAATCACTATAATGGCTGTATATACACAATCACAAACCCTTGAATTATCTAGTCTGGACTTTTCTTGTATTGATATTAATTGCATACATCACAATTTCCTTATTTGTTGAACATAATTTTTTGTATGAATTTCTTATGAAAGAAACTGTGAAAACCAAAATAACAAAAGTGATTGTAAAAACATATTGCAAATAATTATAGAGTAAGGAAATAGATATGGAATTATTGAGATCAATCTTATTAATTACTTTTGATGTAAAATCAGCAGATGACCAATTTTGTTAATTAAAAAATTGATTCCCTATTTTTCACTGTAATTTAGGATTCAAAAAATACACTAGTACTCCAGAAATTGTTCAAGAGGCTAACTGAAGGGAAATTTTTAAACTGAGTAACATATTAAAATGTAGTAAACAAAAATAATTTATTAACATAAGATTTCAAAAACTTCTCACAACATTCTTAGGAATTAGGGAAGACTAAGTAATAATAACATAAAAAAATTGTTAAGAAATTCAATGTCATAAATAATTTCACAGAAAAGTTTTAATCTTAATGCAAAAAATAAAAACTTAAATTTAATATTTAAAAGATAAATTAAACATTTAACCACTATCTGGGAATCTCTCATTTTCCTAGTAAAACCACAAACAAAAGATATACAACATACTCCTACACAATAACCACAGATTTTAATATTTGTCTTCAGATAACTATTGTAATGCATAATTTTCATAGAAATTGCTACTCCTAAAAGGAAATAATATTTTACTTCTTTTCACTACAGCAAAAATGTTATAAGGTTCAAAACAGTTGTTCTTGAAATTTTAAATCAATAACTTAATCATAAAAAATTATCTAAACAAGGTTTCCGCATTTTAGGATGTAGGCGATCGCTATTAAATATTATGTAAGAAAAAAATATTGAATAAAAATTAAAGAAACTTTTATAATTTTAGAAATAACTTTTTTTGTTGTCTTGGGTGGAAGTTCAAGACAAAGAATGTAAAAGAAAATATCATTATTTCATAAATTGTTTTCAAATTTATTCATAGAAACTGTTTTAAAATATTTCTAATTATTTGATTCAAATCAACTAATCATCAATTAAAATAAAACTTATAATCAAATGAATAAAAAGCATTATAACCTATTTTAAAAATCGTTAATATTTAAAGATTGCTTATATTTAGAAAATAAAATATCTAAGTAAGATATGTAAAAAATATTCAAACTTTTTCGTTTGAACATAAATTTTTAAATATTTAACCAAGTATAAATAATACAATTAATTAAATTTCAACCGTGATTAAAGCTCAAATTTATATCTATTTTTTTCAGTGAAATAATTATAATAAAATTTTGATTGTGGCCTTTGACAATAAAATAATTTTTATAGCCAATATTATGAGAAATATAAAAGATAAATTATTAACATTAATTAATTATCAATCACAATTTACTATCATTCGCCTAGAAAACTATGAAGTAAAAAGAAAGATATTAGGATTAAAATAACTAAACATCTTACTGTTTATTTATTTTTACTAATGTTCATTATGGAGGACACTCAAGTATTTTGTACACAAAATTATTATTTTCTCTCAATATGAACACATAAATTTAGCACATTTCAAAAGATTAGGAACCTATTTATAATAGTTTTAGTTGAGAGTTCTTTATTTTTTTATAAAATAAAATCAGCATTGGTTCAGAGAAAAAGACAAAACTGTTTAAAACTGAATTTAAAAAAAAAAAAAAAAAAAAATGAATGATTAAAACTTTTCAAATTAATAAATATTATTTTAGAACATACTGAAAGGGTGTTATGACGCAGATCATGACATTCATGATTCCCTTCATCATCTTCAGTAAAACCATTCATACTGTCCGAATCTTTATCATCAGCCTGAAAATTAATGCAAATTTTAGTTTAAGAAGATAACATTTAATCTTAAAAAGAAAAATAAGTGCAAAGCAAAATTATCCCTCTCTATATATAGATATATATACACACACACAAATACATACTCAAGTTGGACAAACTTGTGGAAAGCAATCTTCCTTTCAGCAGGCAATGTTTTGAAAGATTTTATGTGGCAAAACTGTTGGTACAATTTAAAAGGTCATGTTCAAAGCCCTTTTCAGACTGATGGTTATCAGCTTGTCTGAGAAATAAACATGGCCAGTGCTGACCACATTGCCACAATCATGCCTTTGGTCATGAATTTGAAGAGCCTTATCCTCCATGACCCCCAGGCCCACAATAAGCTGTTCTGGGAATGCTTTACTTTACTTTTTAAAGCTTTCAGAAATGATGTCATTTTCATTCATGCAAATATCATCACCAAAATGAGGAGAAAAGGTTAATTTCTTCTTAGTGTTAATACCAGCCATTCTATAATCATTCAATATAGTTGCATTATTTATATAAGAATGCTTTTTTTTAATTATAGTGGTATTGAAACAGAATAAAAGCTTATAACTTCTAACACTCAGTTTGGTTGGTGCAAATTTTGCATACACAAAAAGGACACAATTTCTAAAAGTTTCAAGCCCGGTTTTTTAAATTGGGCCAACAGTTTTGCCACGCGAGTTTGCTTCCAAAACATTATCTGCTAACAAAAGATTGTTTACATAAAAAAGTGAGGAAGTTGGATATAATGAATTTTTTTCTGTCTTCGACTGATTTTTTTGGTAATAATTTTTAAATTTCTACTTCAAAATGAATACATATGGCGATTTTTAAAATCATCTAGAGAGGGGAATGTAGCGATAAGCTTTTTTTTCTTGTTTGTATCTAAACAAATGTTGATGAATTTGCTAAGCGATTTCATGAGACTACTTTTATCTGCTAAAATGGCAGGTTAGAAAGTTTTAAAATACGGAATAACAGAAATTCAGAAAAAAATTATCGGAGAGTCGGGAAGTGTTTCCATATCTGATGTTGAGGATTGCTCATCAGCTAGAGATAACTAATTTTTTTTCTGTACTAAAGAAGAAGAGTAATAAAAAAATAACACATTTTTCACTTCTACATAATATTTTTCAGTAATTTATTTGAATAATGTGTAATAAAAGGGAGGATTTAAGGAACCATTAGTTAAATTGCCTGCGTAACGGATATAGTGAACTCCCGGTTATAATGAACCGAAATGTCGGTCCCTTGAAGGTTCACTAAACTGAGAAATGGGATAATAAATTTACAAAAAATACTTCATACATAATTCCTTTAAACTGTTTTATACACAAATAATATCATTAACGGGAAAAATTGGCTTTGAGTCATGAATTTATGTATCCCTTAAACTCTCCACTGCTCCAGCAATTTTTAAATTTTTTTTTTTTTAGAAAATGTGTAATTAAATTAATATTTGTTCACACATTATTTCTTTCGATCTTTTGGTTAAAATTTCTCTCCAAAATACCAATAGCTTATATTTAATTTTACTCTTTTGAAATCTGTTATAATAAAGTAATAGACTAGGTTAAGTCATAATCATGTTATATGCAAAAATATTTCCATCTCCCTATTTTTATTTTAAAAAAATAAAACATATACAGATTAAAAAAATATGGGTAACTGATTAATCATAAATATTATTATAGTAATTATTATTTTAGTCAAAGAATCTAAATAGAGATGAAGTTATTTACTTACAGGATTTTGAATTCGTACCATCTTGTATGGAAGGCGTTGATAATTTTGATTTGAGAATGTCCGCTGATCTACATGACTGTAAAGGTCATATCTGGGGCGGACATTGTTGAACACTCTGTTATAGGACAACCTGCCTCTCTCTCGAAAGTCATGATGAAGATCTACCTATAATTTGAGGTTTTATTTTAAGCATCAAAACAATCAACATATACACGCATTTTGTATTTCTAATTATTGTAAAAACGTAATCACAATCATATCTGCCAACCCCATATTTTTAAATTCACAACAAAAATTGCAGAAGAAATTACTTAAAATGCAGTAGATTTTACATGTTTTCAATTTTCATTCCTTATTCAAAGAATCAGCAATATAGTTATTGGAATATAGTTTGCACAAGTGGGATTAAGCATGTTAACACAATCACCTCAAATAAAATTATCTTCTTTCTAACATAGAATAAAATTCTGTAGCTACTTTTAAAAATTCGATTGTACACTTCAAAAGAATGAATGCAAATTTGTTGACTATCATACCCCCTTATTTTCCCTCTTGACAACTTATTATTAAAATCTACAATCACTATTATCGATGATGTCAAAAGATTTTCATTAATCACTTCATTTAATTTGCTTCAGGCAGAAACTTGTTAAAATTTGGAAGAGTATTCTTATAGTAGACAGTCTACAATCTGCAGGGGAAAAAATATAAATAAACAGCCTATACTCTTGGAAGTATTTTAAAACAAAATAGTAGATCAAAATGAAAGAAAAATTATGTATATTGCATTTTTTTTTTTGTTCTTTTGATTGATATTAATATTAAATTATTAGAGTAACATAATTATAGTATTAAATTACGAGTGTTTCCTTATAACGACAAACTCATAACAACGACAATTTCATTTGCTGTTATGAATTGTCGTGATGGCCTTTGAAATATATTAACCTTAACAGTATTTTAATTTAGATATTAAAGGTTCAATCATTTGAGATAGAACTCAGGTTAGGAATTACATAAAACTTAAATTATCTGAAATAGAATAAGGTTGCTTTACTTAAAAAAATTCCACAATTAAAAAAGAAAAAATTAATACTAAAATCTAGTCAAATAATTTCATAATGAAAAAAATTTTAATAATTTCTTAATGAATTAATTACTTGTTGAGTTGGCCTTTGAAATATATTTGGTCGAATCCATTCAGCTCGATTAGGAATAAACTCTTGTGAAGAAGGTTCCACCTGAGTAAATCCTAAAGGACTGAAAATTAAAATATCAATATTATTGCATGTAATTTATAAGCAATAATAATAATAATAATAAATTAATGAGGACTAAACTTTACAAGCATTTTTAAAAAAATGACAGTTATGCTAATTTTTACACATTTTTAAAGGACAAAAAATTATAGTAATAATAAGTGAATTGTAAAACAAAGTGAAAAACCCTGAAAATTTTATGTGCAAAAATTTGATATCAAGATAACAATTTATATACCATGCATGCTTCATATTTAACATAATATTTTGTTTACTAAAATTCATAATTAAATTACCTACTAATGAAGAATATCACACCTTTAAAAGTAATTAATTCAAGAAAATCTTACTTCTTACAAGGATTTTAAAATCGCGTGAATAAGAATCGAAATATTGGACTTTTTAAAAACACGTGAATACGAATCGAATCGCGATATTGGGCTTTAAAAACGCAAAAATTCAAATGAATTTTTATTCAAAATGGCGAAAATCCACTAAATCAGAAGAATCGAATTAGCAGAAGAATCACGTGTATAGTGCGGCTTTCGGGAGAACTCCTCCAGACACCCGTCTCACATCCTGGGGGGTACAATGGTTACGAGGAAAGGTCACTTCGAATAGGGGTGTGGGGTGAATAGTTTTGTCTTAATCTTAGCGTAGGACGTCGTGAGTAAACCAATCGACACCTTCTTTCCTCTATTTCACCCCCGTTAGAAATGTGCTCCGCTTGTTACCATAGCAGCAGACAGCCCCAGACTTTCAGTCTGGAGGAGTTCTCCTCAAAGCCGCACTATATGTAAACTTCTCGTTAACAGGATTTCGTAAAAATTTCAAAATTTCGTCGGATTATAAGTTGTTGGTTCGCGGAAGTCCGCAAACCAATGGTCTTGAGATACGATGCGATATTTGCGTAAAATCACATGCCCTGCTTCTAGTTTTTAGACCCGGAAGAATGATACGAAAAACCCGGAATTCCGTTCCGAGGTACACCGGAATTCAATCACCCCTAAAATATATTATTGACCTAAAAAATTTTAAAAATTGCAACAACAAAAAAAGCCTCGAAAAATCATCAAAAATAATCCAAAAGTAAAAAATGCCTTTAAAAATATGAAAATGGGCTTTAGAAAAACTTATCTTAAACATAAATCATAAATTATATTTATATATAGAAATATGATAAAATAATAAAATAAATGACTCATAAATGAAATAAAATGTAAAAAAACCTGAAAAAAATCATTAAGAATCTTGATAATTTTTAGTAACAATCTTCAAGAACGTCAGAATTGCATTTGTATTTTTTTTATATTCTTAAAATTCAAAGAATGCCTATTGTCCAAAAGTAACTTTTGATATCTTGAAAAACTCTGTTCAAAATCAAAACCTGTCATTGGAGGATGTTTAAAATAAAAAAATTCAATGCAAAAATTAAACTAACTTACAAGGGAGAAAACTTAATTAGCAAGAAAAATGCTCCAAAATTGAAAAATAAGCATAAAAATGGGAGAAAATCTAAAACTACTTTTTTTTTAAAAAAAGCATAAATTATACATATAAAGGGGGGGGGGGGGGCAAAATATATAAAAAATTTTAAAAAATGCTTTGTGCTTTTTGCTGAAAAATGCTTTTTCTGAATACATATAACTAACTCCTTTTCCAAAATAGAAAATTAGAAACAAATCTACAATAAAATCATCATCACAGTGATTTAAAAGCAAAACAGTAACAATTAAGAAAAATAAAGCTCCCAATAAAAACTTTTTTAACTGCGTTTTTAATTTAGGAAGAGAAAGACGAACAGAACAGATATCTGTTCTGAAGGTTACTTGATCACTGAGGCCTAATCATCTGTTTTACAATTCTCCATTGTCCAGAATTTGTCCCAGTATAATAATACTTAATTACTTAAAACTGTAAACTTTCCTCGTCACGTGGAAATTTTCTCATTGTAAACAAAGAAAAAAATTTGCTTTTCTCAAACAGCAATACAGGCTAATGTTATGATATACAACAAAATTTCAACAATTATTTTTCAGTAATTCACCATTTTATGTTCTGCACACTGCAGAAATGAAGAAATTAGAATTCGTATCACTCTTTTATTCATATCAAAATACGAAGATTTATAACTGAAATTCATTCGTTGTTCGTGCACAATTATTTTACTCATTTTATAATCTAGCATGCACAATTTTCTCGCATTTTTTTTTTTTTTTTTCAAAATAAATTTTTTTTTTAATAATAACGTTACGGATCAATAATTCAGTTTTTATTTAAATCTTCAAATAAAACAAATAGTTTACAAAAATTTTGTTGCTTAATTAACAATTTAATTAACACAAGCGGATACTCGCAACTCAAGAAATTATTAAATCAGATTTAACTGAATACCTATGAGCGATGTCACGCGTGGTGTGTGTCGAACCTAATTGGCTTCTGAATGGCCAAATGCCAGGATTTACCTACGGTGACGTCTCTTGCAGATATCCAATTGTTGTAGATAGAAATTTATTCCTAGTTATGCTAGATAGAAATTTATTTTAAAAGAGAAAAATCTTTCCTATTCTATATTCGAAAATTCTATTTTTCTCTAAAACCAACGCATCAAATTTTTAATAACAGGGTTAATTTTAGACTGAGCAACGAAGGCATACATGGATGGCACAGTCGGTCTTTTTGGAAAGAATAAATTCTATGAAACTCTATAGAGCTATTTCATAGATTTTGTTTGAAACGCTTGAGTCATTCGTACACAGCCTTTCATATGACTACCATTTGTTTTCTTTTCTCTGACTACCATTTTTGTTACGGCTTCAATTCATAAACTGGGTAATACCAGTATAACATGAAATTTTTTTTAATGTTTATATATATATATATGTAATACAAAAAATATAATACTTTTGTTGTAATACAAAAAACATAATACTTTTGTATTAATAAAAGAATTAAAACTCTTTCGTTTTCATAAAATGTCTTTGTTAAAGAATAAGCGTAGAGAGATTCTATTTTGGGAATTCAAGGCTGATAAACATACGATTGAGTTATTTTTAGAATCTCTCCCACTTTCACTTCCATATAAGGAAGCATGAAATGATTTTCCTTAATGCGTAAGGATACAAGTATTTCAAAGACTGTGCCTTTTTACTTCAAAATGTGTTAGTATAAAAGCGAGAGCAATGCTTTTCGCATGGCTTTTTCATTAGGTTCTGATCCTGATAATTTGTTCCGGAATTGTCCAAAGTCTTGTCCACCCCCTCCCTTGCGGAGTGTGGATGTGAATTGTTATCGATACCAGCCTACTACCATTAATAAAGCTTTTTGGAGTGTATCATGGCTTACGACTGCATTATTAAAGCTAAATACACCACTGATAACAGGGATGAAGCCCTGTTATTATATATATATATATATATATATATATATATAACCGGCGTAATAAAATAATATATTTTTATTATGAACAGCCGACTCAATTCTGAGTTTACAACTATCAATCTTCAACTCTGCGACCTTGTAATTTAAGCCTACCACAGAAGACAAGGGGACTCCTTGAACAAACATTGGGACAAGGTAGCCATGATGGAGAACTTTTTTTTATGAACTAACCAGCATTTGCGTCACACGGAGAGGGAAACCACAAAAACTTCCCTCGGTTAACCCGACGGTAAGGGGATTCAAACACATGACCCACCTACAACTGAGGAAATTGTATGTTAACACTATGGTCGGTGAGAGGAGGGAGCAGAATTTGTATCAGGGTTCCCACTCAATTTAAGAAAAAAAAATTCCCTGACTTTTCCAGGTATATCAGGTAAATTTCGATGAAAATCAATACCATATTTTATCTATGCTATGAAATTTTTCATCAAAAAATTTTGATTCTTTTATTTGTAATGCCAAGTATTAGATTTTCTATGTAAAACAAACATTATATGAGGAAGGGAGCATTTCAGTTTGTCTAAACTGAGAAATTTTTACAATAAATAATAGATGTTAGAATAATTTAACTCGAATCTCAATAACTTAGTACTGTTACTGACAATTTTAAGACTGATTGTTTTCCAGGTATAATGAAGGAATTTTCCAGGTCTTTGTAAAAAAAAATTCAACTTTCCCTGATTTTTGGAGTTGAAATATAATTCCCTGACAATTCCAGGTTCTCCCTGACCCGTGGGGACCCTGTTGTATCAACCAGCCACCACTGAAATTCGTACCTGCGTCACCTCATTGGAGAGCGATCGCTCTATTCCCTGAGCCACCACGTCTCAGGGTAACTAACATAGGTCACAAATTGTATCTTAGTTAAGTTATATCAATAGATAACTATGGATATAAAATTTATAATTTTTAATATGCACAAAATAAATTAAAATAAAAGTATAGTTTAATCGGTAATTATAATACACTAGGTAAACGAAAATATTATCAATTAAGGCCTTCAAAACATGAATTTAACCTATAAATTTAGCGTGATAGAAAAATAGCATTCATAAAAAAAGATTCAATAATAGATTATCACTAAATAAAAATAAAAAAAATTGAAAAATGATAATAATAAAAAAAGAAATATAATATAAATATATGATAATGTATCCCAAACTATTCCAGTGTTTGTCAAGAAAGACTGGCAATAACATTGTATGCAAATTATTTAGCGTATAAATTGAATCAGAATTTTATTTTCACAACAAATAACCAAGCAAAAAACGACGAAAACAGTTTATTTTTTGAAGATAATACGCATCTTTTTTTCTTGGAGACAATAGCAGAAAAGTAATACAAACCATAATTTATCAAAATTGTGTGAGTTATAATGTAAATCACTGCAAAAATTAAATTCATGGGAATCAATTTATATAAATCGAAGGCTTTGACCTTCATGCGCGAGATCAGATATTTTTTGAAAATATATTGTATCATTCATTTATTTAAGTTAGAAAAAAATATGCCCTTCATTTGTTTAATATTTCATACGTCCTTTTTATTTGAATTAAGAAATTATAATAAATCTGTTAAGATTAATCAAAGAAACCGCATTAAAACTGTTAACATAAAAAATAGTAGTTCCTATAGTTTTAAAAAAAAGCGCATTGGAGTAATAATCAACAACGAAAATTTCAAGAAAAAATTTCTAACTCACAAGCTATTAAATTTTAATGCTTATTTGTATTTATTATTTTGATCTGATCATTAACTGAAGTAAGATAAGAAAGCCCATTTCCCATTTGTGAAGGAAAAAAAAATTTCCCATTTCCAAGCTAGTGACACTATTATAACTGAGAGGATTAGACAGGTTAATTTCTGATTTACGGTTAAAATAAATAAATTATAAAAAAAGACAATTGTGAATTTCCGATTCTGCTATTTCAAAATGGATTGGATTACAACAGTGTTTCCCAAAGTGTGGTACGCGTACCCCCAGGAGTACGGGAACAGTTAAGCGGGGGTAAGCGTTCTTATACGAAATATGTTGCAACAAACGAAAATTTCAACAAAAAAAAATTTAAAACCAAAGCTAGCCATGAATATTTACTATTACGTATTTTTATATTGGCTATTATTTGCAGAGTTAACAGTTAATAATTAGTGGTGTCAACAGCCAGTTGTGCTTTTTAACTTTTGTGCAATTTTTTCATAGTAAAAAAATACATTTATTTTTTTATTAGTGGTACACAGCGTTACGAAAAATTTTGAAAGGGTACGCCTAAGTCACAAGTTTGGGAAACATTGAATTACCAGAATGTAGTGGTACTGTGAAGCCGAAAACGATGTACTACCCCAAATCTAAGTGTACATAATAATGTGTACATACTTGAGGCAACAAAATCAAACAGTATTACAAACTAATGCGAAAACAAAATAAATCAGAGATCATTAGGAAATTTGGGAGCCGTGCCAATCCGTGCTTACGTGAGAAAAATTCCCTAAAAATGATTGACTGTGTCATAATATTTATAGAGTATAAAGGAAGGCACATTCATTTGAAACTGAATATTTTTGTTTGTTGATTTATCAAAAATCTAAAATAATAATTTTAAAAAAAGTGAAAAATCTTCTCTAATAAGGTTTTATCAGACTGTAAGGCAAATAGCCAAGTACCATTTGCACAAATACTATTTTATAAATCAATTTTACTTTTTTCTTCTTACTTTTTTGATAAATCATTATTGTAATTTCGCGATAATTGGGTATAATATAAAAAAACACAATTACTTCCACTTCGAAAATTTTAGTAGGAATAACATATACTATCGTGCTATGCTAAATGAATGGAAGATAGTGGTTGTTGTTTAATATTTTACATGCGCTAATTTAATTTGATTTGAAAACATTGAGTTTTTTTTAAATATGGATTCTATAGAATGATGTCCGTTAAGTTTAATTGGTTTGATGTCTCACGTTGTCAGAAGAGAAAAAAAAGCTTTTAATTTAATTAATAAACTGAGTTTTAAATATGTTTACTAAAAACATTAAATTACTTAGATGAAACAACAAAATCAATTATTACAAAACGAACTTATCTTTATAATACAATATAATCTGGCGAGCAGCTATTTAAAAGATCGAACATTCCGTTTGTTTATTTGTGGCTTGAAGTCAGGCTCGCAGAAAATGCCGTTCACTGGTTAAATTTAGTAGGAATAACACAACCTGTGACGTAGGTGATAGTATACCCAATTCAGAATCGGTTAAAAATTTTAGCCTTGGCGAATTGTAGCCATGAAAAAAATTTATTTCATTAAAAAAGCCGAATTGAATGACGATTTATTATGGAACAATATGGAACAATAACAACATCAAAAAAATTTTCTATTTTTTCAAAAATACATTTGATAGCACTTAATCTTATTTCAACCACACAGGTACACAATTTATATCAGGAATGCTTATTTTGTATTCATGCTTCCATATTTATCACCTACAGATAAAATAGTCCATTTTTACCTTTAAAATTATTCAATTCAAATAAAGAAATCTTGGCCTCGTGCCCATTTATGAAAATGCTCGGAAAGGTGTAAAGATACTTTCTATTTAATGCGATACATTCTGCCTCCGGAGTCAAAAAGAAAGCATTCCAGTGAAGAGAAAAAAAAAAGCGAGCTAAATTATAAATGAATAAGAAAAGAAGCCATTCCATCCGAGGTGGGGGTGGGACATCTGAAATAGATAGCAAAGAGAAGGTCATTCCCTCGAATAGCACTCTCTGTTCAAGAACAAGAAGTGCTTCTAGTCTCTTTCTAAAATTCGAAAGGAAGATTGAGATAGTTCTCTTTTATGACAGCGCTTCAAATATAGAAGGAATCCAATAAAAATTATTAAAAAATGACAACAATATAGTTTGATGTACCGCCGATTCAACTTTCATATCTGACGACTTAAGGAAAAGTTTTATGAAGGATTTGAAGACAGAAATCGGGTCCGTTTCAAAAGCTGTTTTGAGAAGTTCCAAGGAATTAATCAATGTATTCATATTTTCCATTTGTCATGAATAGTTTAAAATTAGCTAACACATATTTTCAACAATTGTAAAAATTTTACAGTAAAAGAATTCTCAAGAGAATTCTTAACCAAGAATTCGTAAAAGAATTCTTCATATCATATTTTGTTAAAAAAGTTGAAAAGTAAAAGTTTTATGAAAAATTCTCGAAAAATGGATAAAAATGGTGAGGTTTCGCAATAGTTTTTAAACTTTTCAATGAATTACGTTGGCTAAAAAAAAATTACTTTCCTATCTTTTATTTATTTCAATATTAAGGAAGTCATCATTAATAAAATAACAATATTAATCGTCAATTTTTATTAATTTATAAAATAATAAATTTTAAAAAAAAATTTCGTTATTGTTTGTCATTCTATTGAATAACGTTCCCATCCTTTCTTTATTTCAACATTATGGAAAAACAGCATTAAAAAGATAAAATTATTAATCTTCATTTTTATTAATTTATAAAAATTATTAAATTTTCGTAATCGTTTGCTAATATTCTATGGAATTACGTCCGCTCAAAAAATATGTTTCTATCTTTTTTTTTTTTACTTTAACATTAAATCAAGCAAATGCGATAAAATTACGAAATCTTGTGCGATAAAATTGAGCTTCAATGTGATAAAATTATGAAATCTTGTATTATATCTATAAAATAACATATAGGGGAGAATCGGGTAGCCCCGCCCACTTAAGGACTATTGCTTATATTTCTGTATAATATTGAGTAATAATCAAGATTTTTGTATGTTTCTATTATTTTATCATTTAATTAAATAATACAAAAAGAATAAACCAAAAAAAGAATAGTTTAACTTAAAAAAATAGAAATTTAAAAAAACATGTTTTCCAGCTCATTTTAAAATGTGTCGGGTAGCCCCGCCCAGTTACAAAAATTATGTTTTTTGATTGTTTTTTCAGGTGTAAATGAAAATGACCAATGTATTAACAATAGATAAACCTTATTTATCATTTTTATCACAAAATTATTTTTTTTATTACATATTTATATACTTTTAGTGAATTCTATCATTTATTAACAACAAATGTTATATTTTTTATTATTATTAATGTATATTAATATATTATAATATTAATATATATTTATATTAAATATTTAAAGAAAATATTTTAATTTAAGTAAATCTTTGGAGCCGTACATTTATCGACGAAATAAAAGTGGGCTGTGATACCTAACATTCATGTGAGCGGGGCTACCCGAAATCCAATTTTTTTGTAAATTTGTAATTACTCGAACAATTTTTCACAAATAAACTTCGTTCTTTGTGCAAACTAAACTTAAGACTACATACTTTAATGCTGTATGTATAGAAAAAATTATTTTTTTAATATTAAAATGAAGTTTAATCGAAACATTCAACCAATTTTTCTTAATACCATGACAACTGTATTCAACATATTTTCAAAACTATTGTTTACCATGTTACCAGCTGCATAAATACTTGAAAATTTGAAAATAATCTTTTTTTAATATAACAATTATTGTCCGATGGCCCATTGACTTGAAAAAATATTCTATACATATGAAATTGACATTGGGCGGGGCTACCCGACTCTCCCCTATCTATAAAATAAAAATTAAGAATTTTCGTAAACGTTTGCTAATTTTTCCTTGAATAAAGTTTAATAAAAAAATACCTGATATTTCTTTTCTTCATTAAATAAAAGCTGTCTTAAGACAAAATTACAAAAACTTTGATTATTTAAATTACACCGTATTACTGTAACATTTAATTTAGCATTTAAACTGTATAAATATTCTTAAGTAATAGAATATTATCACATTTAGTTTTGTGTTAAATATTGTAAGTTGAATTTTAAATATTATTTTTTTCAAAAACTTTTTTTTTATTTATTTATTTTTAATTTAGCTAAAGCTTTTATTTACAGTAAGTAATCACAATACGTGTATTGTTTAAGTCTTTTAATAAAAAAATTAATTAACAAAACTTATTTTAAGCACAAGAATGGACAATCTATTCATTTTATCCTATGCATTATGCACCAAAAACAACGTACCGGTAGAGGAATAAATGAGTATAATCCAGGATGAAAGGAAACACGTTGATAGGCTGCTGTTTTTCGTGGATAGATGGGGGGGGGATTCATTAAAACAATTTTTAATGGTCAAGGTATTATGGTTGCTATCGGAATATAACGCTCTAATTTTGTTATATTGGAGACCTAGAATGCTTCGATGAAGTATTAACTGTACTAGTCGAGGATTATAAAGCATTTTAAAAACAATGCAAAATTATTTTTGAGCAACATGCGGTCAAAATTGAAAATACATTTTTAATAGTGAACAATAAAGCAATAACAGGTACTTTACAAGCTGTTCAAAAAGTTTTTAGCGGTGATTTCGACACCCTAAAATGATATTCTAACTTGTTTGAGTAATAAAGCAGGAAGAAAAGAAACGGAGGAAAAAAAATTCGTTCACTCGTGACCTTTAACAATGTGAATTAAAGGAAGATTTTTCTTGTTTCATCGTTTTGTAATTAAGTATTATTATTCAAAACACCTGAACCAATCTTTTTCTATAGTTATCGCAGTACACTTAATTCTAATACAATTGGATATCTGCAAGTTACGTCATCGTAGGTAAATTCTGGCATTTGTAGATTCAAAAGCCGTTAGATACACACATATGACATCGCTCATCGATACACACATCGACACATATGACGTACACAGGTATCCAATTAAATCTGATTTAAATTACATGGTTAGGCATAATTACTTCATTTCTTCTCAAATTGCAAGTAACCTATTACGCTCTTGTATTTTTAAAACTATATTTAGTTACAAAAAAATTAAATGAGACGATCTACTAAACCAATATTTTCACATTTCTCCAGTTAATATTTTTTTAATTAACTATTTAAGTACCTCTGTTTATTAGAACCATAATAAACTGAATTCAACTTCGTCAGACGAAAAGACGATTTATTCTAGTTATTATTTTTGCAAAACTGCAGTTATTAAGTTCCAGTTCTTTTCCGCATGCATATTATAAAACCAAAATAAGAATATTAACAAAAATAATACAAACATTTAAAAAAGAAAATCGTAATATATATATATATATATTGAAGATCAAAAAACAAGAAAATACAGCGTTTCCTTAACTTATTTTTTGCACAAATTATGCTTACATGGATGGAATAATTTTTCGCCGATTGTAAATGGCGCTTTTTTAGAATAAACCTATGAAAATCCAAATAATAATAATAAAATACGCTAAAGTTAGTTTCTAATGTATTTTCTAAACGCCAAAATTTATTATTTATTAAAGAAAAGCTTGAAACATAATAAAAAAAAAAAAATTTAAAAATCTAAATGAAATGAAAACCACAATACATAGAGCTAATGTGAATTTTCGAACCAAGTTGCTAGAAAATCAAAGTTGTAGAGTTTGTGAGTATGAAATTTTATTGTAAAGAGAAAATACTTTTTAAAATACTTAAAAGCTTATTTCAATTTTAAAGGGCAGCAATTCAAAAAAACACTATAGTTCATTTTATTAGTTATAAGTTTTGACTTATATTTTTAGAAAAAGTTTTCAAAAGTTCCTGAATTAGAATAAATAAGAATAAATGCAAAAAAAAAAATAATAATAATTTTTTTTTTTTGAAAATTACTTAGCAGTACTCCCTCGTTCCTACTTCATATATTTTTCTTGTCGAAAAAGTTACCTGTTTATTTTTTTCAGCCTTAACTGTCAGCAGTCTTGCTAGTCCTTGATAAGTATATGCTACAATTTTAGATAGTGTAGAGTATGTAGAGAAAAAGGAACCTAGTTAAAAAAAAAAGGGGGGGGGGAGTGAAACTAGCACAAGAATGTCAATCTATCCTCCAGTCACCTCCAGTTTTTTTCTAGGTGCATCACAACAAAAAGAAGAAAAAAAAAATTTAAAAAAAAATACGAAAGCACGATCGAGGGAAAAAAATAGTTATTATAAGAACATCTAGTCGTTCACCTCTAAAACATATAAAAATAGATATAGTAAACACCTAACACAGCTTTCAGACTAAAAGATTGATGGGGGGGGGATGATTCTATTGTTCACCCACCCTCCTGTACTCGTTAATTACTTTAATGACTGCACTTCTGTCTTAACAGTAGTGAAGAAAGGAGATGGATTAAACAATTCTTTAAGATACAATTAAAGAAGTACACACAACTTATTCATAGCAGTGTTATGTCTATAAGACACAGCAAAACAATAAGTAGAATGATAATCCTTGAATGATGGGAAGAAGCTTGCCTTTATAAGTTGAGTGATTATTTTTTTTTTTTAATTTTTCCTAGACTAAAAATACAATGATCGATAATAGAGTCGAAAGATACGATTAATATAAATAACAATTGAATGCAAACCTTTAAAGGTTTGCATACACTAAAACTAAAATAGAATATAACTTATATATACTTTTTTTAATAGCTCTTAACTTTTTCCTTAAGGGTGTTCAGGGGAAGAAAAAAAAAAAAAAAAAAAAGATTTTGGGGGTGAATTTAGCTTTTGTTCCCGATGTGTTAGTTAGAAATATCAATTTGTCTTAAAAATTTAATGACACATATAATGTATTTGAATAAAGAAACAGTTTTGAATTTTTACTCTGAGTATTCCGTCATAAATTAAATTATAACAGATTCTTCATCTTTTATTACAAAAAAATATTTCATAATTAATAAATATTTCTTTATTTTTTGAATAAATTATTGAACTACATTTGTATTTAACATGTTTTAGTGAAAGACAAAAATTATAATTAAAAAATCGAAAGATTTAAAATAATGATTTCATTTCTTTCAAAAAATAGCGTTATAATTATTGAACTTTATAATTGATAAATTAAACGATGTAATAAACTAAGTTGGACGCAAATAAAAAATTTTTTTCATTTGAAAACCACCTTATCTAAACACTTAGAATTAATTATTATTATCTAATTATAATGGACTTGGTCATAAATGTTTGTGTTTAAAGAATTTGATTTGATTATAAATGCTCATTTATGATCAAATCAAATTGTGATAGTTTGAATCACATATCTATCTGAATTTTAAATTATTAATAGTTAAACAGTGGAATATATTTTCTTTATTTTAAAAATAATTATGGAAGAGTAATATATACCTAAATTAATAAATATACTTAATTAATATGAATGCTTTTATTTTACTTATCAAATAAATGAGGAAAATTAAAATAAAATATTTTACCGTATGTTTCGTTGGAGTAACAGGGCGTACAACTGAGATGGTGAACTTGGAGGTGCAGCAGGAGGAGGATAGGGGAAATTATTTTCCCGAGAAAGGCAATCTAGAAAAACAAATACATAAAGATATTTATACATTCCAATATAAACACATTGCATAAGTATAATATTTATAAAAAAAAATATTGAACAAGGTATTCGGGTGCAGAAAATAATATTTCGAAATAAAATGATGTTATTGGGCTAATTTCTAAATATACATTACTCAAAATTTTTTTTTATTACGTATTAAAATATTATATTATTTAATATTCATGTTTTAAAAATTGCAACCATTGTATTAGATATTGATATGTTTTTTCCGACATCTACTAAACTAAAAAAAATAAGCTTCACATTTTTAAATCTAACTTACTTGAATTCGGGTAACTTATTAATAAAGAAAAATAAAATAGTGGAAAATCCTCTTAAATCTAATGCAATGTTAATACATGCAGCATGTTGTTTTTTACTTGTATTTGCAAACTACAACAACATGTAACGAGCGGTTAATATATTTAAAAAAAAAAATCTTTCAAGATACTTTTTATACGGCTAAACCAAAAATATAAAGAGCATTTTAAAAACAGAAAAAAATAATGTTTACTATATATTCTAAAATTAATAATACTATTTCAAATATTTTTATATATTAAATAATATTTTTATATATTAAATAATATTTTTATATATTAAATAATATTTTGCCTCTTATTTAATTATTTTGAATTGTAAGTTAGACTAGGAAAGAGCTCAAACTACACGATGAACCTCATGTTTAAATTCAAATCATTAGTATTTTCCTAGTAATTAGCATGATATTAAATAAAATATTTTATATATATTAGAGCAAATAGTCAATGACTAATAACTAATTTCGCTATATGATAGAAAATCAATGTTACAGCAATGTACACTTCCAAAAAAAAAAAAAAAAAATTCATTGTTTTGTCCTATTCAAAATTCAATTCTGTACAAAAATCTGCACTATTCATATTGGAGAAAATAATTTGACCTGAATTACTCAATAACTTAATCATCGCTTAGAGAAGACATTTCTCCACTTTCGCGTCCTAACAACTCATGCAACATAAAATTATTATTTTTGTAGTTCATTTATTTTTTATTGGTTTCTTGGAAGTATATGAATTAAATCAAGAATATGCTGTTGATGATTAAAGGAAGGTTAGGGAGGAATACTTTCTGATTCCCTGCCCTCATTATGTGTGGACGTTTAATCTGGTGATAGCAAAAAGTACTCGGAATTATTATTTTGAAATTATGATCAGTATTTAATGCATGACAGGACATTTAAGATTCTTAGATCCTGCATAACATTATAAGTATTAACATGGAATCTGAATTTAAAAAGTAATAGAACGTCAATTTATAAATAATAACAAAAAATATTCAACGACATAAACAGGATGACATAAGTTCGTCGATAACAATTTTTGATTTATAACAATTCTTTATTCAAATAATAACTATTACTAAATAACTACGACGGCATTTTTTGACACATTAACTTTAATTTAAGCATCCACTTAATAAAAAAAAGTTATAAAACTTGTTTGACCTATATGTTGTTTTTACCACATCTTAACATTCATAATTTATATTCCAAGTCCACCCACCCAGAGTCTAACTAAGGCAGGGGCATATGGGGCAGTTGCCCAGGTCCCAACATCAGAGGGGGGCCCCGAATCGAATAGAAAGTTTATTTTAGGCTTCTAAACAAAATATCAGTACAGTGTAAAATTCGTCAGTTTTATGTTAGCTTCTTTATTAATCTATCGAATGAATGCAAAAAAACCTATATTTCGTAAATCCATGACGTTCTAGAGCTGAATTCAGCTAAATTTTCGCAATTACGGTGGACAAATTTGACCTATTAAAAGCGTGTATTTTTACATTTATATTACAATATATTTACAAAAATACAGGCTTCTGATTGGCTTAATTGAGCCATCATAATTGCAAAAATTTAGCTGAATTCCGCCCTAATAAAAATTTTTCGCAGCTAGATGACAAAGTTAACAATCAGAAAACTTCATTCGGTATGATGGACATAGAATTGTCAGAAAATCAGTAAAATGGACAGAACAATATTTCGTCTGACCATTGCAGGGTGGATTTCATAACTATTTTAGGTTCTAGTCAATTTTCTTGTTATATATGCATAATGAGGTAAAAATTTAAATACCTCCATAAAGTTCGGTTCTTCATAACTGAAGTAGAGAGGGGTCCCCAAAGAAGTTTTTGCCCCGGACCCCAATTAGGCAGAGTCGGGCCCTGCACGCACCCTAATCCTAACACAAACATTTGCGGGTATTAGCAGAGAATCGTGTAGATTAATTATATTTATCACTGGTATTAAATATTTATCAAAATTAACATACATTGATTTTGTTAAATAAAAACAAAATAAGTGCAAGACCAAAATACATAGTTAAAATTTATTTTTAAAATATTTAATAGTGCACGTGATCACTTAGCTTAAAAACATGCTGAAATTTTATTAAATGGAATGAAATAATTGGAGAATGGATACTGAACTTAAACTAGATAACATGTGTTATCATCCATCAAAAAGAGTTTAGAATTGCATTAAATCAACTATATCCAGCCCAAAGGCTTCACATTCTTCCTTTGACGGGAAAACATTAAATAAATCATTTTATACTATATCGCCTTCTTCATGCTTGGATTTTTTTTTTCTTTCTGATAACTGAAAAAATTGACTACAACAAAAAGATTTCGCATCTGCCTGTTCCGATAGCATCTGGCGCTTTTAGAAGCAAATAGCGATTTGGAGACTTGAACTTCAGGATTACCAGTAGCTCATTGCAAGAAGTGTAGAAAAAAAAAGTGGCAAAACATAAGGAACCCCCACCGCCCCTACAAAAAAACATTTTAAGTTGATTGAATTTTGCGGCAATTTAATAAAGCAACAATTGAATGTTGATTGAATTTCGAACTCAAAACAACAGATAATGATTTACTGCATTTCGATGAGAAAACTAATAATTTCCTCTCATCAAACTTCAAAATTAGTTAATAAATCCATAAACAGATGGCTAATGGTTGGAAAAATTATAAAACTAAGTTTTCTGACTGAAATAACTTTCAACTGAAATATTTGTAACCTTGTCTGTAGATTTTTCTTACATATTGCGATACGTTTTCGAAGCAAAGAGTGGTTTTATTTTAAGTTAACAGCTGTTAACTGAGAAAAACAGTCTCAGTTAACTGTTGACAAACTTCGTAATCAGTTTTGAATCTTGGAGTGGATCAATATTAATCAGCAAACCGTATATTTTTCTCTCTCCTCCCCCCCCCCCTCAAATTTAATTTTCATAACGTGGGTCATTATGGGGCACATAGCATATATATTATGGTATTTTTTGATTGGATTAGATTTAAGGGTACAAAATTTGGATATTGCAATGCAGAGCCAAATTCAAAATACAAGATTTGTAATAATAAGCACTAAATATAATATAAACAGAATGCTACAAGAGATGTCTTACTTTAAAAAGAGACAAAGAATGAAGAAACAAAACACCATTGAAGCAAATCCTTATTTATGAAAATAAAATAAACACCCGCTGAAAGTATATTATAATAATTAAATACTAATGATATTTAAAAGTAAAATTAATGTATTGAGCATCGCTAATTCAGAAAATAGAAAGCAATGCAAGTGATAAAATACAAATTGTAATAGACATCAATTCAAATTTATTTTTTATAATATAAGTATTAATCTAAAATTGCGAATACGAATAAATAATAAAATTAACCATAAAAAACTTTGGTTGTTTTTAATTTACTGCATAAAACATTAATTTTAAACTCGTTTTTGGGATTCATTATTATTATTGAATTCATTCAATAAATGCAGGAATTCATTCAAAAAATGCAGAAGAACAATTCTGTTAGAAAGAATTTTGGTAGGATTCAATTGAAACGAAACGAGAAAAATCCATTAAAAATGTCCTAAAAACAAATAGAAAGAAATGCCAAAAAATCTCCCAAAATGCCCTACAATAAAAAAATTATAACAAAACTTTAAAAAAAACTTCCAAAAGAGCAGAATTGTCCAAAAATTCAAATAAATGCAACTATCATCAACACTTAGGCCTTAATTATAACAATAACGTGCAGAAATTAAGCTATTGTTAAATGTTCACATACTCACACCTACCTTGTTTTTGTTTTGGGTTAATCTCTCAAAAGAAAGTCTGAATTTTTTTTAAAAATTTTTTTTATTATTAATAATAAGCGCGATATACCTGAGACGCAAATATCACCCCCGCAACCACCGCGGCGTCGCACGAGATTTGAGTGCATAGGCTCAAGAATAATAACGCTATAAATTACTATGAGAGCCGTGGTGGCTCAGGGGAAAGAGCGCTCGCGTTCCAATGAGTTGAACCCGGTACGAATCCCAGCGATGGCTGGTCCTTACGAATTCCACACCCGGCTCGCACCGACCACATTGCTAACGTAAATTATCTTCAGTGGTAACACACGTGCGGTAATGCATCATGAAGATCTAATGATGTTTGCCTAGTATACAAAAGATCTTTAATTTTAGCTCAAGCAGGATTGCATGTGAATGTAATAAATAACTCTGGCTGCTCATATGCGCACCGATACTTGTAGCACCGAATGAAGTCATTTAGAAACAGGAATGTACCAGCATTTTTTCGCCAAGAAAAGTTTCTATTATCTTGCTTGACCAACACCTCCTAGAAAGAGTAGGCCTCAGCACGGGTTACCAAAAATATTCTTTAGTAGTCCAAACGTAATGACATATTTCGTATTTTCAACCACTGTGCAGCTTAGTACCCCGAACGTAGAGACATCTTTCTTATTTTTCAACAACTGCGCAGTTAACTTCGTCATATCGGACTACTAAATTTATCCGTGCTGAGGCCTTCCTTCTTCTAGGAGGTGTTGGCTTGACCCGATAACAACGTTGATAATAGCTCGGCGGGCGACGTTAAATCGGGTAGTTTCACTTTGCCTCCAGAAGAGCAAATTCCAGCTGTTTCATTCTTAAATTTTAGAGCACTACAAAACATACATAATTGATCCATTTTTCCGATGATGACGCTTAGGTGAAGACTATAGTTGGTTGTTGGTTCATAGTGAAATGTACTGAGATTCAAATCAGAGTATTGGCAGCGAAGTGCGATCTTGATCGATTTTCCTTCCTGCATCCCGTTGCTCTGATGTTTCCGACGAACGGGCTTGAGTAGTGCGTTCTCGATCGGATTTCATTCTTGCTTCCCGTTGCTCTGATGTTTCCGACGAACGGGCTTGGGTAGCGCGTAGTTGATTTGTTAACAGTCTTCTTTCCCGTTGCTCTGATGCTTCCAATGAACGGGCTTGAGTAGTGCGTAGTTGTAGTTGATTTGTTAACAGTCTTCTTTCCCGTTGCTCTGATGTTTCCAACGAACGGGCTTGAGTAGCGCGTAGTTGATTCGTTAACAGTCTTCTTTCCCGTTGCTCTGATGTTTCCAACGAACGGGCTTGAGTAGTGCGTAGTTGATTTGTTAACAGTTTTCTTTCCTGTTGCTCAGACGTTTTTAAGGAACGGGCTAAAGCATTGTGTTCTCGATTAGTTTCAAGTCTTTTTCCCCGTTGCTCCAATGTTTCTGAAACACGGGTAGTTCTCTTTTTGCTTGCTTGAGATGTTGATTGTCTAAAAACGATTCGTTTAGGCGGCATATTTTTGCAAATATTCTCTCTCAAACAAAAAGAAATGTAAAAGTTGACAGTGGCCGCAAATTTGCTAAATCTAAAATTCACATATTTATTTTAAGTAATAAAAAAAGCAATAAAAATGAAATAATTTAAATAAAAAATATAATAATGATAAAATTTAAAACAAAAATCTATTTTTTAAATGAAAGAAATAAAATGATTGGGAATTCGAAAACTTTGTAATAATAAACATTCTAATAGTTTTCAAATGACAACTGTCAGCAATGAAACCTTCAAAAACTATATTTAATTGTGCTAACCTAAAATTGCATAATAGATATAAATAATTATTGAAAACGTGCAATTTGAATGAAATTTGCTTTTGCCTTTATTTTTATTAAACAGTTTTCAAACTACTAAATCCGTGGTACGACTAATAATTACGAAATCAATTCTCGTTGATTTTACGTGCTTGTGCTCACCTGACATAAAGAAACTTGCGCGAGATATAATTAAATATTAAAGTATGTGTAATTTACTCTTCTAAGTGAATAGAGCTATAAGATAGAAAGTATCACTGTTGTTATCTTCAAGATATTTAAAAACTGAATCGTTTATAGCAAAATTTAAAACAATGGCTAACTTTTAACCAATCAGAAAATTCCATTTCGACTTTCGCTGATATCGCTGGAACGGTTTGTCGCAGAATGTTCTAATGTCGACAGAAACTTTCCTCGTGCTTTGAACTATCTGTATGCCAAGTTTCATAGCTTTCTGTCGGATGGTTTAGGAGTCTATAGGGGACGGACAGACAGACAGACACACATTCACTTTTATATATATATAGATTAAATTTTGTAAGATAGAACATTTTGTATTATTGTAAGATAGTGAGTTATTTTCTCGAATTAATAAGATATATTTCATTTCAATGTGTAAGTCGATAAGTGTATAGAATGTTTCAATTTAGTAACTTTTCTAAATTCCACCTTTCCATCGCAATTACGAGTTTTCATTATCTTAAATTAAAATAAAATTAATGATTGCAAATACCCGAATGTCTCTTCACCATACTGTATTTGTTTCAGATTATAATTTAAAAATTTTTTGTGCTAAGTCTTTAAATTGTTATTTCACTTATAAATCTTGCAAGGAGGGTTGGGGGAAGGGTCCCCACGTCTGTGTACGCCACTGCTATATACATATTGAATTACAAATAAGATTAACAGGTTTACAAATAAGATTAACAAGTTTGTTGAAAAAGGATTGAAAAGAAGTGCAATTCCTAATATATGAAAACAATGACATGAGTTAAGATATGCAAACAAAATTAAGAGTTAACAAATGCTAATAAAATGAAACCTGTCAGTTGCGCGCGTCCCTTTATTTATATAAAAAATCAGGTTTAAAACACTCCTGAATATAAGGAACGTTCCAAATCTTGAGGACAGTCCTTAAATTTCAATGATTGTCTTCAAAAACTTTTAAACTCCCTGAGAACAGAAAATGGCCCTAAATTTTAACATATGTCCTCAAATTTCCAAAAATTCTAACAAAAAAAAAAAAAAACATTTACGCAATGAAATATTAAAATAATCTCAAATGCGCACGGCTTTTTTTTTTTTAAGATAAGATAGTTTTGCCTAAAAGAGAATACAAAAGAAAAGCATAAAAACACCATGTTAGACTAACAGATGAGAATGCCATATTAGTCTTAAAATAATTCCAGCAAAAAATAAACAAATATTTAATAATCATGTACTAATTCATTTTACATGTACATAATGTAACATGCAAATATTACATGCAATTTTAAAATATTATCAATTTTAAAACTGCTTTAGTAATGAAATCAAGTTTGATGGAGATTGTTCTGCACCTGATATTAGTTATCAATTAAAAAATATATGTTGCACATATAAAGTAAAATTTTCCATAAATATATGTGAGTGTCCGCAAATATTAATATTTTTCGTGGACCTTCAGCTGATTTGTATTCAAATCATGATTACTAAAAGCTCATTCAAAGTAATTCATTACAAAAAATTAATAAAGCTGCCAATTCAGTTCCAAAAATATTAATCTCGAAACTTATCTCAGAGCGAAAAAAGATTTAAGCCTAGCTCAGCATAAGTATCGAATTTAACTTTCTAACATAAGAGCTTACGCTACAAGTAAACATGGAAACAAGAATTCTGAAAAGATTTAGAAGTTCAATAATCCTGTACCTACTTGACAAGCAAACGTATTGGAAACAATGTTCAAGTTTCGGGGAAAAAATGGTATAATGTGAAGTATAGTACTTTTTAACAATTTTTTTTTTTTTTAATTTAAAAAATATACTTTATCATTTGGAAAAAATGTAGTATTGTTACTTAATATTTAAATTAAGTCACTAAATATTTAAATTAAGTCACTTAATATTCAAATAATAAGTAAATTAACTTGCGTCATAAATTATAAGCTAATGCTGATAAATCTTTTTATTCTATAATTGGGGAGTGAAATTATTTAGATCACAAAATTAATTTTTTTACACATTCTGAAAAACCGAAAGTTTGAAACTGATAATGTAAAACTAAATGAATAATTCCAAGAATTTGAGGAGGTAAGATAATACCTGATTAAAAACGTCATTCGCTTCAAAAATATATAAAAGGAATAACAATTGACATGTTTCAAGCACTCAGAAACAGGTGCCCATTTTCAAGACTTGTCAGAAACAAAAATAATTTGAAATATAAAACCAACAAAAAATATGAAACAGAAAGGATAGGAAAAGCTAGAAAAACAACAGCAGCCAAGACAGAAAAAAAACTAAAAGATAGAACGAAAAAAAAAAAAAAAAAAAAAAAAAAAGGCCGAGAGGAGCAGATCAGGGTAAAATGTATTTCCTATTTATATATTTTTGAAGCGAATTAAGTTTAATATTAGGTAATATAAAACTGCTTTGTAATTTGATTACTTTTATCACTTTAATACAAAATAAATGTATTTTGATTCTAAATTTTCTAATCACGTCCTACTTTTTTTATACATTGTAGCATAAAAACAAATAATTTTACACCCCGAGAATACTAGTTACTATCCTTACGAGTAACTAATCCGCGACCAACTACAGTTATTTCAAGAAGTAATTCAAAATTTCGTAACAGGCTTTTAACACGTTAACCAGGATCTCAGCCAAAGAGTAACAAGGAAAGAAGCTTTCAAAGGTTATTTTTACGTCAGGGAAAGAGTTAATCAACAAACCGCAACGAGGTTTACAGCGAAAAACCGATTAAATAAAATTAAATAAACAGAGAAAAGAGGATCTAAACAGAATAAGAGGACTAGAATCATTTATAAGAAACTGTAAATAAAATTATTGATCTTTTTTGATAGAATAATTATAAATTTTTCGCAATTGGGTGATTGCACTTCAAGAAGAAGATTGCAGATACCCACACATATGATCTATGACGCCAGCTAATCATTAAAAGCAAAATGGAGAGTTAAAGTTGAGCAAGTTTTTCAACATAAGTTAGAATGTTAATTAACGTAAAGTTGAATAAATACAGCGCCGTATGGCACATCGAATTTGTTCGAATATAACTCGTCTACGTCTTTTACGTAACTTAGATTTATTATTTGTTTATGTATTTTATAGTAACGCGATATATTTTTGTTTTGTGTACCTGGTAATTTCGATAATAACTGCATAATTAGTGTGTTTATGTTCTACACGGGTTCATGCCTGTCTTTGTGTTAAGTAAGAAATATATAGAGAAAGAATTTGAATCTTTGTGAAAGAATACAGAATGTGTCACTTAAGAGAATTGATACTTGACAGGCTTGATAAATTCTGTGAAACCTTTATATGCAAACATTTTATTCAATTTATAATTATATTACGATTTAATATACACAAAATTATAAATTTCAGTATTTTGAGAACAAACATATTCTTTTTTAACATAAACACATAACACCTTTAGTCTCACAAACTCGTGAACTGAATAAAAACTAAAGGAAAGGGTTAGAAAATGAAGCACCGTTTTACGGTACCGTGAAAGAAAACCTTTCGTCTAGAAAATAATAATATAAGTATTTATTTTATTTAAAACAAACTGAAAAGATTAGATTTAGTGAAAAAAAAAAATAACAGTAATCTAGATATTTATAAATAAAAATACGGCTATAAAACAGTTTGCAAAGTTTTGCCCCACAGCTATTGAAAAAAATTTTCACAATTTTATTTTGCAGACGATCCCAATAAATACGTAAATTTCTTTCAATCCGCAAACTATACATCATCACGAGTCATTTAGCAAACGTTGAAATTCATCGCTACGCAAGATATCAAGTTCAAGAACAAATGCTAAAAACAAAGCGACATTTAATTTTAATTACATGCAAAAATAACGTTCGTTTATCTTCACACTCTAGTACAAAAACCCGGAAGCTCTTTTAAGCACCAAAAACCTCTAAACGCAAACTCCTGGTGACCGACAGTATTAGATACTTTGCTTCATAGCACTATTGATCTCGAGGTAACCGTGACCCCCACCCCTACACGTTATGGGGTGGGCATGGAAAAGGTAAAAAGGAAGCCTGGTGGTAAAATAAAAATCAATATTAGGAAACGCTTGCACTTGTTCTGCGAAGCTACGAGTTTGTTTACAAACCGCAGACGACATTTTTGGAACTTAAATTCTCAGCATTTAAATTACACATCACGTAAAATATAATTAGCAAACGACATTTTTTAAAAAATCAGATATAAGTACGACGAAAAACTCTCAAGATAAAATAAGATAAGAGACTAGAAGTTTTACGGCTTCAAATGTTTTCCCGAAATAATGATTTAAAGAGAAAAACAACTGAAGTTCGTTGCCTTAAAATAAATCAGAAGATATTGATCGCATGAGAAAATCAACAAAGCGGTAAAGTGTGTCATTGAATACATGGAAGAAAAACTTATAGTATGAATAGTTAAAATTTATCGCAACGTCTAATTATTACAAGAGGTAAGAGATAAAAATAAAAATGAGGTTCCTTTTAGCAATTAATACAAAGAGTTAATTCATGGTTTAGTCAAGTCTCGTTATTAAGGCCACGCTTTGTAATTAGAAATTAAAATAATCTAGGGTATTTGAGACCAAAATTGACATTATAGTTCAAATATATTTGAAAAAAATATTTTTGTTAGACGATGAAGAATATAAAAAACATGTGCTTATGATTTTCTTTTTCTTTTTAATCCATTTTAACTATGCAAAAATGGATAAAAATAATAATTATGATTATGATAATAATGATTGTAAAAAGATTTCGTTTTTTTTTATTTATTTATTTTTTTTTTAAAAAAACACATTTATAACAAAATATTTTTGTCAACAAAACTAATTAGTAAAATCCCTTGAAAAATTTTTTTAAATTATATTGAAATAATTACAAATATTTCTAATGATTTGTTTCAGTCATGTAATATTCGAGGAAATGGGTAAGATATAAAATTTAGAGATCACGTTTCATAATTTTTACAAAAATTTAGTATGATTCACTTAGCGCGTTTCTAAGGATAAACTATTTCATAACCCTAACACATTAAAAATATTCCGTTTCTGCACTATTTGTATTGTCATTAACGTATTTTCTGAACGAATCTCTCAAATGTATCTCTCATCTGTGAATGTATAACTACAATATTAAATACAAATTTCGATAAAAATGTATGTTTTATTTGATATCAGAGCATTAAAATATCCCCGGCATATTAAAATTAATAAAATGTAATATTAAATAGTCTATTTTTTCCAATATTTTTAAGCGAGTTTGTTTAAATTAGTTGAAACAATAGCTTCACTATAATAAGGCAAAGTGAAATTTGAGTAAACATGTCTGATGAAAATATGTATTTTTAAAGATATTAAAAATTTAGAAGAATGATGCTATTAGGATAAATAGTAAAAACTAGGCAAAACAAAACTATAACTAATAAAACTAAAACTATAACTATTATAACTAACCTAATTAACTTTAAATTAGGTTAAAATGGTTCTATTGAAACGAGTAAAATAATAAACTGACAAAAAAAAAAAAAAAAAAAAAAAAACACGAAATACACTAGAAAAATTTAAACGTTTTAATTAATTTCTGTGTTTTTACAAACATAAAATCAATTTTTTTATTACATAGGTTATTATTTTCTGTCGGAAAAGTTGCAATGTAATTTTCCAGACCATATGTTTCAGAATTGTTTCATGGTTCCTCTTTCAACTCAATTAAATTGTCTTTAAACACAATATATTATACTGTAAAGCTGATAGGAGCAACCACTTATTTCCTTTTTACAAAATACATTCATTAAAACAAAACTCTATCGTTATATGTAATCTTTATTGCACTCAAGGTCATTTTATGAGCTTTTTTTATTTCTTAACAAAATACCGGTACTAAGACTGCATAAAAAGCACCGTAAATACAAACTGTCAAAATAGTTTTTTCGAATGCCCTATTCCCCTATTTACATATATATCTCAACCATTGATTGTTTTTACAAGACAATATGAAGGACAACTTAAATGGAAAGGCATGAGCGCCAACAAAAACCGCCAAAGAAGCTATTGCTTACTTTTATGGCATTGTTGTCTTTCAGGTGAAGCAATCAACGCCTCACTGAACTGATTTTCGTATTACGAACCAAACCAAGGACGAAAGATTAATTTTGCGAACGCTGTAATATGTCTGAAAGCATTAACTATATTTCACAAAAAGGCGAAAGATCGTTTATTTCAGTAAATTTTGTAGATTAGAAAAAAAGTACGAGTTTTTTTTTTTTTAGTAAACAGGGAAAAACTGAAACTAAACTTTATAAGCTGATAAAACGTTTGTTTTTGTTGTTTCAAAATCATAAATTACACTGGAGAACAAATTTTCTTTTGCTTTCGGTAGCAGGAGATTTGTTTTAAAAATGGATTTTAGATACTTTCGTACAGTTGATTTCAGATCTGCATTCAGTTTATCTTTTCAAGCTACAATTAATTTTTAAAAATGACAATTTTACACTATTTATTATCAAAATGGACAAATTAAAAAAACGTTCTATATAACAGAGGTTCGCGTAAATGTTGTGACACACTTTTAGGGGAGTATCTTCAGGATTAAAATTAGAACAAAACTAATTTAAGATTTAAAATCGCCACACCCTAATTAAGCAAGATCAAGTATTTGTATGAAAGCAACAAAAGAATACATATATCAAAAACAGTGAGAAAAAATTCATTTTAAAAGAATTGTCAAACAAGTATTGAGAGTGAAAATTTAGATATAAATTTACGGGGGTAGGGGGGGGGGGTGGAAAGGTTCCAAGCTTCCGGGTCGTAGCATTTAAATGGGTTGCCCTGGATTTTAAGGAAGGTCGTACCATTAGGCACCGAAGAAAGAAAAAAAAATGGTAAAGAATAACTGATGAATAGCACGTGCAGAATATCATTGTATGAACATATTAAATAACGTAATTAGTAGTTACGAGGAACACGAACGAAAAATTACGAGCTTTGGAATCAAATTTCACATTGAGATAATTAGTTATGAAATTATAAGCCAAGTGAAAAACTCTTAAAATGCTTTTTTAAGAATTACTTTTCAACAGCTGTAAAAAAAAAGAGCTCTTTTTCATTAAGAGACTAAAAAAGTAGAAGCTATACAAATTTCAAAATAAAGGATAAAACATGATTAGGAGTTTAATGTTTCACTTATTTTATTCAGAGAATGCCTAGGTAACATTTTATAAATGCTATTTCACAGAAGGAAAAAAAATCTATGCTATAACTACGTTAATGGCAAATGTATGAGGCATAAAATAATCAAGAGATAAGTTTAAATTACTGGATTTTTTTAAAAGGTAATAAAAACAACGATTATATTGGTTAGCTGTTTATTTAATTAATTTTTAAGAGTAATGTGATTGCGAACAAAAAATACTTTCTTCCTAATCAGAATATTTTGGTACTGACAACTTCTTTAAATTAATAGTGATAAAAATATGTGATAAAAGTGATAAAAAAAAGTGGTTAAGTGATAAAAGTGGTTAAGCGATAAAAATATGCGATCCGCTTTGTATTTGATGCCTTTCCTACAGCTCGTATTGTTAAATTGTGTTTGAAAAATGTACATTAATTTGTGTTCAGAAATTATAATGTAAATTTCCATAGTGAAATATGAAATTTGATGTATGTAAACGACAAATTACTGCCATAAATATAAAAAGATATTTTTGGTAATATAATACAAGTTATATAAATTTTTTATGAATAATATAGATTTTTATGAATTTTAATAATAAATGTATAGAAAAAAGACAAAAAAGTTAATCAATTTTATAATTTTTTGATACAAGTGGAGAAACATTTCAGTAAAATGATTGTTTTAAGAACTTTAATGTGCATAAATTAAGTCTTTTTTTTAAATATTTAATTTGAGATCTGATATACAACTCTAAAAGCATTCGAAAGTCTAATACAGTTTTTCTACTTCAATTTAAAATATAAGCGTATATCTTTATAGCAAATAATAAATTTAATATACTTAATAATAATAAAAAACTTACATTTAAAAAAAACTATTTAAAAAAACTCTGTATCTAGGCTCTTAGAGTGTCACCTCCTTTAAGCAACTAAAATTAATTCATAATCAAATGAAGTTTAAGTTTGATTCTAATGATGAGAATATCAACTGTTTAGTTTCTTCATTTTGGAAAAGTTTTTATTATTATTGTTTATTTAAGTTTCAACAACATTTCTCGACAGAAATCAACAATTCAAATTGAAAATAAAAGAAGAAAAAAAGAAAGAAAAATATTTTTATAGGATTCTTCCTGTAATTCCTGTTTGAAATTAGAAGAGGATTTTTCTTTGAACTAACATAGCAGCACCACTGCTCTCAGTTAACTATATTTTCCTATGCTTGTCTTTTTTTTTTCTTCAAATAAACAGACACAAGACTTTGAAATTAATGAAAATATGATATCAGTCATAAAATAACATTGAGTAACAAAAAAAAAAGTAAATTAAAACAAAGATCATAAATAAGTAATTTTTTTTATTTTTCATACATTATATTGTGGCAAATTTTACCAAATGCCTCAAAAAATTTGCAATGATTGTGAACATTAAATCAACCATAATCTGACAATCCATCATTTAAAATTGAAAGCGTTTAAGGTAATTGATCCTCACATATTCAGATGAATAATTATGTCAGATATGAGGCATTATCGGAAAATTTAATAACATGTTTACAAATATTGGCAATGATTAAAAGTATCAGACGAAACTAAATGTTGTCAGCCGAAAGTTTGAAATAATTAATTTTTAGCTATTCTATAAATTAAGTATGCAAACTTGCTACACTGCGACACAAAGAAAGAATTAATATCACGATTAAAAATATTTGCAACGATTTGATATGATTTAATTTTAACACGATGGCAATGCATAAAGAATTCACATAAAACTGAATCACTCTTAAATATTTAATGAAAAATAATAATGATAAACAATTATTCTCACCTTTCAAAAAACTTCCGATACAGTATCATTTATCCACAGTCACGGACACACGAAATCCAAACATATACGACGCTTCAATAAAATGAAAACGACGCAAAGCTACAAGATTCACAATTTTTGTCAAAATAACTCAGCATTCTAAAATCTCTCATAACATAAAAATAGAACTATTTCCTCCACTTGGTTAGAATCCAACGCTTAGTTAATCCGCAAAACTAAACTCTAAACAAAGCATAGGAAGCTCAAGAGCAAACACACAACAGAGGATGCGAATGATGAGAGATGCTTCACTTTCTGCGCATCAAAGCGTTTCTTCATTGAAGGGATGTGGAATAATGAGCGCGCGAGGAAGGGTTGCCAAATGATTTGGCGATCTACCGGAGGAGATTGGCGATAAAGAACAAATGTCTGTCCTTTGAAGTGAAACATCTGTTCTTGAGGTTTTTAAGTTCACGGTGAGTGAAGATGAGACTTCAAAGGTTCATTGTGTTGAGTCACTGAAAGCGTCTTTGAGAAACGTTTTGTTTACGGCTTTAAATCAATTATTGTTTACCTTTTTAGAGTAACAATATAATTAAATAAAAAGACTCACAGAAGTGATGAAGTTGATAATTTTATGCAGTATTTGTGAAGCTTATAATATATATATATATATATATGAGCTTCACAAATACTGCATAAACTTATTATATATTGAATAATTATTATTAGTATTTTTTTTTTTTTTTTTTTAAGAAAAAGTAACAGTATAAGCAGGGCTGCCAACTTTCTACATTTTACTTCTAGTATTTCTACAAGAAAATTTCTTTAGTTCTAAAATTTCTCATTTCTTTTATCTAAGTAAACGTTTTAATGTATGATCCTTTATTGTAAATTAGATTTAAAGTTATTTTCAGCGCACCTACATGTAAATTATTCAAAAGTGCATGCGAAACAACACTTTGTTCCAACTCTCTTCGTTGCGAAGCTTTTAAAATGTTGGCGGAATTAGCAAAAATTCTGAAAGCTTTAGTTTTTAGTTGTCTACCACACTTTAAAAAAAATATATATTTAAAAAATAAAGCGCAGTAGTCGGTGGACGTGAATCCAAGGAACATATTTATAACTAAATTTCCCAAATTATGAAAAAGAAATAAAAATAATTAGATTTTCCCTGCTATAAAAATATTAAAATATAAAATAAGATTAAAACAACAAATTTGAAGTTTCATAAATTTAAACAAACCAAGTTATTATATATCTTTTTATTAATGGCAATAGAAATACTTGTAGCAATGACAAATTTATAGAAGTAAATAAAATAATAAATACCACTGCCAGAGGTCATAGAAACGTGAAGCTTTATTTTATCAAAAATATTTTACTTGTTCACGTAATGTACTAATTAATATTAATTAGGGCATTTATCTTGGCAACCAATCAAGAGTTTTTTAAAAATTTATCTCTATTCTAAAAATTAACGTTTTTGATAACCCTTTCATATAATTGAGCGACAAAGAAGAATAATATTTCTTATAAAAACTACCTTTAAATAATCTAATATATTGTAAAATGCCGAGAAAAAATGTCTAAAATTCTTCTTTACAGAAAAATTTTTCCAACCCTTTAAAGTGTTAATGAACGTACAACACATTCCGCATTTTTGATTACCGTTAATGATAACCATTATTATTTTTCTACAAGGTTTCTTATCAAAGCTTCTAGTTTTGTTTTGGTTGAGTGATTGATACAGCTAATTAACAGAAATACAATGGTATTAGTCAACCATAAAATTGTTATTCTGACGTCTTCTAAGCATGTATCGATGAATTCTCTTGCGAAAAAAATGTTTTCAAAAA
Source organism: Parasteatoda lunata (assembly GCA_949128135.1). Taxonomy (NCBI): domain Eukaryota; kingdom Metazoa; phylum Arthropoda; class Arachnida; order Araneae; family Theridiidae; genus Parasteatoda; species Parasteatoda lunata. Next base: position 88,670,368 of record OX421971.1, read on the forward strand.
TATGAATTGAAGTTCTATTTATCCCTCATTGTAACATCAAAGCTATTATTGTTTATTAAATTCTTAATTATTAATATAAAAGAAGGGCTACGTGTTTACGGTTTTTAAGTGACATGTTAAAACAGTTTTAAAGTTTATATATTGACACTAGGAAACAAAGATTCTTTTTTTCTTAAGTTTCACTAATAAATCCTTGATACTCAATAAACCATTTATAGGCCTATCTTTTGTTCTAGAAATGATATGTTAAAATATTTTTTGAGATTGAGATTTACTTATAAATTTTTAACTAAAATTGATTTGATTCTTGAGACCACTCTTTTATTTTTATTTTTTTATTATTATTATTTTTTGGTGGGAAGGTGAGAGCAATTATAAAACTATTACAGCAAACAATTGGCCATAAATTTGGACTTCTGTGCACGAAGCAAACAATTTCATGATTCACCGTGAAAATTCGAAATTCCGTTTACAAATACTATTTTTAAATATTCCGTTTATAAATATTGTTCCTCTAGAACTAATCAATTGAATGAATGCATAAAACACAAGGGAAAATTACTTCTAGTGTTGATCTCTCTTCTTGACCTCACACGAACCTGTACTGTTACCCACATATATTTAAACAAAACCCTTCATTGTTTTTTTTTAGATGGATGAAAGTTGTTAGAAGATGGCCGCACAAATCCTAGGTGGAAAAATAACTTCTTACTGAAATTTAAAAATTAAATATGTTGGCAGGAAATATGCTTCCTTGAGCCTTTTAAAGGGTTAAATCATAGCTTTTTAACTTGCAGCAAAATACGGGTTTTCTAAAGTTATTCATTGATTCTTTGATACCAAATGAGCTTTGAACCTTCTTCAATTCCGAAAACACTTAACGATTGTCACTCAATCTTTTCATTTATTGAGATCTGTGAAATCAATATATTGTATAGTTAAATAAGACTAAAAGATAATGCTTAGTAATAAAATCCTTAATAATAAACTAAATAATTCTTAATAAAATAAAATTCTTAAAAATTCTAAAATAATCCTTAAAAAATCTCAAATTTTATTTCGAAAAAATTTTTTTTTTTTGAACCTTTTCTGATTAAACTCTCCAATCATATAAGCACATTTCTTATATACATAAAGCATGCTGAAATATTAAGAAAAATAATTCTTTCATCATCTACTTAATTAGCTAATTACAGCTCAAATGAATGCCTTGACTAATGTATTTTTGAGACAATGAAACCTTTAACGGCTTCAGAGTTAAGTAGGAAATTCTGCAGATACTACAGATAGAGAAGGAAACAAAAAAAAGTAGAAACAACCTCATATGAATCACTGGGATAATTGCCACCTGCTCTTAAATAGGCAGAAAAATTTATCATGCGTCTAAAATGCTCCCAAGAAATGAAAATTATGTGTGTGATTTTATCGTCTGATAAACGTGTCTAAAATTGAATCATGTTGAAAGGGTACAAATAGAAACGGAATGGAATACTTGGATTGGATATAAAAACTATAGACAAGTCTAATTTAGCAAAGCAACTGAATTAATTTCAGAAAAAAAACTACTGGAGTTTGTTAAATTGGCAGGAATGTCTTTAGAATATAATTTTTTTAGTAATTTTTCAATCCTCCCTAGTTCGAGCATTCCTCGGAAAACCGAGCCCCGATTAAAATTCGGGATACAAATCTTATAGCCTGAAGGCATGTACGGCCCAGCGACTTGCTACCATTAATTTTAAAAGCCTACATAACTAACGAACCAATTTTAACTGTTTTTTTTTTAAGTTAATTCCAATAAACGCATAAAAATTCTGAAGTTATGACATAAAGTTCTAAAATGTAGTGTGGTGGTATACTAAATGCAAAGTAACAAAAGTTTTCGAGATTCCGATATTTTGTTCTTTTTCTTTTTTAATAAAAAAAAAAAAAATCCCTCAACCAAAATACGTTCATAACAAGTATAGTTCAAAAATTTGCTTACAAAAATTAAAGAAGCAATTAATAAAACAGTGAATAGAATCTAAAATAGTTTTCCATAGAACAAGTTCATATCCTGCTTTAATTTATTAAGCATACAAGTCTTCCAATGATTCTTTTTTTTTTTTTTTTTTTTTTTTTTTTTTTTTTTTTTTAAATCCATAGATTTTTACTTTCAAGAATACTTTTAACGTTTCTGTACACCGTAAAAATTTAATTTTATAATTTTAGTTGTATTAAATTTAAATAGTATTTGACAAGATTACACAGATTTTTTATTCTACTTCTAATTAACAAATTTTCAATTCTACACAGATTTTAAATTCACACATTTTGTAAGAGAGGTCATGGAAGAAAATATTTCGAATATTTGGATCGAGTAAAAAATATTTTGGCAAAACTTCGACTTTTAAAAATCTTTCAAGTTAAGTTTACAAAGAGCTAAAGTTTAGTTTACCTTCAGAAAATACAAACCTCACATACGTGGGAAGGTGTTTGTTGAAACACTACTCCACATCGATATAATTGTTTGAATTATAACGATGGCCCCGAGCAATAAGCTTCCCACTCATGTTGGCTATATGAGTGAGTAATAGTGTGAGTAGCAGGTCAAGGAAAATTTGTTAGTAGGTCTTGCGTTAAAAATACAGGTAAATCTGCGCAATAAGAATTTTAAGTTAAAATGAGGCGTTATGTTTCAAAACCAACCCGGGTTCATTTTTAGAAATTTAAGAAGAGAGGAAATAAAATATTATATTATGTCTCAGTCAGCCATTTCATTTAGGCAAATGTTTTTCGAACGAGCAGATTTATGTGACTTTTATTAAGTAAATTTAGCTGTGGAGGTGCAGGGGATAGAGCGCTCCCCTCCCAATGAGGTGACCCGGCTTCGAATAGCGATGGCTGGTCGATACGAATTCCGCAATCGGCTCGCACCGACCACAGTGCTGACGTAAAATATCTTAAGTGGTTGACGGATCATACGTTAGAGTTCCCTTGCCATCCAGCTATCAATGGAAGGTTTTCGTGGTTTTCCTTTCCATAAAACGCAAATGGGAGTTAGTTCCCTCTTTAAAAGGTTACGGAATAGATTCTGAATTTTAAAAAAACTATTTTTAAATTCATTTCTCAAAGCTATTCAATCGATTCAATTCAGATTTTGTATTTTTTCGTTTAAAATTGCACATTTGAAATCAAGTAAAAATGTGCCTACATCACAATTCAAACATTTATCGATTCTTATTAAATAAAATAATTAAAAAATAAATAATTATTAAAATACATTTTTTTACGTGGAATTATATTAGGATAAATAAATTTTATAATGAAGTGAAATTTTTCTGATACGTATAAAAACTTTCCGAAGTATAGTGAAAGATGCAAAAAAAAGTGAAACTATAGCATTGAAGGGCTGGGAGGAGGATGTTTATTCAAAGAAATAACATTTTTTCGCCTGATTCTATAACTTAATTAATAGTTAATACTGGGCCGGGATAGCCTGGTCGGTAGGGCGCTGGGCCCATGTCCAAGAGGTCGTGGGTTCGATCCTCGCCGACCGAAGACTGCCCGTGTAGTAAATGGTGACTGATGCACGTTAAATCTGTCGAGTCTCAAAGTCCTCCATGTTCCCATAACAAATCAATACCTCTGGGGGTACTGATCCAGGAGTTTCCTTGTCTTCTGGATTGGTTCAAAATTACAAGGCTACGGAGTTGAACATTAGTAGTCGTAAACCCATGAAATTGGGTCGGCTGTTCAACGACGGTTATAAAATAAAATAAAATAGTTAATACTAATTAATTGAAATATTTAAACTAACTTCTTTGAACCACAAAAATTGACATTAAATTTAAATTGACATTTAAACAAAAGTTATAAAGGGTGATACCTTTTTTTTTTTTACTTTGCGCACTGTAGACAGCATGTTACATATACAAACTAATGTTTATGCAATTGTAATGACCAGTCAACTACTGCATAAAACATATTATTGCTCCACATTACAGAAATAATAAAAATTTACTCACAAACTCTACAAATCGTAATATACATTACTATTTACTATTCTACAAAAAGTAATGTAGAAACATAATAATCAAATCCAATAACACATTTTTGAAATTAGATTATTATCAATTATCAAATTAATAAATAAACTAGACATTACAGAGACAAAAGTTTGCTCTCACAAAGACTACAAATCATACATAAATAATAATCTAGCAACTTAATAATCAAATTCGATAACATATTTTTTAAATTCGAATATTATTGTCAAATTCATAAACAAATTCAAAAGGTATCCGTACACGTTGAAAAAGTGAATTTTAGCTAAAAATGACAATTTTTTTTAATTTTAAATTACGAATCTCCGTTTATTCTAGTTTTTAAAACAGTTTAAATTTTAATTGTGCGTCAATTAGAAGAAAAGTTATGATTAAAAGAATATTAGTTGATGATTAAAAAATGAAACCGGAAATAGCATTCCGAAACCGGAAGTGGGACAAAAACAGTTATATTTATTTTTATTTTGGGATAATTATCTTTCTTTCACTTGAATAATTATTATTTTAATGTTGCTAGAAATGAGCCTCACAATTTATCATTTATATTAGTAGTTTTTGGGTTAAAATTGGCAACATTCTCACTCTCTTGTGGATTTGTTTACAAGCAGCGTTCTTCCAATATTCTAATATTATTTTGACTACATTTTATTGAAAAGTAATTGAATTTCTTTTCGAAATTTTATGTTTAAGTACTTTGCAATATGGGTAATCCAAGAAATCGAAATAATGGACGAAAAAAGAAGTTTCATGGGAATAGCATTTCTAAAATAGATTTTTAAAATAAAAATGATATAATTTATACTTTAAATGCCTTTTTCTCAGAATGTAATTTCACGCAAAAATAGTAACTTTAAAAATTCATTATTAAAAAAGTTGTTGACATATTTCAATAAAATTTTTTATGTGTATTATGTATAATGTTCTCTAGTGATTGTGCTACAATTGTTTAAAAATATTTAATAGTTTTTTATTATTGGTCTAAAATGTGAAATATGACGTAAAAAATTTGACAAAAATCTCATAAAAAGTTTTCGATTTTCTATAAAAAATTTAATTTTTCAAATATTTTTATGATTGTAGTCAAATCACTAGACAAAATTCTGCTCTTTATTTTGATAATAACACTTTTTTAATACAATAATTTTGGTGAAGTATATCCTTTCCCAAGTTTTATGAAAAAAACATCAATTTTTTCTTGTTATTTAGCTTTTAAAAACAAATTATAATATAAATGTCTAATTTCTCTTATTTAATATTAGTTTTTACATATAATAAATATAAAAACATAATTAAAGTGTTCTGAAACTTAATATTTTTAAAAAAGTCCTCCGAACGTGTTCGGATACCTTAAATAAAAGTTAAAACTATGAAAACCATTATAGAACAATAAATACACACAGAAAAAATAGAATATTTTCTCTTTCATAAAACATTGTTCAGTGACTTCATGCTACAAAAAGAAAAGAGAATGTAAAATTTAATAGCCCCATACATTGAGTTTAATTAGACTTAATGAGTTCAGCTAGCTTCTATTATCATGCATGGATCTAACTTCGGCAGCTGTCTGAGAAAAAGGCTTTGGCGGAAGTTTTAAGAGCTGCCACATTTCAAACTACATCACCTTGGCGAGTGATAAAACTGAAAAAGCGTGAATCCTGCCCCGCGTGGTTTTATTTTCTTACGGTTACCATTGAAAGCTCCGAAGAACACGAGTTCATCTGAAGGCGATGACAAATTTATAGTAAGAAGGTTTTTTCTTCCTTCTTTTTTTTTTATAAGGTATGTTTCAAGGAAGGTAAAATTTAATATTAGAAAATTATTTTTTCGTTTTGTTACAATGCTTAAGCTATGATATTTGATGCATTTATTCAATGTACAATTCGACTTAACGCCTTCGCATTTTTCGAAAGTTTACAGTAACTGCAATTACTTTAATGTAATATTAGTATAAATAATTAAGATTTAATCATTGAAAAAAAATCGAAAAGTTATCAAATTAGAAACGTCATGCCAAGATATGGTGAATCGTTTTTAATGGGAAGGAATAAAATGATTAAGAAAATCATTCTCAATATAAGCGAGTAAAAAGTCTAAAAAATAGAACTGATGTTTTTTTTTTTGCTTTTTTTTTTTTTTTTTTTTTTTTTTTGCTTAACTGAACCGAGAGTTAAGGTTAGTACCCAAATAAAGGTTAGTGCAAACGCAAAGTTTAGTTAATACTATTAGCTTTTTTACCTTGCCTAACAACGTACACCTCCTAAATTATTTTTCCAAAAACATACTAAATAAGCAAGATAGAGCGCGTTTTATAACATATACAGGCTTAATGAACTGCTCAAATTCCAACCAATATCATTAAAAATTTAACAGCACTAAAAACTAGCAAAATTAGAAGGATTTGGGAAATTGCTTTAGTAGCTAATATAGTTTCCTTTGTTATGTAGTCGTACAGATTGTGGAATGGAATCAACATTAGCAATTATTAAAATTTCTGTGGCAAGTAGGATTTTATTTTACTGAGTTCTTGTTTGAGTAATTAAATGATAAACCCTTACTTTAAAGGGATTTTAACAAAAAAAAAAAAAAAAATTGCATTTATGCGATTCACAGATAATCGAACATTCATACCTTTAATTTTTGTTTATGAATCTATATAACTCGGAATATGAAGAATATTGTATACATTTCTTTTCAAAAAAATTGTTTTTATTTATTATGACACTTGAGATTAATAAATTGTCTTTTTTTAGATACTCGAAATAGTTTTTTTTTCTTCTCTCTTTACAAACACAATGTCACAAAAGAAGTAGATACAATGTTCTAAGACGGAAAATCGGAAGAAGGAAATATACAAAAAGGTATTTTTTTAATGTCACCTAGAGAAGAGAACGGAAACGGAAGAGGGATTTTCAAGGTAACTAAAAGTCTGAAACAACCCCTATCTATCAAAACCAAATTCCTAGATTTTCAACAGCACACTCTCCGAATCTGCTTAAAATATCACACATTCTCCAAAGATCGTGACACTGGTTAAAAATAAGATTTTTATCCGTGTAGTAGAGGTTTGCTTTGAAACGAATGTCGTTACTAATATTTCAAGAATTTTTTTTATTTATTTATTTACATCAAAAAGTTTGTGACTTTTAAAATGGCTTCATTTAAGTTAATAAAAATAGAAGTCAGGAAGTAAAATGCATTTCAAGATCTTTATCTATATAAGTTATCTCAGCGTTCCCAAATAGTGTTCCACGGAACCCTAAGGTTCCTCGGGGTTCAAAAGTGTTCCGGGAGTTAGTTTTTTTTTTTTTTTTTTTACCAGTTATGATTTTTGAAACCAGTAATTAAATTTAGATCTGATTAATTAGTTATCCTTTATTTATTTGATAGTTTCGTTATTTTTATGAAATTATTTAATTAAAATGCTTGTGAAGAAAACAAAATTTTAAAAAAATTTATAATATTCACAGATACAATTATTAAAAAAAATTGCATTATCTTGCTGCATAGAACAAAAATAATCAAATTCAACATTGAAGAAATATGCCTCAATAATAACCATTCTCCACATTTATTTCGGTCTTTTTCTGTCTTTATTTCAATGAAAACCAAGTATCAGCTCATGTTCAGTTTATACATACACTAAAATTTAATGAGAAGACTATAATATATGACCCCGTAAATATTGATTGAAATAATATTGAAAAAAAAAACGATAAGATAAAAATTTAATTCTTTCTTCATTCATTAAATATTTTCAAAATAATTAATAACATTTCAATCATTTAATATTTTTGTTTATTTATAAATTGATTTATTAAGTCTCGGTGTTCTAATTAAAGATGATCGATTCTTTAGGGTTCCATATCCAAAAAAAAAAAAAAATATTAAAAAAATTAGGAACCACTGATATAGATAAATCAATACTTAATTTGTTAATAGTTAATTACTGCTAATCATTTAAAGCCGTCTTGCAATGATTCTACGAGAGACTTGAGAGTATCGAAAGCTGTTTTGTCCCTATAGTTTTGTTTCAAATCTTTCTTCCATTTTTTAACTGTCTTCTTTTCTGCTTTTTCAAGTTTATTTTTCATTGTTTTCCACAAATTTTCTATAGAACTGAGACCAAGGAATAAAGCAAATCAAAAATACTTATTCCATTATCGTGTAGCCTATTTTGCGGTTTTTGTCTTGAAGTATAAGGCCTAACTTAGTCTTGTTGCAACAAAAAGCAACCAAGGGAAAGTTTCCGTGGTGAGAATGTGGGAAGGAACTAAAGCTAATTGTGCGGAACTCCAATGATTTTTTTTTTTTTTTTTCGTGCTAAGCATAATATTCCTTCTTTCAGACCCTTCGTTATCCTTTAAACATTTTTGCGTACGAAAAATTGAAGTTCCGCTCTTTCTATCGATTTTCGGACGTCATGAATACTCAAGCTTATTAATGTTTCGATTTAATTCTATCTCTTTCTGGCCAGATCATAATTCTTCACTTAAATCAAATTTTTAAAATGAAATATATTTTTAAACAAAAAATGTTGATTTGTATAGTATGTGTGTTCAGTAGTTTATGTATGTTCAGTAGTTTAGTTCCCTTAAAACACATTTTGTTTTAAAAATAAAAAGGTGACCAGAATCTCTAAAAATGCAAAGCTTTCAATTTTTCTCAATTTTATTTATTTATTATTTTGTTTATTTTGTCCCCGTACTGCATTTATACTAAGTTAACACTAACTAATAATAATGCTGCTAATATATAAATTAGAATCAAATAGAAATAAAATTAAATAGAATTATTTTTTTTTTAAAACATTCTCTTAAAAAACAATCAACACTAAGATTTTGAAATAATGTGCCAAAGATAATTAAAATAACTGACATTAGCTTTTCTATATTGATATATTAGTCAAAATATCAACTGAAATGTCAAATGTAAAAATTTCTTACAAAATGTAAAAATTTTATTGAATTTGACAAATATAATTTGAAATTTAATAACAATTAAAAATATTCTTTAAAAAAATTCAAAATGCACATTATTTTTTCAGCTGCACAACAATAAAATTCTCTTAACTACTTCGTTACTTACTTTACTACTTCTTTAACTAAAACCAATGCATATTTAAAGAATTTCTTATTTAATTTATGACTATAAAACAAAGCAAAAAAAAATTTACAATAATTAAGTCTATTTTAATAAAATATAAAATAAATAACGATGACAATTTGGTTATTTATAAATTACACAACAGAATTTAGTTGAAATGTACATTATTTTTCTAAATTATTATTTTTTATTTTTTTTTTTTTTTTAAATAAAGAAGAAAAATAAAACCTAAGACTACAATTTTCCTTCTGCTATAAACTATAACGAACGAACCTTGTAATGACATTTTAATAGAAATTTAGGCTCCAAAAATTTTTTTTTTAATAAATACTATATTGTACAAGTTACCTCTCGAAGAATGAAAATATTCGAAAATAATGTCTAATACCAGCTTTTTTGAAATAACAGAACCAGTAAAAAAAAAAAAAAAGAGTAAGACTCCCCACGATGTCATTTTGAAAATATTCATAATTTGTTTTGAGAAAACAAAATTTTCCAGCAAGCCACATAAAAACGTAGAAACTGATGGTAATAATATAAATATAGCTAAAGTCGGTAATATAATTTTAAGGGTGAAACTCAACGATGTGTTAAATTATTTCACGGGCAACTAAGGGGGGAAAAAAGGAAGAAATTAAAATTTATATGATGTAAACCGAAGTATATTCCTATAAAAAAAAATAATAAAAAAAAAAAAAAAAAAATCGCAACGTCATTTTAAAGTTTTAGAAAAGTGCACATTTTAATGAGAGTATGAAAAGTAAAAATTATTATTAAACATACAAACAGCGAAAAAGAGAGAACACCTTAATAACTGTTGTTTTAATGGTCAGATTTTAGCGTACAGATGCAAATATTAGATGCAATCTTAAAAATTCGAGGACCAAACATTAAATATGCTAAATAATTTGTGCGGACAATATTTCACGATGCGAAATCAGACACACAAACATACCTTCTTTGAAAAAATATAAATTTTTTTTTCAACGGATTACAAATCGCTGCCCTCAAAATATGGGTGGGTGGGGGGGGGGGGTAGCCGCAATCTTAAATTAGGCTGCTCTTAATAGTTTGGTTAGGACCACTTAATGTTAATTTCTCTTTTTGCTCATTTCACAATCTCTCTCAGTCAGAGAGGTCGCTAATTTAAATTTTTATTTCTCAAAAACTATTTATACGACTGATTCCTTTCAAATTTCATATTTTATTATTAAAAATTCGTATAATTAAAATGGTGTAAAAATTTATATAACTTACAATTCAAAATTTTTTCTACCATTCGCAAATTAAATAATAATGAAAAAAAAAATTTTTTTTTACCTATTTTTTTGAATTACCTTTGGTTGAAAGAGTATTACAATTGTGAGCAAACAATTTGTGATTAGCTTAAAGACTTCAAGGGGTATAACGAAATGCACAAAAAGAGAAATTAACATCAATTCTTTTTCACAACAACATCTAACGTCAATCCCAAATTTTATATTGCTGTCCCGACCAAACTATTGAGACCATATTTTCAGGGGCAAGAAAGAAAAAAAAGTGCATTTATTCGGACAAAATACGTTTCAGTTTTTTTGATTTCGTAACTTTAACCGTTGTCTGCTAATAATCAGTATTAAGAGCTCAAATCATTAAGATCGTATTTTAGAGTGTTGAAATTTCGACCATTAGATTAAAAGTTATTTAGGTGATTTCTCGATTATTTTGGGCACTGTTCGTCAGCTGGAATTGTTTTCCTTTAAAAAAAATAAATAAATAAAAAATAAAAATAAACTTAATAAATATAGAAAAGTACATCAGCAGCATTTTTGAATTATAGCTTATTCAGTATTCCCTTACGTTTTCATTTTTTCGAATAATTTTTGAAAACAGTGTTTTCTATCTTCAAAATACTTCACATAACTTTAAACATTCTATTTTAGTAAAATTTTGCAAGTAAAGAATCGAAGAATGTTTCTAGTCTGAATGAATAAGTTCGAAGACGAATTTCAAATGCATGCAGCGGTATTTCTTCGATAATTCATGAGCTTTAGTCGTTATTCCTTAAATTTCTTTTCTCAAACATCACGTGATACATCCGTTTCGTGGAATTACGAAACGTGATCAAAATACTAAAAAATGCAATGCGGCTGTTACTGCTCCAACATCACTCATTCATCTAAACTTTTTATAGTTCATTATAAAATGAGGGTTAATTTATCTCGATTGGATAATAAATGCACTTTGTTTAAAAATTACGATTAAAAAAAAAATAAAAATAATAACAACTTTCAAAATGAGACATTTTATGTTGTAGCCTAGGAGAGAGTCGCGAGGGGGAAAATGTAGCTTTCGGAGCTACAGGAAAAGATTTTGCATCAGTTGATACTAACTATATTATTCTTGAGGGCAATAAAAACAAGTTTAATTTGTATTAAAAATTAAAAGGTGAAGTACAGTAAATTATATATATTACTTTCAAGGTGGTACCTGTATAATATATTTAAATTATGAAGCATTTGAAGTTTTGCATATTTCGCCTTTTTTTTTAAATAAATAAAAAAAAAATATTAACTGTAACTTGTTTTTAACTTTCGTGAGGAAAATTTTTTTAAATTTTTTTCTTCTCTTTTACTGTAAGTAAATTATAAATACCTCTAATTTTTTTTAAAAAATATAACAGCATTTATTATGAACAAGTTTTGACTAAAAAAAAAATCTTTCTATAAATAAATAAAAATAAACGTTAAAAGACACATCTTTTAACAATTTGATTTGTCCCTATACCAGCAGTTCCGAATTTTTTGGCTGTGTAACCCTAAATGATCGGTTTTCTTTTTTTTTCTTTTTTTTTTGGCGGTACCCCGAGAATTAATTTCATTTGAAATTGTGAACACATATATTACCGAAAGACTATCCATTATTTTGAAAATATGTAATGATCTAATTTTTATTAATTATTTTGAAATTAGTTACTGAATGAATAAAAAAAGAAATTTTTTAATCATATCGTTTTATCAATATTAGTCTTATATTAGTTATAATTGGGTTTTATGTCAGACACTTGAATTCACGGGTCTAGAGCGGTGTCTAGTCTAGTTAAAAGGAGCTGTGTAGCTCCCTCAGACCCCTTCCCCCCGCAATTCACGGTCTCTGCTTACGATTAGCGTTGAAAAATACGGTAAGGTTACATGCTTATCTCACGATTATTGAAAAATACGGTAAGGTTACATGCTTATCTTACGATTATTGAAAAATACGGTAAGGTTACATGCTTATCTTACGATTATTGAAAAATACGGTAAGGTTACATGCTTATCTTACGATTATTGAAAAATACGGTAAGGTTACATGCTTATCTTACGATTATTGAAAAATATGGTAAGGTTACATGCTTATCTTACGATTATTGAAAAATACGGTAAGGTTACATGCCTATCTAAGACGATAATACTCATATCATTAAGATGCAGTGGATTTAAATAGATAATTCGATAAGACATTAATTCGCCTAAAATTTTGTTTACATACACCAATGGTAGAATGTGATTTTAAATTTTAAATTTGTTCCAATACTTGATTAGCCCAAAGTCAATTCCAGAAGAAATTTGATCACAACTAAAAAAAATTTTCGCCAATTAATTTTAATAAATTATTACATAAATAACGTAAGATTAAAGCAATTTAAGTAAAGTTTATCACAGAAATTTTTGAGGCTTGGTAGATAGGTCATCACACTTTTCCAAAGGTGACATTTTTACAATATTGTTTCCAGATAGCTGCGTAACAAGTTTCATTATAAACGCATGCTGTCCTAAATTTGAAAACTTGGCTTATCATTATATTAACCCAAAACCTTCATACATAATATTATTGCAATTTATTATAATATTATCCAACTAGTAAATTATCATTAAAATTAAGTAATTTTAAGACAAGCGCGGGTGCCACTCTTAAAAAATTGCGAGACTAAGACTAAACATTGCACAGCCACTGTGGCTCAGGGAATAGGGTATTCGACATAATGAGGTAACCCAGGTTCGAACCGCAGCGATGACATACGACGTAAAATATCCCCAGTGGTAGGCAGATCATTGGTTCGAATCTTCTTGCCGTCGGACTAACCGTGAGAGGTTTTCTCTCTCCATATGTAACTGAAATACAGATTAGTCCTCAACGAAGGCTAGTTTGCCTCAATGCTCGATTCGAGAGTTCTTTTGTCTTCTGGGTTGGGTTGACTATTACAAGGATACGGAGTTCAGCATTGATAATTGTAAATAAAGAATTGGGTCGGCTGTTCAACGTGGGTAATAAAATAAAATAAAATCACTATTTAGTATCTACATATCAAATAAGTTGGGGTATTAAATTTTAAATTGGGTGTTTTAAGTTAAGTTAGTGGTTAAGGTTTTAATTTTTATTGCCAATTAGATATCCTAGTTGGATACGATTCGGTTAAACAGTATTTATTTATGTTGTAATTAAGACATATTTTTTGTAAATTCGAACTTTTTTTTAAAAATTTTATTTTCTCTTTAAATTCAATTTATTAAGAGTTCACTGTAATCTACACATAAATTATTTTTAAATGAGATAAAGAAAAAAACATACTACGACATTAAATCATACAAGCGAGTTCTTTTTCAATTCATAAATTCAAGTGCAAAATGTTTAAGCTCTTTTTAAAGAAATGACAACAACACAAATTTTATAGCTTTCACTATCAAAATTATTGCAGATATAAAATACTTTGAGTGCTAAACAAGATGGTCTGTGCACTTCAAAAGCAGGAAGACGTGTCGTCAGAAACAATACAATGACCTTGAAAAAAAGGGGGGAGTCGTTTGTTAATATTCAAATTAGTGTCGTGTTCCAAACAGCAGCGGTTACCCAGTTCCATCAGGCAGGTAGGGAAGAGTTTCGAACTTGTTTTCAAGAACAAAACCTGGAGGATGAGTCAGAGTAATTTATGTTATTACTATGCTTGGTTGACAACGAATTTACAAATCCCTACGACGGAATGCAACAGCTGTTTATTTTACTACACTATGCATTCACTATCAGTGATATAAAACCAAAACGCAAGGTTGTGGAATTTATTTTTCCTTTAAATAAAACTGTGCTCCGCAAAAACTTTTTAATGCTCCACGAAAAAGTAGGAGTCGCTTAAAACTGGGGGGGGGGGATTTATATATATATATATATATATATATATATTATTATTATTATAATAGTTTTTTTGTGGTTTTGTCTATAGTGGATAGAGAAGTAAACATTGATACTCGAATTTTTTTCTTATTATATTTATGTACATACATAAAAAATAGAGTATTAATTGAAAAAGAAAAAAAAATCGAGTATCAATTGAAATATGAAAAAATATTCGAGTATGAATAATGAAATTTAATATGAATAAGATGTAATAAGAAAAAAGTTCGAGTGTCAATGCTTATTTCTATATCTATTCTAGAAAGGAAAACTAATGGATTCAAATATCGTCCGAGTAGGGCACTTTTCGAGTGCAACAAAACCACAAAAACCTATCATAATTATTTGTGCACCACTGGACAAATTTTATAATACCGTTGCACCACTGCTTATCTAATTTTCACACACTCGCTATTTTTTCATTGCTAATTATCAGAGTTTTTTTTTTTTTCTCTCTCACCTATGTCACAAAACATGCAAAATTCTTGATTCAGGCATATTCTCTTCACCATATCAAATATATTCTAAAATATTCCATAACAATAGTTCCTATTCATTTTTCTCATGTATTGAATTTTAACTACAAGCCTTGCTAATTAAAATTATTAGAATTTAACTGCATCCCATAAATTTAAGTATTGACACTCATATCTCACGTAATTAAAAAAAAAAAAAAAAGTTTACCCATAACCTTTTCTAACAATTCACCATCCTCTGGCCAGGAACGACTCAACTCAAGTCTCTGACCTAAAGATGACCTTATAATCAGGGTTGGGGTTTTAGACGTCCTAAACTGGTTTTGGACAGGACACGTGGGTTTTACTGACCTAAACTGGGTAAAACTGTCCTAAACTGGGTTAAACTGTCTTAAAGTGTCCAAAACCTTGAACTTTGGTAAAAGGTAAAAATTCTATAAAAGTAACCATTGTACACACAATAATTACATATTTGATATTTTTTATAGAATTTAATTAAACTTAAATTAAAGGAATATAATATAATAATAGAATAAGGTTTATAATTTTTGAAGCTCCACAATTCATTGAACAACAAAAGTGAGAACCTTATCCTTGGAATATAAATTTGCTTTTAATGATGTTAAATTATGTTTTTGCATAAGGATAAATAATGCAATAATAAAAATAATAATTTTTAAAAAAAAAAAAATAAATTTGTTTAAAAATTAACCTTTTATTTTTTACAATATTATTTTTAAAATTTTTTATAATTTCTGCATCACAGGATGATAAAAAGGAAATCTATTTAAAAAAATTGTTTTTAAATATAAATATATTAGTTTAAATTGGAAATACAAAATGACTGAAAAATGTATTAACAGTCTTGAAGGGCATAACATCAGTTTGAGTTACTGACAATGGTGATGTATCACCACTATGCTAAAAGAAGGGTTTTGGATAAAGGGGTTTTGGACAGGACCAATTGAACTTGATTACTGATTAATCTTCCTTTGTTTAATGTTTAAATTGAAGAATCAAACAATATTAATAAAATATTATAATTTTAAAAACAAATACTCTCTAGATTTAATTATCAATATGTTATTAGTTATATGTTTATTTTACCTTTTAAATATTGTTCAGGTAAAATTGTGGCAAAATTTGAGTAAAAGGTTTTTGGACAGTTTAAGACAGTTTTGGACAAAGGGGTTTTGGACAGGACGGTTTAAACCAGGGTTTAAACCGTGGATTAATCCACGCTGTCCTAAACCTTGCCAACCCTGCTTATAATATCTCCTAATCCTTTATAAAAATACTGAATAAGATTCAATTATTATTGTATGAAGAGGCAATGGATAGACAAAAACGAAAACCAAGAAATAAAAATTCTTTTTATATATTTTGCAACCACAATTCGTTACCAAGATAATTATTTGTATTCTCGTGAGCCACACATGAATAAAAACTAATCTGTAAAACGCATTTAATTTTTGAAGAAAAGATAACCGAGAAATTCGTATGCATAATGAGAAATCTTTTTCTCTTCAACAACAAATTCAAATTCCAAAAAGAAGGTAATTGAATAAAATAATGCATTAAACAGATCCTTATAAGTTGAGGAGCTTAATTGCTAGTGAATAAAATAATGCATTAAACAGATCCTTATAAGTTGAGGAGCTTAATTGCTAGTGAATAAAATAATGCATTAAACAGATCCTTATAAGTTGAGGAGCTTAATTGCTAGTGAATAAAATAATGCATTAAACAGATCCTTATAAGTTGAGGAGCTTAATTGCTAGTGAATAAAATAAAATATACTATCTCATACATTTATTGTATTATTTGAACTGTATTGATTAGTAAATAAAAAAGTGCTATAACTAAGATAGTCTAAAACAAAAATACAACTCCTTAACGTAAATTATTATTATTTAACTGATACGCGTAGATATAGGTATTATTTGTTTTAACTGGTGTCGTTCTGGTATGCATTAATTAAAGTTTGAAAAGACGTCGAATCTATAATATTATCAACTTCTCTAGCGTTAGTTAATAAGGCAATAAGTTTTCGTTATTCAGCTAGATAACAGTGTCCCTGACGCTATAGAGTTAAACATGAGTAAAAATAAATGAACTGTATAATTAATAATTAAAAAAAAAAACTCATTAAATGATTCATTCCGGCTTTATATGCAATAGCTGCTTCAACAGACACGCACGAATGCTTCATTATCAGCAGCAGCAAGAAAAACAACAACATATTAAATACACCAATTTCGCGACAGATCTGTATCTGTCATCAACAGACTGCTGTATAGAGGCTCCCTATACTCAGTGTAAATTAACGCAATAAAATTATACACAAGGCCATGAAGGGAAAATAATGTATTTAATAAGTTCCGGATTCGACTGATATTAACGCTTGGCCATTTATATTTGTCATTTTCTATGATGAAGATTTGTCTTCTATCGTATATATATATATATATATATATATATATATATATATACAGTCGAACTCGTTTATAACGAGCACAAAGGGACGTAACATGTACTCGTTAAATCCGAGTGCTCGTAATAAACGGGTCCTTAAAGCAGGCGTACAACCAGAAGAGGAGGTCAAATGATTGAGTTTACTTAAAATTTAATTAATACTTACTTACTTTAAATACATTAATTAATTTAATTAAATACTTTTCTTAATTTAATGATCCCCCAACCATCAAAAACGTCGTGACCGATAAGGCGCGAAATCGATACGTCACCGCCTACTCTCACGTGACTTTTCCCATGCTTTATATTAGGGCGATAAGGTCAATTAAGTTTCAGTTTTATTTCGCGCGCATTTCTTATCATTTTGAAAAAAAGATAAGACAGAAAGACTAGAAAGATGAGAAAAAAGATTGCAAGACAGAAAAATATTGCTCGCTAAAACCGGGTCTTGCTCGTTAAAAGCGACTTCTGTTCCATAGACTTAACATTGATCAAACCAAATATTCTAGTTTCCCTCGGAAAATCCGAGTTCTCGTTAAATCCGAGCTCGTTATAAATGAGTTCGACTGTATATGAAACATTTCTTTTTGAAACATTCAAACTTTAATGGCACGAATTTCAGATTTCACAATTTGAAAGCTAGGGGTCATTTTAAAATCGCCATACTCGTTTAAATATTCGCTTTCATATTAAAACCGTACTTTTTTTACACCAAGTTTTTTTTTTTTTTCAATAACCGTCATTGAACAACAAACCAAATTTTGAGTTTACGACTACTAATGTTCAACTCCGTGGCCTTGCAATTTTAAACCCAATCCAGAAAACAAGGGAACTCTTGGATCAAGTATTGAGAGATATGTGCCCTCCTGGAAGACTTTTAGATGGAACTAACCCACATTTGCGTTACGTAGAGAGGAAAACCACGGAAACCTCCCACGATTAGCCTGACGTCAAGGGGATTCTACCACTGAGGATATTTTAAGTCAACATTGCGGTGGACGGAAGCCGGGCGCGGAATCGTAACGACCAGCCATCACTGGGATTTGAACCAGGGTTAGCTTATTGGGAGGCGAGCGCTCCATCCCCTGAGCCACCACGCTTCTTCTACTCTAAGTTTGATAAGTCTCTTTTTTTCCGAAACCATTTAACTTATAACACACGAAACACTATAATCACTTTGAATTGCGAAACACTTTAATTAGTCCTAGCAATTGGACTAGAAATAGAGTAGGATCTGTATCATTGTATTTGATAATTTGTGCTGAGTACTATAAAGTACCTAGTATCTCAAATAAAAAAAACGGATGCATTTTTTTATCAATTTATTTGCAAAATAAAAAATTTAGCAAAACTCCTATATCTCTTAAGTTGTAAATTAACTTTACAATATCAAGGTTAAATTACAGTAATGATGAACTATTATATCAACCTCTTAACTTGCTATTTAACCTCTAGTTGGAAGCAACGGTTTAAGTAAACTCACTTTTTCATTAGGATTATATATTTATAGATATAGGTAATATATGTTAAGAAAAATTAGAAAGAATTAGTTTTCGAAAAATCACATTACTTAGGAATTCACTAAAAATTGAATAAAACACAGCTCATGTCATATTCTTCTAAAAACTAAAACGGCTAAATTTATAAATTTAAATACTTTATTCGATAACTGAACATATCTATACTAAATAGAGAAAACTGATGAATTTATCGATTATAATTTTCAGATCTTTTACCAATTAAGATTTTCGATGACAATGTTTTGATGAAAAATGTTTCCTTTGAAAAAGAAAAAAAAAGGAAAAATATGTGGCCTTCAGAAAAGAAAGGTCTCTATATTGCCCTTAGTTCTTTAATTAGTTATAGTGTTATAGTAATTAAATTGTACATTATAATATTTAATTCAGCCAGATCAAATTTGTAAAACAAGCACTAAACTGGTCATAAATTTCTGAAATACTTGCAATAGAAAAACAGTTAACATCAGCAAAGATAAATTAGCCCCGTAGCATGTATTCATGTTAATGGATTAGAAATATATCTCATAATCTTAGATAGACTTAATAATCTCAAGTTCTGCGATTATCGTCCAAAATAAACAACTATCACCAGTTAAATTATCCTAATTACCATTTTTTTCCAATGCCGAATAATTTTACTTTTCGAACTAAAATTACAATAGAAACAAAAAAGGAAACTTACTTATTTAAATATCTAATTATGTATAAATGCATATATAATGAAACATAAATTATTACTGGAACATAAAATTTTCATCGCGACGAAGACTTAAATTGTATTGCGGGTCTATGTCTTCCAGAAATTGTATTCCAAGCATTAGTTGTTCTGCGACGTAAGTCGTAGCTATAAGCGTTTTGGACTTTAGAGTGTTAATGTAAGAAAAACTAGTCAAAACAATAAGAAAATTCAAGAGCACGAATTCCAGACTGGTGATATTCCTGACCTCTCTCATGTGCGAGTGTGGGAGATCCAAAGGCATAATGATGTGAAAATTCAGGTAATTGAATGTCTACAAGAGAATATGGGCGTTAAAGTCTAGAATCTTTGAATCAGTTGGGCTTCTACAGAGGGATTGCTAATGTGAGACACACGAATTACCGTCGTAAGAACAGAGATAAAAGAGAGAATCTTGAATGAAAGATAAAATCAGAAAAGAATCAGAAGCGAATGAAACATTAAGAAGATAAAGATATTCTTTCAGGTTTCTAACCAACTCAGAATATTAAAAAAGAAAAAAAAATCGCGTGAATTTTAAAGTTTTAAAAACGGAATAATCACACTATGAGAGCTTATTAAAATCCTCCTTTTTTCCTTCAATTAATTATCGATTATCATTGACCTTTTTAAAAAGCTTTGTTATCAAATTTGAAGTATGGGTTTTAAGAAAAAATTTAATGAGAGTAAACTCAATCAAGCAAAGAGGCCGTTTTTTTTTCTTAACTAGTAAAATATATTAATTAAAAATGTCCGAATAAAATTTATGCATGAATTTAAACTGCATTAAATCAGTAAAATAATATAGAAGCTAATGGAAATGTTATTTAAAAATTAGAAGAAGAAAAAAACGCGAGCATTCAAAAAATGCTCATCTTTAAAACAATTAGTACTTCGATCAACAAATTTAAATCAAAGCAGTTGAGTAATTTATGATCGACGTTATTTGGTAAAACCTGGAAAAATTTCAGTTGTTCAATTTGACACAATTTGTTGTACGCTTACTTTTAAACTTTCGTAAATTTCTAAACTGAAACTAATTAACTTTAAATTGAATCAAGTCTTGCGAGGGAATTAAGTATTAATTGAATTAAGCATTTAATTTTATGAGGCAATGACTCTCCAAAGAAACATTTCAGATCTAGTAAAGAAAAGAAAAACCCAATTCTGAATCTAAAAGCTAACAAAGGCAGCCTTTAAAAAAATTCTTTTAATGCTTTATTTAGATATTGCAACGAAAAGAATATGAAATGAAGTAAATAATCATGATTTCGAAAGCAGCAAGATTGAAAGGAGCATTAGAGATAGCTGCCTCATTCAACGAGTTCTATATTAGACACCGAAAATAAAAAAAACTAATTAATCCATCACCAGTTTCTTCTGCCATCTTCCCATCAGCTATTTTGGGCCATTTCAGAAAGCAAATGAAGCGTGAAAACATAGGAGTAACACCACAAGAAGTCAACTGCTTGCATCACCTTTGAGGAAAACAAACTTCATAACTAGTCATCGCTCCATTCATTTGGTAGTTGCTAGCAGTTCAACATTCCATAAATAATAATTAAATTGCAGAATTTAACAGCCTCTTTTTTTTTTGTATTTACAAAAATATAAATTATAGTAATTTCAAAAACTGAATGTTACATTGATTATCATTATATAGATGGACAAGTCCAAAATTATGAATATTTTTAACTATTTTGAAACATTCATCAATTGAACAGATTAGTGGAAGATCGGTTAATCGATTTAAGGAAATCAGCGGGAGTATGCCTCGCTTATCTCATCCTAACATTTAAACTAAAACATTTTTAAAATGCTGAGAGTTTAACAAAGTTCTGAAAGTTTTTGAATTGAGAGTCAAACTATATAATTTGAATGATTCATTGATTGATAATCTAAGTGGGATAGCATTTAATCAATTTTAAAATGCTGAGAGTTTTTAAACATAGTTCTGAGAGGTTTATTGAACTGAGAGTCAAACTATAGATATGATTTGAAAGATTCATTGATTGGTGATCTAAGTGGGATAGCATTTAATCAATTTTAAAATGCTGAGAGTTTTTATACATAGTTCTGAGAGGTTTATTGAACTGAGAGTCAAACTATAGATATGATTTGAAAGATTCATTGATTGGTGATCTAAGTGGGATAGCATTTAATCAATTTTAAAATGCTGAGAGTTTTTAAACATAGTTCTGAGAGGTTTATTGAACTGAGAGTCAAACTATAGATATGATTTGAAAGATTCATTGATTGGTGATTTAAGTGGAATGGCATTTAATCAACTTAAGAAAATCAGATATAAAATGCCTCAATTCTACATGTGATTTACTTAAATTGACTAAGTTTAATGAGGCTAAAATTTTTAAAATGATGAGTGCTTTTAAAACCATTTTGGAACATTCATCAATTTAACAGATTAGTGGTAAAGCTTTTAGTGAATCTGAGAAAATCAGATGTAGAATGCTTCATCTATAAGATTTTTTTATTTTGCGCTCGAAATATGGCTTATTTAAAGATCAGGTATTATAAACTATATTCTATACTTACAGTAGATTGAAACAAATTATTGAATAGGTAAATCAGACTGCTTTAAATATATAACTTGAAATATTCTTTCATTAAGCTTTTCAAATAAGCTAACAATATTTTATGTAAAAATTTTAAACAATGTAATTAGTAATTAAAGTGTCAAAAAAATTATCAATTACATTTAGTTTTCAAACTGTAAATCAATTAGATCTCAATTAGAAAATTAGACTTAAACATTAAATGCATGTACATCATTTTATTTTATGACATAATTTAAAAATATTTTATTAAAGCTGCAGGTGGTTATTTAAATTCAACTTAGAGCAGCTGCAATAATTAATGTAGCTAAATTTCTAAATAGGTCATTCTGGATGCATTAGAATGCATCTGTGTTCATTGTAATTTCTTTTAACATCTGAACGATTTTTCTTTATTAATAATAAAATAGATTATTAGTTACTATGGATTAAAAAAAAAATTCATAAAATACAAGTTTGTTAAGATTATATGAACACTAACATTAAACAAAACAAAACAAAAATTATTTTAAAAGATATAAAAAAGAATGGATTTTTCCTAGAGCACTGCATAGGAAACTAATTTTAAATTTCAACTAAAAGGAATAATTTCAAAATAGTTAATTTCCTATGCATGCATTCTCAACTCTTGTGTTCTATAGTTTGTAATTATTAATATGCAAATGTTAAATTCCATCAGTTCAGAACATAACCTATATTACCCGATAAATGATTTTCAAAAATGTTTTCTGAAACCAAGCTTCTGATTAGAAATAAATTCTTACATTTATTAATTCATTCATTCTTAATGGTTGAGTTGTAAATTATTTTGTGTCGTAGATCTTATCAGGGGACTAAAGAGTAACAAAATGTATTTGTAATGTATTGTTACGTTACAAATCCATAAAATGTCTTTGTAACCTAACAATAGTTCTGATAGTTTAATCTACTTATTGTTAAAGGTCAAAATGAATTTATAGAAAAGAAAAAAAAACTAAGAAATAGCTACATAATACTATGTAGCTATATATATCTCTATATATTATACCAACTGATGAGCTTATTAAATTTTACAGTGAAGCAAAACCCAGTTGTAAAATACTAATCTACAGAGCATTATGAAAAAAATATAACAATGCTCAACAAATAAACAGCATTCATGTTAATAGTTTAAGGAAAGTAAGATTTTGAATTAAGAAAAGGAGCTTGGAAAGCAAGAAGCAAAAATAAGTTACTGATTTTTTTAAAAAAAAGAGTAACTGAACACTTTTATGCATGATTATTTTGTATGCATGTATATTGTATGATTATTAGCATGCATGTACTATTTTTTCTCTTTCCCATTCACGGTTTCAGTGATTTAGATGTAGAACAAATATTTCTGTTTTATGTTTAAAATATATACACATGTAGGAATTAAAATTATTTTTCATTTTTCACTCTAATTATAAAGTTTTTTTTTATTATTATTATTCGTTTTGTTATCCATGGTTCCCTTGCTACCAAATTCTATGGATAATCGGACTCAACTGTAACTGAAAAGTATAATGGAAAAACATCTAGACACCAGATGGAATGTACAGAAACATCAAAAAGCTGTTTTTTAAAAAAATTGTTATTTCATTGAAATCACCTTTGTTTATATTATGTTCATTACTTACAGCCCACCATCGCATACCACCCAACTATATTCAAGGTTCCAGGCCCATTTTGCAAGGCGCCAGGTATTAATGACCATGAATGCTACGTAATTTCAAGTTTTAATCCCTTTCATACAATACGAAAAGCCTCTGAACTGGGCAAATTTCTACACTACACCAACAAGAGAGAAAAAGTTTGTTAAAAGCTACCACATCAAATTTAAAGAACACCTTGCAGCGTAAGTAAGCCAGTTGTTGTTTATTTAGCCGCTAGAATCGAACTAACAATCCCAAACTCTCAACCAGTGATATGAGAAACACCCTAATCAATAAAACCACCAGAATGGCAATGAAACATAACCTGTTTTTCAGCTTGGAGAATTGTGTGCTTTTAGAATGTCCTTCAGTTGTTAAAAGACTAGAAAGAATGTTTTATAAAAAAGTTTTCCTGCTGGACACAAAACACCACTTCCCCAGTCAAAAACACAGAAAGATAAGCTTGAAAACAATTCCACTTTTTCTGAGTGAGACCAAACTGGTAACAGATAAAAGAAAAACATACCCATGAATTTTAAATACACCAGAACAGTTATTAATACAATTTTGTTAGAGACATTGAAACACAATATAAAAACAAAAATATAGTCATACCAGATATATGTCTATCCTGAGAATATCTCTGATAGGAGCCATCAGGATATCTTCTCACATCATCAGAGGGATGCCTAAACGATTCTTCAGCAACATCTTCTATAATTAAATGCCTTTGGTCTCTTAGAGCAGGCGTGCCTGGCCTATTTGCCTCGTATATTAGATCACTTCTATCTGCAGGAGTAGATTCCTCAATTAGAGGAATCGTAAAGGGTGGATTGTAAAGATAGTGTTCCTGGGAGACATTTATCGGGGAAAAATCAGGATGAAAGTTCTTCAAAGAACTGTTCTGACTATGAAAGTTGCCATCACGATAAAGTGATGAAGAACCAAGTCTTATGTTAGGTCGTTTTGGGGCCTAGAAAGAAAAGAAAATACTTAGGATTCATTTTAAAACTATATTAAATTTTTTTATTTTTTAAACGTACATGTCACTGTTTCTACAGCGGAAGAACATATTAAATAACATTTTGTAACACATTCATATTTCTGGATTTAAAATAGTTTATGGTTCATAATAAATAAAGAGCATTAATTTATTCAGTCAAGCTTTTAAAATAGGTCGCTTCAAATGTAAATAAGATGTTATGTGGGTGTTTATATTAATCTAGTGTTTCTATTAATTTTAAGCTAATTTTCAATGCATTAAGATGTTGTTTAATATGTTTTTACTAGCACACTGATTATGAAAATTATTTTATTTAATGTAAATGAAAACACAGGAATGTAATATAAAACTTTTAATAATTATTTATTTATTTTGCTTATAAAGTTACCAACATTAGAACTATCATAAGAGATGTGTCATAAATGAACAAGTATTAACTACAATTTGATACACACAAAACATTTTATTTGTTTAAATAGTAAGTCCGCTAACATTTATTTGAATCTAATAATTGTATAAGACTGTAAGCTGATTAAATATGGATTGCTAAATAATTGACAGTGCTTCAAACCAAATACAATTTTTATAAGTGCTTTAAGAAGTGCCAGATTATGGTTTAAAAAGAACCAAGACCCAGGATTCCAGGGGGGACCTAAATTTTACGACAATAAAAAAAATTATTCAAACATTATTTTTAAACTGTAATGAATGGTTAATTAACAAATGAAAATATAATAACAACTAAATAAATAATATCAAACATTTTAAATAAACGTATATTTGTAGAAGTAAGAATTCATTCTTCAGTTATTTTAGGTGGGACAATTCTATAAAATGTAGAAGAAATATTTCAATTTAACAATAGGTCATAAACAGCAAAAACATTTAGGTGTAGCAAAGGTAATGTTTAATAATAATAAATTTTGCAGCAAAACTAGCATATTACTATAGTTTTTAGATAAAACTTTTAAAAAAATTAATTATTCAATGAACCAAGAATATTTATTTACTTATTTGTAACACAAACAGTAAAAAGTTTATTTTATAAAAAAAATTAACTATTAATTTTTCTTTTTCATTTATAATCCCTTTAGCACTTTTCTTAACAGCTAGTTAAAGCTACTTTAAAAAAACTTTAATTTTTAATCATAAAATAATTTAAAAATTTGACAAAAAAATTTATGATTCAAATCTTATCATTGATTTTTTCATCAAAATTTGAATGAAACAATCAATAATCTACAATAAACTCTCAAATTGAGATTTATTTGGGACACAATAATATATTTTACAATCACAATTCTTTTAAAAAATGTCAATTAAAAATAAAATAAATTTGTTATTTATCTAGTTTATTGTAAATGCAAATGAAGGTTATAAAATATTATCTGGTTGATCCATTCTAGGGTTCTATTACTTTTAATGCTGGCATGGCGATAATTTCGTTGGTCAAAATATACTATCATTTCTAACGAATAAAATTAAAATAGAAAAATATTATTGATACAAACCTGAGAAGAAGAAACAGTATTTTCAAGATCAATTTTTTCATCTTGGCATTCTCCAAAATCGGCCATACTATATTTGCCTAAAACAATCAATTAAATAATTTATTATAAATATAAATTTTTAATTTATAGCAAATAACAATATAAATCTGACAACAGTAGATATAGAACAAAATACAACAAACAGTTGACAAACTGTCATTAATACAGTATTACTGACAAACAGATAACGGCACAATATGGAATATGATGGGATAAATCAAATTTATAACCTATAATGTTGCAAAATCTCCTTGCTATATTTTAGTCCAAAATACTAATATTTTATTCAGAACATAGATTAGAGAAATACTCTAAATATTTGTATAAAAATGACCACACCTTTTTATTTAATTGATTTAAATAAATTATTATGACAATAAAATTTTATTCATTATTACTTGGTCATTAATTTACTACACCTGTAATGCATAATGCAACAAACAGTTCTGAAATTGTCAAAAATTAATAATATATTGTTAAGCTGCTAACAAAAGAAAGATAAATGTTCTAGAATACAGGCATTTTTGGCAAATTAATAAAATTTGACATGAATATTTATTCTTTATTGATGATTCTCTTATTATATGTACATAGATTTATTAGGATCAAGAGAATGATTTATTGTTACTGGAAATTAGGATTAATTACTTAATAAATTAAAAAAATGCATAAAAATTACGATCTTTAATTTTGAACAATTTTTAATTAAATACGATTTTTAATTAACATAAAAATCACATTAAGACACAGTTTTATAAAACTTATCAACATGTGCAAAATTATGTGTTGTGCAATTAATATAACAACCCGGTTAGTTACATAAATACATATGTATCGCATGAGTTAAAAAATAAATGTAATATTAGATAAGAATATATCTATAAGTACAACAAAATAAAAACTTCGGATGATGGTACAAATATGTACATAAAAATAAGAAGATAATAAGCAACACAAATGATTATATTAATTGTAATAGGTTACCTTAGATGTCTGAAAGTAAAACTAATTAATTTACATTTGCTTTGTGTAAAATATTTTTGAAGTAATAAAATTAAAACATATTTAAATTTTTCTTTCATTACACGAACACAACAACAATCACTGAGGCATAAATATTTCTAATACAAAAATATATAAAACATAGATATAAATTATATATCATCACCCCTAATTTGCTATCATATTTTATGTCATTTAATTATTTACAAGCACTTTTATTACTACAAAGAGACTAAGTTCCGCTGACAACATCAATCAATAGAAAAGGAAAAATAAAACACATGGGTAGATTATGACTCACCATAGAAATGTTAAGCCCAAGATCATAATAAGGACAAAAAACTCGATTCAAATACCTTAGTTAGTAAATTAAGGCAACAATGGCTTTTACTGACATTACAAACATTCATAGTTCACACCTAATCCTAAAGATCTTCGGCAAATATCCAATTTTCTCCCAAAATAAAAATAAAGATAATTTTTTATTAACAGAGTGCGTCAAACCGAAACTAGCAGAATGGATTATGCTACCATCTATTGAGTAAAATAAGAACAAAAGTTTTTACGTAATCTTTTATTCTCCATATAAAATTTTTTATACATTTCCTTTTACATATAAAAATGTATTATTAATAGTTAGAAATATCTCTATTATAAAGAAAATCCAATTTTTCAAAAATTGAATAAGTTAATTTTATTAATTGTGAAAGATAAATAAAAATTATTAAACAAGAAAAGACGAAACAAAAAATATATTTATTTAGAACATTTCTTTAAATGTTATAACTTGAAAAGTAAGAAATTAAAATACAATAATGCAATACACTAGCAAAGGTATGTATTGTAGAGAATGTAATACACTTATAAAACTCAAATGCGATAGTACAAAACTAATAAGAAAATATACTTTTATCTTAAAAAAGAAAAAAAATATTCAGAGAATATAATTAATAGAAAATTTTAAAGATTTATGACATTTTTTAGCAGCACAGTATCAAATTTGTCCAATTGGTATAAACAAGGTGTATTTTAAAACTGTAGCAAGTTTTTTTAGTATAAATACTGTCTCTGGTTTGATAGCATATACATATCTTTATTAGTTTTATTGTAAGTAAAAATTCTAATTTGACTGCGACTATCAATCTCTATAGCAAAAATATAAAAAAAATAAGAAAATTTGTCTACAATTAATATTTAATTATGAACAGCGCAAGTTTATCAACTTGAAGTCGCCGAAATGTAAAACTTAAATCAGACCATACTATCGAATGCATTTGTAGTGCTGCCATCTATATTGTCATTTTAAAACTTTTATAGCAGTTGAATTGTGTTTGATAGTAATCCCTTATGGAAATATAATTTAGATTCTAAAGAGGAGAACAAGAGGACGCACAATAACAATAATTTAAAATTAATTATTCACAATAATTCTTGAAGATAATAATTGATGATCGATAATTTGTGTGCAAGCAGCTACATATTGTATGCATACTATTGCAGTCCTATATCTGGGGCATTGGAACTCCGTTTTCCCAAATATTTAGTTTATTACTGTTAAAAATAAAAATTATTCATTAAATAATTGAAAGGCAGACATAGAGTTTGAATTTTAAATGAGATTATTTTTCTTAATTCTTTTGCACATATTTTGTAATCTGGTAAGTAAAGAAACAAATCTAAGATCAAGAACAAATAATAATGTTCAAGCCATAAGATAAAGAGGGGTTCATAACATGGAGCTCAATCTCTCAAGATTTGAATCAAGACAATATTCAAATAACATAAATTATTATAAATATGAGCTTTTGAATTATTTTTTTTTAATCTGTGGCAAAACAACTCTGTGTATCACCTCATACGTTTTTATTTATTTATTTTTGTGCTTTCGTGGTATCAAGGAAATATATCTCGAATTTATGGGAAGATATTTTTAATATATTTTATTAAAATATGTAATTGCAATTACTTAAGGAAAAACATTTGTAAATGCATCAATGATTTAAAAAAAATATACAAATTTAGTATAATTTTTTGGCAAACCATGATTTTTTTTTTTTTTTAATTCTCCTTCAAAAAAATTAATACGAAACTAACATTGACTAAACTATCTAAACTGTCCATTTTCGGCCAAATAAAAGTTTATCATTCCAGCTATAAAAAAAGATTCCCCCTTAAAAAAAAAAAAAAAAAAAAAAAAAAAAAATTCAAGCATTGCAAAACAGATGCTAAATTTAGAAAAATTACGAACTTATTACTACTTCCTTCATAACATCGAATATATGTCGAACAAAGTTCTAAAAAAAAAAGAAAAGAAAAAAAAATTGAATCCTAGAAATGTTTATAAACTTATATTTGATGCATTATGATCTTAAAATTGATAAAATATTGTTGCAGTTTTTCGATAAAAGGTTTTTAATGATATCGAAAGTTTATATGACACAAAAAACTATATAAAAAAAAATTGGATTGAGGAAACATTTTTTTAAACGAAATGTTACATTTTATTCATTTAATTATAAATAAATATAAACAACTTTCTTCAGCGCTTTTCTTTTGTATTAATATATATAATTACTTAATTTAGAATCAACAATCAAACGAAATACAACTTTAAACAAAATTATAAAAAATAAAAAAAAACTTTTTGAAAAGTTTTCATTCTTTTCTTTAAACCAATTGTATCACCCATTAAAATAAGTTTGTCACGTTGCATTCATCAAAAAAAATGATGATGCATAACAATTCACAAAGCTGTTTAATTTGTAATTTTTTTTTCCCTTGTGGATTATTATCCCCGTGGCAGAATCGTGGCGACACGGCGACATTATCGCAGAATATTCGATATTATTTATTACAACAGCTGAATCTTGAAATTAAAACAAGCATTTGTTTTTTAAAGAGTTCGATTTGGCGTGATTTCGTCGTCGATCTTTTATTTTGTTAGTTACTGCTATGGATTTCACTATTTTTAATTTGTTTTTAAATTTGATGATGACTTGCAAAGAAAGAAAAAGAAAATAATTAGTGTGTTGTCTCCCTACAAAATGCGAGAATATAGCTCATAATAATAAAATAAAAAATGTTACATATTCAAATTTAAAAATTACATTATTTTTTTCCGAAAAGTTTTTTTTCTTTCGAAGTTGACGCTTCTGTTACTTTAAATTAGTGAAATATATATTTATTATTATTAAAAGTATCTTCCAGAAAGATATTAATGCTTGAGAGATTTGTCGCAAAAAGCCCGCAAAAAATTCTGCCGCAGGAGTTGGTTATTATATTGATTTTAAATAACTATTAATACCATTTTTAGTTTATCTTTGTCCACAGGATTTATATTTTTATGGATAACGCAGTTTTCTGCAACTAGTCATATTCAGCTGTCTAAGATGAAGTTATAACCATGAAAGTTTTTGCCGTCTAAATCCTTCTATAACTATTTATAAGCTGATTAACTTGAAGTTTTCTCAAATTGCCATGACAATTATTGCGTCAAATGAAAAACGTATTAACGATAATCCGGAACTGGCGATACGTAAAAAAATATGCGGTCCTCGTAGAATTTGCAGGGTTTTTCTCTTAAATCTTGCCATCTATTTTCTTATAGTATTTTGGAAAATATAATTCCTCTTCTAAACTGCTACAAAATAGCATGTTTAGACTTAAAATATTTAAGTTTTACTGGATTTTCATTCAAAAGTTATAACAACTAAAGTTTGAAAGCATGTATTTAGTTTTTTTTTTTTTTTTTTTTCTTTTTAAGAGAGGTAGAAAGCTAACTTTTGGAGCTGGAAAAAAATACAATTTACAGAAAATGACAGTTAACACAATCTGTTTCTCATTTTTAATTTAACAAACCCGAAAAAAAATATTTTATTAATTTCTTCGTTTTCTCGCCTTTTTTGCTTGTGATTTTTACAACGACTTTCCTTCGTTAGAACACCATATTAATATAAAAAACATAAAACATTTTACGAATTCAAAAGGAATATAGCGTTTGCTTCTCTATGATGTCACCTATGTTCGAGTCCCAGCGATGGCAGGTTGAAACGAATTATACTCCCGGCTTGCACTCACCTTAGTGCTGACATAAAATATTCTCAGTGGTAGACGGATCGTGAGTTCGAATCCCCTTACCGTCAGGATAACCGTGGGAGATTTTTGAGGTATTTCTCTTCGTGTAACGCAAATGAGGGTTAGTTCCGTTACTATTCTCCATGAAGGCTTGTTTGTCCCAATGTTGGATTTAAAAGTTCCCTTGTCTTCAGGGTTGGGTTCAAAATTACGAGAATACAAGTTGAACATTGATAGTCGTAAACTCAGAATTGGGTCAGCTGTTCAACGGTGGTTATAAAATAAAATAAAATTCAAAAGAAAAATTATGGTGCAACATCATTCTAAAATTTAAGAATTATAATAATTCAAGCATTATTAAGATAATTATGGCATTATGTTGGTACATATTCATACTTGTTTTTGTTTAACGTTTTGCTTATGGCGCTTGATAGCGCCCGCTATTCTGAACCATCTGTTGAACCAGCCGTAAGCAAACGGTTAAAGTACCGAAACAGCTGCCTTTGTTTAGCCATCTTTATTTGTGCATCTGCGGTTTTCTATTTTTTATTTCTTTAGAACACAAAGTTAACTTGTTAAAGATAATGGGGGGTGGGTGTTTGGAAGTGGGAAATTGGGTATTTAAACTTCCTTAAAAAACTAAGCTTTCAACGACTGTTTTAAAACAATGTTCCTACTCAACCTCAAAGTAAATAGGTTTAGTTTAAAAATAAACTGAAACCAAAAAATTAATGTTTCAGGGTGCAAATGTGTTAAGTTAATTTCTAAAATGTCGTTAAAAGCAGTTTTATTTTTGTTTAATACTTACGATTCTGATGTCCATTTTAAGCCAAAGTTGCTGCTCAATTTCAAAGTGAGCGGCTTCATTTTACAATAGCATTATTGCAGAAAGTATTAATGTCCAAAACGTATAAGTTTAGTTGTGAAAATAATGTTTAAAATGTTTCGCTTCAGCCGTGGTGGTGACTCAGGAAATAGATGATGACCAATGAGATGACCCAGGTGTGAATACCTGCGATGGCCATCGGATACGAATTCTGCTCCAAGGATCGCACCGACAACAGTGCTGACGCAAAATATCTTCAGTGGTAAATGGATCATGGGTTAGTATAATATTTTTTCACAAAAATATTATACCGTAATTTTTACAGTAATATATATTTAATCATAGCGATTTCACAATAAATATTACTGTAAAAAATTTTAATTCGGAATTTTAACTGTAATATTTATTTAATTATAGTGATTTAACAATAAATACTGTAAAAATTACAATACGTAGGATGTTTTGTTCCGTAAAATTTTATCGTAATTTGTAATAATTTCTTACAGTCTAGTACACTTTTTAATTTGAGGTACGCCAGCTTTAAGTTCCACAAGAAAGTCTAAGAAATGATTTTATATTTAATTTTAAATTGACTCTACTAAGAAATATTTGGGATAGTCTGTCTGGTAGGGCGTTGGACCCATTGAATTATTGGAGCCGGCAGGAATTGAACTCACAACCTCTTGGTCGTGAGTTCAATCCCAGCCGAACGAAGAATCTCCGTATATAAAATGTTAAGTGGTGCACGTTAAATCTATCGGAGTCACAATGTCCTCCAAGTTCCTACAACAAATCAATACCTCTGAAGGTATTGGATCGTAGATTGATAGTACTCTGGTTCAGGTCAAAATTACGATCTGCAGATGGATGGTGTGTGAATGTGTCCTTCTTGTAAAACGGGCTGTGGTGTATGCGAGTGGCAGAAGTCGAATTCTTAATCATAAATAGTTCCACTGGAAAACAAGGCAACAACAACAAGAAGAAACATTTATTCTAAGCAAATGATCAAAAGAATTTTTTTTCCCATTTTGAAAAATAATAAATAATGAGATTATAATATATTAAAAAATAATTCGAGCAATTTTGTTTCCACTTAAATGTGGAATTTTTACAAGTATATCAATGTTTTCACCGCAATTAATCTACACAAACAAAACCTAATACTACAAACATGTTATTAAATTAATCACAGGTTAACATTAAATAAATTACGTCACACAATAGTAGAACTTAAACTTCGTTGAAGTCTGATTTCGCAGGCTGTTTTAATGTCGGATATTTCATTAAGGAATTTCTCCTTCAGTGTCAACTCTCTCTTCTCGTTTCTCACTCTTTCTAAGGTGGAAACGGGTTGATCATCTAAATGTTGCAAGTGTTCCAAATGACTAATGACGAAATTCCTGAAAAAGAATACACGGGGTTAAAATTAAGTCAATTTTTATCAGAATACTTTCTAAACTCCTTAAAAATAAAAATGCTTAAATAGTTTTCCACAAAAAAATCTAAACGGGAAATCGTGTCTTTATTTTTATTTAAAGTGGAACACAAATTTTAATAAATTAATAATTTAATCACTCACTTTTACTATGCTTATAATGAAGTATCAATGCGATAAAAAAAAATTTTCATGAATAATTTAGGGGGAATTTTACAGGGTGTTCCAAAATCACATTCCTTTTTATATATTTTGAAATCCACATCAAAACTGAAATCGAAAAAAAAATTCTACATTAGGAATCTCAATTTAATATTTCTGTCGTAAACCTATTGAGGTTAGCGGAATTGAAAATATCAAAACCAGTTTGATTGCTGGTGAAATTTGAAGGTGCTTCGAATAATCGTTTTTCCACTCATCCTTGTCCCCCTAAGGCAATCAAACAAGTTTCGATGTTTTCCGTATAGTCTTTCTCAGTAGTGATTCATTCGAATTTTATATTGCTTTCGTTTTTCACTAGCTTAAATGTTAATTTGCGACCTTTAATGCTCTTACTTTTTTAATTTCAATTTTAACAATGATTCTAAAAATAAACATCAAAAGTAATCGTTAAAAACCACCCTGCTTGCATATTATTGTATTTTACAGTGTACAAAACAAAAGATGCACATTCCCTTCTGATCAATTGATAAGGTTTTTACATACTACTAGTATGTAATTGTAACAGTAATGGTTATGTAATTTTAACGGTACATAATAGTTTAAATATCTTCGAATAGGCAAGATTAAAGTAATCACTAATTACAATCTACAAAGCTAAACGCAAAATCGACTAAAAGCATTTTAACTCTTTTTATTTCTTTTTTATACATTTTCTTTAACATCCTCGTCAACATATAATTACTAAATTTAATTTACACAGTTAGAATGCTTTCACCATTCTTTTTAAACAGCTCTTCCTAACGAAAATCGTAATCCAAAACTTTTCTGACTATAACAACCAGAATAAATCTACCACAGATACTCTTCCCAATCTTTTTAACCAGTTATAGAATATATCGAAGATCTAAAAATAGTTTCAACTGGATAAAATCCTTTTTCTTTTGGTCTTGTTCTTGATGACTTAAATCCATCTCTTAGGAAATATCATCAACTGAAGTGAAGTTGAAGATGACTCTTGAATTGGAGTAGTTGATGACAAAAACAAGAACATGGTTTAAGTGTGCTTCAAATAAAAATGGCAGTTCTGCTCATAGGAGATGATCTTTTAAGATAACATATTCTTTCAATAAAGTACATGTACTTAAAGAGTTATATCTTGTCTAATGAAGTAAGAAAATATTACAATACTTAAATTACATTTGTTCACATTGTTGTTAATACCAATGCATAGAATACTATGGGGCTCCCTTCTAATTCGCAGAGATTGATTTCTTATGAGGTATTTAAAAAAAATCGCATCAACAGAAATCATTATGTTCTGTAGCTATCGCGGTAATCTTTTAATTATTTGCTATTAAATTAAATCACGAGAGGAAAATATATAATTTTCTCCAATTTAGTAAAATTTATTCAAAAAATATATAATTAACTTAATGACATAAAATTATACATTTTTTATCATTGAAATTATACATTTTTTACTAAATTTAATATATCTATGATGATAAACATAAAGTCTAAAAGTATATTCTCTCCGTTGCATACAAGGCAGTATAAAAAGCTGTCAAAATATGTTTAGTACGGCTGGATAAGAAAGCATTTAAAAGTATGATATAATTGCATAAGTCCACCCTTTTTATTATTGAAAGTATAAGGGAGGCAACCGGGATATCCCGGTTGGCAAGGTACTGGACTCACGTTCGTGAGAACGGGAGTTCGAATCCAGCCGGCAGAAGACTCCTCGTGTAGTGAATGGTGACTGGTGCACGTTAAATATGTCGGGTCTCAAAGTCCTCCATGTTCCCAGAACAAATTATACCTCTGGGGGTACTGAATAGGAGTGAATTGGAACAATAAAAAAAAGCGATGGAAACAAAAAGTTAACGGCGTGAACCCAAGTTCATGAATTAATGTGCATCTGAGAAAAATAGTCCAAAAATGAGGTAGCAAAATCACCCTATAGTGGGAGGTTTATTGCGAGAATTGACCACATTTGACGACAATTCAAGTCCAAATTCTCACGCTGTTTACGTGGTTGCTTATAAAGTCTTGGAAAAATAAATCCTAATGCATTAAGGCAGTGCCATTGAAGCAGTTTTTAATGATTGGAAGGCTTCTGGGAGGGAAAGGTACTTTGCTAAGAAAATACCGGTCATATCTATAATATTCAGGTCTTTTGACTACTCTATTCTTTGAATATCTTTTGTTTTGAGGTATTTCTCTAGTGTGATTGCGTGCTTTCTTCTTGATTGTGGAGAATCCAACAAGACACCTCTTAAGACCATAACACTTTGACCTCTATAGTGGCCTACTTTCTCCACACGACGAGCATTCATTGAACAGAATTAATTGGTACTCATCAGTGAAGAAACCAAGCACCAATTGCACCTGTGTCCATAAAGTTCACGTGGTCTGCAATTTAGATGGGCTCTCCTGTCATTTGAAGAGTCAGGAAGACACTCTGTCTTCTCTGATAACTCCCAAAGCTGATATTTTCAGAGCCTGACTAAGGCAGGGGCATACGGGGCAGCCGCCCCGGGCCCCCACATTTAAGGGGGCCCCAAATCGAAGAGTTTATATTACATTTCCTTCTTGAATGAACTTTTTTTTAAACAGAATAGTACAAAGTAAAATCCATCAGTTTTATGTTAGCTTCTTCATTAATCTATCGTATGAACACAAACTATATTTCGTAAATCCATAGCTTTCTAGGGTGGAATTCAGCTTAAATTTCGCAACTATGACGGACAAATTTGGCCCATCAAAAGCCTGTATTTTTACATTTCGCAAACTACAGGCTTACAAAAATACAGGCTTCTGATAGGCTTAATTGAGCCATCATTGTGAAACTTTTGCCGAATTCTGCCCTAATGTCAGCAAGGATATGAATTTTTCACAGTTAGATGAGAAAGTTAACAATCAGAAAAATGCA
This sequence comes from Parasteatoda lunata, assembly GCA_949128135.1. NCBI lineage: Eukaryota > Metazoa > Arthropoda > Arachnida > Araneae > Theridiidae > Parasteatoda > Parasteatoda lunata. The sequence goes on from OX421971.1 coordinate 88,707,099, forward strand.
TTTGGCATGATGGACATAGAATTGTAAGAAAATCAATAACAAGGACAGAATGATATTTCGCCTGACCATTGGGGGGGGGGGAGGACTTTATAGCTATTTTAGGTTCTAGTCATTTTTAATGAGGTGAAAAATTTAAATACTTCCATAAACGTAGGTTCTTCATTACTGCAAAAGTGAAGCAGAGGGGGCCCCCCAAAGAGGATTTTGCCCCGGGCCCCAATTAGGCTAAGTCGGGCCCTGGATATTTTAGGACATTTTGATAAATTGCTCAGAGCTATGTAAGTCCCCAGTTCATATTTATGAATGATAACACACGTATACACAGGGCTAAGGTCGACGGGAATTATCTTGAAGCCGAAAATATTCAGAGAATGAAGTGCTCAGCCAGATCTCCAAATTTGAATTTCACAGATCATGTCTGAGATGCTCTTGGCAGAACACTTGCTGCTCGCGACACCCTCTCAGAAGCTTCCCAATGCCTAAAGCTGTTTAAATGGAGCCGCCTTGAGAAAATCTGATTCATTGTTCCTAGACCATTTAAACCATTTCGTAAATAGCATACGAGTTCGTTGTTAGACCTTCATTGCAAGGTGATTTTGCCCTGTTTTAAACTTTCCGCAAGTACATCATCAATTCAGAACTATTTTGTTGTGATGTATATTGATTTGTGGTCATGAATTCATGCCGGTAACGTTTATTTATATTGCCCTGTTTTTTTTTATTTTATTATTTTTTATTTTTTATTTATTTTTATTTTTTTAAACTTCCACAAATGCATCATCAGTTTAGAACTATTTTGTTGTGATACCTATTAATTCAAGGTAATGGTCATGGACTCATACCAGTAACGTTTATTTATCTTTCCCTGTATTTTTAAACCTTCTACGAGAGAATTATTATTTTAGAACTATTTTGTTGTGGTGTCTATAAATTCATGGTCATAGATTCATGCCGGTAATGTTTGTTTATCATAGTTATTGTTAAGCTTCTTATTAGATGATAGAAAGAAAAAAAAATTTTTCAAAGCAGTTTACTATACTACGACTATAAATTCCAAAGCCCGTGGAATCTAATCAGAATAGAAAAATCTTCATCAGAAATCTAATTAATTGCAAATTTCAAGTTTTGATTTTGTATATCGAGGAAGAAATATCTCCTGAATGAGTGTAAATAAATAGAAAGCATTTAACATCCATACATTTCATCTGGGCCGGGATGTAGCCTGGTTGCTAGGACATTGGGCCCGTGTCCAACAGATTGTGAGTTTTATCACCGCTGACCGAAAACTCCCTGTGTTGTAAATGGTGACAGGAGCACGTAAAAACAGTGGGGTAGCAAAGTTCTCCAGGCTTCCATAACAAATCGAACCTATGGGGGTACTGAATTGGAGAATAGTCGTTCTCTGGTTCAGGTAAAAATAACGATCTGTGGATGAATAAATGGATGTAAGAGTGAGTCCGCTTTATAAACTGGCCGTGACGTGTGTTTGGCTGAAGTCATACTTTTGGCCATAGATGGCGACACTGAAGAACAAGGAACGCAACCTCTGCCTTAAATTCCCATGGTTTTACCAAGCAGGTTCGCTGGATGGCAAGTAGCATTAGAAACAACGAAAACACATTTAATCTAATAGTCTATTTCTGCTTGTTTTTACTTATGTGTTACAACAAAACTTATGTAAAAATATGGAGCTTTTAAACTTACATTAAAAACAAAAGGCAACTAAATTGTAATAGCATTGAATTCATTGTAACAATTTAATAACCTGACAGTTTCTCATGTAAGCACAAATTTTAACTTCTTTTCAGAAGAAACAGTTTTATTTTCAAACGATTCAACCAATAAATGTAAGCACAATTAGTATATTCTTAAATATAAAATATATTTGAAAATTCATCATTGACACATCATGTTACTACATTATTATTTTTCTTAGAAACAAAACTTATGTTTCATACCAAAGTAAATTTTATTATTTTAAAAATATCTAAAATCCGATACTATATTTTATTCATGGTATTTCACGCCTCTTATTTTCCTTTAAAAATAATTAAAAGCAATGGGGAAATGAGATTTTTTTTTTTAAATTTTTAGACTCCAGCTTTAAATCAGATTAAATGTACAAATAATGAAATAAAATCACAATATTTTTAAATAATGTGACCTTCATTATGTTTTATTTTGAATAAATAGTTATCGCACAACTATTTAATGCTAATTAATTTTTGGTATCAACAAAAAAGGAAACAAAGCTCAATTATTTAAAACCAAAAAAATCAAACATAGAGAGATTTTTAAAATCATCTTTAAAATATGATAAAATAAAGCTATGCATTTCTCTTTTAAATACTATTGCATATCATTTCTTTTTGTTCTGAAATAATGCAGCATTTCCTCATTAGAAAGGTTATTTTTATGTATGTTTATCTCATTAAAATTTCTAAAAAGTATTATGACTATGTGTAAATAATTAAGTAAAGTATCAGCATAAGTTCTGTAAAGCAAGAATTCGCAATATTTTTTTATACTTATTCCTTTTTATCACTTCTAAAGTTATTTTACTCCTTAAATAATCCTAAATAAATTAATTTTTTCGCCTAAGTTCTTATTGAAAAAAATTTTAATGACACACTGAATACAAAAAAAAATTTCTTTTTCACACCAATAATCTTTATAATTATCACATTTGTAATCCCTCCAAAGTGCTATTTTTATTTTAATTACTTTGATACATATATTATTGATGGTTAAATTTAAAATAAAAATTCTATTATAAATTCGAAAATGTTTTTCGACATTATTTTCATTATTTCGAACTGATACAATGATATTGTATTGAACTGAGTTAATATAAAAAATATTACTTGAATAAATATAAAATGGATATTAATGATTATACAGTCCGCCTTCATTAAAAATGGAATATTTTAATAAAAGGACTCAATAACAATACTTATGTAAATTAATATGGAGAAATTTTTAAAATTTTTCCCAAAGCTTCTTCGTTTTCGATTATGCCGTCTACACGACCTTGCGTTGAAAAAAAAAGCCAATTTTTCACATGAGAGAAGAATGAAGTTCATTTTTTTCTTTTTTCTTTTCTTTTTTTTTTTTTTTTAGGTTTATTTTCAACCCATAAATTTTCACTATCATTTTTCTTAATTAAAATTAGTTGCGCAATTAATAATTCCAACATTTTCAGTGGTTTTTAGCATAATTCGCACATTGCATTCCAGGCTATGAACCGTTATTATTAAATACTATAACAGTTATGAAATTCAATCCACATAAGTAAATATAAGTAAAATTGTTAAGAAATTCTAATTTTTGAATGTTTTAAATTTCTTCGTAAAAACAAACACCAATCCACTACCATACTTCGATTTGTTATGTTTGTTACCCCTATATTGCTAATTCATCCCACTGTGGGGCGAAGCAATGGAATCGACGAAAAGCAATCCTGGAAAGTGCTGTATAAATGATTTTGAAGGTCATCAAGCGATTTAAGAAGTCAACGTTTTCAAATAAAGAACTTTTAAGAGGAAATTTGCAGTAAAATTTTACACTTTTTTTAGAAAAATGACTTTTTATTTTAAATTTGACATATCTTGACAACAAGTACGCAGCACTGAAAAAATCTGTTATATAACGGAAAATTTCTCACATCAAAGTCGTCAAGGGTTATCCACATGCTAGAAAGAGAAACACACTGTAAGGAATTTACTGTAAAAACACTACAGATATCTGTACGCACCAGATATTTTCCCTAGGACAGGGCTCGGCAGAGAAATTTGTCATAAAGGTACTGTATAACTCTGACTTGCCATAGTGAAGTATTTCAAAAATTTTGATTAATTTCTAAATTATTCCATTTTTTGCGGCTTTTAAGGTATTAAAAACCATCATGCTTGAAAAAAGCATCGTAGACTTTTTTTTTTTTTTTATCTTTAAGTTCAGATGTTCAGAAGCGGGAACCGAACCAGGGATATTTTGCAATAAAACCAACTCTTTGATAGAAAAATGTAAGAGATGTTTAACGTATATTTTAAATATATCTTTATTTAATCCTATTCGAATCCAAAATAGACATGGAAACATCATAATTCAAAAAAACAATATTTACGCACGTTGCAACAAGTCATATTAAACTCTAATACTTATGCTCGCCCTTAAAACATTTAGCTGCTTACAAAAAGTTCTTCATATTCGAAACTGAAAAAATTTGCACAAATAATTATCTGTATCACAGATTTCGATGTAGTTTAACAGTAAATTTCTGTATTTATAGAGAACAGAAATTATCTGTGTGTTTTCTAACAGAAATGTTTTACAGTGCACACTTGAGCAAATTTTACTAAAGATATAATTTGAAACTCATATAAATGTTAATGATAAATGCCTCACACCAGAATGCGAAATTTCCACCGAATATTTAGGATTGACGAATAAATAACAGAGTTGCGCTCTAGAGCAGAGGTTGTCAATTTTTTTCGGCTATGGAACTTTAAATGACCGAGCTTCATTTGGCGTAAACCAAGCCTAATCGCTGTCGCATGAGCCCGTCCTGCACAATCACACGATTAGTCCCAAAAGTGTAATTTAAATCACATGGTTGGGCCAAATCACGTATTCTTCTCGAGTTGCAAGCATTGAATTAATAGAATCAGGTTACTGCAAGCTAAAATTACTGCGGAAATATGTAAAATGTATAAAATATGTAAGCATAAAAATATATATTTTAAAAAAAATAATACGAATAAAAATATGTAAAAATTCGCAGTTATTCGATCCCATTTGTGGTAGTAAGTAAAGGCTGGTGAAATACTTCAAATAATCTCTAAATCAAATAAATACATCTTTTAATAGAGGTCGGCATAATAGTGGAGAAGCTAAAAACATATGATGCTTGCTTAATATGATATTGGTATCTTAGAACTGTTCTTGATAACAAAAAACTTTAAATTTCATTTCCCTCAAAGGTTAAATCTTTATTCAATTTTGAGTTTGGTTTAACTCTTCGTTGATAAAACATGTCTTTATATGAAGAAAATCAAAAAATACTGGAAATGCTGGACGATAAGTACAGTTCAATATCGCTTACACCGGAAAAGAAACTTCCTCTCCAGTCTTTTCATCGAAATGAAAAAGTAAAGGTTGAAATATTAGATGATATTCCCATTTCCGGAGAAAATACTGCGAAAATTGCTTTGCTTCGAAAAAAATTGGATAAATCTCGCCAAGAAAAGAGAGCCCTCCAATTAAATTTAAAGCGAAAGGAAAATGAGATCCTTAGAATCAAGAAGGAATTCGATGAAACAGCTAAATTGGTAACCTTTTTCAAAAACGAATTGGACTCCACTCATAAAGCTGTTCAAGTGCAGAGAAAAAACGAAGAGTTGTTGCACCAGAATCTAAAAAAAAAATCAGGCGATTTGCTCGCTGAAAACGCAATATTGAAAAAAAGAATATCTGAACTAGAAGATCAATTATTGCACGAAAAATTAGTCGTTCGAAAGTTGCAAGACTTAAAACTCTTCCCACATCCTGCAAGAAACTTAGAACATGAAGGAATCCGGTATTCGGAATTTCTGGAACACTATCAATCACTTCGGACTGAGTACAACCTTAAAGTTGAACAGTTATACAAAACGAAAGCACTTTTGAAAAAATTAAATGAACAGGAGGGAACTAGATCGACCAGTCAAGATGAGAAAATAAGACATCTTTTAGAAATTTCAGTAAGTGATAAGAGAATGATAAAACAAATGGAAAAAATTATTAAATGTATGGCAGCTGGAATAAATTCAAATGACTTTTACCTTACAAGACAAAATAGACAACTTGTAAGAAAATTAAAAATCCAAAATTGAAAAACTTAAATATTGGAACAATTGCATTAGATCTCGGCATTTAAAACTGTTTGGAAAATTATATATGGAAAAATTGAAAATCGAAACTGTTCACGATTTAAGTACTCAGATCTGGAAGTAGAAAAAAATTGGAATGAATTGATCATAACAAAACTTATTAGATAGACTCATTTTTACCAAAGACAATGGTGAAAAATTTTAAAAAAAGCGTAATTGTTAATATGTAAACTAATATGCTCATATGTAAATTGTTAATAAGTACATTTTTCTTGGTAAAAGTCCCTAAAAATATGAGTTGGCAAAATTGAAATTACTCCTTACTTGGGAAACAGAATAAACAACTTATAAAATATATGAAAATCAAAATTTCTAATTATTAGAAAAGATAAATTGTTAATAAAATTTTTTAAACTATCCAAAATGTGTTTTTTGCATGGAACTATTATTAAGAAATGTCAGAGCCAAATGTCATGAACCGGTACCTCATACCTCATTGACGTAATAGATTTTAGATAAACTTTTTAAAATTCTTATAAAATATTTTATGTAGAGGCTTATTAGTGTTATAAATTCTCTTAATTATAACAAAAATTTGTAATTAAAAGAAACTGGAGAAAGATCTTTGGTATCGTTCTACAATACTTTTTTCCCCCCTGCTTCTAATTAAAGTAAGATTCATCCCAAACAAAACTTACTCAAAAACACCGAATATTCAAGCTAATAAAAATATGAAAAGAAAGCTGTAAAGCTTCTGTAAGCTACGCCTACAGAAGTCAAGATTTTTCTCTTCACGGTAGGCTTATGTACTTGTAAATCTATAAAAGTTTGAAAAATAGAAATCGCTAGGGTTAATCACATGGAATTTATTTAAAAATGTTTATTAACGCTATGTTCTTAAGCTAAGGAACCTTAACTGTAAATTCCTTGAACATAATATTTTGTAAAATCAAATACTATACTACTTTTACTAGCAGAACCCAGAATCTACACAAGTCCAAAAAGCGGTATCCTGTGATTTTTGATGTTTTGTATGCAATGTAATTTATTTTTGGAGCTTGCAGGTGAGGTTTTATTACATGGACATTAACCCTTGAAATATTAGTTCTTATCTTTTAGCAATAAGTTTCATCTCTTTTCCCAGAATAAAAATAAATAAAAAAAATCTAACCCCCAAGCATTGTGCAAAAGATAAACGACATTGATTGATTGATGGGATGAAAGATGATCTCCAAAACTGCCATTCAGTATTGATGCCCAAAATTCCAAAGCATTGATTGGTGGAAATTTGAAATTGAGATTTGAATTTAATTATTATCCGAAGCATATGGACAGGAGAGGATTAAATAGAGGGCTCCAATTCTCACAATCCCTACACTTTTACCAGAATAATCAAACAAAACAATAAAAAAACTTTTTTTTTTTTTTTTACCCGCTTTATTGATGGGCGAACATTTTCTTAGAAACAAGGTCGCAATCTAGTGTTCAAAGTTGATGGATGGCAATGGTATAAATAAGACACTGTAACTTATAGTGTGTAGAAAAAAAGAAGAAAAAAATCCATAGTACATGGTGGTATGTAACGAACAAGACATAGAAATGACATTATAATTTATCAGCATTAAAAAGTCATTTGTGCCCAGCAGTTTCTGAAGCAGTTCTGTGTAATCATAATTATTAAACATATACATTTTGTATTTTAAAGTTGCAATAATGTATACATGAAGTAACCGATTGGAGGTTTAGTGAAAAAAAAAATATATTATACCTAGAAGGGGTAAAAAAGAAAGTTAAAAAAAGGGCGGTTTTTTTTTCTCCCTCTTAAAGAATGCTTTATACTTTAGAAAATGAGATCTGGCCGTGAATAATTAATTGGGGAATTCGGCTGATTCGGTAGTATTTAACTTTAAAAAAAAAACAGGTTCAAATAGCCAAAGGTAAAGAAGATTATTTAAGTTTTTCATTATTGTTTTTTTTATTATTATTATTTTTTACCTTAATATTTTTATAATCTCGCTTATGTGATAACGTAAAACAGTTAAGAATTATCAAGCTTGAATTGATGGTAAGTTTTTAAACTATTTTGAAAGCTATCAATATTGCGATACATAGTAACATTTTCATTAATCTTTAATGGGGTTGTAAATTTTTTATTTTAACTAGGATAGTGCAGTGCTTATATAATGGGAATTTATGGAAATTTCCTTTGTTAATTGAATAAAGCAAAAGCTAATCTAGCTCTTTGGTTTTAAGAGAAATGTAGTTTATTAAAGGGTTTTATGAAAACGGACACACGCTTTTTAATTTTAAACGCTCAGATGATAGATGTAACTTTAGTGATTATTAGTTTTTGTTTATGTAATATAAAGGAATGACCAGTGATAGTAATTCAGTTTAAGTAAAATATTTTTTACAGATGTCTAACTTATTACGAAGATTACTGTTTAACATGCGAAAATATGATCATTAAATCAATAGTTATTTTTAATCCATGTTTTCTTCTTGTATTGTTACCTTCGGCTCTGCTCTAATTACGTATCGACACCATTTTTTCTCCTCACCGAATCTATTTCGATTTCGATTAGTTGCAGCACACCGGCTATCATCCATGTTAGGCTTAATAATGTTCTTACTTTGTGTGCGCGCTCTATTTTTTGTTTTTATTCTTCTTAGATGAAATGTAGATTGGTTATCTAAGAGTTACATACATTTTATATAAGTTTAGCATATTGTAACACATTTATCGATATCATAGAACACGAAACAAATACACCTGTGATTAAAAATTTTGATAAGCTATTGAAAAAAAAACAATGTTGCCGAAACTGTTCCATTCACGTTTTTCGAGCGTGGTTAAAATTTATGTGTTATAAACAGATTTGCTGTTACCTACGTGAGTGTGGCAGCAGGCTTGGGCTCATAGTAAATAATCTAATCGGTAGGCTAAGCATGCATGGATAAATATTTCAAAAATATGTCTATACATATGATAAAATAATGAAATAGTGTGCGTCTGTACATCGGATTGCAGATGAAGCATCAGGGGCGGATTAAGCACACGCGGGGCCCTAGGCCATTCAAATTTTTGGGGCCCTTAGATTAAATTTTTTTCTCGTATATTTTTTATTTATTCAAATATGAAAGTATTTATATATCTATTCATTTAAGAAAGCATATTTAAAATTAAAATAAATAATAATAAATTAAATTTTACTTAATTTTGTTAAATTAGAACTAAAAAAATTATCGTATTTTACTAATATATACTTTAAATTTATTTTTTTTTAAAAAAATCATTGTTTTTCTTATTTTTTTATATTTATTTTCAAAAAAAAATTTTAAGGGGACCCCTAATCATTGGGGGCCCCAGGCCATGTCCTAGTTTGGCCTAATGGGTAATCCGCTCCTGTGAAGCATAGGCTCCAAAAATATGATATTCAAAATGAAGCTAAATGGGAATAAATTTAAACAAATTAGGAAACCGGATTTTCAATTTTTTTAAATGTGATTTCGAATTTAGAAATATTTAAAAAATATAATTTTCTCATTGATGTAGCGGAAGCTATTGTTTTAAAGTAAACTATAAACGATACAGTTTTGTGGAATATTTTAAAGATAAAATTGTATTAGAAAATTAATTCCTGTAACTATATTTTAATATATCTATGTTAAACCTCTTTCAGCTCTTAATTTTTACCGAGTTTTGAATGTTCGCTGGCGCTCTGTCAGATAGAGATGAGACAAGCTCAGACCAAGCCCGCGAAATCCTTGTTTATTAAAAAAAAGTTTTCAGGACTGGGCAAGCTCGCCAGTAGGAGGTCAGGGGGGGCAATTGCACCCCTGTCGGGCATGCCCAGCCCCCCCATCGGGAAAATTTTAAAGTCTCGTCCAGAAAATAGTCTGGTCACATTTTTTTCTAAATTATGTCAAAAATTCATTTGCAAATGCTTAATAAAATTTTTTGTAGTTGACTTTTTAGTTTTTATTTATTTATTTTTAAGAATTAGTAACAAAAATTAGCAAAATATATTGTAAATTCTATGTAATTGTATTTTCACTGCACTACTCATAACTTTGCCATACATTGTTAAACTAGAGATGGGATGCGATTAGACATGGATGAAATTGACGACTTTTCGAAATCCTTTCCCCCTCCCTGCAGACACATCTTCATTTTCTTGGAAACTTATCTGTCAAACTGCTTTTCTTTCTTCTTTAGAACTGAGAAAAGGACAATCACACCTCTTTTCTGGGGGAAAAACTGACAAAAGCCTGGGGGATAGAAAGAGATCCCCTTCTTTAGGAATTCTTTTTTATGTAATGTGTTCATCAATGGTTTATGGGATCACATAATTGCTTTTTGAAATTTTCAAGCAAAATGAAAGTATAAGAATAAAATTTTTTTTTTTTAAATTTTTAAATCGTTTTTTTTTTTTTTTTTTTTTTAATACTTTTAAATGAGGAAAATCACTTACTTATTCGGATTCAAGGTTTATAGTATTTTAATCAACGCAATAAATATGCAGTCGGAAAAAAAGAAAAACAATGACCAAATAATTTTTTTAAAATCATTTTCTTAGTAATAAAAAGATTGTTGATTGATTCAGAAAAACAATTAAACTGTTCGTATTCAATATCGTAAAATATATATTAATCAACATAACAAATTCTCATTGACTTATTTTATGTACAGTGTATGAAATGGAAAAAGGGAACACCTTGATTGACTTTTGATTTAATCATATTTTCACCTTCAAAGAGTCAATACCATATTTTAAGTTACGAAAATAAACAGAAAAGCGCATTCTGCTCTGGATAAACATTCAAGTTTGTCTAAAGTTTTAGGTTTTTACTTTTCAAAACGCGGAAATAGCCGCAATCTGGAAGATATGGTCTGAAGTTATGGCAAGGAGAGGGTTGGAAAGTTTGGGTCCTTTAATTTTAACTTAACTCCTCGATCATAGTCCATTATCTCGAGAACTTTTTTAGTGTATTGAAAAATGTTTGCATAAAATTACAAAAAACATTTTATATACAAATTTTTAAGCAAAAATAATTTTAAATAATTAGTTTTTATTTTTTATTAGTTTATTAAATAATTGTAAAATATATTGAATTGTATGATCTACATATTTTGACATCCTTTTAATTTCAAAATACAAACTTTCAGAACAATCGATCTATTAGTTTGTGAGTTATCAAATTTTAAAAAAGTCAGTCTGCTTAAAATTTTATTTATCTCGAATTATTCACCCGATTTCATTCAAATTTTGAATTTTACAATTTAAAATTACCTTCCATAAAATTATATAAAAGTTTTACTATTTATCTTGCTATTTTATTTTATCCGTCGTTGAACAACCGACCCAATATTCGGGTTTCCGACTACTAATGTTCAACTCCGTAGCCTTGTAGTTTTGAACCAATCCAGAAGACAAGGGAACTCCTGGATAAGTACCCCCAGAGGTCTTGATTTGTTATGGGAACATGGAGGACTTAGCGACTCGACAGATTTAACGTGCATCAGTCACCATTTACTACATGGGGATTTCAAAAATCGGGATTCAGAATTTTTCCAACGCATATTATAAATATAAAAAATATTAAATATTTCATAACTATTTAAAACTATATTTTTTGCATGGCATTACCTTTGGAAAAACGAATTTTTGCAATTGTATGAAAATTTTTTCGATTCAATCAAAACGTAAAACGCTCTTGAGATATGACGAGGTTGAGATATTATCATCATTAACAATGAGCTATTATTTCGAAGATATTACTATGCAATTATACTATGAAATTAACAAAAGAGGCCAAAATGAAAGACGTTTTTATTTATTTATATCTGATATTAATATTGAAAGTGAACATCATTTCACCTTATTTTCCTCTTTCAATCATAATCGTTAAAATTATCAAAGCATATATACATGGATAACCACCAGCTAAATTACCTTTCTTTATAAAAAAGAAAAATTATTTTGCTATTATGAGCAATATTGACATATACTTCAAATGAATGTAAAATTGACCCACCGGAATAAATTTTAATCTTAAGTTCGGCTCCTCATGTTCTAAGACTCATTCCAAATGGTTCGAGAGGGTGACATCAAATATACTAATTAATTAGTCCAAACGATATTTTAAGTTAGGAAATAAGACATAAAAACGTTATCCGATTAAACATACTTTTTTTTCGACGGATTTCTGACCTCCAAAATATAGTAGTTTCAATCTAGAAATATTGTTTTAATAGTTTTTTTTCAGGAACGCGCTTGAAAGTTAGGACCCTTTAATGTCAACTTTAATTTTTGCGTATTTTACTATATCCCAATTTTTTTTAAGCGAATTGAAAAAGTTTTGCATACAATTCCAATCAGATCAATCAATTCCTATTCGTTTTTCTAAAGATAATTTCATGCAAAATAAAACTTTTAGTAAATATTTATTATTGCTTTATTTAAGGGAAGTCGAGAAACTTAAGAAATGTAAGTTGTACAATTTTTTCATCATTTGCAATTTTAAATGTCAAAATACAAAATTTAAGCAAAATCGGTCAAATAAGTCCTGAGAAATAAAAAAGAAAGTCTTTTTTTTCGAAATTTTGTCCCCTAACTTCATAATTTTTAGTGTTCATTTTTTGTGACTTAAAATTCGTAACTATGAAAGCAAAAGCAAATTTAAATCGTAGAGGAAAGAATGTCAATATGTAAAAAGCTTCTGCAGGGCGAAACAGAAATCTTGGTAGAAAGTGTGCTTTCAGCTTTGCAGAGAAACAAAAACATAGTCAGACAAACAGCAGCCATGAGTGGCAATTTTTTAAAAAAATGTAAGTTAGTTAATATTCGTTTCTCGGACGCAAATTTAAAATTTGTAAATTGAAAAATAATTACAAATTTATGCTATAATTTTTTAATCTTATATTTTAAGCCGATGGACTTACTCTTTTTTTCAATTGGAGAAATTAGCATTTTGCCGGACATAGATGTTCACTTTAAAAGCATCTTTGAAAAGAAAAAGGAATCGCAAGGAGAAATTTTTACCTTGTTTTTATTTACAATATATATTAACATCGACTCCCCTGATTAAAATAGCCCTTTTTTTGTCCGTAAAATTATACTACGTAACAATTAAAAAAAATTCGAATTTTACAATTTTATGGGCATAACCATTTCGAAGTTCGTTCAAAACGGGGCATGATATCTTTAGATAGAATACGTGGAGGCGAAAAATGTACTTAAAACTTTATTTACAAAACATTTAAATAATTCGAAAGCCAATCGATGAATATAGAAATAACATTTTATATCAAAATGTTCTTAAAATGTTTTGTTAAATGTGCATGAAATTTCAAATTTTTATTAAGGAATAACTTTTACGTTATGAGAGTAAGAAGCGTAGAAATTTTTTGAAATAGCTACAACTATTTTTCTTTATTACAGAAGTAATTTTTACGCTTACAATGTATGGTAAATTGCACCATACAGTACAAAATACATCGATAGCAGAAAGAAGAAAAGAATTAGATTTAAATTTACACATTAAAAGGAATCTGCACATTATGGTATCAATATTAGTGATTTTAGATTTTTAGAAACATTTATTTGTTTTTTTTTTTTGAAAAATATGATGTAAGAAAAAAATGTAAAGTATAAAATTCGTTTTAATTTAAATATTTTGAATTAATTTGTTTGAGCCCCCCTGTCGGGAGAGACTTGACCCCTCGTCGGGCAGAGTCTGGCGCCATCCCACAAAATGTTAGTTACCTTTTTTACAACAAACATTTGACACAGTTATTAAGTATAAAAAATATAACATTTATTAATTAATTGTGATAAAAGGATTTGAATGACTAATTTCCTTGTTAAGGCATCAAATGCATAATAGGGAGACCTCAAAATTCGGGCTTTATCCGACGAATATCTCGAGCGGACTCGGGCTCTAAGTAATCCTATGTAACTCGAGCTTGGAAAAAATTTCTCCAGGTTCGAGAGAGTTCGGACCTCCAAAAGCGAGTCTGAGCTTTTGTTTTCCAAGCCAAAAACTGCTGTTTTTTTATTTATTTTTCTTTTTCTTTTTATCTATATCAAATGTTTTTGCTTTTACATTTTAATAAAACTTGAAATTTGCATGTGAATTTATTTGTTTCAGAGTTAATTAGCTTCTCTACATCAAACAAAGCCTGTTCTATTTTGGAGGTTGAAAGCTTCTTCCTGCTATTCTTCTAAGAAAATAATGACAGATTACCCTGGGACATTTTACGCATACCGAATTCGCTTTAAAAGTATAGGCCGGGAAGATACTTGAACATGAATCCGTAAAGAATTACGGTGACTAACTACTTTTACGTAGAATGATTTAACAACTGTTATGTTCCCTATTTTAATCAATCGCAACAAAAAACAAAAACATCGCTGAGCTAACGGAGTTATCGCCATTTCTCTTGAACGAACGAACACTCAGATATTCCAAAACTTTAGGATTATAAATGCTGAACACAGCACACATAGTTTAAACACTTAATATGTTGAACGAATTTGAAGTTGGAATTTATTGCTGTTGGCTTCTCAGTTCATCGTTTTCGAAATTTTGCAGAGACAATTGTCGCCAAGTTTTGTATCTAATAGTTTATTTTTTCTTCTCCAGAATTTCATTCATTTATTTTCCAAGTATTTTTTTACAAAAATACAATTAATTGCCTTCACCGTTATTAATGATCTAGGTGATGATGACAGCCTGGTAAAAAAATATTCGCAATCTTAGATAAATTTCTTACGAAGCACGATGTCTACCACAATTTTTCGCTAATTCTTAAGCTACTGTTTCATTTTTATAGAAGGCAGAAAAAACGACGTGTGCATTATTATAACAGAGTAATTTTTTTATTAAAGGTTGTCTCAAAAAAAGATAAACGATTTGAAAAATCAAGTAAACAAACACAGAAGAAGGATACGGTTTACTGATTTATGTTTAGGACACCAGTTATCAATTATCACAAAATTTCAAAGTAAGTTATAAAGTTTTTCTATAGATAGTGCAGTTAACCGAGGCTATGATACAATATATTTAAAATTACGACCAATTGCAGCGATATCGTTATGAAATTTGAGGACAAAAATAAAAGATACTCGTGTCGATATGGTATAACATACAGCAGAAAACATTATTTAATAGTTTTTTTTACTATCCCCATCTGTTGAAGAATTTAGCAACCAATTTTAAAACTAAAGGAGAATGAATATCTGGTTTCCGAAATAGATAACTTCCGTAACACATCAAATATTTATATCTCTTTCCGTTAATCTTTATTTGATTTTTTTCAAATAATCAGTCATTATTGGGACATCTTGTATTATAGAGTCAGTTTTTTTTTTAACTAGCTTGTTTCAAAATGCTTTATAAACTTTTTATGTTAGTTGGCGTTTTATGTTTTATAAATCTATTAACAAAAAACTGCCTCTGTGTTTTGTACTTATGCTTCATTTGCATAAATTGCTCTCGAAAATAATCTAGTACATTGTAAAAGTTTAAGGTTCCAGATAGAACTGACAATCTGAATTACTAACAGTAGCAGTTATGCAGGGCCCGACTTAGCCTAACTGGGGCCCGGGGCAAAAACCTCTTTGGGGGGCCCCCTCTGCTTCACTTTTGCAGTAATGAAGAACCTATCTTTATGGAAGTATTTAAATTTTTCACCTCATTAAAAATAACAAGAAAAATGACTAGAACCTAAAATAGCTGTAAAGTCCCCCCCCCCTCCAATGGTCAGGCGAAATATCATTCTCTCCTTGTTATTGATTTTCTTACAATTCTATGTCCATCATGCCAAATGCATTTTTCTGATTGTTAACTTTCTCATCTAACTGTGAAAAATTCATATCCTTGCTGACATTAGGGCAGAATTCGGCAAAAATTTCACAATTACGATGGCTCAATTAAGCCTATCAGAAGCCTGTATTTTTGTAAGAATATCGCATTTTGCGAAATGTAAAAATACAGGCTTTTGATGGGCCAAATTTGTCCATCATAGTTGTGAAATTTAAGCTGAATTCCGCCCTAGAAGGCTATGGATTTACGAAATATAGTTTGTGTTCATACGATAGATTAATGAAGAAGCTAACATAAAACTGACGGATTTTACTTTGTACTGATATTTTGTTTAAAAAAAGTTCATTAAAGAAGGAAATGCAATATAAACTCTTCGATTTGGGGGCCTCCTTAGATGTGGGGGCCCGGGGCGGCTGCCCCGTATGCCCCTGCCTTAGTCAGGCTCTGCAGTTATGAAAAAACATTAATCAGCTAAGAAAACTTTTATAAAAATTCTCTTTATAACACTCTGTAAGAAAACTTTTCACAACCTATACCAAATATTTCAAGAAAGTGATAATTTGATGAAAATGTAGAGGAATGTGATATCTAGTCCTACATTTCCCTTTGTATTTATTTCATTAATTTTAATCAACTAGCAAGAGAATTTTGACAAATATTAAATAACAATAATTATTCATTATGTTTGTTAATGTCAGTGGTGTAGGGTAACCAGCGTCAAAATAGCTAGCCTTTGTATACCAAGATCTTAGCGCCTTGGCACAAGGTTTGGTAGCTGTCTTTCATTTAAGTCAGACAGACAAAAACATGTCACAATGAAAAATCCTCCTCAACTTTTTTTTTAAACCCCGGCCAATTATCGTTAACTTAGCTTTGTTCGGAACTTGACATCAAAGCCCAAAGAAAAATTCCGAAATCTCATAGGATTCAAGGCAAAATTTAACAGATAGTTGCAGATAGTTTCTTGACTTTTTGCGCATCAGGTGCATTTAGCGCAATTGTTTGAAGTTGAGGAGAAAATGTGGCGGAAAATGTTCTCCAGGACCTCCTTTTTATAAAGTTTGCCAAGATTGGTTTTGGAAATTGTGTACTTTATTTTCGTAGGGAATTCTTTGCTGCTGGTTTTTAAAAACGCGTTCTTGGATTTGTAACATATCTTCAACTTTGTGTGCATGCTCCCATTTGTACCAAATCAAATCTTCAACTTTTCAGGTATGAGTGATGACAGTGAAATGTATGTTACTCAAGAACTGAGCATAAATTAATTCGTTTTATTTTTCTCCTTCACGTTTCAGCAACCGAGACAACTCTATGAACTCTTTTAGGGACAGAGGCCAGCTTTCTCCCTTCAAAAACCTGATTTGTTGAAAAATGCTGGATTTTGAAAAATAGATTTTACTGTAAAAAATACCGACACTCTGAGTACCGGTACTTGTTATCGTAATTTGGTACTGAATTTTTCACAGTTTATACATTTCAAACATGAACAAAAGAATGCTTTAACAGGAAAAAACTACCATTAAAAACTTTTTTCTGCTCTTGTGTGTGTGTTTTTTATATTTTTTTTAAACTTATTTAAACTTTTTACATATGACCAGACAAAGATCACAAATCTTTTAGAAACTTTTTTTTATGCATTTTTGTTAACGTTTTTAATGTAAAAAATCTATGTGTTCTGAAGAAAATTTTTCAAAATTATTTTATATATGAGTAAAATGCCAATTAAATTAAAAGAAATGTCTTTAAAGCAAATTTAAATACAAAAAAAAGCTTTTTAAAGAATAAATTAAATAAAAAAAGCATTCTTCACTTATTTAAGCAAAAAATAAAGCTGTTTTTTTTTTCTAATTCTAGATTTAAATGTCAATGACAAGTATATATTTAATTGCTTTTAAAATTGCCAAAACGACTTTTGATTCCTAAATTTAATTATTCTAAAATCTGATGTATGAAATTAGAGTTCACGATAGCAATTTAAAGTAATAGTTTTCATAAAAAAAATGTCATTCGTCTCTTTTCAAGCTACTTCTTTCATTTACAACTAATTGAAACGAAATTTAATATCTTTTCAAAGGTAAACTAAATCCATAGACAGTCAAATTAATTTCATTTAACTATTACATTTTGCTACAATTTATTTCCGAAAGCAACAGAACAAAAGTAAATAAATTAAATTTTAACTGTTGATTTAATTTAACAAGATGCTACAAAGTGTATTAAAGCTCGAAAGGAAACTCATTAATTTAGTCAAGTATATGGTTTTCAAGTTGTTAGAAGAATTCCAATAAATAGGGTGTGTTTCAAATGATAGAACAACCCGGAAATGAGTCCTTTTAGATTAATAATTTATTTTTAAGCGACTATTCAACTATGCAGTTTTGTTGAAAGAATCTTTTATTTCATGTAAAATTCTTTTCAAAGTAATATGTAAATTAGGAAGAGAATTCTGCAAATTCCTCTTTGTTTAATTGTAACTATCCGTTAACTTTTCACTAGGTAGTGTTTCAAATATCAAGAAGAAATAATTGTTTGTTATGCTTTTGAATAGTAAAGGTCTCTTTTTAAAATTAATATAAAGATTTGAATTTCAGAGTTTTTATTTATTTAAATGGCAAAAGCTTACGAAATTTTCTGTAGAAACAATAATTTCTACAAGGTATTTCATAAGATAATACCATACTGTCGAACAATTTAAAGATCGTAATTTGAAAAAGTCTTAGGCAGATTTTTAAAATAATTTTTACTGATATTCTTGCCTTTTTTTTTAGTTGGAGCTTAAGGTAAAAATTAATGTAACTTTAATTTTTAAAAGCTTGCGAAAATTTCCGTTTTAAAAACTTATATTTTTCTAAAATTTAGCTCATCATACCTCCGGGGGGGGGGGGGGGGGGGGGGGGGTTACTGAATTGGAGATTGATCATTCTCTAGTTCAGGTCAAAATTACGATCTGTGGATGAAGGAATGAGTCCTCATTTTAAAAGGGTTGAGACGTGTTTTAATCGTACTTGTGGCTTAAATCGTATTATTGGCCATAGATGGATCCACTGAAAAACAAGAAAAGTACCATCTGCTTTAAATAAGCTTGGTTACCCCTAGCAGGTTTTGTTGAATTGGCAAGTGACGTTAGAAACAACAACAGCAAAAATTAGACACCATAAAATAACTAATTTCATATCTAAGAAAGTACCCGTCAATTTTTTTTTTTTTTTTTTTAATTATTCTGTATTTATTTTTCAGTGCACAAAAAACTGGAATCAATATTAGAGTCTAATGGCATTCTTTTACAAAAACTTTAATTATCCAAAATAGTTCCATTTCATTTTTGCTAATTATTATTATTTTTTTAAGTTGCGGGGCTAGAAAACGTTTTTTTTTTTTGTTTTTTTTATAAAGTGCCGTTTCGGCTAATTTTGTTCTAACTTCAATTGACAAATTGAACTTGCTTATTTTAACAGGATGTACAAATTTGTAAACATAACAATTAAATAAAATTCAATAATTTTTAAGTTTAATAAGTATCAACGTATAATAGGTATTAAAAGTTATTTTTTTAACGAAGTAATCTTGAGCGAGATTACGGAACGAGATTTATAAATAAGTGCGATGAGTTAAGAGTTTAGTTAGTTAGTTCCAAATTTATGCCAAACTAAGTAAAAATATAATTCGTCTACATTAATATTTTCAATCGCTCTCATCATTATACAACTATTGGAATCATATTTTCTAAATAGTGGCTTCCATATTCTGACGGTAAAAATCCAGAGTCGGTGGGGGGAAAAAACATTTCTTTAAAAAAGGACGTTTGTCTGTCTGTCTTCGTTAACGGAAAATGTAATCTGCACTAATTATTTAAGATTTTTAACATGTAATAGGAGGAAAAAAATCAGGAGATATATATTTCTCGGCAAAAATGTAACAGGAGTTGATTACTGCTTGATTAAGGTGTAACATTATCCAAGTTTTAAACACCCAAATTGACAAAATGCGGTAAACCTTTTTAATTCGTCTATCGCTTTTTTAGAGCTGCTAAAAATTTTTAAAAAAAGGAAAAAAAAACACGGTTTAAAGAAAACAAAACTATAAGCTTTTGTTAACAAAATGTAACCACAATATTCTCTCTTAAATTTTTGTAACCGAGCTTAAGTAACGCGTGAGTTACTGTCACGATTTTATAACGATTCAAAATATCTGTTACAAAAAATATCAGTGATCATAAAATATCCCTTTTCATAAAAGCAAATTTTCTCATTATGACTAACACGTGTCTAATGTCACAAAAAAAAAAGAATAAATGAAACATTTACAAGTTCAGCAAACAATTATTTCTTTTAAAACAAAATCGCAGTTAATCTCCAAGAGCAGAGATATGGGAACCATGGTAAATTGCAACAACATTCTGAAATCCGCGGGAGAAAAAAATTGAAAATGATAATTCCCCTTTTTCTTTTTAACGAACAATGAAACCATTATTCAAACAAATGTACATTTTTAACTTTTGTTGAATGACTAACAAAGACCAGTGACGCCAAAGCACTGTTTCTTTCTCAAAACACTTGGCGTCATATTGCCTCCGTGCCAAATCATCGAATTAATGAATGTTTCTCATCCACATTGATGTGACAGATTATTCAAATTATTCTTATTAATCTGAAGTGCATCAACACTTACATATTCAGTTAATTAAGTTATTTGAGTTTTTAATGTTTCCGGATGTTGAAAAGTTACTTTCAAAATTGACATAGGTTTTTGTGGTTGGTTTGATTTATATATTTGATGTTAGAACTATTCTGAAGTGGTGCGTGAAAAAAAATTTACACCATTAATATTATATTCTTGATACTTTCTTTTTACTATATCTTTGTAGAAATGAAACGTTCTTTTTGTGTATTAATGATATTCTTGTCTTTAGGCGTAATTAATTGCCGCCGAAAGCCACTCCTTAAGGAAGCCAGAAACTTTTTTTAGTAGAATAGAATTAAAACATACTAGCATACGTTATAAACTTTTGTCTAAACCATTTTTTCCAGAAAAAAAAAGAAAAGAAACATGAAGAAAAAAAAAAAATGGAAAATCATCTAAAATATTCCATATTACGAGCATCGTTTTTAAATTTTTAAGAACAAATTAGTACTACATTTTCTTTTTACTTTTTCTGATTGTTTCCTCTTGACCGCAGTCGTACAAAGTTTTGCTTTAAGAAAGCGAAATACCGAGTTCAAATGGATACCTGCTAGTGACGTCATCTAGGTAAATCATAGCATTTGTTAATTAAGAAACCAATCAAGTTAAACACAAATGCGTGACGTCGCTTACAGGTATCCAATTAAACTTGACTTAAATCACATTTTTCGGCCCAATCACTTCACTTCTTCTCGTGTTGTAAGTTACCCAAATAGACCAAAATTCAAAATTTGTAAGCATAGGCATGAATCTGTGGAATAAATGCTTAAAAATATAGTTCTTTTGCCGTTAGAACTGATATTTTGTAATTCGATTTTACCATACATTTGTTAATACACACTAGAAGTTATTGTTTCAAATATTTTATATTAAATTTAACCAAATAAAAACCAATTACCATCGGAATTAAATTTTCTGTATTCAGTATAATTTGATTAAACATTTAATATTTTTTTAAAAAAAGTTGCGCAGCGATATATACAGTATAAAGCTACGAAAAACAATATAAAAAATTTAAATAAAAATTATAATTAAATAAAAAAAAGTACCTTTGTGTTGGTACAAATGTACCTTTGGGTTGGTACAAATAGTTTAAATTCATCATGAAAAACAATGACCGAAGCTTTGGATTGCAGGTATTAATCAGGTAAAGTAAATTTAAAGTCTTTTTTTTTTATCATATCTTTCTTTTTATTTACTTCATATCTTTTTCTTTGTCACTTATTTTTTTTTTAAGAGAGGAGGTGAGGGTTATGGATGTTGGGCTGCAATTAAGCAACTTTATTTAGAATCCCTAATGATAAGTAGAAATAATTATTACCCGTACTTAAAATATGTATTTTACTTAAATCCCGCAATCCAACGTATAATTTGCGATTAGTGGTCATTAATACTTGTAGTGAATAATACTCCAAAATATTTAATAGCAGTTATAGTTAAAGATTACAAGTTATGTAAAGATTACTGTTTTGTACTAAACTTCCAGGCGCAATATATCCAGATTTCACCAAGTTGTCTAATTACAAAAAAATTGAATTGGTCCCTGGAGCATGATTTCTATGCATTATTTCAATTGTTGAATGACATGGCAAAATTGAATAATATCAAAACTTAAATTAGGGCAATTTATTATTTTAATCAGTTTTTCAGTACTATCTGCAGCCAGTAAAAAAATGTTTTTAGTTGAAAAATTATGTTGAAATTAAATAAAAATCTGAATATTTTTGATAAATTGTAGGTAGAACGCCGAAACAATGTTAGAATTGCTTAAGAGTCCTTTTAATCATTTTGTTTAGTTTTTTGGAAGTTTTGAATTAATCTTTATAAATTAACTTTTTCAAAAAATATCTAGTCTCATTCAAGTAAATTCTTAATTACATTAAATTTATACCTAACGGTCCGAACTAAATTGACTGTTAAATTCATATAATTACTATTAAGGTGCTTTTTTCACATGTTTTTTTTTTCTGGTGCTTTTTTCCGGTGTTCTTTTTCCTGCATACCGAGAACACTGACAACTTTTGGCTTAAAATGGTATATTAGCTTTTTAAAAAATATCAAAACATAATCGAAAATATTGATCTAGAGCAGCATTTCGCAACATTTATAGGAAACAAACATTAAACAATAAGAATAAAAAAAATTATGAAATTACAAACTACTACACTCCCTGACCATCGACGAATATTTTGAAATTGTTGGTTTAGAAACAAAGCAGATTAAGGAACTTATTAACCACATGGGACTCGCTTTTATTACTAAATCTAACCATCCCAATGAATTATTAACTTTCTGAATATTGCTTATCAATTTTATTAATTATGCTGTTTCATTCTCTATCTTCGGTGAACTACAATCAAAGTAAAACTTGTTTCAGTAAAATATTATGCATATTTTAAAACAACTTTTTTTTCTTTCTTACTGTAAGATAATGTAGCAGGAAGGGGCTCAAATTAAAAAATGTTAGTAGCCAATAAAGAATGCATAAAAACTTATTTAATAAATAATTTAATATAAATAATTTAATAATAATAATAATTTAATATAAAATAATTTAAGATTTTATGTAAAGAGAACTTGTGTTCTAAAACTTATAAATATTAACAAGATGATAATAAAATAAAGAAAAATTCATAAAATTTTGTTTATCGATGAACAAGAGTTGGGAGGAGTTGTAATGGGTGCTGCGATTAAGTTTTTGTCAGTTGCTTGTACCAAAAAATAAGGAATAATAAAACTCTTGAAAAGCTCTGTCCTTTTTTTCTCATTAAAAAATATGAATAACTCGAAACTCAATATCTTCCATTCAATACGCGAAGTTGACTTTATGAGTTTCATTTTAAATTCCGAGTTGATGCTTTTACAGTGAGTTTTCAATGTTTAAACTATGTTAATTATTTTAATCTTTTATGTTAATTGAGTTAGTCGTCTGCTATCGCTCATAATGAAACTGATTTTTTTTCTAGTTTTGTCTATTTTTCAATTTTATTTTTTACTTACATATTTATTTTTGTGCTCTAACATTGCAAATGCCAGTAGCTCATTTTAATTGAGTTTAGTTGTAATATTTTGCTCGTTGCTTGCTTTTGTTTTTAAATTATTTGTAATAAGTAGTCTGAAGCTAAAGTTTCATATTTACACTCAGAAAAATTCACGATTTATAATCGAGGAAATTCGGAAGACTTTTAGAGTTGTTATTTTAAGGTTAAACAAATCAACAACTGCTAGAAGGTTAAACAAATTTTAATTCAACTAATTTACATATTTCTGTTGTCAAGAACAAAGAACCACAAAAAGTAAGGAATCTCAACAATAGTGGGCAACCTATCATAAAATCGATAATCAGTTCAGCTTTGTTATAACCTATCAGCTCCAGCCAATCGATAACCAATTCAGCGGAATTTTTTACAGATCAAATTACGGTATAAAGTACCGGCACTTAAGATGCATAAATCCATTTTTACCGTAAAGTATTATAGCGTAATTATTACAGTAATATTTATTTAAATAAAATGATTCAGTGATTTCACTGTAATTATTACTGTAAAAATTACGGTACATCGGATTTTTTGTTCCGTAACATGTTACGGTAAAAATGAATTTTACGGTAATAAGTACCGTCACCCTGAGTGCTGGGACTTTTTACAGTAATTTGATCGATAAGGTAAATTTTCTAAATTATCAGAATCACAAGCACAAACAAGGGTAAGACGTTGCGAGAATGTAATTGTTTTTGTCCCGAAAAAAATTTCACTCAGAATAATTTTTGATCTAATAATCGAACTATCAATATAAAATCTTTATGATTCCCACCTGCTATTTAATCAATTTAAACGGTTAATTAAATTACCCAATCAGACACATAAAAGTATTTTTATTTATTCTTTTTTTTTTTTTCTTGAGTAAACATTTCCTTTTGAGACAGATTCATAATCTCAAAATATGTAGGGTAACCGCAAGGGAATTGTTCTATTAGTTACGTTTAGAAAGTGATCGAAATTTCGAACCCCTTATTCTGGTTTTATATACTTAACGTTTTCTGTCAAGTTTCCTGAATTTTCTGAGTACACATATTTTTATTTTATAAGGCGCGTAACAATTTCAATTGCACCATACTCCCATTAATTGTATTATACCTATGTTGTACTAATACAATCTGATTTGTTATGTTAGCTATTAATTTTATTCTGTCGTAAATAAAATAATGATTGATCATTAAAATATTGTAGTCTATACAAAATGTAATTAATTATAAATCAATTTTGTAATATCTGAATTGGTGCACTATTATACGTAACATCTTATCAACTTTCTCAAAAGAAAACTCGTGTTACTGAGTAATTCTCACATTTTCTCTACTAAATACAATTTTTTTTTTTTTTTTCAATCATCATCAACCAACTAGTAGACTAAACATAAATTTACAATTAACAATTCAAGGACATTTAATTGAATAAAAATTCCCTTTTTTAAATCGTTTACTTTTTGCGGTGGCTTTTGTATTCTACGCTGCCATTTCTTGCATCTCGCGAGAAAAATTTCATGTTTCGTATTATTTAATTTATCTTGTTGTGAATCGTCATTTTAAAATCTTTAACCAATGGTTATCAAACACCAATCAGTTTAAATTTTTACGTTGTGAGATACAAAATTTTAGCCGCACAGTTTATTTTATTTATTTAGGTTTAAATTATATGGGGAATTATTAAACTGTGGTTATATGTAGTACTTGAAATAATTAAAAATAATTATTTCAAGTACTTTTAAAAATAATTACATTAATAATGTACATCAATATCTGTATACATATATTATAAGCTGTTTCTTGGTGTGTTTTTGAACAGATGCTAACAAGGAAGCGCCCCTAGCCGCTTACGACGACATTTTCGGGCATGGGTTCCTATGCAATTTTAATCCTGATAAAGAGCTCTAATTCCTCTAGAAGTTTATCGAAACATTTTATCGACCTCCTATTTTGTTTAACATTTTTAAACTTGAACATTTAGACGAAAAATAAATTAAAATGTAATTTTTTAAAAATATATAGCTCAGAAGCAAAACTAATTTCAAATTCGAAATCCCCACAACTAAATTAGGCAAGATCAAGTATTTGTATAAAAGCAAGAAGAAAATTGTTCCGAGTGTAATTTATTATCTTTTATAACATTTGGTGTATACAAAATAATCACTTAACTAATAATGATGCAAAAAAATATATAATTAGTTTATATAAAAAAAAAATGATGCATTTTTTCGGGACAGAGCGAAAAAATATTTTCGACTTGAATAAATCGAGTTAAATTTTTGTATAATTTACAAAGAAAAAATAAACCAAATATCTAAGCTAATGATATCAAAACTTAAAAAAAGCAGCCTATTCTAAAAAGAGGCTGCTTACACTTAAGGGTTAACTATTAATTAACAAAGTTTTCGCAACGAATGATAGCAACATATTTTATTAAACACCACTACAACGCTCACTTGTAAATGAGAAGTTTATCTATCTTACATAAAATATTTTCATCGCCTTAACAAAAAAATATTTTATGCTATCTGATTTCTTGGAAAACCTCTTTAGTTCATTATTATTGTTACAAATACAAAATACCCGAATATTGAAACTACAAAGATTGTTAGAAACATTTTAACAAAGACCACCTTTATGTGAAGTGATAAACCTTTCCTTTTCCGATTTTCAGCTTGTGCAACCGTGAATGGAAATTCCTCAGGCGACTTGTTATTAAAGTTGCTTATCAATGAAACTTATCTGATAACAAGACTGATGATTATGAAAAATTGGTTTTTCTTTTGGTCATATTACACTGCCTGAAAATCCCAGACAACTTTCCATGAATTAATTTTAAAAAGAGTTGAATATTTTTAATACTGTAATTTTTAAAGGTTCATGTTAGGAACTTAAAGTAAGTCAAGTTGTTTTCTTTAAACACAAAAAAGGTTTTTTAGAAATATTACTGTTTCTTTTATTTAGTAAGCTTGGTTGGTAGGCTGTTGAGCCCATGTCCAAGGGGTCGTGAGTTCGATCTCTGAGGGTCGAAGACTTCTTATGTAGTGACTGGTGCACGTTGAACCTGCCGGGTTACAAAGTCCCCCAAATTTACTTACCAAATCAATATTTTTGGAGGTACTGAACTGGAAATTGATCGTTCAGGTCAAAATTATGATCTGTGGATTATTAAATGGATGTATGAATGGGTCTGCCCTCTAAACCGGGCTGTGACGCGTGTGTGGCAGAAGTCATGTTTTTGGCCATAGATGCGGCGCCACTGAAAAACAAGAAACGCATCATCTGCTTTAAAATTCGCTTGTTCCACCAAGCAGGCTTGCTAGAAATTGGCAAGTAGCATTAGAAACATTAACAACAACAGTAAGCATCACTTAAAATTGAAGGAAATAAAAGTCCTCTAAAATCTGAGTTGGTCCTCTGATGTATTTTATCCTGAAGTTTGAATGTTCTGTTCACCAGAATATTAATTCAATGAAAGCTGATAAATATTCTAATTTAGACCTTTTTTCTGAAATATCTGTCTATTGTCTGCATTAAAAATTTATTTCTTAAGAATAAAGCAGTAATGAAAAAAAAAAAAAAAAAAAAAAAAAAAACCTAGATTCAAACAATTAATCAAAGGAATATCAAGTAAATATTTTTTTTTTTAAATGATGTGAACTACTTTAGTGATGACGACTTTTGTTTCGGTCAAGCCCAATTGCTTACATTTTTCGTATTCTTGTAGGTATCACATTTAATTTCGTTTTTTTTTTTTTTTTTTTTTGGTATTTTAAATTTTTTTGCACAATTTAGAACATATTATTATTAAAATTAGCTTATAAAATCTTATCAATAGTAATATAGTTTCAAAAACAGAAATATTTGTTCAAGAAATAAAATTTGCAGTAATTTAATAATAAAATCTTTTTTAACAAACTTACTCATTTCTAACAGTTTCAGCGAAATAAATTTTCATTAGATTGCATTAAACCTTCACAGCTACTTTTATATATATGCATGTTATTAACATTTTGTTTTAAAAGTTTTTTTTTCTCTATTTTTTTATTTTTTATTTTTTGAATTACAAAAGAAGCTAAGATATAAAGAAGAATTATTATACTTCTCCTCATATTTTCACATATGAAGAAGTATTATGTGAAAAAGTAATATATGAGATATTTATTACAATATGAAGAATTAGTTTAAAAAATATTGTTTTTGACTGTTTTTTTTTTTATTATTACTATTAATTTCTATAGTAAAAAATAAAAAAGAATTTCTTTGACCGATATTCCTTACATTGGTGTTTTTTTTTTTTCAGGTTAGGGATGTTATCCGGATGACAATGTGCATTGTCTATATTAGTTATTTTAATAATTTTTTTTAATCTATTAACATTGGTTAGACCAAGTTTTAACATGATATAGAGGGATGTGCCGGAGACGAAAAACGATCAGGCGGATCTGAAGCTCGATTGGGATGAAAAAAAATTATGCAGATCTTGGCTCTGATCACATGAGCTCAGGGTTCCGAAAGTGGGCTCAAATTCATCCTCAGTTGGCATACAATCTGCGTTAATGAAAATTTTGGAAAATTAAATTATTAAGTTTCATGGCAGAATTACCTAATAAATTTTTTCTGAATTGGCTCAGGGAATGGTTCAGGGTGGCTCAGGGAATCAAGCGTTCGCCTGACAATGAGGTGGCTTAGGTTTTAATACCAACGGTGGCTGGTAGATACGAATTCTGCTCCCCGCTCTCAACGACCACAGTGCTGACGTAAAATATCCTCAGTGGTATCCTCAGTGATCAGGGGTTAGAATTCTTTTACCGTCGGCTTTTTGTGGGAGGTTTTCTTGATATTCCTCTGCATATAAAGCAAATGCGGGTTAGTTCCATCACAAAAGTTCGCCATGAAGGTCAATTTGTCCTAATGCTAAATGTAGGAATTCCTTTGTCTGCTGGGTTAGGTTCAAAATTACAAGGCTACGGAATTGAAAAGTGATAGTCGTAAACTCAAAAATTGGTTCCTCCGTTCCACGTCTGCAATAAAATCCCAGGTTAACCATACGAGGTTTTTCTCTCCGTGTAATGCGAGTGTGGGTTAGTTCCATCAAAGAGCTCTCCACAAAGGCGAGTTGGTTACAATGCTTGATCTGGAAGTTCCCTTGTCTTCTTGATTGGTTCAAAATTACAAAGCTACGGAGTTGAAAATTGGTAGTTCTAAACTTAGAATTAGGGGGACTGTTCAAAGCAGGTTATAAAATAAAATAAAATAAACTGAAACATACTAATTATTTTACAGACAATGAGAATATTTATCAATTGTTCACAGAGAATCGTTTGAAACGCATATCTTTAAATCTATAAGGATTTATTTAGATTTCAAGTGAAGCAATTTATGCTCGATGAAGCAAATTTAAATCAGTATAATTTACGTATATTTTATTTGTAAATACTGAACAAGGCATTGATATTCATCGGGAAGGTATTCTAAATATTTGGTCATGGTTCGCTGCATTTTATTAAAATCAATATGCTTATAAATTATCGTTATGAATTCGCGTTTATTATTTACGTTTTGAACTCCTGCAGTTAATCTGGCCGATGAGGAACTCATTTATAACGGCTTCGGTCTTCCATAAAAGAATGAATTTTTTTTCTAAAACATGTGAAATTAAACGAATTTATGTCTGCATTGTTATTTTAATTATTTTATATCAACAGGGAAGATTCCTGAAAAAAAAATACTATATTTAAATTGTTTTTCTTCGTTTTTTAAAAGTTTTAATATAAAAATTTCATTTTGGTTTTAAAGTCATTTTAAGCCTGTTAACAAAATTAAATTTAAGTCTCTCAAAGATCGTTTTCATTTTGATAATCGCTGTTTTATTTATCGTATTCCGAGTCCGTGAAACCTTGGCTACATCGGACAAATTAAACGTGCTTTAAAGTTTAGACTAAAGGAACACCAGGGATATGTCCGTTATCAAGAATACGAGAACAGCAGCAAACGAGATCATGTGCAGCATTCATCAATTGCTGCACATTGTTGGAATCTTAGGTATAAATTCAATTTCGAAACTATTTACACCCCAGTTAACTCATATCGATGCAATGGAATCTTGTTTTATTCATATGAAGGCTGATTCCCTTGTTAGTCCCTCACAACATCTTCATAGCGCGTGGAAATGCTTTTTACCCAGATTAGAACACTGTGGTTTTTCTTGTTCTATTTTTAATCTTTTTTTTGTCTCTCGGCTACTGTTTTTTTTTTAAAGCTTCGTTTTTCACCTTTATTTTACCATTTTTCGTTGGAAATTTAACGTTTTATATTTCAAATCACTTTTGTTTCTTCTCATTCACGTCTGATGGCCAGTCTTGAAAATGAGCGCCAATTTTTGAGCGTTTGAAAAACGTCGATTAATATTTCCATTTTGTACATTTCTGAAACGAATGAAGTTTTTAATCAAGTAATGTCATTGCAATCATTTGAAAAAATAGGGCGGAGGGGAAACGTTTTTGTCGCCTTTTTTTCATTTTGCAAACTGAAAGTTTATTAAGATATAACTTTTATGCTAATTCAATAATATTAAATTGATTTTTAGGTAAAATCTATATAAATTCAAAAAACAGGAAATGTTCTTACAAATTTTTTTTATGTAACAGACGATAAATTTAGAATAGGAAATGACTGAAAAAAGAAGAAAAAAGCACAATCAGTTTTAGTATTCTAAAGAGCTGTTCTGGGTTGCAAAACCGGTAAAAATATTCAAATCTTCGAGTAAATCTTCTCATCTAATAAATCACGTGGGGTAAAGGTCCTCTCAAAGAGTTAATTATCGGACCTAAGGTTTGTAAAAAGTGATAAAATGTTTCAAATCACTTGTATAAGAGGTTATGAACCAGTAACATTGACATTAGAATCGTTGAACCAACTCGTGAAAACATTTCTGGAATAAATAAAAAAATAAAAAATAACAATAAAAATCAGTACGAGTTTTTCCAGATTGTTAATTTCTTTTTTTCTTCTTATAATTATGTACTAATAAAATTCTTATGTACTTATAAAAGCTCTAAACGTTTTCCAATTAATTTATATATTCAATTTGTAAAATTAATTCTACAACAATTTTCTGGAAAGATGCGCTGTTTCAAATTGCGTTTTCCAAACTAAAAACATGCTCATTTTTGTTTTCTCCAAAAAAATTATTTGCGTACTGAGGTAACAAGCATGTTCAAAACTACTAAAATATTGTAAAATTTATCGTGTTTCTAGCTCTGGGAACATCAAAGCGCATTGGTAATGATTTCGGTAAAATTACAATAAAATATACTTTTATAATATGTGATAAAATTTCGTAAATTAAGTAATTGGAAAATTTTATAATTTTATCATGATACCTTAGAGCATGACATGAAGGCCATTTATTCGGTTAAATTTACTTTTCTGTTTTACATATTTTACTAAAGGTATGGTAATCAGAACTATAATTTTGAAAATCAGAATTTCCGGTAAACCGTTAAAATAGGAACCGCAAAATTACAAAGCGAATGGTTTAAGCACGGCATAATTTGGTTTTATTAACCAGAATGATGTTTTATTTTAATTAGAAATGTCATTACCATTCAGTACGGGAATTTTACCAAAATTTCTTCGCTAACCACAATTTAGTTTTTGACATTTGTAAAAATTTCTTAACATTGTACATAATTTCTTTTTTAAAGAAAATGAGTGCAAAATTCTTTTAAAATTTTTTTAAAAAGTACAAGTAAAATACCATACGAAACATCTACTAAATTATAAAGTCCATTTTAATAAAACATGTATTATCAGTCGCATGTAAACATATCTGTAATACGATAACTAACGCAGTACTGTAATTAATATGTTTATAACTAATTGTATCGATACCTTTTTACACAAAATCAATAAATTTTTTCATTAACTTACTCCGAAATACTAGTACGAAACCTACAATTTCAGCTTTAGGGTATAAAAGATTAACAGACCTCCATATTGGCCGCATGAAATTTCTACTTACTGAGTCCAAAGCTGCGCATATAGCAGCAGAAATCATTTTACTATGTTATTATCATTCTTGTTGTTATATATTTACAGTTAATTTAATTAAAATTATATAATTAATGCTATAATTAATTATTACATTAAAATAAAACTTGAAATACTTAACGATACTTGAAATACTTTAGGGTTAATTCAGTTAAAATTTTACTTAATTCCAAGACTAACGATGTTTGAACTCGAAGGACAATCTTTACATAAATTTTCGAAGCCATAATTTTAACTCGATTTTCAAAGATTGTAATTTTTTTTTTTTTTTTTTTGGGGGGGGGGGGGGCTATTTTTCTATTATAGGTTGGTATTTTTTTTTATAAAATTGAAAGTTTCTTATAGGGAAGGGAATATAAAATATGTGATTAATTGTGATTGTGGAGAAAAGAACGAAGTTTTAAATTATTACTGTTAATAATATTTATTTCTCATTCTCATAGATGGCACTCTGAGCAGTGATGTACTATTAATTAATATTACAGTTTCTATTCAGACACTATAACATTAACGTCATTCTTTGTTATTTTTATTAAACATACTTTCTGTTATAAAGCGTTTTGTTATAAATTATGCAACTCATCCATCTTATAAGGATAAACGAAATACGAATTCTCGAATGAATAATCATTGACCCTGAGATTATCAATTACTAATGAACTTTTTTTACGAACTATCTCTTTGGTTTATATAAAATGCATAGCTCACATGTCATAATTAATTTCGTTTACAAAAGTTTGAGGTCAAAATAAAACTTAATGTTATGCATGTGATAAAAAAGTAGTTCATTCATATTTACATAATTTTAAATGAATTATAGACGCAAATATTGAATGCTTTCAAGTGAAAATAAAAAAATTTAATTAAAAAAATTACAGCTTCCAAAGAAATATAGAAATAAGTCATATTTAATTACATTTTAATAAATTTATGAGACCATGTAAATAAAGTATTTTTTATTATTATTCAGATTTTAGTGGGGAAAAAATCACAATTAACTTTCTATAAGAAATAAACTAAATAATTGCCAGCAATAAATAAAATTCTTTAAGTGAACGTACAAAAGAAAAAGAAATTAAAAAAGTTGTGAATGGAAAAAAAAATTATAAGAGCAATTGATAAAAAAAATGAAGAGCTTTTCTATTTCAAAAAGAAAATATCTTAACCATTCTTCATCGATAAGTTTAATTTGAGAGGAAATAAAGTAAATTGACAACAAGGAGATGAAGAAAAACACAAATGTCGTTTTTTTTAGATATAAATTACGTTTTTTGATCATACGAATAAAAAGTGTTTGATAAGAACATTTCTTGACTTAAAAAAATGTATAACATTTTTTGCTTAAATAAATTACTAGAAGGAAAATATCTACTTATATCTGATAGATTTTTTTAAAATTGTAATTGCACAAGCAATTTCATTTTATGCATGTACGCATGCATAAAAGTTAAGATTTATTTAAAGCAATGTTACTTAACTTTTTGTACATGAAAACAGACAAACAAATAAATAAATATTCACAGAATGTGGCTGATTATTGTTTAGCCCTCTCCGAAATTATTTAATTATGCACGTGCTGTATATCGAACTACAAACTTGTAATGTGTCACCTACTTTAGTATTAGTATCTTCTAATACTAATCTATTTTAATTAGGTAATATTAACATTAATAGAATATTTTCCAATTAGTTATTTATTTTTATGTACAACCATTGGTGGATGAAAAATATAGTACTGTGCTGTGTTTTAATTTACAGTTATTACAAATTTTGCCAGTAAGTGTTGCAGAATCAGTGAAATTTAAATCTGTGTTGGTTACAATAATGGAGTAACAAAGCTGCAATCTGATGCAACTTTGCTAGACCGAATCTGGGCGATCTCCATTGTTATGAATTTGTAAATATGTGTATAATTTTGTAAATATTCTTTTATTGTAAAGCTAAAAGGTGGACTTAAATAAGCAGTTTGATTAGAAAATTTGCAAGTGAGTCGCGGAATTCTAACGTGAATTGGAGAGAAAATAACAACTAATGTATTTCTTATAGAACACTCGATTTGGCAATTTTTCTGTCGAGTTGGCGATAATATAAAGGATACTTGGCGTGCATTTTGACAATAAAAGGACTATTCTGAAAACTTCGAGGACCAATATTTGCGATTATGTGTCAATTGTCGGAGTACAAGGGTTTATCATAGGTCCTATATATATGTGCTTCGTCTGTATTTGTGACTGAGAAAGTGTTCGTCTGAGGTTTTAAAGCCAGTGTACTACGCTGTTATTTGAGCTATAATTGAGTGCTAGGAATAGCTGAATTTTCTAGAAGTTTCTGCTAATAAATACTTGGTGTCTTGAGGACTAATTCATTCATCTCAAATCGAAACGAACCCCTGTCTTTGGTATACTATCAATTATTTCTAATTCTGGACAACATGATTGGTTGACATAGAAAGTTACGGCCAACTGTAAAATTGAACATTTTCAGCTAAGTTTTGAAATAAGGCGGTTTGTAATGGAAAAAGATATTATGTTAACAACACTCAGCTGGTGTTTCTAAAGTCACTGAAATCTACTTAGAATTAAGAAGATAATAGCTTAAAAAGTCTCTTTAAAAAGGTTACAAATTATAACTAGTTTAGAGATTTGTATGATAATCCCCCATAGAAAGCAAACACGAAAAATAAATAAAATATACATCTTTACAGAAAGTAAAGTAATTATATTTTAGTTTGATTATTTTGAACACTGCCTAAGAAATATGCCTAACAGTATTCGAACACTGCCTAAAAGTATTTTTATGCAGAGTATTTGTACAGTTCATTGCATTTTTAAAATAGTTTCTGTTAACAAGGTGGATTAAAATGATTTTTTATTGTGGTTCTTGACTGGAAAATTGAGTTGTTTATAATTAATGAATCTAACATTTTTTCCGTATCATGGTACTTTAAATAGCAAAAATGTTAGTAAACACATCTAAAATCCGTTTAAATACGCCAAGCAGAAAGAGTGGATAACAGATTTCATTAATGGAATCCGTATCACTTAGACTGACCGTAAAAAGTTTTCGAAAACCCAGTGCCCTAAGAGAAAACTACATTTCCAACTCGAGAGAAGCAATGGGGGTTTCGCATCAAGTCATCTGCATGCATAAGTAATCATCTTGCTTCCACAAAACTTCAGATCTTTTCCGTGATTTGGTAGTCTAATTATCTTAGCCTGCCGAAAGAGTTCAAGGTTGGTCAGACACTTCCAACGGCAGCTTCCCCATGGATTGGTTTAATGTGCCACTGCCATGTTATTCACGCTTAAAACTCCAAGAGAATATAAAAGTTGAGTTTTGTGTCATAAACTATCAACGTTTGGGCTCTTAAAGATCGGTTAGTGGGCAATTAAAGATGCAGAGGTGGTGTTTAGAATTGATTTTTCTCGATGGAGATGGGGCGTAAAAATGATTTTAATTTTCTTTTAATCAAGTTGAAGTAAATGGAACAGCGGTAGTCAACTTTAAAGCAACTGGACACGAGTGGGCGATATTACTTTCCTAGTGTGCGCTAAGGGGTTTCCTTTTTGTATTATCTATTGTCATTTTTCTTCTTTGAAATCCTATCTAAAATGGCTTTGATCTAAGACAACTCTCAAATATTAAAAGATTTA
This sequence comes from Parasteatoda lunata, assembly GCA_949128135.1. Taxonomy (NCBI): domain Eukaryota; kingdom Metazoa; phylum Arthropoda; class Arachnida; order Araneae; family Theridiidae; genus Parasteatoda; species Parasteatoda lunata. The sequence continues at coordinate 88,742,210 of OX421971.1, forward strand.
TGTTCAATAATTGCAACACTAAATTACTAACAGTAGTTAAACTAACTTAGAAAAAAAAAACCAGTTCCTCTTTACTTAATATATAAAAAACTTTTTTTTCCCTCGCAACACAGGAAAAATGTTGCTAATGCGATTTCATTTATTTTCTTTTGCATATGATGTTCGGAGCATTCTACACTGAGAAAGAAAATATGGGCAAAACTACTAGAATGTGGTAAAATTTATCATGTTTCTGGGTGTATGGGGGCACTAAAAAGCTCGATAATTTTAGCCGACGCGCTTTGGTAATTATTGTAAAATCAACAATAAAATATGGTTTAATAATATGTGATGAAATTTGGTAAATGCGGTTCAATTTGGCAATTTTAACATGATAAGTTAGAATATGGCATAAAAATTATTTATTAGGTGAAATTTATTTTTCAGTTTTGTGTTTTTCACTAAAAGTTTGGTATTAAGTACAATAATTATGGAAACAAATCGTTACCATGTGAACGAAACAATTTCCAATTGAACAGTTTAAATATCATGCCTTTTGGCTTTTATAACCAAAATCATGTTGTTTTTTTAAAAATCAGAATTGTTATTAACAGTACGGTAATTTTATCAGAATTTTTTTTTTCTCCGTGTATGTTTCATTTTAATTTCTTTAAATGTCTGATCTAATGTTAATTACCACATTATTTTTTGTAAGCAATAAAGCTTTATGTACTCTTTTTTCGAAAAAAATTAATTAATGGCACATAAACTATGAGTTGAAAGGCAATAAACATAATTTGATAATAAAAAAAAAGTAATCTAAAGATCTAGTAAATAATGATATTGAATCGATTATTGAAAGCTTTGCTGAATTTAGATCTGGAATAAAACTATTCAGTTTATTACAATAAATTAAGATGATAATAAATTGGAGGAAAAAAAACAAACAAGCAGAATGTGGTTGACTTCTTGTAGCTAACACGTCTCATAATTAATCAAGTGGATATTATTTTTGTTCGTAAAGTAATATTTAAAACCAAATAAACTGTCATTCGAAACTACTATTATTATAATATCTCTGAAGTGGTAAGATATGCAATCTTTCAAAAGCGTTCCAAAATAAAATTACATCTCCTCAGATCTAATAAAAAAAAAAGAAGGAAAAATTGAATGGTTTGTATTCTTTCTATTTATAACTCAACATGCCGCAAAAGTAATACAAAGATAACTTTTGTTCTCCTTAAGGTCAAGGCGACCATTTACAAATGGAAGAGCCAGCCACAAAACTTATTTATTTGAAAGCACATACCCATTTTATTTATTTTAGCAAAGGCAAGAAAAGCATTTTCTCTATTGGATCCGATGCTTTTCTTTGTTTGACTCAACAAGAGTTCCTTACTGTTTTATGTACTCGTCGTGTTATTAGATCGTAAATGCAATCCCAGCTTCAGAAAAATACCAGGTTTCCGAGTAAAGTAGACGTATAACTTACCTGTGAGTTAATTTAGCGTTGAAAAGAAAGTGAATTTTTTTCATAAACTTTTTCAACCTGTTGGGTTTAGACAGTTGAAAAGAAATATTATATGACATTTCCAACTCTTTCTTGGAACTTGCCGTTAGGCTTATCTAATTTCTCCTCCGTAAAATGTTAGAATATATCACTTCAAAGCAAAGAAAGTTCATTTCAAATGGATGTTAATATATCTTCCCCACCTTTGGCTTACGGATATTGTTTTTATTACAGTGTTTGTTCACGAATTTGAGAAATATTCTCCTTTTCTTCGGCGTAGTGTAATTTCTATACTTTGTTTAAAAAAAATCTTAAGCGAACACGTGCGACTTATGATCTTTGTTGACCTTTTAGCTGTTATGAAGTTGGTCAGTTTCCAGGAATTTTAGCTGTCTTTATCCGTAACTTGGCAGTTTTAGAGGCAATATTATACGATTTATATGGTTCTTCTGATTGTGTTTCCCCGAGTTTTTGTACAAGTCATAGGGCGTAGAAAAAGCAATGAAACATGCAGTGTTCGTTTGTTTATACGAATTAAAGCTTCATTAACATGCGTTTATAAATAAAGAGAGTTAAAAGATTATTAGGATATTTAAAAAAAAAAGTTCATAAAATGGATAATGGGTTTAAATAGATGTAAAGTGTGACCTACACGGCAGGCTGGGTTGAAACAATAAAATTTGTTCACATTGATGGTTAATGGCTGATGTCGCAAAATGTTCACTATACACTGAGAAAAAATATGGTCGAAACTACCAGAATATGGTAAAATGTACCTTATTTCACCAGAATATGGTACAATTTACCGTGTTTCACTATGGGAACACCAAAAAGCCTGGTGATTTTTACCAAAGCGAGGTTGGTAAAATTAACAAAGAAATATGATTTTATAATTTGGTAAATGCGATGAAATTTGTTAATTTTATAATGATACCTTAAAGCATGCCACTAAATCCATTTATTCAGGTAAATGTACTTATCGGTATTGTATCTTCTATTAAATGTGGGGTAGTAAGAACTATAGTTTTAGAAACTAAAATTTCCGGAAACTGTTACATATACGAACTGAAAGATTACCAAACGAATGGTTTAAATATCGTATATTTTGGTTTTATTAACCAGAATTATGTTTTCTTTTTTTTTCTGACAGAAATGTAATTACTATACAGTACGGTAATTTTACATAAATTTTTTCTTCCTGCTCTAATTAGAATTTAGTTTTTCACATTTGTATTGTTCTAAATATTGTATATAATTCCTTTTTAAAACAATAAATGCAAAATTTTTTTTTATATTTTGTTTTTATTAACCTACTTTTTTTTTCTTCTTTTTCCTAAATCCATAAATGTCATTACCATACAGTACGGTAATTTTTGGAGATTTTTTTCCGTGCATTAATATTTGTTTGTGAAATTTTGCTTGGTTACAGACTCACCAAATGCTACTTTTGGCCATAATTAACTATCGATGTGAAAATGTTTTCTTATTTCGTCTTTTAACCTGCGCAGTGAACAATTTTTTTCGAAAAGTTTTTTGTGTAATTTGAAATGGTTTATGTAAGAATTCTCACAATAAATTCTGATTGTTGAAGTTAATATTGCTCCTTTAATATTTCAAATAGATAAATAAAATGTCAGGAAAATTCTAAAAGAATTATCGTTAGATTTTGGTATAAAATAGAAAAATCTCAAAATTATAATTTAATGTTTCAAAAAACTAATAAAATTAAACTTTATTCATAGCTTAATTTTTAAAGTTCTTGATCAAAGAAAAGGTAAAATTTAAAATTTCTAATTTTAAAGTAATTGATGATTTCTGACGACAATCATTGATTTCAAAATCAACATTTTTATATTGTAAACTATTATTAATATCAGTTTCAAATTAACATCCTTATTATGATCTATACTTTCATTAGATACGGAACTCATATATAAAGGAAACACAATGAAAATTATAATATTCTATAAATAATCAGGCCAAATATATTGAGTCACGAATTTTCAATGAAGAACTAGAGAAAAAACTTTTGCTGGTATAAAAACTAGCTAGTTAAAATTTTCTTCTATACAGGGTGTTTCGTACATTACGCTTTTAATATATACGTTTTGGAGACCTTGTCAAAAAAGTATATACATTAAATAATTAACCTTTTCAACCCCACCGGAATATATACATCCGCAAACGAAGACACTACTGGCATATGGGTGATTCTCACGAAATATGACAATTCGGACCAAAAAATTTCTTCAAATTCAAAGTCTTCAAAATGATCTAAAATTTTTTTTTTGACTACTTCTTTAAATGCACTTATTAATATCTTACAGACAGCAGTGTAGTTTATTTACATTTGCTCGGGAAAAAAAATAAAATAGAAATTCACCAAATCTTGAATGCCAGGAAAATGACATGTTAGCTTAGAAGTTTAAAAAACTATCATTTTAAGTTAATAGTAAGTAACTCAACTTAAGCCTTTATGTTAGATGGACCATAAATTGCTTATATTAATTCTTTTTATCCACTGTAGAAGGAATCAAAAAAAAATTTTTTGCTGATATGTACAGAATAAAATTGTGTATAATAATCAATCATTAAATAAATAAATAACTTTGATTACATCCAAGCATATTACAATCATACATAAACTTGGTATTGGGTCAATATTTGCTTTCCCTCCTTACAGTATTAGCAGTTAAAAAAAAATTCTGGTAACACTTCAATGTCCTGGCATTCATAAGCCAGGATAATGACAAATTCGCCATTTTATAGCATATAACTTTACTTTAATTAAATATTTTGGCCTAAGACGTTTATATTCTGTCGAAAACAACAGGATTTCTTAAAATAACTCAGATAAATCTATGTAGTTTATGTTATTAATGGTTTCAAGAAGCCAGGAAAATGACAACACAAAAATCTACTCACCTTGAAAAATTTTTTGAAATAGATTTTGAACTAGAAAATTGGTTCTTTATTCATGCAACAAGACATGTTCATATAGGAGGGTATCTAATCAATCTATTAACATAAGATATTGATTGCTGGCTCTATCTATTTTGGTTATAAACCACTAAATAAAAGTAGCCAGGAAAATGACAGATTTTCTTGGAACAAACAAATTATTGACAGAAAAAATTAATTTAAACGAAGTTTTTGTAAATAATACCCTCTGCGTATATTCTAGAAATGCTTGCACCAGTTGATATAAAAAAAATTTGCGATATTGAAAAATTTATAGGAAATTTTGAAGCTAGTTTTTATTGGAAACATTGTTTGGGACATGCCAGGAAAATGACATTTTGAAATTCAATTAAATTTTTTAACTATACAAAACAGTCAATGCTAGTGCAAAGTTATTTTAAAATGCTAACAGCAATGCTATTTATTAATTTTTTTTTAAAAAAAAAGTTCTTTTAGTATTATAGTATTAGTTCTTGGAGCAAGGGACAGTGAATTGTCATATTTCGTGAGAATCACCCATATATGTGCCCCGTCTAAAGACCTGGGTATCACCTGGTTCGACACCCCACCCCAAACTGCTCAAATAGTTGATCTTTTCTTTTCTTTTGGCAGAATATTGTTATTTTCATCTTATTTGATCTATTAAAATTGTAATAGTCTTTTTATAGGAGAAAAAAAATTGGAAAGAGAAAATTGGTCTTGAAGAGGTTAAATGAGGAAAAGATTAAATCTGACATATTTAGACACAAACTGACACATCTTAGATTAAATCTGACACATTTGCAACGACAACAGCGGGGCTTAAAACTTTAAGCGCGACTACCCTATGAAACTTGAAAGTTTTTCTATTAGTTGACTCTCAGCAATCAATCAGGGTTTGGGGTGTTTAATCCCCTCTTCCTTGTTAAGGATTATTTCTCATGTATTTATTAAATTTTTAATTGTTTCTTCACTTTAATATAAAATTGCGACCCTTGTATTGTAATAGCTTATGAATTCATTTTTTGCAAGCATTTTAAAAATATTTACAAAGACAGTATTTTTAGAACATTTTGCATATTTTTAAGTACTTAATTAAATTCTTCATAAATAACGCATTTTCATTTACAGCTGGCACTATACGTAATGATAAAAAAGGTGTGCAAATACAAGTCATAGCGTGTTTTGTAAATAAAATACTTATTTTATCTAATAAAATTTTAAATAATTGATAGTTTAGAATGTAATTTTCAATTTCAATGCACTCGAATAATTTAGGTGACTTAAAATATCCACATTTACTTTACAATGGATAATTAAAATATTTCCGTAGCGCATTTCAGCCAAAAATAGTAAACATATATTTCTTTTTATAAAAAGAACAATATTGTGAGCTCGACTAAGTTTCTTTTTTTTCTTTCGAGAGCTACTTACTTATCATCAGTTGGTCACAACAAAAAGTATCATAATTCACTCCATGATACAATAGGAACTAAATTTCGTGAGTGATATCTTAACTAGCTGACATTCCAACGGTTCACAACTAGAAATAAACGATAGCGCTGATTTGCCATAATTCAGAGGCTGAGCCACCCTTTAGGCCAACTCATCTGACAAATGAAAGACAGCTGGCAAATAATTTGTGCCAACAAATTGCATCAACTTAAAAATAGTACATAAGCATATAATAACTCGCTGTCTTTCAATAAGAGTTTTAAATAAATTTGGTTGAAAATCGTAACTTCATTCGAAACCAAATTAAAAATTATTTATAAATAACCATGCTTTACGTATGTGATGTTATGTATTTACTTTATTCTCTGTGAAATATTTCATCGATTTATAAGTTCCCTCTCATCATGTAACCACGTTTAATGGGCCGAATCTTGTCTGTGTCAATTCTATGCATAGCTAAATCTGGACCATCTCTCTAGTTCACATAAGGAAATGGGTAGAATTCTGTAAGTAGACTAGCGTGATGAAACGTAATATGGGAATATTTCCGTATCGTGATCTGTCGCGCCAACTACGGGTGCCAAATAGATGTTAAACTTGCAAATTTTTTTAAAAATGTATGTAGTTGTTTGGTCAGGTGGTGACTTCGACTTACACCTTCCAAGTTGGTACCTTTCTGTGATTTTTTTTTCAGGTTCGCGCGAGCCTCTGCCCGGAAGTTGCCTAGACTTGGCGATTATTCTGCCACAGATTACGATACGGAACTCTTCCCCGTAATATGAAGCAGCGTGCCAACTACAGGTGCCAAATTGATGTTGAACTTGCAAATTTTTTTAAAAAAATATGTAGTTGTTTGGTCAGGTGGTGGCTTCGACTTACACCTTCCAAATTGATACCTTTCTGTGATATTTTTTTTCAGGTTCGCGCGAGCCTCTGCCCGGAAGTTGCCTAGACTTGGCGATTATTCTGCCACAGATTACGATACGGAACTCTTCCCCGTAATATGAAGCAGCGTTTCATTGTCCGAATCTGAACTGTCTCTTTTCGATAGTGCTAAATATGGACTATCATCCGTCCACATGAAATGAAATTTAAAATTTTCGACTTTCTGCTATTGGACTACCCTGACGATAAATAACATCATAAAACAAAGTTTGATTGTACGAATATTGGTTGTCTGTAATTTGATATGGCTATCTCTTTGCATCACATAAAGAAATTTTAAATTTTGTAAAATTACAGCAAGTGCAGTAACGTGATGTTAAATTACATCATAAAACAACGTTTGATTAAACGAATCTGAATTGTCTCTAATTCGATATGGCTATCTCTTTGCCTAGCATAAGGGAATTTATAATTTTTTTAGAATAGTGGACTAACGTGATGCTAAATAACATCATAAATAAAACTTTGATTGATCGAATCTAGACTGTCTCTATTTAATAGTGTTAAATTTAGACTGTTTCATTGGTTCATATAAGGAAAATTATGTGAACCAAGTTTCAGAATTTATAAAACGTCTGATTGTTGAGTAACGGGTTTAAATATACTCGCCAGGCTTTAAATTGCACTGGTTTAAATATATGTGCAAGAGATAGAACTTTTTATTTAGTAAGCAGTGCTTTATCTTATGGCAATAGACGAGGACATTTTTTTTCCCAACGTTTTCACAAATATTTTCTGACAGGAAGAAAAATAAAGACAACCTTCACATTTTTCTTACTTAATATTAATAAACATTTCAAGCGCATCTGTTTCTTTTAACGTTAACAGGGGATTAAAGTCCAGTTTGAATCAGATGTGTTGAAAATTTCCCATCAGATGGAATTATAAGATAATTTAAGATACAACGAGCGCTAACGCCCACAGATGTATTTCCATGACAACCTGACGTCATTTTTATGGCCATGATCAAACACAGGTGACTTTAGCTGCTATTTTAACACTGCTTCCCTCCCTCCTCCTCTGCTGAAAGTTTATATCCAATAAAAAAAATAACAATAAGAATTCAGACTCCCACACTGCACATGTTTTTTTAATATTTATTTCCTTTTTTACTTGTCAAATTCACAATGACTGATTGAAGGACAATGATATAGCAATGAAGTTTTGTGTGAGAAGTATAAATTTTTTGTTGAATTCTTTATAAAAGTTCTTTTTTTGGGCTCGTAATTAATTTATAACATTTGCGGTGTTTTTTTTTTTAAAAATCTGTTTTACAATTTTCTGGTTTTTTTTAAAATTTCTGTTTTACAATTTTCTGATTTTTTTAAAATTTCTATATTACAATTTTTAAAAATCTTACAGAATAGTTTCTCTTTTTTTTCTTCTTTTTAATAGAATCGAATCACACCTTTCTTTAAACTTTCATAATCAGAGATGAAAGTAAGACGGAAAATACGAAAAACTGGCAGAAAAATTATTGCATTTATGGTTGGTTTGAAAGTGAAAAAAATGAAGCTCTTACTATTTTTAATCATTTCCGGTAAAGGCTTACCGGAAATTCCGGTTTTTAAAATTACAGTTATTATTACCATACAGTAAAAATATAAAACTGGAAAGTAAATGTAACCGAATAAATTATTTTTATATCAAGCTCTAAAATATCATTTTAAAATTACCAAATTTTACCATATTTACTACCATACAGCTTGATAATAAAACCATATTTTAATGTTTATTTTACCAAAAGTAATTACCAATGCTCTTTGAAAATTACCGTTCCTTTTGGTGTTCCCATAGAGCCAGAACACGGTAAATTTCACCATATTTTTGTAGTTCTGATTTCACTGTAGCTTATTTTCGGAAAGAAAAAATTATCTATTACTACCGAGATTTATTCAAAAGTTATAACAATATATAGGGCTACTTTTTACTCGAACAAAGTAAATAGTAATGAGTAGTTTATAATTAGGAATATATATACTACTCCCGAAAACCGGCTATAAATGATATGATTTGAAAAACCAGTTTTTTTTCCTTCTCTTTTCCGTCTTGATTTCTCTTTTTTCCGTCTTAATTTCAAGTCGAATGTTCGACACTTATTCTAAGAATAGGATTTTTACAGATTAAACTGATCATTAATATAATTTTTTGTTCACTAATGCGCCACCTGGCGTGTAAAGGGAATTAAGTCAAGTCAAAATTAATTTTTCATAGGAATTCCGTAAGAATTTGATGTAGAAGCCAACTCAATACTCAGAAATATCTTAATGTTTCTTAATCTTTACAGAAACTTCTTAACCTACATCGAAATCATTGTTTTTTTTTTCCTCCAAAAGAGACAGTTAAGAAACGCTTTCTTAAATAATTTGAAAATGTGGTTTTGCCATTATTTTGCCCTAATCTTTCGATTCAATAAATACGTCTCAATTTTTCTTTTAAAATATTAAAAAGAAGCGTTAAAAGTTTGAAACAATAAAATTTATTTAAAAAAACGTAAATAATACAATTAGGTTTACAATGTGAAAAATTCCGAATCAAATTATGGTAAAAAGTACAGTAAAATCCATTTTTACAGGAGCATGAACAAATACCGTTTGATATACCTTAAATTTCACAATAATAGTTATTTTTCACAATAATAAGATTGATTTTACGGTAACTATTACTGTAAAAATTTCGGTATAATATGTTACGGTAAAAATGGCTTTCATGGTAAAATTGATTTTATGGATGATGCAACCAAAGTACTGGTACTCTATACCTTGATTTGATCCGGAATTGGTGTGGCGACAAAGCTGAACTGGTTATCGATTATACTCACTATAGTAGATATTCTTTACTTTTTGCGGAATTTTCGTTTTGACAACAGAATTATGTCAATCTGCTGAATTAAAATGTCCTTCCCCTTCCAGCATTTGTTGATTCGTTTAAACTTTAAAATATCAACGCGAAAGGTCATGTGAGTTTTCTAAATATGTTATCATAAAATGCAAATTTTTCGGATTGTAAATATAAAAATCATAGTTTTAGGCTTTAAAATTTTGGCTTCACGCTATGAATTATGCTGCTTAAAAAAAAGGTAACACGAACAAAATATTTCTGCATATAAACTAAGTTTAACTAAAATGAGTATAAAATAAAGCAAAGGAAGTAGATATTATGCTGCTTAAAAAAAAAGGCTAACACGAACAAAATATTACTGCTTATAAACTAAGTTTAACTAAAATGAGTATAAAATAAAGCAAAGGAAGTTGATTTTATGCTGCTTAAAAAAAAGGTAACACGAACAAAATATTTCTGCATATAAACTATTTTTAACTAAAATGAGTATAAAATAAAGCAAAGGAAGTTGATATTATGCTGCTTAAAAAAAAGGTTACACGAACAAAATATTACTGCTTATAAACTAAGTTAAACTAAAATGAGTATAAAATAAAGCAAAGGAAGTTGATATTTCAACTTAGCTACTAACATTTACAATATTAAAACACAGAAAGTAATATGGATGCAAACTATATAATTGAAAAATTGTCAAAGCTAGAAAAAATTATTTTCAGTATGAGTATAGTATTTTTGCAGCAATAATTACCTTAAAATCACTCTTTACTAAATAAATATTGCTGTAAGAATTAAGTTATAATATTTTACGGCAAAAAGGGATTTTACGGCAAAATTGATTTAACGGTAAAACTGATTTAACGGTAAAAATGATTTTACGGATGACGTACAAAAAGTAATTATCGTAATTTGATCCGGAATTTTTTACAGTGTGGAAAATTTGTCCATGATGCGGATGGGCAAAAAAAAATAACTTTACTTTTTTACTACAAAATAATTATGTTGAAAAATATATAGAGTTAGCAAAAAGCAATAGGGAGAAAAAATGATGTGTTGTGTGCACATAAAATATAAAGTGTGATTATTTTCATTATTATTTTTTTAAATATAATTGGTGATCAGTTAGTAAGTAATACGTCAGTTGCTTAAAATAATAAAAATGTATTTTATTTTAAATCTAAAACATTAAGTTTTAATATTTTCTTTTGTGAATGTAAATATAAATTTTCTAAGCATGTTGAATATAATCGAAATCTATTATTCAATATGATAAATTAAAATTTGCTCAAAACTTTTTAACAAAATATATTTCATTGAGCAAACTAAACGGACGATTGTTTTGTTTAACTTAAAATGTAAGTTTAATAAATCTAAATAAAAAACACATTTAATTGAAAAATCTTTTTTTTTAATTGAACAATACGAAACTGATATTTTCCCAAAATCCCATTTCTTATCCAATTCAGACAACCGAGCAGACTGTTTTCTTTCAATTATCAAACTGAACTGTTTATTCTTTTGTTAATTTACCTGCAGTTCATAATGGAAAGAATAATAAATGTATTTTATATGGAAACGATCTTCCTAAATGCTTTTACTCAGAAACTCTTTGAAGATTGTTTCTGGAATTGCGTTTGTCTACATTGTATCTTTGTAATGAATTAATTAATATTAATATTAAAAGAGACTTTTTAATTTGTCATTCTCAGATACTGTCTAAATTATATTTCAATATAAATAACAAATTCAAAGCTCCTTTGTGAAAATGAGTTTCCAATTCTCATTTTCAAAATAAATTGATATTTACTTCAACAAAATAAATGAATGCTTGTCTTGACATGAAATATTTTTCTAAAAGAATTGTGATTAGAAAATTTCGTATCATAATGCAAAAAAAAAAAAAATCTCCTTGGAATATTAAATGATAAAAACGGAGAACTTCATGAAAAGAAATTGAGATACAATGTTGATAATTATTCACAATGCAATTGGAAGTCTTTAATTATTTTAAAAATGATAAATATATTTTAACCGTTTTACATGATATTCAAGAAATAATTATGTTTACAAAATATGTTTACTTTATATCAACTCTAAATAACATTTAAAATGTATTCTAAATTAAAATTAAAAGAGAAAGTTAAAATTAAACTCTGAGAAATTAATTGAAAGTAAAAATCTGCTTAAAATACTTTAATTTTAATGACATCTTTGAACGAGATTATAGTTTCTTAAAGCATTCGAAGTCCTAATGAGGGAAAAACGAATTTTGAAATTTTCTTATTTAATCACTATAACCCTATTTATTTTTACCAACAGTATTGTGTTTGTTACCTTATAGGAAACTTCATACTCTTCAAAAATATACAAAATTGAAATAACAGTCGACATGTTTCATACGCATCAGAAATATGCGCCCATTTTCAAGACACGTGAATGTAACGAATCAAAATTGATTTGAAAAAATACGCGAAGTTGCCAGCGAAAAATGGTAAAATAAAGGTAACAAACAAAAGCTAGAAAAACCACAAAAGTCAAGAGAAAAAAAAGAGAAAAAACAGAACAAGAAAAAAAAAATGCATAAAATTTTTTTTTATAAAATGTTTTTTTTTTTGTTGTTACATTTACGCCTGTCAAGTTTTGAAAATAGGCGCCCATTTTAAATGTGTTTGAAACCTGTCGATTGTCATTTCAATTTTGTTTATTTTAGGAGTTAAATTTTTGTATATTTTATGTGGTAGTGCGGCGTGGTAATGCTGATCACCTCCGCGGCTTATGTTCACAGGTGCCCACTGCGTAATGTAATGCAGCACTTTCAGCATCTTGAGGCGAAGAACAATTGTTCAATGCCTGCAGTTAAAAAATTTATATATTTTTAATCGGAATAGACTATAAAAATGAAACTTACGTGTACTATAGATTTTACAAGTTATATGATTGAAATAATTAACCGAACTTTCCAGTTCGCTAACATTGACAATAACATTTGTTTATTTTTTTTTTTTATGGTGTCTTCTAAAAACAAACAGTATATAAAAATAATATAACTATCATATATTTATTTGTTTAAATCGAAAATGTTTTGAGACTAAAGAAAGTTTATTTCGAGAAATATTTTATTGTTATTTCATTTTGAATTTTAGAATTAATACAGTTAAAACAAACATTTCACAATTAGAAATTTTTGTTTTCACTTTCCATTTTATTTGACATATTTTAAACTGCTTAAAAATCGAATATTTAATTTAATTTAATATTGATCGAACATTTAATTTAATATTAATTCATAATTTCGTTTGAAGTTTACATATTTATTATATAAGTTCTTATATTTATTAACTCTATGTTTCCCTCAAACGGATTTAATATTAAAATAAATGGTGTCTTGAAATTTTGTTAAATTTAAACTATTTAATGAGAGCAAAAAGAATTACACCTGAGGGAATAAAATTATTTTTTTAAGTTTATCATACTTTTTGAAGCTTTTATGCTGATGAAAACAATTTTTAAAGCTTCGTACGAACTTAATCATTACAAATGCATGAAAACCTTATTTATTTACTATGCAATGTTCGTCTAGATTTAAAGAAACTTACTTAAAGTTTAAATAGAACTTTCAACATTTTGATTTTATTTTAAATTTAATTAAAATTACTCTTTCATTTCGCTAGTTAGTTTTTATAAAATTTCTTGTGCATTAGCAAATTTTTAAGATTAATAAACTGCAGTTCATTTTTTTAAAATAAGTGCATTTAAGGTGGATTTGTTTGTCATAACAAACTATTTTGTAATCATACATACATTCAGCATAACAGATAAAATTATACTAAGTTTATTGCAGACTTTTATTTTGTTTCTCGAAAACGTTATTTAGTCATTTAATATCTAGTCAGTAATATTTTGTCATTTATAATCTTTCTTCTTCTTTTTTTGGAAGATGGAAAGATGCCTATTTAAATTACAATTGAATTTTATAGACAAACTTTTCAGTTAAAGCCTTTTTTCAAAAAAAAGAAAAGAAAAGAAGCATATTTAACCATAGCATACTATCGATGTCGAAAGGCCAATCCTTTTTCAGATGATCAAAATTGTGATGGCATGTCGTTGGATCATCTTCAGGAATGTTTCCCAGACTGGCGCTAATAGCCCATTGTCTACCTCTAGTGCGACGCAAATAAAGTACTACTACTGCTATGTTGAAAGCTATAATTTTTTAAACAACCCCGCTAGTCAATCATTCAATAGATCATGAATAACTTTATACGTAAACTCTTGAAAATTTCAATAATTTTTTCAAAAAGAAGAAAACACGATAATATAAATGTTAAAACAAAAAATAACAGGTGCGATTATGGATAATGGGTTGACGTTGAAATGCCACACGTTAACCCTTGTCACCCTGTAAACTAATGCAAATTAAATTTCCAATGTAAATTAAATTAACGTAAATAAGGAAAAATTAATAAATTTCCTGTTTTTTGTTGAAAAAAAAAATAGAGACTGATAAGTTTCAAGCTACAACATATCTACATCTACAGTTTCAAGTGCAACATCATATCATCAACATTTTCATTTCAAGCGTAAATCGGAAGTATTATTAACAAATAGTATTATTTGAAGTATTATTAGTATTAAGCACAAATAAACATTAATGGAGTTGTTTCGAATTACTCATTGTTTTTTTTTGCCTGAATAAACATTAATGGAGTAATTGTAAAGCATTATTATTAAACGAAAAAGTGCGATTATTTTGTACGTTTTTCTTTTTTTCTTCCTTTAGAACCGATTTTAAGTCCTACCCCATATTTTAGCAATTTTTGATAAACTTTTCGAAGGAGTTAATTCGAAATTTTACGGTATTTCTATGCAATATTTGCATGCCTGGCCGGGCGCGATTTTTCAATCCAGCGGTTTTCACCGACCCACTCTTTTGTTTGTCATTTTCTTAAATTTAAAAAAAAAAACCATATGCTTGCCTTTTTTTAGTTACACATGACAAATATTTTATTTTATTTTATAACCGTCGTTGAACAGCCGACCCAACTTAATGGGTTTACGGCTACTAATGTTCAACTCCGTAGCCTTGTAATTTTGAACCCAATCCAGAAGACAAGTGAACTCCTGGATCGAGTATTGGGAGAAATTTGCCTTCATGCAGGACTTTTTGATGGAGCTAACCCGCATTTGCGTTACATGGAGAGGAAGACCACGAGAACCTCCCACGGTTAGCCTGACGGCAAGGGGACTCTAACCCATGATCCGTCTACCACTGAGGATATTTCACGTCAGCACTGTGGTCAGTGCAAGCCGGATGCGGAATTTGTATCGACTGTGATTCGAACCCGGTTTGCCTCATTGGAAGGCGAACGCTCTATCCCCTGAGCCATCGCGGCTCACATGACAAATATTTTATATTTTATAACCGTCGTTGAACAGCCGACCCAACTTAATGGGTTTACGGCTACTAATGTTCAACTCCGTAGCCTTGTAATTTTGAACCCAATCCAGAAGACAAGGGAACTCCTGGATCGAGTATTGGGAGAAATTTGCCTTCGTGGAGGACTTTTTGATGGAGCTAACCCGCATTTGCGTTACATGGAGAGGAAGACCACGAGAACCTCCCACGGTTAGCCTGACGGCAAGGGGACTCTAACCCATGATCCGTCTACCACTGAGGATATTTCACGTCAGCACTGTGGTCAGTGCAAGCCGGATGCGGAATTCGTATCGACTGGGATTCGAACCCGGTTCGCCTCATTGGAAGGCGAACGCTCTATCCCCTGAGCCATCGCGGCTCACATGACAAATATTTAAAAGAAATGAAACCATAGCATTAAAATGGCGACCCACTACAGCCGAGAGGAAAATCTTCAAAAAAGAGAGCGAATCGTTAAACGCCGTTGAATTGTAAATTATCTAACGGAGCATTAAAGGGTAAAAAATACAATTCACTATCATAGTTTTGTAAATTAATAGAATTTTCGGAATATAATTTCTGAGCTTTGCTAGACATTTAAAAACAAATGCTATAAAGTCACCTTTTTTTTTTATTTTGAAATTAAGCTAAAAACTCATGAAACTAGAAATACTAACCTGTATTCTTCCTGTTCTTTTTCTGAGATCGGAGCGACTGAGCTAACGGAAGCCAAATTACCCATCAGACTGAGGTGTTGAATATTCGGACATGCTCTGGCTAGAGGAGGAATGAAGAGCTGGATATCAGAGATGAGATTGTAATTTAAAGAGAGAACCTTTAAGTTGAGCAATTTGGGAAAAAGTGCCGTGGATACAATGAGATTGTGATCCAGTATCAAAGTCTGTAACTGAGTCATTGATCTCAATCTTCTTACATCCCTGAAAAAAAAAACATTTAAAAGAAATGTTATTTCTGAATTTGCTAAGTTTATAAGATTTAAGCCAAAAATTTAAATGGATGCTAACTATAAATTTAATTTTTTTAAAGAATGAATTCATGCAAAGTTTGTTTGTATGTTTTTCCGAAGATCCGTGCATGGAATTGAAAGCTTTGAGGCAAGAAACAAAGCCATCAGACCCAGTGGCGTGTCTATGGTAAGTGGGACAATTTGCCATTGGCGAATTAGTCGCAAAAGGGTGGCAAATCGTCTAATTTTTTAAAAAAAAATTATTGTTCTTTTACTTAATCATTATTTATTATTGTTATGAATTTTATAATATTTTCTTCTGTTTAGTTTCAGCCGTTGAGTAATATAACCAACCTTACAAAAAATAAAATTGACCATAAAGCAAATCCTCAAATGTTGTTGTTGTTCATTTGCCTCGCATTAGAGCTGCACAGTTGGCAATTGTCGACTGTCTGGGAAGGATCCCTGAAGATGATCCGAAGACATGCCATCGCAATTTTGATCCTCTGCAGAGGGGATGGCTCCCCAGCTTCGATAGCCCGACTACCTGCGCGCGAAGTCGAGCACTTTACGGTAGAACAGTTAAACGAGGACCCATACCGCACACCCTCGGTCCCTACGCAGACTGATCCAAGTGGTCATCCACCCGCACACTGACCGCAGCCAGTGATGCTTGACTTCGGTGATCTGCTGGAGTGTCTTAACGGTCAGTCCACTGCGGGACAGTCTCAAATGTCTTCCTATCCAGACAAACCTCAATCTTCTCCTCAAACACCCTTTGCTAAAAGTCAAGGTCAAACATTTTCCTCCTAGCTTGGACTACACATTTTGTGCATTATCATCTTTTATTACAAGAGGGGCATTTTGTTAAAAGCCATGTAATCGGGGGGAAATCCCTTCACTAGCCGGAAAAGATAGCATCTATGGTAAAGAAAAAACTCGAAAGTCTTTGGATGACCTTCAGCCCATTGTCCAGCTGTCTCCAGACTTAAGACCTGTTTACACGGTCCAAGTTCTTGAATCCGAGAACTTGGAGAAATTTCTCTCTTCCAGAAATTGGATGATTCGCCGACATTATCCAGGTTCTTGAATGTCACTGATGGGTCGGATGAAAAACCTACGCATGCGCATTGCTCGTATTCATCATAAAATCATATTGAAACAAACTCAAAATTGCTAAATAAATTCAAATTAAATCATAATAACACAAATAGACCCTAACAGATCAATTTATTTTGATTAAAATATATGAAAACGTACAACAAAATGACATAATTTGATGCCCGCTGGTTGACGTCACAAAACTTTAAAAACTGATTGGTTAAGGAAGGAAAAATTTGGATGGAAAGTAGAGCATACTCTACTATCATCCAAAGACTTAGACCAAGAACTTGGATGATCGTTTACACGAGCCAAGCTTCAAGCAGAACAAGTTTCCATCCATTTCGATTAATCTTTGTCCCAGAACTTGGATCGTATAAACAGGTCTTTAACTCCAGATGTGCTTGTTTAACTTCAATTTAACCAGTTGTGAAAATCTCTTTGGAAGAAACGTTTTCCGAATCTGTTGGATAGATTTCTCCCCAATTGTAAATAGGCGAGAAAAAGGGGGGAAAACACACATCTTACCATAGAGAGAAATTTTCACTACCCATGGTGAGGAATCCAGCTATGCGAAGGTAGCCCCCGAAAATGAGGAAAATCAAAAATTTAAACTGCATTCGTTTGATCACAAATGACCACCTTTTAAATTTTTTTGACCACCCTTATTTTGGACATAATCCTAAAAATTAAATTTGGGGGCTGACTTCGCATTTTCACGCCAAATAAATAAAAATCCAATTTTTGTATTGTATTCGTTTGACCACAAATGACCACCCTTTAATTTTTTTTTCTTTTACCACCCTTATTTTGAACATAAACCTAAACATTAAATTCGGGGGCTAACTTCGCATTTTTACGCCAAATAAATAAAAATCCAATTTTTATATTGTATTCGTTTGACCACAAATGACCACCCTTTAATTTTTTTTGACCACCCTTATTTTGGACAAAATCCTAAAAATTAAATTCAGGGGCTAACTTCACATTTTTACAAAAAATAAATAAAAATCCGATTTTTATATTGTATTCGTTTGACCACTTTTTGACCACAAATGAATTGACGCCGGTTGAAACGCTGGTCGAGGCATTTTGTGTAAAATGATATCTTTTAGGGAATTATACCCTGTTTACTTCCTGATTACGCCAACTCCATTCGCCAAATTGTAGTCGCCAATCTATCACATGACTCTCCAAGGTTATCAGAAAACAACGATAGTTATTTTTGCTATGTTGAATAAAACAAAAAAAGCTTTCGTTTTTGTTCATTAATTTAATTTATTTTTCCCATTTTTGTTAATTTTTTGCTTTTTTTTAAAGTTATGATTTTTTTTTTTTCTTTTGACATATCTGTTGGTAGTATTAAAAAAAAGTAGCAGATTTTTCAGAAAACTTTGCAAGTAACAAGGTAGTATTTTATATTTTAAAAAAATTGTAAAATTTAGTAATAAAAAAAGTATAACTTAACAATATAACTTAAAAGACAATTTAAATGCCAACAGGATGTTTTTATTAAAAGTTTGAATATAATTAATGCTTACAAAAACAAAACAAAAATTATCCGAGACCGAAACATTAGCTTTGGAATTTATTTCTCAGACAATATCATAATTAGATGATCAAAATCATTAAACATTGTAGACCAAAGCTTGTGTAAGATTGAGTATAGGCAAATTATGTCTTTTGAATTAAACATTCGAATTCAGTTTCAATTTTCTCATTTTAGAAGGATAATTTTATGCTCGCTTTAGTATAACTTCGTTAACATCTATATATTTTTTTTAGGATTATGTCCAAAATAAGTGTGGTCAAAAAAAATTAAAGGGTGGCCATTTGTGGTCAAACGAATACAACACAAAAATTGGATTTTCATTTATTTTTCATAAAAATGCGAAGTTAGCCCTCGAATTTAATTTTTAGGATTATGTCCAAAATATGGGTGGTCAAAAAAAAATTAAAGGGTGGTCATTTGTGGTCAAACGAATACAATACAAAAATTGGATTTTTATTTATTTTTTGAAAAAATGCGAAGTTAGTCCCCGAATTAATTTTTAGGATTTTGTCCAAAAAAAGGGTGGTAAAAAAAAACTAAAGGGTGGTCATTTGTGGTCAAAAAATGGCCAAACGAATACGATATAAAAATTGGATTTTTATTTATTTGGCGTAAAAATGCGAAGTTAGCCCCCGAATTTAATTTTTAGGTTTATGTTCAAAATAAGGGTGTTCAAAAAAAAATTAAAGGGTGGTCATTTGTGGTCAAAAAGTGGTCAAACAAATACAATATAAAAATTGGATTTTTATTTATTTGGCGTGAAAATGCGAAGTTAGCCCCCGAATTTAATATTTAGGATTATGTCCAAAATAAGGGTGGTCAAAAAATGGTCAAACGAATGCAGTTTGAATTTTTGATTTTCCTCATTTTCGGGGGCTATCTTCGCATAACTCCAAAAAAAGGAGACGCTTCTGCTTTGCTTGACAGTTAATTTAAACCACTTAACGAGATTAAGATTGAATAACTATTCTGAAAAACAAAAACAAATGAAAGATGTGCATTTAAAAAAGTATGTAAAAGCAGTAGCAGAAGTATGTAGTTATGTTTTGAAAATAAAAAATTGGATTTTCATTTTCTATTTGATCACGAAAAGCTACAATGACTGTAAGTAATTATTTTCTAAATATTTAAATAAATGCATTCAGTCATACCTAATTTATTTACATCCTCCATCCTAATTTACTTATTCCATTTACATCCATCCTAATTTATTTATTTCATTTACATCCGTCCTAATTTATTTATTTAATTTATTCCATCCATTTATCACATTACTTACATCCATTCTAATTTATTTACATCCACATTAAAATTAGTTACTACTGACTATGGTATGGCACCTATGGAGGGATAAAAAATAGTATTCGCATTTCCCTTAAAATCTAATAAATAAGAAATTATGTAATTTTTAAAATTTATTTTTTTAATTTTAATAGTGATTTCTTTGTGATAAGAGATTTAATATTTATTTCATGACGTAAAATGTTCTCAAATCAGTTTATTTTAGTTTCATTTATAATAATGAGTGATATTTATTTCTGAATTGCGTTATTGTCATTAAAAAAAACTCAAATCACATTTTTCTAACCATACCTTGTTTGAAAACTTTCAAACATAACTGCACTTCATTAAACCTGTTCAGTTGTCTTTACTTTTGTTTCATCTGGTATAATAATGAATGACATAACTACATTGTATTGATTTTATATTTCGAATTAGCGATTTTAAATAAGCATAAACGCTGCATTATTAAAATTAGAATTGTGATAGTTTTTTTGCGATTTTTTGATTAGATAATACAATCTTTTGCTATGTAGTCATGATGATTACATTTTTCAAATAATGCTCTTATTTTGCATCCTAATAAGTGGAAAAATATTAAGTTTTTTTTAAAATTCATCTATTCGAAATTTGCAACAGGCATTGTTTCTCCAGGTACTTGCCTATCTGGATTTGTGCTCAAGTCTTAGACCAATTGTAATCTACTATAATATTGTCTCTAGCCATGAATGCATTAAAAATAGGAATAACATTTTTCTTGCTCCAAGGACCTCAATTATGCACAAAACGTTTAGCCAGACGGAACAAATTACATGACTTTGTGTGCTCTAATGGCATTTAGTAAGACACTAGATAAGTCCCCAATTAAACCTTGAATTTACCAATATGAACAGAAGCGATGTTAGATTTCTTTTAAAGTCTTAAACCAATCGTAACAACTGCAATATTCTCTCTGAAGAATGCGTCAAAAAATTGGAATTGCCTTTTTTTTTTTTTTTTTGCACCAAGCACCTCAACTATGTAAAAAAAAATTTTCGCCTAACGAGATAAATTATATGATATTGTGTGTCCAAATAGCATTGAGCTAGGTACCAGGTAAGTCCCCAATTAAGCTTTGAACTTACCACTCTGGAGAGGATTGATGTTAGACATGTGATTAATTTTTGAACTGATCGGAATAACTACAATCAGCTATATCACTATAATTGGAATAATTACAATTAGAACAACTACCATTTCCAGACAAGTATGTATTAAAAAAATTAAGAAAATTGGAACTACTTGTTTTTTGCATCAAAAACCTCAGTTATGCACAAAATATTTGCAAAAAAAAAAAAAAAAACTTACATGATGTTGTGTGTCTAAGTGGCATTTAGTGAATCACCTGATAAATCCTCATTTAAGCTTTGCATTCACACGCTGGAAAGGATTGATGTTAGATATGTAATCAATGTTCGAACTAATCGAAGCAACTATAATATTGGTTCTTGTCAAGAATGTATTAAAAAAATTGGAATAGCCTGTTTCTTGCTCCAAGGACCTAAACTATGCTCAAAAGTTTTTTTTTTTTTTACCGAAAGAATTAACTCATATGATGTTGTGTGTCCAAATGACATTGAATAAGGCACCAGGTAAGTCCCCAATTAAGCTTTGAATTTAGCATGCAGGAGAAAGTTAGATTTGTGCTCAAGTCTTAAATCAATCAACAACAACAACTATATATTGTCTCCAGCCAAGAATGCATTAAAAATTTTGAATTGTCTGTTTCTTGCTCCAGGGAGGACCTCAATTATGCAAAATTTTTTTCTCTCGCCAAACTAAATAAATTATGTGATGTTCCGTATTCAAATGATATTTAGTACGACACCAGATAAGTCCTCAATTAAGTTCTTAATTTATCCTACTGGAGATGAGAGATATTAAATATATTGTGTTTAATTTTCGAACTAATCGAAAAACTAATATTAATATCGTTAGTCAAAAATGCAATAAAAAACTTTTTCTTGTTTTTTCCCCGCCTAACTGAGTTTTTTGAATAATTTTGGATAGTAGTATAGAAAAGTGAAAAGCATGATGATTCGTATAAACTGTGTTATTTATTTTTCTAATTTTCTTAACAGGCCACAATGGAGAAGCGTCCCTAGGAGCGTATGACGGCGTTTCCGGGTATGCAATTTCAATCCTGGTGATAAGCCCTTACTCCCCTAGAAGTTTGTCGTAACATTTACGAGTATAACGTTTTTAACGTTCGCTTTACAACGCTTCTAAACTCGTACATTTTGTCAAAAAATAGACCAAAACTGCTATTTAAAAAAAAGAACTGTAGTTTAAGGAAAAAAAGTAATTTCAGATTTGAATCGGTTTCCCACCATGATTTTCACAAAGAATCTTTAATCTAAAAACTCATGTACTCTTAATGAATCCTAGTGGAGGATTGAGAATTTTAACTTGGAAAAAAAAAGTTCCAAAATATTCATAGGATCACTAATCTTACTTAAATATTCACCTTAAAATTCTAAAATTATTTAAACAGACAAGGAATAAAATGAATCAGGCTTCTGCTTTCAATAAATTTAGAAATTTCTGCTCATTTTTCGCCTAACATAGCAACAAAAACTCATTGAATATTTTTATTTCTATTGCATATTTTTTTTGTATCTTTAAAAAGCTTTTTCTCTGAAAATGTGATAAACGCTCTTAGAATAAGGTTGAATTTTGAAATTCTTTGCGGTAGTCGTCTAAATTTAAAAATCAAACAGTTATGATAAATTCTGCAGTATTTATTGTTATCTAATAAATTCAATAAAATGAATTCACATTAAAATAGACTAAGTTGTGCGTGTTTTTTTTTAAATAATTCATAAAATTATATTCTGATTCAAAGTTACACTGGGGGCGGGGTATAAACTTTTAACAAACAAAAGAGTTTATAAAAGCCTTAACCACATTTTGCAAACAAATGCAAGCGTGAAACTGTATTATTATAATTGAAAACTTATATTTATTCCAGTAATAAATGTAATTTTATGTATTTTGTTTTACTGGATTACAGATATTCTATTTAACAAAGCAATTTAAAAAAAACACGCACAATATAAACAAAGAAGCAAAAAAAAAAAAAAAAAAACAACAGTATTAATGTTTTTTGAGTAATTAAGACAAATATAAAATTTTAATTGAGTTACCTAATCAAATTTATATCACATTCCTGTGCCTCATGATATTTAACTTTTTCACATCAAAATTCCAAAATACCTTTCAAATAAGCATTAATTTAATCAATATAAGTGTTATTAAAATTTAATTAATACAGCCACAAGAGGGGTGATTATTCCAACAATTCAACAAAGTTCAATTAAATACATTTAATCATTCTGTTTAGATCTTAACTTTTTGGAGCTTTTCAAAAATAGTTCTTTATAAATCATTTTCTAGCATTTTGTTGGAAAATCAAAACAAAAAATAAACCCCAAATGTATTATTTTAATTTCAACACTAAAGGAAGATAAATTTGGCAAATTTTGAAAAATAAATAATTTAGGTTTATACAAAGTATTATGTTATGAACATTTTTTTAACTACGATCCAAAATTATTTTTAAGATCAGTTACGAGAAAAATGTATTTATTTTGAAATGAAAAATAAAATAATTTAAAAAAATAAATCACATTTTTCAGTATAGCGTTCGTATAATATTTTAAACTTCAAATTGAAATCTCCTGTAAGATTAGTTCCGCAACCAAAAAAATTATTTTGAATTTAAAAAATATATTTTTAAAATGTAATGAATGTAAATGTAACAATTGATGTAATTATATAATTAAATGCAAGTCATCTAACTTAAATTAGAGCAGCATGTTCTTAACTTTTTTTAAACTAGTAACGCGACCATAAAGTTTATTTTAAAAGTAGATAAGAAAACAACTTAGTAAGTATTCATAATTATATGTAATAAAATAAAATTATGAGGAATTATAAATATGCAAAAAAGTGGTATAAATTAGTAAAGTAGGAAAATTCGATCCGCTCTTTATCGATTTTCGTATATACAGAGAAATACAAAACATATGCTAATTATTCAATTAATTATAATCAGTCAATTAAAAATTAGAGTTTTTAAATGTATAATCAGTTTTTCTGCATGATCAAAGCAAAGAACGTATAACAACAGGTTAGTAGAAGTAATGCCACGCAGTTAAATTCGATTAATAAATTTCCTATGATGCATCGAATCCTACCTTTAATGCGATTGACTTCTATAATAATTCGTCAGATATTAAAATATGCCGTCTCAAATATTTATTTGAGGAACCAATAAAGATTATAAATTAAACTTCACTTTTATTGAAAAATCTAAAAATATATATTAAGTGAGGTGCTTACAGACTATCGTATAACTGTTTAGAATTATCCCTATTTTAGTTTAATGTTGAAAGTGCAAACAAATCTTTCGTTCACGTTTTTCATACGAGATTTTTTTAGAATTACATTTCAAATCACGCACATATTTTTCAAGAATAAATCATTATCCTAAACAATATTTAATGCTTTATTTCATTAAACAAACATTTGAAATTTTAAGAGCAAAATCAACAATATATTCAAGAAAATTAACATTAAAAATTACTCAAAAAAAAAAAAGTCATTTACAGAATTTCTTGATTAAATATTTGAGCTCTATCTTTTACCCTTTTTAAATTTAAAACAAGACTCATAAAAGGCACGATTACAAATTATTCCACAGAAATAGTTTGTTTTGAAAACAAACTTTCACATGTTTGAATATAACTCTATTTTTTCTATATTTAAAAGTAAAATAAAGATAAAAATAACTTAAATGTGTTTATTTTTCTATAAATAACATGAAGTAAAAAGGAAAAGTGTGTGAAATGAGTCCGTACGTCGTCCAGATAAAAGATTTATAGATATAAAGCCATTTTGGTTTAAAATCAACAAATCAAAATTTGTAATCATCCAAATATTCCACTAGTGGCTTGTGAGACTATGAGAATTAGTTTTAAGCAACGTTTACTCAATGTGCTATTTAATTTGTTACCCTAAAGACCATCAGAAAAGAAATGCGATTAGAAAGATAAAATTTATTCAATAATTAAACAAATACATATTATAATAGTAAAGTTTATATTGACATTTTGAAAGAAAATTACTTTTTGGTTCTAATTTAGGACAATACTCAAATTTTTTTTTATTTATAACAATAGTTTATCGATTTAAAATAAATTCAAAAAATGTGTTTTATTAGATTTGTTCCTTAAAGATCATGTTTTTATACATTTATTTTCACGCCCGAATAGATTATTACATAAACCTCTTCCAGAAAAATGAAAAATAAGTCGGAAAAAAAACGAACATTACTTTCCGAAATCTGTAAACAAACTTAGTGAAGTATTGGAAAAGAAGATAAATAAAATTAAGCTTTTTCGATTTAAGTTTAATTAATAAAATTCAACATCTCCCTTTGTTTTTACGGACTTAAAGTTTCATATGTAAAAGCAGCATAAGGAATAATTGTTTAAAATCTTGAGTCTCTTTTCTTTTAAAAAGATTGTTTTTTTTTATTAACTTGATTTAACAACAAGAAAAAAAATTATATTACGCTAAAATTCTTCGTTCATCGTGTGTAAAAATATGTACTTAAAGACAATAGTTTAAGCACGTTTCGTTACATTTAAAAAGGAAAAAAGACTTTTAAAAGTGGTTCGCAGATTTAACCAAATAATAAATATTGGATTTGAAAAAAAAAAGTAATAAAAGAAAGTAAATACTTTTTGAGTTCCTGCATGTGTAGTATTGGATAATATTTATCTTTCTTTTTTATTTAATTAAAAGAAAGCATTCAATAAAAATGGTAAAAATTATATTCCTTGTTATATTTCATTTGTTTTATAAATTAAAAAACTAGTTTTTACTTTCGACCTTTTTTATTTCACAACCGGCATTGAATGTACGGCCCCATTCTAAGTTTAAGACTATGAATGTTCAACTCCGTAGCCATCTAATTTTGAGCCTAATCCAGGAGACAAGAAAACTCCTGGATCAAGAATTGGGACAAACTAGCCTTCCTTGAGGAATTTTCGATGGAACTTTCCCGCATTTTCGCTACACGGACGAAAATTTTCCACGGTTAGCCCGACGGCAAGGGAATTCTAACCCATGATCCGTCTACCCATGAATATATTTTATGCCAGCACTGTGATCAACGTGAGCTAGACGCATAATTCATATCGTCCAGCCGACGCTGAGAATTTGAACTTGGGTCACCTTATTGGTATACGAAAGCTCAATCCCCTGATTCACTGCAACTCTAATTTAGGCTTTTTTTTTTTATAACCGTCGTTGAACAGTCGACCCAATAATTTGGGTTTGCGACTATTAATGTTCAACTCAAACAAGGCTACAACTAATGTATCTTTGAATTTTGAACCCAATCCAGAAGACAGGGGAACTCCTGGATCAAGAAATGGGAGAAATTTGCCTTCGTGGAGGACTTTTTGATGGAACTAACCCGCATTTGCGTTACATGCGAGAGGAAGACCACGAGAATCTCCCACGGTTAACCTGACGGCAAGGGGACTCTAACCCATGATTCGTCTACCACTGAGGATGTTTTCACGTCAGCACTGTGGTCGGTGCAAGCCGGATGCGAATTCGTTTCGACCAGCCATCGTTGGGGATTCGAACCCGGTTCAATTCATTGGAAGGCGAACGTTCTATTCCCTGAGCCATCGCGGCTCAATTTAGGCTTATTGAAATTATCTAAGACATGCTTCAAATAATAAATTTATTCGAAATGAGTTAGTTTTTGTTGGTAAAAATCAAATTAGTCCATAAGCGCTTTTCTAAAATAACTTTTAAAAATTGAATTCGAATAATTCTACAACAGCTTGTATCATTTAAAATAACAAGTTTATTTCGAATATAAATTGTTCAGATTGAAAGGTTTTGAAAAATTTTTGCAGTAGGGGAGAGTGGGGTCAATTGTAACAGGGTACGATTGTAACAGAGCAAAAATTTCGAGTGTCGGGTTCTAGATTTGGTTCCTAGGTGGCGCACAAGGTGTATTTAATAAATCTACATGTACACCCTTGCTGGCAACCATTTTTATGTACTTTTGAAAGAGTAACATCACAAAAGATATTTTCACGCTACGTACAGTACTTTTTTTGGTATTAGAATATTATATTGTAACAAAGTAATCTTGTTTAAACAAATAAAAATTATTAACCGCATATGTAAGTGGACACCTTAATTAGCATTTCAAAAAAAAAGAGATTAGTTTTGTTAATTAACTAGCATTGTTTTTAACAAATGAAGCTGAAATGGCGTCTTGGGGACGTTTGTAACAATAAGTAAAAGGACGAATGTAACAGCTGAAAATAAATAATCTTATGTTTACAAACCATTACTTAACTCTTTAAGAACCACCAATAGTTTCCTATATCATTTATATTATGTTGCATGTGCATTATTTTATTTGTCACCTTTCACAGCATAAATTTAAATTTTTAACCCCTTAAAGTTGCTCATTATTATTTTTACTCCTAAAATATCACTATTATTTTGATCAATAAAAAAATCCATCACAACTATGATAATATGTATAATTAACTATGTTTTAGTTGAATTTATGAACTGTTACAATTGACCCCGTAAGTAGGGACAAGTGCACGACTGTCAAAAATTTTTTATAACTAATATAATAACATTTAAAATAAGGTTGTTTTTTTTCTAGTAGAGGATACAACGTCTGTCAATTAATACTAATAATATATTGGATTTTTTGTTAGTTAAAAATAGTTAAGTAAAAAATGTTACAATTGACCCCACTCTCTCCTAATAAATTTACAAAAAGTGGATTATTTTTTCTCGATAAAATCCACAGCAATCTATTAATCTACGTAATATATTAATGCTATCAACTTTTGAAATTTTGAATTCAAATAATTCTTCAAACTCTTGTTTCGTATAAAATAGTTAGCTACTTTCGTAAAAAAATTAAACCTAATGAAGAGTTTTAAAAATTTGATCTCTTAAAACAATACATTTATAAAAAAATAAATCATGTTTTATAATAAAATTTTAGTAGTAAAATTTTAGTAGTAATTGTTCCAACATATAAATAGTTTATTTGAATTATTAAGTTTTCGTATTTTAGTATTGCAGAAAAATTCATAAAAATCTTAATTCAAACATGTAGTACATATTGAGAACAAAACTGACAGAATATTGTAACATTTACCGTGTTTCTGGCTCGATGGAAAGATAAAAAAACTCAGAGATTTTTACTGAAGAGCTTTAGTAATGTTTTTGGTGAAATTAACAATAAAACATGGCTTTATAAGTGATAAAATTTGGTAATTTTAATATGATACCTCAGAGCATGGCATGAAATTTGTTCGATTAAATTTATTTATCAGTTTTGTATTTTTTCCTAAATATGGGGTAATAAGAACTATAATTTTTAAAACGTTAAATTTTCGGTGAACCGTTATCATATGAACGAAAAAATTACCAATCAAATGGTTTAAATACCATATATTATAGTTTTATTAACCAGAATTATGTTTTTTATTTATTTTATTATTTCTTTTTTTGTCAGAAATGTAATTACGTTACAGTAAGGTATTATTAAAGGTAATGTTACAAGGTAATGTTACAAGAATTTTTTCGCCGTGTGATAATCACGATTTAGTTTTTCGTTCTAAATTTAAAAAAAAAAAAATTTTTTTTGAACCAGAATTATGTTTTTATATATATATATATATATATATATATATATATATATACCAGAGATGTCATTACCATACAGTACGGTAATTTTACCGGAATTGTTTTTAAATTTTTATTACTTTTAAAAAAATTAAAATTTTTTTTTTCACCAGAAATATCATTATCATTTTCTTTATCCATATGACAATCTGTGGCAACTAATTTTATTATGCCACTACTGTTTCGTAATAATAACCCAAATATTCTATTAACCAAATTAATCTTATTATGCAATTTAATAACCAAATTAATTTTATTATGCCACTAGTAGTTTATAATAATAACCCAAAAGATCTATCCTTCAGCAAATATTTAGCACTGCCGTAGACAAGACAACTACCACAACAAATGATCTAACCTACACATAATTCTAAGAACATAATTTCCTCATTTCTTTCCATCGAATTTCAACCACTGCACAAACCTATTGCAGTATTTCTTTCAATGTATCCTTACATTTATTTACATCAACACACACTGGTTAGAATATAAGTAAAATTTATCGGCTCATCAAGTCTTATCCATTCTCTTTCATCTTTCCTGATAAAAAGATAAAAGAATACATTTCCTTCCGACCCAGCTCCATATAATATCACAATTCCTGACTTAAGGTCTCGTCTGATCTATTCTAACTCGTGTTTCTTGGCGATAGATAAAGATAAAAGATGACAGCCCACTTCCAAATCACCGCTTCTGTTCTTTGTTTCAACAATCCATATCCTTGCATTGAAAATACGTAGATATTCATTTACTTAGTAATTTTTTTTCGTCAAAAAATAGACACAAGGAATCACTTTCATAAATAACGCGATTTCATAGTTTATTAACCACATGATGCTGTAAACTGTTTTCGTTCTTTATAAAGTATATTTATCCCCTACTCACTGCATTAATAATTTTGTTTTAAAATTTGTGGAATTTTGAAGGGCTGTTGTTGTACGGAGCACAAAATAAAATGGATCACCCTTAATTACTTTTGATCAAATGTTAAGATTTTCACCAACTAAATATGCAAAAAGCCACGAAGACTCAGGGAATCGAACGTTCGCCTTCCAATGTGGTAACTTACTTTCCAATCCTAGCGGTGGCTGGTTGATACGATTTCTGCTCCCAGCTCCCACCGACTACACTGACGTAAACTATCCTCAGTGGTAGACGGATCATCAGTTTAACCCCCTTGCCATCGGGCTGACCGTTGGTAATTTTCGTGTTTTCCCTCTCCATGTAACATAAATGTAGTTAATTTCATCAAAAAGGCCTATACGAAGGCTAGTTTGTCTTGCTTGTTCTAGGCTTGCTAGGCTTATCTTGCCTGATGAAGGCAAGCATAAGTTATAATTTTATACATTTCTTTTATTTATTTATTTATTTTTTCCAATTTTTTTTCATATTATCAGTAAAAAAAATATATGAACTTTATGCTTATTTTTACATTTTATTTTGCTTTTTGGTGCAATCCCTTGAATAAATGTAAGTGTCCGTTAACATTTTTTTCATATTTTATTCATCACACGTTTTATTCATCAAACAATTTTTTTTTAACATCAAAATCTTTTTATAGTATGTGTGTTTAAATAAATAAGCAATATAATATTTAGTGCTATTATTATAATATTGATTTTACTATTATTTATAAATATGGTAAGAATTTCAAAAATCATAGGGTAACATTATAAATAACACTGGCGAGAATTTGTTTGTTTTTTCTTTTTTTGTTTCATAAAATTTTTTTAACAGCTCTTAGATGCTTTCGTATCGCTTTTTTCAAATCTGCAATCAGTTTCTCTCTCAAAGCTGCAGTTTTTTTTAAATGCTATTTTTAGTCGAAGTGTTAAAAATATTTTATACAGAAGGGGGTCGTATATATATTGCGGCAAACTTCTAGAGTACATCATCAGAGTTAAAATTGCAAGGGAATCCATTCTCAAAAATGTTGCTATATCGTCGCTCTTCTATCGTAAACTGTTTCGTCGCTGATTATGTTATAATAGAGAAGTGCCCCAGCCGCGTATGATGACATTTCCGGGTATGGGCTCCTATGCAATTTTAATCCATGTAATGTGCCCTAACTCCCCTAGAAATTTGTCGCAACATTTACGTGACCCCCTATTTTGTAAAACGTTTTTAAACTTGTACATTTCGACAACAAGTAGACTATAAGTGGTATTTTTTTAAAAAATCTGTAGCCGTAGGAGCAAAACTAGTTTCAGATTGAAAATCCCTACACCCGAATTAGGCAAGATCAAGTATTGTATTGATGCAACAAAAAAATTGTTCCTTAGTGTAGTTTTTCATATTTGAGATAGTTTTAACAAGTAATAGAACAAAGCGCGCAGCTCAAGCAGCAAATTATTTTACATGGCTTATCTTAAGCAACTCGCTTTTTTTAAAACAGAATAATAGACTGTAAAATCTATTCATAAAAAAAAAGAATAAAAAGCACTAGGAAAATTGAAGAAGTTGCCCGCAAGAAATAATGATTTTCGTCCAATTAGTTTGAAAGCTAATAAGCCCCTGTTACTTCAAGAAAAAACCTGAATTTTTTTATTTCATTTTTACCATCTAATGAATACTTCAACGTTAAAGGGCGTATAAGAAAGAAATAGTCATTGTTTTCAAAGTAAAAATATTTAGATTTTGGACTTAAATCGAAGTATTTTTACTGAGTAAATGTATAGAATGCTAATTGAAGTAAATTTTTAATGCTCATTTAAATCATGCTCGAAAAGTAAAACAAATCAGTTCACTATTTCACAGTTGTCAATACAAGTTTCAATGCAAATATTAAAAAATTATTTTTATAGTTGCGAAACAGCAACAAAAAAATGATGGTCAAAAATAACCATTGTTTCAAATGTGAGCATTTTTTTATGATATAGATTTAAAAAGAAATATTATTTTGGCATTAAAACGAGAATGAAATTAAAAACAAGTATAAATAGTCATATTAAAACTTGAGTAATTGTAATTTTGGTTTAAAAAAATTTATCACAATAACAACTTTATGAGGATCGTTGAGCAGCATTTCGGATTTGCGGTTATCAGGGTTTAACTCCGTACACTGTAAAAAATTTCGTATCAAATTACAGTAAAAAGTACTGGCACCCGGAGAGCAGCATCTGTAAAAAATCCATTTATATCGTAAATACCATTAATTTCAGCGATACATATTTAATTACCATGATTCAGTGATTCTACAAAAATATTGCTGAAAAATTTACGGCAAATCAGATATTTTATTCCGTAAAATTTTACTGTACAAAGTAATGGCACCCTGACTGCAGCTAGTTTTACCGTAAATTGATATGGAATTTTGAATTGAAAAATTTTTTTTAAAATGAATATTTTTGTTAGAATGATCAATGTGGATTTTAAAATAATAAAACAGTTCTTCTTTGGAAATTTTAATTTTTTTTAAACAGAATTTTGTTGTAAAAGAAAAATTTCTCGATTAAAAAAAGGATATAAAAGAAATTCAATGAGAAATTTAAGCACAATAGTTAAATTTTTTCCTAACAGACATGAAAACGCGATAAGTATAATGAAATTGGTTTTAAAAAAATTGCGCATTTAATCAATATAATGAATATTGATTAAGTTCATCCCAACAAAAAATTCCAAAATCAAAA
The DNA here is from genome assembly GCA_949128135.1 of Parasteatoda lunata. NCBI lineage: Eukaryota > Metazoa > Arthropoda > Arachnida > Araneae > Theridiidae > Parasteatoda > Parasteatoda lunata. The sequence continues at coordinate 88,774,613 of OX421971.1, forward strand.
AATAAGCATTTTTTTTAAAATATTTGATTACGTTAGATTTAAAAAATTGAACATTTTCTACAATATAAGATTTTTATAATACATTAGCCAATTACATATCGACACAAAAACACGAAAAAAAATTAAGAAAAACAATAAGTTTCATTTATTGCGCATAAGCTGCAAGTAAATAGAACTCATAAGATAAGTTCAAAATGAAGATAAAACAAAGGTAAATTACAGACAAAAGAAAGAAGGGGGGAAAAGAGAAATAATAATAATAAAATAACAAACAACTGGGGAAAGAAAAAGAATTAATTAAAAAAAAGGAAAAAAAGGATACAGTTTTTCTAAAAATCCGGAAAATAAAATATATAATCTTTTCATCAGCCCACACGATTATATCCGTAAAGAAGAGTGCTTTCTAATATTGTATCAATACAATATTAGAAAGCATTCTTTTTTACGGATATAATTGTGTGGGCTGATGAAAAGATTATATTTTTTATTTTCCGGATTTTTAAAAAAACTTTATCCGTTCTTTTTCTTTTTTTTAAATAAATTCTTTTTCTTTCCCCAGTTGTTTAAAAAGTTTTAGATCTAAGAGAAACAGTAATTCCCCATTCAATTTTTTTTAATTTACAAAATCAATCATTGATAAATTTTTGAATATAAATGAAAAAAAAATTTAAAACTCATTTTTTTTTTCGATTTTGATTAATTATAATCCTAATAATTTAACAGTTTTTTATAGTATTAGACTGTTTATTTATAGTTTAAAAATACCAAGATATAATTTTACTTCTGATTAGTGCACCAGAAAAAAAAAGTATACAAAAGGAACACCGGTGTCCCATCTGCGCTAAAGGGTTGAAAATGATATGTTTAATATCCATGAAATTACTACCCAGTAAATAATATAGCACGAATAAACTGTTTTGAGGTATAAGATATTTTTTATATTTTTTATGTTGTCTCTTAAATTGAAGAAAACCTGTTTATTCCTCAGCGGTTTTTACCACGGCTGTTTCTTCGAAATTTTTCCCCCAATCATTTTGGAAGGAACTTGCAATCCCTGATTGTATATAATCGCATGATCAAGCTGAAAAAATAATACTGAAACACACTAAAATAGAAAAAATAATACTTTGAAATTAGGCAAGTTCTGGCATATGTGTGTCAAATTTAATCAAAGCTGAAAACGAAATGAAGACCAATGCTTCATGTGGTTATGAAATGAACTCCAATGCCATGTACTTTCTCCAATGGCTGAGAATATAAAAATGCGATAAGTTTTTTGGAGCATATCAAAACGCGATACGAAATGGCAACACAGTGACAATAACGTTTTTAACCCCACCCTACGGCAAAAAGTTAAGCTAATATTTAGATAGATTAGTTATTATTATTCATAATCGAACTTATGAAGTTCTTTGCAATCGTCTGATTATTTGTTTTATTTTATTTCTATGAAATGCTTAGATGTTATTTCTTTAAGGATGCCACAAGTTTTTTAAGATATTACCTTTTGTAAAATAAATTATGATTTCTTTTGAATATTTTAATTTCTTATCTCTCTTCTTTGTCCTTATATTTATTTCAATGTTGGATTAAATATGTTTTAACTGTGATAAATACTGAACACTTAATTGTTTATCTGCTTCTTTTATTTGCAAAAGGTCTTGTTAAATAAGAAATTTTTGAATCAAATTTTGAATGAAATTAAAAAATTTTGTTTCTTTGCATATTGCTACGATACCTTTAATAGTATCGTAACTTAATTTATGTTTTAATTAAGTTTATTTTTAAAAAAACATTATTTTATTTTATTTTTCTATTCTTAAAGTAGAGAGTTAAGATTAAATAGATTTCCAGTCCTATTTTTGTGGAACACCTGTTTAGGTCACCTTTTCTGACCCGTTTTATGTTTTCAGTCCAATGGGATACCGGCGAGTGACGGAGTGTGCATATCTCGATCCTGATTGGTTGTTGAAATGTGTCATTTGTTTACGCTAGCAACTGCTCTTTCCAATCTATTTCGAGTTAGCCAAGCTTGTCAAGTATCAATTCTCTTAAGTTATACATCTTATATTCGTACTCAAAGATTTTTTCACAAAAATTTAAATTTTTTCGCTACATATTTCTTACTTAACACAAAGACAGGCACGAAGCCGTGTGAAACATAAACAAACTAATTATCCATCGAAGTTGCCAGGTTCACAAAACAAAAATATATCACTGTTACTACAATAAAATACGTAAACAAATAATAAATCTAAGTTAAGTAAAAGGCGTAGGCGAGAAAGAAATATATTTCAATAAATTCAATTTGCGATAGGGTGCTGTATTTAATTAACTTCACGTTAATTAACATTCTGACTTACGTGGAGAAACTTGAACACGTCATTTTGCTATAAGCGATCAGCTGGCACTGACGTCATAGGTGACATGTGTGGGCATCCGTGATCTTCTTGAAGTGCAAATATCCAATTGTGGGAAAAGTTCCAACTAAAGGATTTCAGCTTTCTTTTGACCTACTAGGGTAGTGTTTCCCAAACTTATGACATTTGTGTACCCTTTCAAAATTTTTCGTATCGCTGTGTACCACTAATAAAAAAATGAATCTATGTTTTACTATAAAAAAATTTTTTCCAAAAGTTAAAAACCACAACTGGCTGTTGACACCACTAATTATTAACTGTTAACTCTGCAAAAAAATAGCCAATCGAAAAATACGTAATCGTAAGTTTTCATGGCTATCTTTGAATAAATTTTGTTGAAATTTTCGTTTGTTGCGAGATATTTCGCATAAGAACTCGTACCCCGGCCAAACTGTTCCCGTACCCCTGGGGGTACGCGTACGACACTTTGGGAAACACTGAACTAGGGAGTTAATGCGTGAGAGGATCATTTGATTTCCCCTTTTTTTTTATTCAGGATTGGTAAAAAAAAAGGTAGTTTTGATTGATTTGATCTTTACTTTTGTTGTTAGAGTTTAACTTTTAAGGGGTGGGCTTTTGAAGAACTGTAAACAGAGGTTTGGATAGGGTAAGGAGGATTGAATGGACAGAAAAGTAGAAAAGTTGACATAAAAAAAAAATGAAATCTGATCAAGTAGTAAGAATAGAGATGAGACATTTGAAAAAACAATGTAAGTGCCTCACGGTAGATTTCGAGAAAAATTGCTTGACAATTTTATTTCTTTTGCGAATGCTGTGAATGCTAAAATAGAATTTGAAGAAACTGATCAAGCAAAATTTAATTAATATTTTTTTGTGTGTGTGTTAAGTAGCTTATATGAAAATGTCAAATATGTAAAAATCTCAATTTTAAATTTTTGTCGCTTACGTTGATTTTTATACGGATTACGTTGTTTATTGAGAGTCGGTAATGTTATCTTAAAAGAATGGTTAACTTCTTTTACATTCCTGCTTATTATTCTCTTTGAGTGTTTATACTTTTAATTAATAAAAACTCATTTTGTGTATTAGTCATAAGAAATTTAATACCGTCACTTTTCTTTTGATTTTTTTAAAAATTTAAATTCTATTTTTGTGAAATTAATTCTCTCACTTTTGTCACTTATTTACAGCCTTACAATATTTCATAGTGAATGATATTTCTGGCTAGACAAATGTATAAGGCAGATACCTAAAGCAGGTTAGGAAAAAAAAGACCTTCTGGTATGGATGGCAGGACTTCTGTATTTATATCACGAAATTGACAACAGTTATTATATATACTCTGACATAGGTTCTTTTTTATTCATTATCTCCGATACTTTCAAGAAATCCGTCAGGGAAAAATAAATGAAAGTGTTTTTCGAATTCACTTTCTGAACTCCTGTGAAGAATCAAACCTCTTTTTACGTGATATTTACAACTTGTGAAATAAAATAAAAAATATTATAAATGATTCTTCAACGCAATATTGTTACAATACTGTAGAATAGCTTTGATAAAGTGATATATTTTGCAAATGCTTTGACGGACGTCATTTAATAAAATGTTTTGCTTCTCTTTCAATAGAGGATTTGAATTAAACTTGATCCACGGGATGGGTTAGAAAGGTTAGGCTTACATTCTGAACACGATTTAACCGTCTGAGGTTCATATATTCAGAAAAATTTAATGTAAAATCACGTAATGCTGCTTTGAATAAAATTTAATGGTGGTCTAAGATACTCACTTGAAACCTTTTTCTTACTTTTTTTTAGTCTCATTTGTTTCGAACTTTTTATTTTTGATATTTTTTAGATGATGGGCATTGATATTTTTGATAAAAGTTATCAAAAATAAAACATATAGAGAGAAATTATCTCATATTTTAATTTACTCGTAATAAATATAAGAATAAAAGCTTAAAAAGGCTGTCCTAATACATAATTTTGAAATTTAACTCATTAAAAAATAGTTAAAAAATGTGCCATTCAACCTTGAGACAGGGAGGATCTTGCACAGAGAAAAAAATTCTGCTGAAATCACCGTACTATATAGTAATGACATTTCTGATTTGGGAAAAAAAAACGTAATTCTGGTTAAGAAAACCGAAATATTCCATTCATTTGATAATTTTTCCGTTCATATAGTTTTACCGGCAATTCTAGTTTTCAAAATTATAGCTGTTCTTACCAAACGTAAAACTGTAAAGTAAATTTACCGAAATAAATGTTTTTTTTATACCATGCTCTAAGGTATCACGATTGAAATTTCCAAATTTATCCATATTTGTCAAAATTTTCACATATTTAAAATCATATTTTCGTTAATTTTACCAAAAACATTATCAAAGAGCTTTGGTAAAAATTAACGAGCTTTTTGGTGTTCCCATAGAGCCAAAAACACGGTAAATTTTACCATATTCTGGTAGTTTCGGCCATATTATTTGCTAAGTGTGAGTTGAAATAAACAAAACACTTGTTAATTTCCATATTTTTAGATAGAGCGCTAATCGCTGTCTCATCCCATCACACGGTGCGAACGGCTTTAATATCAAATAAAAACATATTGAAGAACTTCCAGAATGCTCTAATATGAAACACTAGTGAGAGACAAATGTTTTATTTAATTACACTCGAGTGGAAGCAATAGTTTGTCAAATATTTTGAGATCCAGCTTTTCGTCAAATGTCACGTGATTTCGTGACGAAAAGATTGCTAAAAATAACAAAATACTACTCAAGAGTTGCCGAATGGGGGAAAAAATTAGTTTTATTACGGAGAGTGTGCATAATGGCTTTTGTTCCCATTATTTTCATTTTAAGCCTTTCATTAGCGAAACCAAACAAATAGCATTAGTTTTTTCAAAATAAATTGATTTCTAATGTTAAGGTTTTTCTTTTCTTTCTTTTTTAAAAAGAACTTTTTTGTGTGTTTTAGGTAAGTACTTAACTCTTAAAGTAACTTTTTTTTTTTGCGGAAGAAACTATTCATCCCTAAAGACTTTCCAGTTATTAAATTCAAGGTCGTTCTATTAAAAGAACGAAGGATCTGTCCTATCTGAGAAGTTGGTAATTACAGTGCTGAAATGTGACATGACTTCCTAGTGAATGTTAATTTCCCCCCTCTACATTAATCAAATTATACTGTACGATAACACAGCAGATAAAATGATAAAAGTTTGAATTGATAAATCCTAACATTGAACGAAATTACATTTGTAATGTTTATAAATGAATTTAAAACTGATTAAAGGTTAAATCATATTATATGAAGCCTATTAGATACAGTTTTCATACAAAGTCAAATAATCAGCATTATGAACAATTTAAAAATCGCACTAATTTTCGACTTGTAAATAAAATTTTATCTGAAAATTGATATTATTATCTCTATCTGGCCATGATTTGTATCTGAGTAATTTTATCTGTAAGCATTTAATGTTAAATATTTCGTTTAACATTTGCACACTTTCCTAACTTTTTCGCACAAAACCCCGTAAATTTAATGGTTTTTGGACATGAAATATTGTTGTTAACAACAACATTTCATGTCTAAAACCATATGGTAATGGTTTATCGTAAATTCTGGTTTACAAAATTATAGTTCTTATTACCACACATTTAGTAACAAAAACAAAACTGAAAAGTAAATTAAACCTAATAAATGATTTTTATATCATGCTCTGAGGTATCATGATAAAATTACTAAATTTTAACTCAGTTACCAAATTTTAATACATACAATAAAACAATATATTATTGTTAATTTTACCAAAATCATTACCAAAGCGATAAAAATTACAATGCTTTTCGGTTTTTCTATTGAGCCAGAAACACGGTAAATTTTACCATATTCTGGTAGTTTTGACTATACTTTTATTCTCAATGCACTAACAGCAAATCTATAATTATAATAAAAAATATTTTGTGATAATTGACATTGGTTAAAATGACCACAGTGTTAACGCAAATGGGAATTTCAGCTTGTTTTTCAAGAAAGACGTTAAGTAACATTTTGCAATGCGTTAAATAATGCTTTTAAGTGAAGACGTTAAGTAACATTTCTAGTAGTTTCCGTTTAGCCAAACATTTTATAGGCTTATTTCACTGATTCCATTCACTTTCAGGCAATTCGAGTATTTATAAATTGCACAGATTAGAAAATATACTGCATATTTTAAAGCTAAAAAGTGAGTTTATTATTAAGTAGGTTGCATCAATCATTTGCTTTTGTGAAATATGTAGAATGAGACCGTGTGAAACTAGACTATTTGAGTAACGAAAAATAGGGCTTCTAATTAGCTTAAAGATGCATGGGCTTATCACAAAAAGCCTTAAAATACCAAGGTAATGGAAAAGTTGGTGTATTTTTGAACTTAGCTTTTATGGTTAGCCCATTAGTTTAAATTAGTTTAAAGGGGAAAAATTTTTTAAATATTTTAAATATACATGTAATATATTGAAATTTTGTGCTGCTGTTTTATGTGCAAGTACTACTACTACAAAAAAAAAAAAAAATTAAATTTTTTATGAAACATTTTAATAAAAATGTTTAAATTCCATAAAAGTAATGTTTCGAATATTTGACGCAGCTGAAAATTTTATGATTCGATTAATTGTTTTGCATATTTTTCTGTTTTATTATTATTTTAAAAATTACATAAAAATTTTTAAAAGTGCTTTATAAAGACAAATTAAAATAAAATAACTAAAATATGGACATTCCAAATTTCATTCTGATATTTTTGCCAGTATTTGAAATATATCGTTTTAAAATTTGAAAAAATGACCGTTGAGAAAAATACTTTCAAAATTTAAACTTTAAATTACTTTAAATTTAACTAAAATGTTTCAAAATAGCGAATGCGATGAAAAACTGAGTCTAAGCTTTGTCTTGCATTCTAGAAGTGAAAAAAAAAACTATTTTTTTTACCCTTTGTAAGAGAATTATTTATATTATTTTTTAAGTAAAAAAATACCAAAAATTGAGTGCTAGATATTACATTTAGTAAATCTTAGAAAGTATTCCAAAGAAAACTTTTTTTCATTTTCTAAGCATATTTTATTATTAATATATTAAATTACGAATTCAAATTGAATTAACTAATCCAGCTTTAAACGAAAAAAGACACCATATTTCAGAGGATAAAAATACATTTAATAAAAAAAATTCATTCTTTTTCTCTAAAGGATATGCTAATTTAAAATAAATTTTTAAATAACTACTAACATAACAATTAATAAATACTTAATTAAATATTATAATAATAACTTCACAATTGAAAGTAATTTCGTGTTTGAATATTAGATCAGCTTTATAAATAAGTCATTCTAGCCTGGTGAGTCTTGAGAATGGGCGTCAATCTTGGACGCTCGAAACATGTTGACTTTTGTCACCATCTTCATATTTTTGAAGCACATGAAGCTTTCATGCTAATGAGATTGGTTTGTTTTTATTTATACATTTCTTTTTACAAACTATTTGCTAATGATTTCGCCAAAATATACTGAAATATTTTAAAATAGCAAATAAGAGAATATGTCTGTTTAAAATATTTTTCATTTTGAAATGAAAAATATTTCTGTTATGCTGAAATATCAAATCGGGACAAAAAAATCAAATTAAAATACAAATGCTCAAATGTTTAAAATTATTATATGCTATTTAAAATAAAATATTTTATCTAAAACTATTCATTTGAGGTTATATTATAATACGACTTGCACTAACAATCTTTTCTATCTTTCTTTTTACTCACCTTAATTTGTTATGACTTAAATCTAACACTTCTACCCATTGTCCATAACAAGCTACTAAAGCACCAGGTATATTTCTGAAGTTTTGATAAGCACCAGTTATCTTTCCCTCTTGATCAACAATCACAGTTTTCACCACTCCATCTGAAGTAATTATCTCCACATTAGTTGTAAAATTTGTTGTCATATTTTCTTTTTTGAGTCTCTTGTCTTGTCTTTTAGAACGTTAAATATTTATCTCAGATAAAGAAAATCTTGAATTACTTCGTTGCCAGTTTAATCGCGAACTATCGTTTGCTAGCAATTAATTAAAATATTTTCAAACGATCTTGTTAAACTTCTGTCGAATTGTCTATTTTGAGAATCCTCCCCTATTCGTAAACAAACACTTGATAAATAAAAAGTCACATCCCAACACCGTCCCTGAATCCTAATCTTCGCTTTTTGAATGATAAGGAACTCATATGTGATAACTGTTATTATATGCAAGATAATGAAACTTAAAGATGATTACTTCCGTTTAACCGGAGATAGTTGACAGAGTTGAGTTGAGTTGCACGTCATTTTTCGTTAGAATTAGTTGAAACGATGTGTGTAATAATGTTTGAGACTTAAAATTTTATAGTACCATTATTCTAATGAGTTATATATATAATGACATAAAAAAAGTGCTAAGTAAAATAATATTAAATGACAGAATACTAATAAAATTACCTAACAAGAAGTTCCAAAGCAACTTTAAAATATATAATGGTATCTTATGTTGAATTTTAATATTTTTGGACTTGTTATTTTGAATAAACTATTCAAATTCTTTTCATTTTCAGTTCATAGTAATTAAATTTTATTTTTTTTTTAATTAAATATAATTAAAAATTAAATATTATTTTTTTAAAATTAAATAATAAATAAAAAATAAATAATTAAATATATTTTATTTAATATTTAAAATATTTTTTGCATTATTTATTTCATATTTTTCATCAAAATGAGTACACATCTAAGCATATAATTATTTAATATAGAGTGCATGTCAAGTCATTAGTGGATAAGACTAGGAATGACACTTTGTGACAAAGAGGAGGAGAGGTTTAAAAATATTAAAAAAATGTGCGACATCAATTTTTAATGGTTCTAGTAGAAGCCAAGCAATCACAATTAGTGAATAAAATTGTAATTGTGAATTAAAACTTTTATTGAACTATAATTACTAGGAATAGTGATTATATCCAATCTTGATTACCATTGTAAATTTAATTATGAATATTCTCAATTACGTGCAATCTTAATTACAGTGAGATTGTTTAATGTAACCAATTACATTTTACTTTATTTTTTATCCGAATAATGAATATTCTAACTTAGTCAAATTTCAGAATCAGTGAAATGTTGTAAAATATAGTAAGTTATTGTTATAATTTCTTGGCTTGATTTTTTCAGATTTTTGGAATAGAATTATTTTTATTTATTACATTAATACACTTATTTTACTTTTTATATTCCCAATAGCTTAATAATTATATATTTTTTTTATTTTATTTTTTTTATTTATCCGTAACATTTCTTAATCAGGACCCACGCTAAGGATTTGAAATTATTAGCCAGTAAATTAGCAAAATATCAAAAGTATTCGCCAATTTTCGAAAGTCTTCGCCAAATCCAAATCTTAACATTTTCTTATGATTAACTTTTTTCCCTATAGAAAACTATTTTACTGTAGTTTGTTTCAGGCTTATATTATTTGGACCCAATTCTAATTGTTTATGCGGCGCATCTGCCAAAAATTGCTGTAATCGAATAAAAAATACTGATTTGCTTAGAAAAATTCATTTTGACGTCATTTGAGGATGGAGTTAAATACATATTTTTCTTTCCAGTGGAAAAATCATTCGCCAATACTTTCAACAAAACACAATTTTATTTGCAAAATTTACGATTTCATCTCATTTGGCGAAGTGTGGCGAATGCTTAACGCGCGGGCCCTGATTATCCTTTTGTGTATCTTTTTTTCTTCTTCTTTTAATTTGAATTTTAAATTATTTATGGTTATAATTTCTTTATAATATCTTATTTGTTTCTCATATTTTCTATAAACAATATTCCCAAATTACCAAGTTAAATACTTATATAACTAGCTACCATTTTCAAAATAAATAAATAAATAATAATAATCAAATAAGCAATATTTTTTGAAAATTTCTTTTTAGACAATAGCAAAGAAATGGAAATGAAAAAGGTCAATAACAATTAAGTTATTATTAAAAAAAATCTCCCTTAAACCAAAAAAGAAAATAATAATAATAATAAATAAATGAATTTAGAGGAAAATCCAATGAAATTGCAATTAGCAATAGGGCTTTAAAAATAAATAAAACAAAAGCATTCAAATACGTTTTTTAAAATATCTTTATTTAGCTGGTGGTGACTACTTATACTGCATTATACTGAACTCCTCTTGAATTTTGTTTGTTAATTCTCATAAATTTTATTTTACAACAAATAAGTAATTCTTCATTTCTTCTTCTTGCTCATTTATTTGTTTTTTTAATTATTATTTGATACGCCAAAAGGTTAAATTTTTTTTCTTTTTCCACCAGGTACTCTACGATAATGTTCCCTTAGGAGTAGTTCAGTGGACTTTTCTAAAATATTCTGAGTACTAAAAGAACATTTTACTCTCTAACTACTTTTGTTCTATTGGGAAAGCCATATTCTGTGCATCAGGGAAAAGTGAGAATATGAATACAACTGTCTCCCTCTACAAAACTGTAGTACCGAAGACTCATTTTATTATTTTATTGTTGTATTGTTTTTCTGCATATTACTATGTATCAAGTAATAGTTAAGCAGTCGGGAGATTTTATTTATTACCAAGAACTGTTTCATCATACCTAATGTTCAAAGTGTGAATCTTTTTTGTTTCGTTAAACTCATGGGAAAACAAAAACGTTGTTAGTTTTCAGACATTCGCTTTACTTAAATATTTACGATAAATATTAATCTTTTTTTGTAAACTTTATGTTTATAGTTTTAATTCTAGACATATATTGTTTAAAACTTGGCTAGTTTACAAGGGCAAGCATTCAAAAGAATGTTTTCGAATGAATTCCGTACTGTTTTTTTTTTTTTTTTTTTTTTTTTTTTTTTTTTTTTTTGTAGTTTTTTGTAATAAGACACTATGCATAACAAAATGCTTCAGACAAAATTTAAATTTAAAATGAGTAAAAACTTCTAACAAAATGCATCCTTTTGAGTTAAAATTATTTTGATTCCGTGAGTTTTATTATTAACCCTAGATAAGGTAGCGGAAAGTATACTTACCATGAAATTCATTAATTTTTAAGCGTCGAAGGGAAGCTATTTTCCCACTTACAGTTTGGGCGTTCATTTGCTGATAGCTTTAGAAAATACAAAGATATAATACCAAAGAAGTGCTTTGTTTTTATAAATGTGGTTAATAGTAAAGGTTAGTGTATGATCAAGAACGGAGGCCACCACTGAGGCTATTTTCTCTTACGCCGCATTTGATCATTTCTCATCGACTTTATTTGTAGTTATATACACCAAATTTATAAATTCTGTTATATATAAGCAAAGAAGTTCAAGTTTAAGGCCAATTATTTACAGTGTAAAATTACAAAATCCTACCCACCTTCCCCCAAAAACGTGATTTTAAAAATCAATACATACATACAATAAATATATACATACCAAACATACATGAAAAGTTTCAACTAATCTTTTTATGTTATTTCTTTATCTAAACCATCTTAACTTATTATTCAAAACTAAACGCTTTCTCACATTTTATTACTCACATCTGCCATTTTGTTTCTATATTTAAATCTTAAGTATGCATGAATTGATATTTTCAAATTTTCCCTTAAACCAAGCCGTGAGAACCATATCATTCCCTCGACCTATTTCATGGACCAATTGTAATTAATAGCGTTTACCTTTTTTCATGCGGCTTGGTTATCAGGATTATTTTGCAAGATTTTCCCCTATTTTTTATGCTGGAACACTTCGATTTTGTATCGCTTGGATGATCGTTCTCTGATAATAATGGTTAAAATAATGAATGAAATGATCTTTCTATAATTCATTAAAGAAATTCTTAAATAAATAAATTTCTTATTCATTTTTATAAATTGGTATATGACTGAAATTGCTTAGAATATAAGGAGGAAAGTACTATTCTACATTATAAATCATTAAATCATAAGTACATTTGTTTAATTTTTTTTCTCATTTTAAAACTACAAACTTCAAGAAGTTTGTAGTTTTAAAATGAGACAAACTTTTTTCAAAGAAAATAGTTTAAAAATGATTAACAATTTCTTCATTTCCCTATCTTTGGTAACATTTAACTTAATGAGTAAATATAAACGCATGGTAAGTTTTATAAGAAAAAGAAACTGCCCCAAAACATCTTGAATACACTGAAAAGGATGGGTGATTGAACGTTCTTCAAACAATAGATGTCCCCAACCATCCCTGATGATGGCAAGCATAAAACCATGAGAAATGGATGGAAGCCAATTTTTCGTGTAACGCGTTGTTATCTTAATCTAATGCAAATCATTAGAGACTTCATTAGTATATGTTACAAAGGAGATTATGGAAAAAAGGTTTTTTGTCCACATTTTCGACATTATTTCGTATTCAAATGTTAAAACCTTTGCAGTAAATTTGAATTTCAATAGAAAGAGACCAACAATTGTTTGGAATACTATGTTCTGCTATTACAGATTGAGAATTGTAGGGTCATCTTTATGCTTTAATATTATAATAATAAAGTAGAAAACATATTCTAAATTCAAAAAGGATAATATATTTCGTTATAACAATAAATACCACTAACAGGGTTGAGATTTAAAGTAGAAATATAGTTCATTTTACACATTTATAGGGCTGTTTGCCATTTTTTAAAATTATTTTTTTTGTTTTGTTTTGTATTTTATACGTTTTTTTCCTCTTTATTACCAATATAACATGTTCGATTATTTTAAATTTGGATGGCCTGCATGGCAAATTGTGACACGACGTTAGTCGTGATCATGGCATTAAAATACCGCAAAAAAAGCGTTTATTTAATTTGAATTTTTAATCAGGCACTGGAATAAATGAGTGATCAATTACCTAGTTAAATTTGCTATAATAGAACAAGTTCTATTTGTTACTTGTTTAGTAAGGATTATTTGGAACTGGGAATCACTAACCCAGGTAAAAAAAAATTAAACGAAAAAATATGCATGGGGATGACAAAGAATCAAGAAAATAAAAGAGAAAAATAATACACAGAAATTTGAGTAATTAATCAGTTGAATCAGTATGGGGTGAAAGTAAAGATAAAAGCGAATTATTGAGGGTTCTTTTTTTGTACTTGAAATAATATCTTTTTATTCAATTGCCTCATTTATGCTTTAGGACTTAACGCCACTACTTCATATTTAGAGGGTAATTAAATGTAAACATATAATATTCTAATATTATTAACAAATAGCACAGTTCATAATGTCGCATTAAAATGCAGAGCAATTTTACGTGAACAAACGTTAATCACAAAAACCAATCGACGACCAAAATCTCTGCAATATTGTGGGAAGGGTTTAGGATGGATATTCTTTGTTAATCTATGATAAAATGGAGAATTTGTCTGTGTGTCTGTCTCTGATAACTACAGAACTGTTTATCATAAGAATTCCGCACCCGCCTCTCACCGACCAGAATGCTGACGTAAAATATCCTCAGTGGTTGACGGATCATGGGTTAGAGCAACACCTCTTAGAAAGAGTAGGCCTCTGCACGGGTTACCATAAATATCCTTTAGTACCCCGAACGTAATGACATCTTTCTTATTTTTCATCAACTGCGCAGTTAACTTCGTCATATCGGACTACTAAATTTATCCGTGTTGAGGCCTTCCTTCTTCTAGGAGGTGTTTGTTAGAGCACCCTTGCCTTCAGGCTAACCGTGGGAGGCTCTCGTGGTCTTCCTCTCCATGTAACGCAAATGCGGGTTAGTTCCATCAAAAAGTCCTCCACGAAGGCAAATATCTCTTAATACTTGATCTAGGAGTTCCCTTGTCTTCTGGATTGGGTTCAAAATTACAAGGCTACGGAGATGAACATTAGTAGTCGTAAACCCAAAATATTGGGTCGGCTGTTCACTGACGGTTACAATAAAAAAAGCGTAAATTTGAGTCGCAGTTAATCAGGGGATAGAGCTTTCGCCTCACAATAAGGTGACCCACGTTCAAATCTCAGCGTTGGCTGGTCGATATGAATTATGCTTCTAGATCATGTTGATCACAGAGCTGGCATAAAATATATTCAGGGGTAGACGGATCATGGGTTAGAATCCCCTGGCCGTCGGGCTAACCATGGAAATTTTTCGTCCATGTAACGAAAATGCGGGCAACTTCCATCAAAAATTCCTCAATGAAGGCTAGTTTGTCCCAATTCTTGATCCAGGAGTTTCCTTGTAACCGTAGGAATTCGGGGTTTTCCTTTCCATGCCGTAAACTCAAAACTGGGTCGGCTTTTCAACGATGGTTATAAAAAAATATTAACATAAAATTAACATGAAATTAAAATATTTCAGAAAAATAAAAGTGCAAGCTCAAAGGCACAAGTCCATAATGGGAAAGCGCCCGTAGCAGCGTAGGATAACATTTTCGTTCATGGTTTCCTCGTTAATTCTTAATCCTTATGATGAGCCCTATTTCTCCAAGAAGTTAGTCGCAACATTTACAGGACACCCTGTATAGCTGTATAGTTAATAGTTTTAACAAAAACTTGATAATTTTAATTAAAGTTTTAACTTTCAAACGTGTCCAATTCCTCTAATGGCGTTTTCATTTATAGCTGAGAACCATCTGAATTTATTTTTTTTTGCATCGCAGTTCCCGGAGCTTGAGTAAAATTATGTATTATTCTAATGTATACAACACTCACGAATCTTTTAAATTTAGAACGCATTTCTCGGATATCCAGCAAATCATATTTTTCAACTTCACATTGATGCTTCTCATATCATATTTCCATTTCGTTTTCTTGAGATTATAGATCTCTATAATCTAAAATGCATTTTTTTAACTCTATTTTAATTTTTTATTATCTCCTTATTTTTTGAGTTCTCATAAGATACAAAATTTACATTTTTGCCCTATCTTCGTAATAAAAAAGATATTTTTTTGAAGTGTCTAAAAAGGGGAGAGACATTTAAAAAAAATCCTCTAATACATATTGTAGAGAATTTAATTATAAATGATCAAATTCTACGAAACGCAGAGTAAGATGCATTTTTAGGGACAATTTATTTTTGAATCTTTTACGGGCTTCAATTTTTTCTTTTTCTATTTTTGAGTAAATATTTTTGAGGCTTATACAAAAGTAAAATTTCGCTACATAAAGATGCATTATAAAGAATTTGATTTCGATGCATTACAAAGAATTTGATTACCACTTTGATTTCGATGCATAAGAGAGAATTTAATTTTGATGAATTACGAAGAATTTGATTTCGATGCTCTTGCAAAGAATTTGATTGATGAATGTATAGTTTCTTAAATATAAGTTTGAAAAATGTGAATTACACGAAAATGTGATTAAAGTTTACATGCGACAGACTAATACATTACACAGTGGGACACTTTCAAAAATTCGAATTTCAGAACTATCTGCGATCTCAATTCTATAATCCACTGCTGTGCCGAGCCGAAACTACTATTTTGGGAAGGAAGAAGTCGTATTAGTTTTCTACTTTCATAAGCTAACAAAAAACGCTTATTTTTCATATGAGCGTAGTTAATCGTAATGTATTGAAAAAAAAGTATATCTCAAAATAGTTTATAGCTATTATATCTCTACGTTTATATCTAGTTTATATCTCATATATCTCTCAGTTTATATCTCATATATCTCTCCGTTTATATCTTACATATCTCTCAGTATATATGTCATATATCACTCCGTTTATATCTCATATATCTCTCAGTATATATCTCATGTATCTCTAAATTTATATCTCATATATCTCTCACTTTACACCGAAGAGCCATTACATTATGAACACCCTCCATCTATAACAACGGGCTATAATCCGGTGGCGGATGTTGTATGGTGTGGGCAATGTTTTCATGGGGCACATTAGGACCCATAATCCTCATAGAACAATCCCTGACGTCTGTAAGGTACTTGAACATAGTTGTAGACCAGGTTCACCCATTCATGGCAACAGTTTTTCCTGCGGGGGATGGTGTTTACCAACAGGATTGCACCATGTCATAAGGGTTGAATCGTCATGGATTGGTTCGAGGAACATTCCAGTGACTTTCAAGTCATGTCTTGGCCGCCAAATTCACCTGACCTTAATCCAATAGAGCATTTGTGGTCCTACTTGGAAAACCAAATTCGTGCTGCCACGCTACCCCCTCGCAATGTGATGGAATTGCAGGACCAGTTGGTAAGCGCTTGGTACCAGATACCTCAGACTACCTATCAGCACCTTGTGGAATCAATGCCACGGCGGGTGCTGGCAGTTTTGAGGGCTAATGGTGGTCCTACATGTTATTAGCAGGGTGGTCATAATGTAATGGCTCTTCGGTGTATATCTCTCTATAATTAATATCTCAAAAACAAACGTATCATTCAGTTGAAATGTATAGGAGAAAACTAACCGTCCCCACAAGGCTAAACATAACAAATGGCGACTAATAAATTGTCTGTCAGTCACCACTTTTATCGTCGAAAATGCATCCCATGTGCACTTTTTTAAATCAATATGGCATTATTATGAATATTTTATAGTTTTTTGAAAATTACTTATTTTATGCTCGTTTCTTAAAATTATTCTTCATTTAGGAATGAACCTTGTAATGTTTTCCATATTTTGAGAAATCTTCAGAAGAAATGTCTTGCATTATTAATCTCAACCAAACTCTTTAATCTCTTATAATTTTCATTTTTTTAAAAAAGTGGCCTCGTATTTTAAAAAGTGTTCACTGTTAGAAATGCTACAACAAATCCCTGATAAGTAACAAAATTTCCCAATTTTGCTCTAGATTGAAAAAAGTAATTTCAATAAAATGCTTAAGTAAAATTTTTCTCCAATGAAATTGCACATTGCTGAGAAAAAGGTTTTTGTGCTGATATAAAATGCTGTGATTTTTTTTTTTTTAGTAGAAAACATTTAAATAGACTTAACCAAAAGTTAAAAAACATTTTAACCAATAAAACTCCTTTACTTTCTTTTTTTCTTTATTTATTTTTTGGAGAAACTTCTAGAATATAAGTGAAACTTGGCTAACGAAAACCAAAAAGAAATGTGTACTGCTCAAATAAATATCGATTTTGAAAACGGTGAGCAAAACAAATTGCGATGGGAGCACAGCCAACCACTTACCAGAATGCAATTACGTTCTAGTTTGCTTTTTTCCCCAACAGATAGCGCACGGGAAATCGAAATCTTTATATAATATATTTGGAGCTTTACTTTTGCATGCATTTCTTTACGTGACTTTACATTTCTACGTATATGGGTAAAGTGAAAGAAAAATGTTCTTCGATTGTGTGTAGAATGTTTTTATCGAAATACTTTGGTCCTCCTGCTATAGAAAGACTTAAAATTTATTTAAATGTTAATAACAGTTTTTGAGTCGAATGCACACACATTATTTTCTTCTTCTGTTTTAAAATAAAATTTTATCTGGTAATCGATATTGTAGAGTACTTCCATTCAATGCAAAGTGAAAAACAACAGAACTCGCTCCTAAAAAATTCAAAATCAAGGCTTAGTTTTAAAGATTCTTGATTTTGCATCTTAGTTAGCATTTTTAGAAACGATTTTGAGAATCTATGAAAATCGTAATGGACCCATTTTGATGTTTAATAACTCACAAAAAAATGAAGATATAAACAAACTTATGGCATTTATTGATGGAATAACTCATATATTTTCTTTTTCAGGTTTGAATATCTTTACTTTTGTAAATATCGTCTGCGCGTGTGGTTAATTTCAGATAATTTCATTTCCCAGTCTAAATATCTGTACTCTTCTAAATATCGTCTGCTTATTAATTGAATTTTTCTCTCTTTTGTTTTTTGGCAACTATTGCAATGTTATGTTTACTTTTGATGTTTTTGTTCTATGTGGTGTTTTATTCGAGTGGATATTAAGGAGAATGCATACACCACAAGAGAAAGCACAGATTTTATGGTGGTTCTTAGAAACGAAATCGATAGTGCAAGCACAGAGAAATTGCAGAAGAATTTACCAAAAAGATCCTCCATCCAAAAGCAGCATCTTGCGGTGGAAAAATAATTTTCTAGAAACTGGAAGTATCGCAGATAAGAAACGTTCCGGACGTCCCTGCACAAATGATTTTGACGTTGAGCGTGTCAGACAGACATTTTTACACAATCCTAGAAGATCTGTAAGATCAGCGGCAAGAGAATTGGATATGCCAATTTCGACGGTGTACAAGGTTATTAAGAAACAATTAAGACTGCATGCATACAAAGTTCAAATTGTTCAAGGTTTGGAACCGGACGATAGGCCTGGGAGGATGGCGTTTGCAACAGATATGGTAGGAAGGATAGAAATGATGCTGATTTTCTGAAGCACATAATGTTCTCCGACGAAGCATCCTTTCATGTTTCTGACATTGTTAATAGCCATAATGTGCGCATATGGGGATCTGAAAACCCCCATGAATACCGTAAGGCACAAAGGGATTCTCCAAAGGGAAGGTTAATGCGTGGTGTGGACTAATGCACGACACCTTTAATTGGGCCTTTCTTTTTTAAAGAAAAGACGGTCTCATCAGTCGTATCCTTAGACATGTTGAAAAACTTCGTATTTCCACAACTAGAAGAGCTTCAGTCACATGTCTTTTTGCAACAAGATGGTGCACCACCTCATTGGGGTATCATCGTTCGTAGTTCTTTGAATGACCATTTTCCAGGAAGATGGATTGGGCGAGGAGGTCCAATTCCTTGGCCACCCAGATCACCTGATATAACGCCGCTGGACTTTTTTCTTCTGGGATTTATAAAGGGCAATGTTTACAGGAGGATCGTGTCGAACATTGATGACCTAAAAGTCAGAATTACAACCGCAATAGCCTCTGTGGATGCCGACATGCTTGCCGCTACCTGGCGTGAAATTGACTATCGACTTGATATTCTCCGTGCGATGATTGACAAGGGTCATGAAACTTTTTGAGTCTATCTAACCATTTATGTTATTAATTTTAATCTATCTTTATTATTTTATGAGTTATTAAACATCAAAATGGGTCCGGGACTTTATAAACACCCTGTATATTGTTTGAAAATAACATTATTAAATGACATTTTTTTCATTTTATTTTCAAATGATTCTGATAATACCGTTTTGAAAAAATCTAGCGAACTTTATTGAAATGTCTTAGATATAAAATGGAGAGAAAAATGCGAAAATTCCATAGACTTCTTTTTGAATGTCTGTTTAGATCTTATTTTTGCTACTCTCGAAATTTTTTCTGTATAAATAAATATAAACAATCCTTTCTTTATAAGAAATCCGAAAGAATTATTTTCATTAATGCAATTAAAAAAATCGAAGCATATATTTTTAAAAATTAAGTAAATAAATGCAAAAAAAAGTTTGTAACCTTACGAATTAACTATAATTACTATTCAATGTTTCTGTTTATTTATTGATTTACTTTTATGTAAAAAAACAAGATTTTATTTTAAAGCAGTAAAAATATTGAGATAGAGAATGTTTATAATCTTTATTAATTTGTGTTGTGCGTAAATTTTTAAAAGCTTCGGAATAAAATAGGCTCCTTCCCCGATAACGTAACTGTCTTTTTTAAGGTGTTCCAATGCGGAAGGAATTTGTAATTAAGTTTTCACATTACTTGAAGAACTTCCAAACTTTCTAAGACATTCCATTATAAGTACCATTTGGAAGATGTGACAAAAGACTCAAGTTTAATACTTCACTACGACGAACTACTCCAGGAAAGCAATTGGTTTTTAATTTGGTTAATGCATCAAGTAATTGGATTTCATAGCTAAGAATTAAATTGTTGGCTCAATTATTTAGAAGTTTTATCCAAGTGTAAGAAAATCATTCTCTGTACGAAAAAAAATCTAAATTTTGAATAACTTATAAAATGAATCCATTTAAGCATGTTAATTTTTTAATTGTCTATAACATATTGTGTATGAATAAAGATTCAGACATTAAAAAAGTTTTTTGATTTTTTTTTGTTTAATTTTGATGTTTGTTAAATGGTGTGTAGCCTTTTTAAACAAAAATTATAATCATATTTTTAACGGAAAAACAAATATGAATTTTTGAAGGCAGACTGAAATCTGCACATTGAAATCTTTTATTCCCATTAAACGTTCCATGTGAAATTGTGAGTAATGATGAAATTCATTAAATTTAACAAATTAATTTTTTTTTTAAACACAGTTGTAAAAGAAAATATTTTTACTACACTTATAGCCAGGTTTTTTGAGTGATGGGATGAAAAAAACTTGAAATGTAAAACTTGAAATCTTCACCTGTATTTTTTTTTTAATTATTTTTTTGTCTTTCTAAATTCAAATAGATTTGTGATTGAAAAAAATAAATTACTAGAAAATAAGATAGTAATGCAATATAGTTTAACCTTTTGACGCAGATGCTTCACATCGGTGTCCCTTTTATATATATTTTTCTGACGTTCTACTTGCGAGCAAAATTATATTTTGATATTCTTTAATTCCAGAAAAAACGGGCAAATGGTTACTTTAAAAAATTTGTCAGATTATCGAAATTATATTTGCATTAAAATATGAATTCCGAAAGAAATAGAAGAATTTTTTCATTCATATTAAAAAATTTATCAATCATTGATTTTGTAAATTAAAGACATTTCATTAAGGAAGAAATGTTTCTCTTAAATCTAAATAACTGCAAATAAATGTTAACTTCAAAAATTATTGATTTTACCTTTAACACAGAAAGAAGACATCGGTGTTTCATGCTCTATTTCGTAATCATAAACTATTAAAATGCTCAATATAATATTTTTCCTTTTTTTCGACCTAAATCAATACAAATGAAAAAAAGTATGAAATATATGCTTAATAAAAATTCTGTGTCAAAGGATTAAGCACTGAGTTGTCATTATTAAGGACTGCAGTTCGATCCCCGATTGCGGCCAACCCAGCTTCAAATCATAGGTCACTAACTTGTCTAAGAAGTAAATGTTGATTACTTTGCCACTATCCTACCATTTGACATTAAATTGTGAAGCCTCATCCTCCATGACCCCCTGTTCCATAACGCGGGAACACTTTTACAACTTAACTTCAGGCTAAAAGGATTTGTACTAAAATACACATATTAAATTTACTGCTTAGCAAATTTCCTTATTTCGATATAGTGTATGGTCCTATACTTATAGTACTTTTGGAGGTGGGGAGAGCGCATTATCAATCATTCTTCAACATTTTTCCTTCTTTAGCAATGTGCTAAATAATAGTTTCAAGCAACTATTAACTAACATAGTGCTAAAGAAGCAATATGAGTAAACCTATTTAAAAAAGTATTTTCTTTAAATAAACACATAAAATTTTTAACCATTATGTTTTCTTATAATTTTAAAAAAATCTTATGAATAAAGTAAAGTAATTTAGTGAAGAGATTTAACAATCAAAATTTGGAACCTCGTATTATTTATTATTTTGGCGTTTTATTCTTTTTCTCGTGACCATCAGACAGAATTGTTACGTTTTTGTACACAACTATGAAATTCAGTTCATCAAAGTCAATTTCACCGGTAAATTTTTTTAAAATTTAATAATAACACTGAATTTGGGCAATATTTTATGTAAGAAAAAACCCGAGATTTGAAAGAACATTTGGAGGAACACTCGTAGGAAAAGAAGTGGTGAGTAAAATTTTTGCAGGGGATATTATTTTATTACATCAAGTTAAATAAAAATTATGTGCAAAAATTTAAGATAATGCATTTTTACAATGTTAAATTTTAAAAAAAAATTAAAATTATCGAAAAGAACTTTCCCACATATAACATTTCCATTTAAAATTATTTTAAGCTCTTGAAAAAAATTGTAATCAAAATTAGGCTGAATGAATTTCGCTGTAGGACAGCTAAAACTGTCATTTGTTTAAAATTTCTCTCACTATAAGTGTGGTCAAATATGTCTGACCTGCGACTTTGATTTATCTAGCGTGGAAATATACTAATGCTATTTTTACTCCCTAGGGCAGTTCGAAGATCAAATCTTAAGCCTGTTACTGTCTATTTTAACGTCGTGGATGATTTTTATTGAGACAACAGCACAGATTGACGCAGGCTGCTGTACAACATTTCTGATTTTATAGTTTATTAAAGATTTAGATAGTAATTGAACTTGGTATTTAGAACGTAATTAATCTTCATTCGAGCAGTAGTTTTTCGCAGTGCTATGAACTTATTTAACAGTACGAATTATTACTGTTGTCGTTACATATGGCTTTATTGGAAATATCAATCCATATACAATGTTCAGCTTTAAGTAGACACAAACAAGGAGTAAAAAGGAACAAAATTACATTAACAAAGAAAACACATGACAAACGCAAATTAACACAAAAAGAACACAAAGATAAAATGAAAGTAAAAAAATATATACAGGGAAGAAAGAGGAGTAGTCTTTAGAGAGAGTTCGTGTGATTTCTGGCATTCCAGTAAATTTTTACAGAGATCACCCCGCTCTTGAGATTGTTTGTCTAGTAAAGAGCATACAAGGAAGTGGTCTGAGTTCATGATTCCCGAATTGCTGATTTGGCACTCTCTATATGAAAGGATACCTATTCTGTTGAGGTGCTCTGCCAAGCAGTCATGGCCTGTTCAGAGTCTGAAGTTTGCCACAGCCTTCTTACGAGGACTGTGACAAAATTTGTTCCAACTGTTTCGGATGTTAGTCCAGGGTTTTCCGGTGGAGTTTACTGCTTGGTTGCGCTTTAGGTCGGTCATAAGTTTCTCGAAAAATTGTTTTTTAAGGGAGTCTGGTGGAATCGGTTTATTACATTGTGGTTCGAGTGTCCCTTTCTTGGCTAGTTGGTCTACCTTTTCATTGCCATTGATTCCCACATGCGAAGGGATCCACTGGAACATAATAATTTTGTTGGCATTCTCGAGAAAAATCAAATTATCTCGAATTTCTGAAACAGTTTGAGTATCTAAATCATGGTTTATGGCTATTGCCTGGATAGCTGCCTTAGAGTCGACAAGGATTACTGCTTTAGTGAAGTAATTGATCTTATTCTTAAGGTATTCCTGGGCTAGCGATATAGCGAAGATCTCTGCATCAAAATTTGACATATAGTATCCCATAGGGGCGCTGTGAGAAAAGAGCTTACTCCTGCTCCGGTGCTGTCTTGTATTGTTGAGCCGTCAGTGTACACTCTCGTCCATTCTGGTTCAGGGTATTGTTCTTGTAGCATGCATAATGCATTTATTTTTAGTACTGTGTCAAGTATGTTTTACTTACCCAAATCATTGATATCTAGTTGGTGCCTGACATCTATGAACTTGAGAGGGTTTGTTATGTTCTTGTTACAGATAATTGGCTCATCTTCTTGAAACTCATGCAGTAATTTTTCACATACCTCTAGAGGAGAAATTCGGGTCTTCATGGAACTTGGTTTACATTCATTTATCCATTGCGCTCTCTATGGGAGGCTTTCATTTTAACATAAGTGCCAACTGCTTGTTTTTTGATTTCAGTGGTAATTGAGCATTGTTTTGGGCTCTTTCCAAAGAGTCGAGCTTTCCTTGTGTGGTAGAAACGAATTATTACTTTTCATTATCAGTTTCGGGAATTTTGCTAATAAGCTCAAATCAATCTGTGAAAGAAAGATCTTAAGAATCATTTTTGGTGGAGTCAAGGGGCTCAATTTTTACGAAAGAAGAGGAAATACAGATATTTAAAAAAATTATAAGGACATTAATGTAATAAAATTTCTAAAGTTGAACAGAGTGACAGATTTGTCGTTTAGATACAACTGACTGACACTTATACAATTAAAACATACTTCTTAATTCGATTTCTTCGAAATAACAAACAACAAGTTCGATAAGTAATAAATAACAAAATTTAATTAAAAACGATTACTGATGAAGATCGAATCATAGTTTTGGATTTTAATCCCGAAATTACAT
This sequence comes from Parasteatoda lunata, assembly GCA_949128135.1. Lineage (NCBI taxonomy): Eukaryota > Metazoa > Arthropoda > Arachnida > Araneae > Theridiidae > Parasteatoda > Parasteatoda lunata. The sequence continues at coordinate 88,799,007 of OX421971.1, forward strand.
CATAAATGATAATAAGTAATTTGAAATAATTGTATCTCTTAGCCAAGTTTTTATTTATCTTTACCCCTGGTTTCTCTCCACCACCGATATTAAACAGAGAATATCTGCTTTATGACAGGATAGAAATAGCTCTATTGAACCCTTCGAAGGCAAGCTTTTGATCTGTCATGTGACAAAAAACGTTCTAAATATTTCAGTTAAATCGGGTAGCGCAGACAATTTTTCGAATCAATCGAGCGAAAGCCAGTAGTTCGAATTTTGTTCTAATTGCAAAAGGGCCTTGGGCCTTCCAAAAAGCTAGTAGTTGGATTGAATTTCGTAACAGTTGCATAAGGCCCTTAGGTATTGAACTGGCAAGTTCTGTCAACAAGGACAGCTGAATGAAGTAATGTTCTAGAGAAGGCTAAGACCCACCCCGGGCTGTTACACTGGTTTTATGGTTTGCCCAGAAGTTTTTATATTTAGCCTAACATGAATCACAAAATAAATGCAAATTCCATTACTATAAAATTGAAATAGTCCTTCTCCCTTCTCGAAAGCAAATCAATTTCCATAAGATTATCAACAAATGATAAACATTATGGACGGAGGCCTCCTCGAAAAATGAAATCATATTTGTAGTAAAAAGTTCTGTCACACCCTGGGATGTGATTCTAATTAAATAAGCTATACGGAGAAAACAATTTTGGAAAAATTACCGTACTAAATAGTAATAACATTTCTGGTAAAAAGAATATAATTCTGGTAATACAAATCAAATTATACGGTATTTAAACCATTCATTTGGTAATTTTTGCATTCATATGGTAACGCTTTACCGTAAGTTCTGGTTTTCAAAACTATAGTTCTTATTACCACATATTTAGCAAAAAATACAAAACTGGGAAGTAAATTTAATCGAATAAATGGTTCGTATTATTTATTTTGGAAATTTATGGAGGAAATTTAAATTGCATAGTTTTCATAACTTGTTAGATATGTTCTTAAAAAAAGGTTAATCATCTTACAGTTACCAATCTTGCGCAATATCTCTTGAAGATCTAAACAGTGATTGAGTTCACGTCAATTAATATTATTAGTAATTGTTACATATCACTAAGCTCTAACAGTATATAACCCGTTGATAATCAGAAAGGATCTGGACATCTCCTATAAACTATGAATTTTTCCTATTTGAAACAAACATTTATATAAAATTTTTTATTTGTAAATTTTATCATATATGCTTAAATAACTAAATATGTACTAATTTATAATAGGAATGTAAATCAGTATATTTATAATAAACAAATACAATTCTTAATAAATTTTCATAATAAACTTTTGTAACTTTTCAAATAACTTTTTCTATCGCATAGTAAAAAAAAATATCTACTCAAATTAAAACTAAGTTTTAATCTTAAGCGATTTCAATAGAAGTGTACTCATATTTAACTTAAGTATAAATAAGTACAAATATTTTAAGTATAAATTTTAAGTACAAATTTAACTTAACAATTATATTTAGGACGCAATTATATTCAAGTCCAAGAAATTAATCAGTCTGTTCCTTAAATTTTCTTTGAGTTAGCCATTATAATTATTTATCGCTTTTTAAAGTTAAAGATTTCCTGTTTACGCACATTGCAACTATAAGCGGCTAAAAAAGTATTACAATCCTTGTTAATAATTCATGAATGATTTTTGCTATGAGCATTAAACGCAAAAACAAGATTATCATTACGATTAGCTGTCAACAGTATAAAATTAGAATAATAAAATTTCTGTTTTGTATGGAAATTGTATGGAAAAAAAATTGTTTCAGTCTGATATCCAAAATGTGACGATTGAAAAATAGATTTGTTCATCAATGAAGTTCACGAAGGAAAAAAAAAAAAAAAAAAAACCAAAAAAAAAAAAAAAAAAACCATGACTCATCAATTAATTATTATCAGATCACAAAAACTGTGTATTAGTTCCCTCTACTTCATTCATTTAAGGTAGTAACCTTCAAAACAATATATATCTTTGCAATTTTAGCAAAAAAATTTATTGTGTTTGGAGAGATGAAGTTTTGATTTATTTTATATAAAATTAGAAATAAATAAATCGTCGGTTCTTCCAATTGTTTCAGAGCGGTAACATGTTTCTATCGATTCGAATGTTTTTTAAATTTTTATTTGAAACCAGCCGCCTGCAACAACCAGCTGGTTCACATACACGAACTTATCGTTTCCACATTGTTTTCCGCTTGCACGAGCCACCGCTTCACATTGATTCGACTCGGCAGCATTGCTTTGTTACCGAGGTATTGATATTTTAGAAATAAATGAACACTGTTTTTCGAAGCACTGTCACAGAGGGGAAAAAAAGGATACATTAAAAACTTTTCGTGCAAAGAGAAGAAGAAGAAAAAAGAAGAACGTCTATTTTTTTCTTCACTCAAAAATTTAATTTAAATTTTATGGCAATTATTGAGGGTCGTGATCAAGAATTTTTGATTATGATATGATGATTGATAGTGAAATGATGATATGGTTTAATTCATATCATCATTTTATTTTACATTATTCAGTGCGATTCAAGCTAAAATAAATAGTCTTTAGTTTTTTAAAATGTTTAATATTTTATTTAAAAGATTTTTCTCATTTTGATATTTTTATAACCCTTATAGATTTGTCTTTTTCAAAAGAAATTTTCAAACTTGAGAACTATTTGTTCAGGGGCAAGCAAGCAAAAGTTTGGTCGGCATAATCAAGACAATCCATCTCAAAATATTGCACGCGTCGTAAATCATTGTTTTCAGAATTCGACACCTGCAAGTGACATAGTGTGGGTATCTCGATCCTGATTGGTTGTTGAAACGTGGCATTTGTTTACGTTAGCAACTGCTCTTTCCATTCTATTTCGAGTAAACCAAGCCCGTCAAGTATCAATTCTCTTAAGTGGCACATTCTATATTCTTACACAAAGATTCTTTACAACGACTTCAGTTCTTTCACTATATATTTCTTACTCAACACAAAGACAGGCATGAAGCCATGTAGAACTTAAACAAACTAATTATGCATCAAAGTCATTGGGTACACAAAACAAAAATACGTCATGGTTATTACAATAAAATATATAAACAAATAATAAATCTAAGTTAAGTAAAAGACGTAGACGAGAAAAAATTATATATAAACAAATTCGATTTGCTATACGGTGCTGTATTTAATTAACTTCACGTTAATGACATTCTAACTTATGTGGAGAAACTTAGCTCAGCTTTTACACGCCAGCCATCTTGTTTATAAACAATCAGTTGGCGCTGACGTCATAGGTTACATGGGTGGGTATTCGAGATCTTCTTCTTCTCAAAGTGCAAGCATCCAATTATAGAAAACGATGTAAAGAGTGTTTTCTTTTTAAGTATGCAATAATAGTTTAAGTACCTAAACCATAATATTGATAAATTTGAAACATAATGTGTCAGAAGAGTCCATTCAACATTGAACCATAATATCGGTAAGTTGAAGCACAATATCTCAGAAAAGTCGAATCAACGTTGAACCATGATGTCGGTACGCTGAAACACAATATCGCTTACATTTTCTGCCTTTATAAATTATTAAATTGAGCTTGTGCAAATCAAGTTAACGATGGTTTAATTTAGACGATAATGAGGCTTAACTTAGCACCATATTTAAGTTTCAATGCGAGTTGAAATTCTAAAATCGTAAAAATTTCGCATTTTTTATTTTTTTATTCTATTGCTGCATTTTTTTTTATACATTAAGGTTGAACATGTACAAAAATGCTAACTGTGTAGAACTTTTTCACATATATTAATTGTATCGCTTTATATATATATTTTTTATTCATTGAGATTGCAATGCGCAGCAAATTTTGTTACAGTGCGGAATTTTCACACATATTTTAATTCATTTTTTTTTAATAATTATTTATTTATTAAAGACGTCACACGGACCGAAATTTCTAACCGCGAAAAATTTTCTCACACATTTTAATTCTATTACTACGTTTTTTTATTTCTCAAGGTTGCAACGCGCACCAAAATTCTATCAGTGTCGAAATTTCTCACACATTTTGATTCGTTTATTACTTTATTAATCGAGCATACAAGGAGCACTAAAATTCTAATAGTTTCTAGAATTACTTCGCATATTTTAGTTCTTTTGCTACATTTTTATTTTACTTATTGCGGCTGAAACGTACATAAAAATTTTACAGCGAAGAATTTTCTCACACGTTTTAACTATATTGATTATTAGTTAATATTTTAAGCTAATGATCATACAGAAAATGAGAACTATATTCTTCACCTGCCAGACTTTTAAAATAAACCACCTATATCATCATCTGTAAATTTATTTAAAGTTATCCTTAAAATGTCGCCATAAACGATGTTAAAAACTAAAATTGATATCTTACATGGACACGTTTTCTATCATTGTAAATGCAATCTTTTTAGGTGCAACAAAAAAACGAGTACATATAAAACTAAAAGCTTTTTCGATCGCATCTTTTTGGGAAATATATACCCTTACTCAATATACGCGATATATGGGCCTTTTTTAGAATTCTATACTCTTTTTAGACATTAGTTTTCTTTTAAGATGCAGTACTTCCATTTTCTGTCTCATAAAATATACGAAGAGTTGCGAGATACGATGAATAAAATCAATAAAAAATGTTTTTCAAGGTTTTAAAATAAATGTTTTTTTCACTAAAATATATATAAATTCAAATTTTCAATGTCTCGCCATAAATCGCTAAGAGCATATCCGAAAATGCAGTTATTTCATCTTAAAAATTTAATTTTGTGATATTAACATAATAAGTGCATTGACCTATCATTCCGAGACAATTTTCTTTTTTTTAAAAATTAATTATTTATTATATATTCGTCATTATCCAGGAAATAAATCATTTTTATATGCAATCCTAACAGCTGTTGAACTTTAATCTGCTAATAAATTTTGACATTTTTTTCATTTCTGGATACCTTCTAAAATGAATATTATTATTATTTATTTCATTTTTTTCTTTTTATTAGGCTGCACTATCTCTTTTCAGAGAGAGAATGCGTTATTAATAGGTTATGTATTTGAATAAATTTGTTATGAGTAATTACTAGTCTATTCCCCACTTATTTATTGAATATGCGATCATTATGAGAAATACATCAAAATGTGATTTTTTTTTTCTGTATGTCGACAAAATGAAAAAGTTTCTGTTGATTCAAAATCTCAATTAAAAATCCACTGTATGTATTGATTAACTCCTGTAACTAGTTTCAGCCCTTTTGTAGCCAACTCATTTCGGCGAAATTTGTTTGAAAATCACGGATTTTTCTTTTAATGTTTAATATTTATAGAACTTTATATTGATCAGAGTTACACAACCTGGAAAAAATAAATGAGTAGTTGAGCTACAAAATTATTTTAGCAACTATATATTTGTTTTTAATAAAAAAAATTATTGGTAGCTAAAAACATCTAGATTTATCTCATTTTTGCTACCACTTTAAAAATTTTCCAGACCTGGTTTTTTACGAAACTCCTCCCTTTGGTATGAATCCCAGGTCTGGAAATTTATTTATTACATAATTTGATTCATACTAAAGGGATCAAGATCCCCAAATTATTCAATTGCGCTAAATTGACTTTTCTGAGACTGTATTGGGACTTCGAATGTACTTTATTTTCGCTAAAAAGCGCTTTTAAGTTTCAGTCATTTATAAACTGATTTTCGATTATTTTAATTCCTCTTTTGTTCGTTCGTAAAAGTCCCTATAGTCATTGGTAAGAGCATGTAAACGTTTTTTTCCCCTTAAATATTAATTTTTGATACCTAATGAGGAGATGATTTAAAAAATCATTTTTTACAAGGAATCTAAAGCTATATCTTGAATTTACTATTTTTAGATATCACTTTGAATATAAACTCACCTGAACTATAAAATGCAATTCATTTCAATTCTTATTTGTGAGGCTAGTGTTCCCCTCGCCAAATGTTGTCTTTTCCAAAGTTTTTATGCCATTCTATGTCCAGGCGATAAGAATTGTCAGTGATTAGTTGCGTCAGAATGAAGCAGCAGGTGTATCAAGGTTTAGACACATGTCTTAAATTTTATTTTTCAGGCTGAGAATAAGTCTAGTGACATTAACACTTTCCATATTTGAATATATGGCTAACTTTTGCCTCTTTGTAAGAAACTTTCTTGTTCAGTTTTATCGAGTCAAAAGTATATAATGCCAAGCTTATAAATTCTTTGATTTAAAATGGTAAAAGAAGAACTACATTGGAACTTTTAGCATCATCGTTCTCTTCTTGAAAAGATTGCAATATGATGATAAATAATTTTAATATTTTCTCGCAGAAACATAGCACCTCACACAAGATGATTTAGCAATTCAACCGCTAATTTTTTACGATAAATCAGAAACCTCTGTTATTTATTTCTAAGCTGTTTTACCTGTTCCAACGAATGGAAACATTGCTGAGGTTTAATAAATATTACAGCGAATTCCAGGGAAAATAGATTCATTCTTTCGCGTTCCATTCCATGCACCAAAACTGAAATTCTTGTCTTATTAATCAATCATTCTAATTTTCTATTTAGAATGTGCATGAGATTTAGGTATAAAGGCACCAATAAGGATTGCATTTTTCCCAACATTAATTTAATATTAAAAGTTTATAATAGGGGAAGGTCACTTGCGGACGGAATGGTTGAAATGGAATTTCGTTATTGTATTTAGCATAGTACACACAGAGGAAGCAAGCGGTTAGAATTAGAGAATGCGCAGAGGCGATATGCGCATGCTAATGTAAAAGTATGAGAATTTGCCTTTTCGTATGCCACTTATTTACCACTCGTTCCCTTATTAAGTCCCCTGCCTAAGATTAATGGCCTTCGAGCAGAAAAGGAAGAAAAATGTGAAACGAGACTTCTTTAACTTTTCTACATTTTTCACACTGAAACTTTTTAGATGAATAATATACATTACATGTCAGAAGCTATTGCACTTATAAAAATATCCATCTTTTTTTTTTTTTTTTAATTCTTTCAACATTCAAAAGAGTTGGGTTTTTTTCTCCCGCTAATTCAGTGAATTATTAATTCTATAAAGCTGCTTTGAAATTATAAGCTAAATTCAACTCAAAATAATCCAACTGGATGAGATTTAACACAAAATAAATTTTAAAAAATTGCCAAGAAAGTGTAGAAATTGAAAGAAAATGATAATTCGAGGATAATTTTCGCTCAAAACTTTCAAAACGGCGTGAACTGAGCAATGACAAAACATTACACATTACATTAATTATTAAGATTTATAATTTTCGAAATGTAGTGTGAAAGAAAGCAAAATAATCTTTAAAAAAATTTTGTTAAATTAAATTTCATAAAAGAAAAAAAAATCGAAAGGAAGGTTTGAGAGAGTAAAACAAAGTGAGAAAAAAAAAAGAAAATAATTCCAACAACTGAGCTATCAGATCTATTTGGAGTTTTTATGGATTTATTTTGCATAGGGATTAATAAAAAAACAGCCTGCTATTGTGACCCTAAAATGGAATATCTTCAGACATTACGAACCATTAGTTTAAAATGCTTTTCGTGGTGAAAAGTTATCCAAGAACAAAACTTGGAAAACAAAAATAATATTGAAAAATATTTACGAATAAATGAAATCTCTACGATAAAACAGTTCTTAAAATAATAAAATTTTAATGTTCAAAATTTTGTCATTCATGAAATAAAAATTATTCTAGTTTTTTTAAAAATAAAAACAAAGATATTTCAAGAATTTTACCCGCAATTCTTTGCTTAAAATTTATCCATTGCAACATTTCATTAAACGAAATACTTATAAGAAGACATCGATTCACCTGTTATTGATTTTGATCTACTAGCAGATGCACAAATCAATGATAATGAACTGCAACAGTTAAAATTAGATTCCAAATCCTTAAAATTTAAACAACACCAGCTACCATCTGGAAAACTCTTATATTGCGACATTTCTACTTCAAATATTAGACCATTCATACCTAAGAACTTTCGGATGAAAATGTTTAGTGCAATTCATGGATTAGCTCACCCTGGAATCCGCAGTACTGTAAAAGAAATGACTAAAAGATTTATTTGGCCAGAAATAAAAAAAGATGTTAAACAGTGGGCTCAAATATGCATTGACTGTCAGAAAAATAAAATAACAAAGCATACAAAATCTGAGTATGCGCAATTTCAACCACCAGATGAAAGATTTAGTGCAGTGCATATTGATTTAATTGGCCCTTATTCACCTTCTAACCGAAATACCTACTGTTTGACGTGCATTGATAGGTTTACCTCTTGGATGGAAATGGTACCGCTATCAATTATCACTGCTGAAAGTATCGCAAGAGCATTCTATGAAAATTGGATTACCCGATTTGGTGTTCCTTCTCGCGTTATTACTGACAAAGGAACTCAGTTCATTTCAGATCGATTCCGAAATTTGGCCTCATTATGTGGTGTAAAAATAAACCATACAACGTCTTACCATCCTCAAAGTAACGGGAAAATTGAACGCTTACACCGCACATTAAAAACAGCTATTAGGTGTCATAACTCTCTCCGCTGGACAGAAGCATTGCCAACAATTCTAATGGGTTTGCGAGCTGCAATGCATGATGATTGTAAGTATACAATAGCTGAAATGGCTTATGGCAAAACTATTAAGTTACCTGGCGAATTTTTTGAAGAATCTGAATTGCCAATATCTAATGATAATTTTGTTAATAATCTTCGAAATCAGATGGCACTCTTGAAGCCCTATCAATCCAAATTAAAATGTAAACAAAAAATTTTCATCCCGAAAGATTTGCATACATGTTCGCATGTGTTTCTCCGGATCGATAAAGTAAAAAAACCACTTGAACCCCCGTATGAAGGACCCTTTTTGGTATTACAAAGAAACACATAATATTTTCTAATTTCAATTACAAACAAGCAAGTTAATGTATCCATAGATAGACTAAAACCTGCGTATGTGTTGCAACCTGATGAAACTTTGCCTTCAACTTCAGAAAATGATCTTGCATCCGTTCCAGTGCCAAGTAAAGAAAAACAAGTAGACCAACAACCTGAGAAAAGAACAAAATGTGGAAGACGAGTTAGACTTCCTGTTCGATTTAAAGACTTTACTGACTCTTATTGAAATGTTTACTTAAAAGTTATGTTTAGTTCCTTATGTTTTCCTTCTTTATTTACATAATTTGTATATAAATATAGTTGTATTAATATGTATTCTACTCCTACCATGTTTTCAAAGTAGCGTAACTTCGTTACTGGTAGGGGAGTGATGTCGGGCTGGTAACTTCGTCACACTGTGGTAGTGATGTCAGGTTGGTAACCTCGTCATACTGTGGTAGTGACACCTATAGGTAAAAACAAGAAGCGCTACCGAAACAACTACTACTTACACTTCAGCCGGGGATTCCCCGTAATATGTAAACACTCAAGTGAGCGATTTAATTAGGAAAAATAAAGATGTAAATACAAAAGGTTGTCTCTTGTTTTTTGCAGTTTTAAACAATAATATTACATTGAATATTGTAATCCGCTACAACTTCTATCTTTTTAACCAGTTGTGATTTTCAAACCTGGAATAACATTTATATCCAATTAATGCAGTACTTAATATTTCTGCTATTTTTGTATAAAATTATTTAATTGAAATGCTTGTGTAGAAAGAAAATTCAAAACAAAGATTTTTCTAATAAGAATATAATAAACGAACTATGAATGCATATATACATTTATGAAACATTGCATCAGTTTTTCGCGTAGAATAAAAATAAGCAAATTCAACAATGTATAAGTATGTTTCTCTGATAGACATTCTCAACGTTTATTTCCGTATTTAATTGTTTTATTTTATTTTATAACCGTCGTTGAACAGCCGACCCAATTTTATTTGTTTACATCTACTAATGTTCAACTCCGTAACCTTATAAATTTGAACCCAATCCAGAAGACAAGGGAACTCCTGGATCGAGTATTGGGACAAATTTTGTCTTCGTGGAGGACTTTTGATGGAGCTAACCCGCATTTACGTTACAGTGAGAGGAAGACCACGAGAACCTCCCACGGTTAGCCTGACAGCAAGGGGACTTTAACCCATGATCCGTCTACCACTGATGCTGATGATATTTCAGGTCAGCACTGTGGTCGGTGCAAGTCGGATGCGGAATCCCGTATCGACTGGGATTCGAAATCGGATCGCCTCGTTGGAAGGCGAACACTCTATCCCCTGAGCGGCTATTATTTTTTTTTATTTTCTTTTATTTTAACGAAAACCATATTTCAGCTCATTCATTTTTCAGGCTATGAAAGCACTAAAATCAATTTAAGAACTCTACTAGATGCCGCTTTAGATCTGTAAATTCAACTGTCAGACGTAAAACCTAATATTTAAGACTATTTCGATAAAACGATACGTTGAAAAAAAAATTTCATTATTCATTTATACACGAAATATTTTCGAAATAATTATTTTATTACCGTCGTTGAACAGTCGACCCAATTTTTGATTTTACGACTACTAATGTTCAACGACGTAGCCTTGTAATTTTGAACCCAATCCAGAAGACAAGGGAACTCCTGGATTAAACATTAGGAGAAATTTTCCTTCGTGGAGGACTTTTTTGATGGAGCTAACACGCATTTGCGTTGCATGGAGAGGAAAGCCACGAAAACCTCCCACGGTTAGCCTGCCTTCGAAGGAGCTCTAATCCATGATCAATCTACCACTGACGTTATTTTACGTCAACATTGGGGTCGGTGCGAGCCGGGAGCAGAATTCGTATCGAGCACCCTTCACAGGGATTCGAACCTGATTCACCTTTATTGAAAGGCGAACACTCTATCCCCTGAGCCACCACGACTCTTCGAAATAATTATAAATAGACATAGAATAAATAGACAGCGGATAATATGCAATTGCATACGTGCATATGCAATTGCATATTTTAGCACTTTTTGCCATTTGTGCATATAAATGCATAAAAAGGTATATTTGCTCTTATAAAATGCATATTTTCAGCATTTTATGGCTTTTCCCTCCTAAAACCATATCACTATTCTTTTTATGTTAGCATAAGGAACGCTTTAAATTTTGTTTTGTCGTTCTTTATCACATGAAAGGGTCAGCTGGATTGATGTCGCTGGGGGTGATTGCAATCACGTGAAAAAGATGTAGAAATGAGGTGTGTGTCGGGAAGGGGGTACAAAGGGCCCACCCAAACAGACATTCGTCATAGAAACCTCAGAAAGGGATGGTCAGATATTCTATGAAGGGATGTCTTTTCCTGGAATAAATAATTGTCAATCTGTGTGGGAAAAATAAGGCTTCTATGGTAGGTAGAAAATGACCTCCCTTTCCTGTGACTGATTAGTTAAAAGGTGGAGTGAATACATTTTCGGAGAGAGCTGCTATTCTAACATATTTCGATAGTCCATCCGATAGATAGATAGTTTCGACATCCATCAGTTGAATACGTAGTTAGTGAAGCTTCGAACGTGATTTTTGACTGCTGAATTTTATAATATGCCAAAAATTAAGTCGACTAAATCAAATTTAATGAAGACATGGATTTCGGACTATGGGAAGGACTTTACGACCGATGGGGAAATAGTATTTTGTGTGATTTGTCAAAAACACATTTCCTGTGAAAAAAAGTACCAAATCGATCAACATATAAAGACTAATGCTCACTCCGCGAAGAAAAAGCAGAATACAAAAGGATTTGTTCAAAGTTTATTAACTATTCCTCTTCAAGCAGCTAAAAAGGAAAGTGATTTTTCTAGTGATTTATGCAAAGCCTTAGTAAGCAACAATATTCCTTTAAAAAGTCAAATAATCCAAACTTAAGACAGTTTTTAAAAAAATATTGTACCAATCAGATCATTCCCAATGAATCGACTTTAAGAAAGAACTACCTTCATTCGATATATAACGAAGTACTGGATAATATTCGACGAGATATTGGAGATGGCCCTATATGGATTGAAGTCGATGAGACGACAGATAAGTGCGGTCGCTATATTGCTCATTTTATTTGTGGAAAAATGGATAATATTCCTACTCGACCACATCTTCTAGCAAGCAAAGCCCTTGAAAAAGTCAATCATTCAACCATAGCAAGGTTTGTCAATGATTCTATAAATCAGATTATTATGGCCTGATAGAGATGGTTCTGAAGATGTTTTGATTTTTGTCAGTGATGCCGCTCCGTATATGGTCAAATTTGCAGCAGCACTGGAAATTTTTTATCCCAGAATGCTTCATATTACATGTTTGGCTCATGCTGTTCACAGACTGGCTGAGACTGTTCGAGAAGTATTCTCCTCTGTGAATGATTTAATTTCTAGTATCAAGAAAGTTTTTCTCGAGGCACCTGTGCGTATAAAATTGTATAAAGAAATGTATCCTGATTTGCCCTTACCTTCACAGCCTGTGATAACTAGGTGGGGTACATGAATTGAAGCTGCACGTATTAACGCTAATAATTTTGATGCAATAAAGTCAGTTGTAGATGCAATTGACAGTTCCTGTGCTTCTTCAGTTTATGTCACAAAATAATTACTACAGGATATCTCTTTGCAGAAGGACTTGGCCATAATTGACACTCACTTTTCTTTCTTAAGTGGAGCAATAACAAAGCTCGAAACAAGAGGTCTTCCCTTGGCTGAGACCATATCCGAAATTGAAAAAACTCAACAGTGCATCAATGCTCTTCCAGACTCAGTTGGGAAGAAAGTAAAAGAAAAATGGTGTTTCGTTCAAAACAAAAATTCGGGTTTTGCAGCAGTGAAGAAGATAAATGATTTTCTTAATGGAAACGGAACTGAACTTCCAGAGAAAGTAAAACCAATGAGTACGAAATTGTACCAGTTTTGTCCAATAACATCGGTTGACGTGGAGAGGTCATTTTCTGCTTTCAAAATGATCTTTGATGACCGACGACATTAATTCACCCTTGAAAATTTGGAAAAACACTTAGTTGTGTATTGCAACAAAAATTATTCAGTTTAATAAAATCTTTCCGGAAAATGCGACGATTTTTCTTCTCTCATTTATCATACTTCAGTTTTAGGCTTTTTCTTCAGAAATGTGTAGATTCAAGTAAGAAATATTTTGATTTTCTTCCTTTTAACAAAAAAATGTTTTAGCTGTGTTTGTTGGAAAAAGTAAGTAGTAGTATTTAAATAAGTTGAACTTTTGATTTCTATTTTAAATGCTTATTTCTAGTTTTAAGAGCATATATTCAAGTTTTTTAGTGCATATTTGCATGCATATTTTATAACCGTCGTTGAACAGCCGACCCAACTTAATGGGTCTACAGCTACTAATGTTCAACTCCGTAGCCTTGTAATTTTGAACCCAATCCAGAAGACAAGGGAACTCCTGGATCGAGTATTGGGAGAAATTTGCCTTCGTGGAGGACTTTTTGATGGAGCTAACCCGCATTTGCGTTACATGGAGAGGAAGACCACGAGAACCTCCCACGGTTAGCCTGACGGCAAGGGGACTCTAACCCATGATCCGTCTACCACTGAGGATATTTCACTTCAGCACTGTGGTCAGTGCAAGCCGGATGCGGAATTCGTATCGACTGGGATTCGAACCAGGTTCGCCTCATTGGAAGGCGAACGCTCTATCCCCTGAGCCATCGCGGCTCGCATGCATATTTTGTCCGTTTTTTAGTGCATATAATCCGCTGTCTATTAATAAATTTAGATCATTACATATTTTCATAGCAATTAATATAGTCTTTCGCAAATGCTTATGTAGTTTATTAAGTTTCAGAGTTTCGTCAAAAGAAGATCCGTTAATTTATGGTTTCACAGTCGAAAAAAAATGGCAACCACTGCCATACAGTACATCATTTTTACCAGAATATTTTTCTTCGCGAGCGAATGTTTTTCTCCCCGAAATTTAACTAAAAAATACTATAGAACAAAACGTATACAAATCTCGTATTCTTTGAAAACAATAGCTAATTCCTAATGGCCCTTCACACAGCTCTTACACTTTCTTAAAATAGCGATTCTCTTCTAATTGAACTAAAAATTAATTAGTCGTAAGTGTCAAATCTGTCTTCCGTCTTTAATAATCCTAATGGATTTGGTGTTTCACCTCAAATTTATCTAAGAGAAAATCATTAGTCAAAAGGAAGATGAAAACAAAAAGAACCCTGGATAGCTTTTGACACTAATTTTAATCATTAATTTTCCTTACATTTTATTTTGAAAACTGAGTTTAATTATTTTTGGATTTTCAGGATCTTAACTTGTTGAGAGAAAAAGGTTTTGTATTCTCTGTTTTTTTTATTTTCATCTTGACGAATGGTGCCAGGTACCAGGGCTCGAAAATTATCTTACGCGACATGATATTTTTATTTTTCCGCGGTGGCTCAGGGGATAGGGTACTCCCCTCCCTATGACGTGACCTAGTTTCGAATCACAACGGTTTGTTGATGCGATTTCTGCTCCCGGCTCGGTACACGGATCTAGGATTGGAATCCCCTTGCCGTCGGGCTAACCGTGGGAAGTTTTAGTGATTTTCCTGCATGTAATGCAAATGCGGGTTAGATCCATCAAAAAAGTCCTCAACGGATGCTAGTTTGTCGCAGTGCTTGAACAAGGAGTTTCCTCGTCTTCTGGTTTGGGTTCAAAATTACAAGGTTATGGAGTTCAACACTGATAGACGCAAAATTAAAATTGGGTCTGCTGTTTAACGCTGATTATTAAATAATATAATTTTAATAATATACTTTCAAATAATATACTGTAATCGTAGTGTTATATTATAATCATATAAAAATAATCATTTTTAAACAACTTATTAAAAAAATGCATGCTCATAAAGTTTTATTTAATCAAGTAAGATCTTACCGTTTCAGTTTTTTGGGATTATTTATTTAATAGGAATTATAAGTTTTAAAAACTAGATTTTCCGGTAAACCGTTACCATATGAACTGAAATATTCTCAAATGAATGGTTTAAATACCGTATATTTTGACTTTATTAACCAAAATTATGGCTTTTTTAACAGTTTGAAGTTTGCGGAAAGTGAAGTGAATTTTGCACCTTTCATAGTTTTTAGTACTTTTATTTCATGTCCTTAAATGGGCTTTAAACATTTTTTATACCAATAATTACACTAGTCATAGTGCAATATGATAATCATATTAAAAAAAAAAACGCTTTT
The DNA here is from genome assembly GCA_949128135.1 of Parasteatoda lunata. Taxonomy (NCBI): domain Eukaryota; kingdom Metazoa; phylum Arthropoda; class Arachnida; order Araneae; family Theridiidae; genus Parasteatoda; species Parasteatoda lunata. Next base: position 88,814,256 of record OX421971.1, read on the forward strand.
TAAACAACTTTAAAAAATTTTTTTGCATATGTATAATGAAATATTTGATCATTTTTTGTAAATATTTTTGATATATTTTAAGATAACAACACCCTGAGAGAGTGTTGCTGTTTGATATATAATGTATAAGAATGCACTATCATGGGAAATCTATAAATAAAAAATTTATATAATTTTAAAAGTTTATTTCTTCACACTTCAAATTAACCCATGTAAGTAAAAAAAAAAATTTTTTTTAATTCTATTTACATTTGAACAATTGTTTAACATTTTTAATGTTTTACATTTGTGCTCAACAGCTTGAATCGAATTGGTCATTAAATCGATATGACATTTAAAGAGAGACAGCAGTACTTTGTGTCAGTTTTACATTGCGATCTTTTTCTTCTAAAAATAACGTTTAACAAAATATTTCTAACAGTGAATATAATTCAGCGAGGTAAAAAATTATTGCTTGAATTTTTTTTTTCATTTCTTATATTTTTGTTGTTTGCGGAAAAGGAGGATAGGTTTTCAAATTTAGAGGGGGGCACCCCTAATGTTAATAATAACTCTCTGCATTTACTCTATTAATGCTCATCAGTGCAAAACAGTCAATGAAGAATGCAAAACAACTCCATTAATGATTATATTTCTTCGTTAATATTAATATTAATAATTTTAAATAAATAATGTTCTAGTAACACAATATCTTACAGTCGGTAACCCGCTAAAGCCATCTCAGTCAGTCTAGTCATTCGATGCTTATATTTCTCAATGTGTTAACTCCTAAGTGACCGGCTGTAGTGCCTAAGAAGAAGAAGAAGTAACACAGTATAGTTGGCTACCATATAATATAATTACCAAATTTTTCATAGATAAAATATACTAAAAATTATTTCTAGCGATATTTTCAATGTTTGTCACATGGTTAGATTTTTAAGTGCTGGATAATTTAAACCAATTTCTGAGAAATTTGTTTGTTGTTTCATTACCACCAGGTTGTTTCATAGCTAACAATCTGACTGCTATGGTGTATGTAATGGACAGTAACAACAGTAATTTATCTGTTTGTTACAGCAGGCGCAATCAAATACTTGATACATAATATGGATATGATTCGATAGTTTTTAGAGTTAAGTAAAAAAGTTCAAAAAAAAATTTACAAAAATTCGTTTTTTTTAAATTTTTTTAAAAATTTATTTAAAAAACGTAGACACGAAGTAAAACTAAAACTTAATAGTAATAAAATTATAACTTTTAAGTATATTAAACAGGTAGGTAATATGTATTTTTTAAGAAAATATGAGAATTTTTAGCTACATAAAAAGTTTTCAAAAAATTTTTTGTTTTTCTTTTTGTAAAAAAGATTTGTGGAAAGAAAAAAAAAACTTTTCCCAAAATTCTTTTGTGAAAAGTTTTCTTTTCTTCTCTTTTAAAAGTGTTTTGATTCATTAAGAGAACTTGCTTCTAAAGTGAATTAACACCTATAAATAAACAAAGTTAAAAAAAATATTATATTTTCTGAACATTTATATTGTTTTCTTTTATTCCTTACTTTTATCATTTTTTTTAAAAATTTCTAGTCAACTTTTCATTTTTTTCCGCCTAAGACTTGTGCTGAGCCATGATGACAGAAAAATAAACAAAAACACACAAAGTTTTTGTTTAAAAACCTTTAATAAATCAAATAAATACATACTATTAAATGAGGTACATTTAAATTTTGAAATGCCATTAGCATATCAAAACCTCTTGATGGCTTATTAAAATTGTTATAACCGTTCGCAAAGCGCATTAAAAAACTTTGCGACACCAATTGAAATTTATTTAACAGTTATGATACGTTTTATGGTAGGCTTTCAGTTGTTTGCTGTATGTGTGTGTATCTATCTAATTTAAAAAAATTACATGCCCTTCCATAAAGTCAATTTCATGAGTTTTATAATTTTCTGAGGATTTCTGAAGAAACACTTCCAAAATTTTTTTTTCGATAAATAAGAAAAAGCAGCCCATTTCAAAACATATAAAAACTATGATGAAAAAAAAAAATTCAAGTTGCTTTGTAATGAAAAAACATTATAAAATTTCTTTTATCAGGTTAGTATGAAAGGTTTACAAAACAGTGATATCACGGAATTGCAGATTTAAGTTTTCGACCAACAGATCCCTCATAGTAATTGCCTTTTGTTCTCGCTTAAAACAACATGTTAAATGTTTTAAATTTATTTTCATTAAAAGTCAGCTGTTCGAGGTTGTAGACTGTTTTAATCCCTCATAGCAAAACTTTCGAATTTCCAACAAAGGAGAAATTTTAACAAATATTAACTGAATAAAAACCTGAGCACAAACAAATTAATTTCCAGCAATCTAAATACCCTTAATAAAGGTTCAATAATAAACATCCAATAGTAAGCCATGCTCAAATTGTTCAAGGACCTTCCTTATCAATATGAATTTTTTATAAATTTAACAACTTTATTATTAATATAAAGTATATACAAAATTATATAATTATATCTCTTGTTTAAATATACTTTAACAAATTTATTCTATTATTTATTTATTTAAAGTTGTTAACTATTAACAACTTTATTGTATTGAACTTTATGCATCAGAATATGTTTATATAGCAACAAATTTTAGCAAAATTTTTATTAATAATTTAAAATTATTCAAATTATTATTATAAATTTAATTAAGCTGAAATATAATTAAAATTTTTAAATTATTAAAACATTTTATTATATTTTATTTAATTTTAAAAAAAATATTGTTATAATATTAGTATTTTAATTATTATTTCAGTCTAAAATTATAATTATATATAATTTATTATGAATATTATATTAAATTAAATTGTTTTTCCATTTTTCAAGAAATAAGTATTGACAAAAGACTAATTTAACTTTAACTTAATCAATTAAACTAATCAATGCTCTGTTTTGGATTTTTGTCACATTTCGATTCTTTTTCATATAAAATTTTATTTGATTTGGTTAACTATTTCTCTAATGATCCTCAAAAATAACTCCAATAGCTCTTTAAGGATTAAATATTCAGAGTTTCAATTTTCTTGAGCAAATGTGAGGAAGTGTTTGTCATGAAATTCAATCTGTTATTGGTACAAGTTTCATCTTCCAAGTTCTGAAAGGTTTCAAGTAGGAGTAATCATTAATAACTGCCGTTTATGCACGCTCTTGCTCTAGTAACTGTTTTGATTGAGGCAAGAATTTAGCTGACTTCACAGACTCTGTTGACTGGAAAAGCGCGTGATTGTTGAGATGTTTATGAAGCACATAAAAACACGTTAATATTTATATTTTTAACTTTCAATTTATAACAAGTCTGTTATGTACCAGCTATGAACGAAGCGTATTTTGGTGTTGCCAGATAAGGCTATAAGTAGCAGATTGTGCTAATTTAATAGAGCTACTCGCTACTTTTTTTGACGGATTTAAATCTTTATAACTCGCTTTTTTTTTTAATATTTTCTATGAAATTATGAAACATCAGTATCTTTAAATAGTGTAATTAGGGTTGCGGTGGTTCAGGGTATAGAGCGTTCACCTCCCAATGAGGTGCTTCAGGCTCGAATATCAGCTGTAGCTGGTTCATACAAATTATGCTCCCGGTTTGCATTGATCACAGTGTTGACATAAAATATCCTCATTGGTAGATGGGTAATGTGTTAAAATCCCCTTTCCGTCGGAGGTTTTCGTGGTTTCGCTCTCCGTGCAACACAAATGCGGGTCCATCAAAAGTCCACCACGAAGGCCAGTTTGCTCCAATGCTGTCTTCTGGGTTGGGTTCAAAATTACAAGGCTATTAATTAAATATAGATAGTTGTAAACTCAAAATTGGGTCAGCTGTTCAACATCGGTTATGAAATAAAAAATCGTGTACTCAAAAGTGTTATCTGCAATATTTGCGTGTTTCGCAGGGAGGTGTCATTTTCACAAAGCGGAAGTGTTTTAGAACTTTTCCGTCCTCGGCATTTATAACCATTAAAGCGCATTTTTCACACATTGGTAATTATTAAAAATCCAGTTAGTCGAAGGATATACATTGAAATACACTGTGATAAAAGGATATACGCTATGATAAAATTTATTGTAGCTCGAGTTGTATGCAAGTTATTGCGAATACGTCACTTTCACTGAATAATTGGTTGAAGAAATCCGAATCCGTTGAAAAAAAGGTATGTTTATTCAGAGAAAGTAAGTTTTTGTAATTTCGTATTTTAAATTATTGACTACACCAATTTATTAGCATTTTCGAGGTTACCCCTTCGGACCATTAAGATGGAGTCATAAAACATGAAAATCCGATTATTAGATTAAAACTTATTTAGGGTGTTCCTTTTTTTTTGCGCACTTTACCGTCATATATTCCATACTGGCACATACCATAATTTTCGACATAGCTGTCGTCATTGCCAAACCATTAAGTCTGGGAAAAGTTTTTGTATTCCACAGTCATGGAACTTTGCCGCCTGGTGTCGGAATCACATTTCAACTAAAGTTATTATTTAATGATCATTATGAAAGTTTTGCCCTCTGAGACGCCTTTTTTTCAGGTGAAGGAACAAGTGAAAGTCTCAGTTTGAAATGTCCGGGCTGCATGGCGGATTATCAGAAATTTTCCATTTGAAACTTTTGAGTAGTGCTTTAGTTTGAAGTGCTGTGTGAGGACAAGCATTGTCATGAAACTCAGCAAGCTCTGTGTTTGTTTTGAAATGTATGCCTTTTGCATGAAGAAAACGTATTACAGAACGCATTTTACATCTGGAGGAATGCTGAATTGACATTATAAATTTAAACACTATAAATTCGGGAACATTATAAATTCACGCCGCTGAAACGAGGCTCACCATAAAAACAACAAATGATCTCAGGGAAACAGTGAAACGTCCAACGTTACAGTCCGCGTTGCCAACGCCTGGTAATTAATAATTTGCATGGGTGACTCATCATGTCACAGTTGATCTCGGAAGGTTCAATTTTGTTACCAACCTCGTGTATTTTATACCCGATATAAAATATTATTACAATAATTATTTGCAGCACATTTCTCACTAAAATATAATTTTTCATTTTAACTTTATTTCGAAACAAATTTGTTTTTATCAAAGCGAATTTATTTTTTATGAAAACAAAAGACAAATTACTCTGAGAGTTTTTTATTTTTATTGAACAGCCAACCCAATTCTGAGTTAACGACCATCAATGTCTTGCAATTTTGAACAAACTCAGTAGACAAGGAAACTCCTGCATGAAGTATTAGGATAATCGAGCCTTCGTGGAGAACTTTATGATGGAACTAATCCGCATTTGTGTTACATTAAGAGGAAAACCACGAAATCCCCTCAAGGTTTAGCTCGATGGCAAGGGGATTCTAACTCATTATCCACCTACCACTGGGGATATTTTACGTCCGCGCTGTGGTCGGTGCGAGCCAGAACCAGAATTTGTATCAACCAGCCATCGCAGGGATTCGAAACTGGTTAACTCACTGGGGGGAGGAAGCTCTATCCCCTGAGCCACCACTGCTCACTCTAAATGTGTTGTAAAGAATTTACCGCATGTTTTTTGCCCCTTTTTTTACTTTTCGATGCTTGCAATAGGTTTTTGTTATTTTATTTCCTAGCATCATATTAATGTACATTTCATATGAGCTCTTCATATATATATATATATATATATATATATATATATATATATATATATATATATATATATATATATATATATATATAATAACAGAGCAAAACCCTGTTATTAATATGGGAATAATTAGTCCAAATATCAGATGAATAATGAGTCCATATTCTGCATAAGCTGTTTATTAATTAAAGATGGTGAAGCAACAGTTTCCTCTCCTCTCCGACTGGAGGGGGAGAGACACTTTTCTCGTCAGATCTGACGGAGTTTAGCTAGCACAAGTAAAACACAAAAAGCCACGCAAGAACCATCGGTCCTGCGTTTTATAGGATAATTAAAAGTGTGAAAAGGCCAGTCATATTGCATTCCTACGCCTCATCACAAATAATTTAATACTCATCGAAAATCGTTTAATCCTTCCTTATATGGAAGTGAAAGATCTTAAAATAATTCCTCTTTTGAAACATAAATCTAATTATAATTTATTGGCATGTTTACAGCCTTGAATTCCCAAAATAGAATATCTGTACTTTAATTTTTTAACTAAGACATTTTATGAAAAAGAATAAGTTTCAATGCTTTTATTAATACAAAAATATTTTTATAAATTTTGTATTACATATATATATGTAATACAAAAATTATAAATACTTTTGTATTAATAAAAGAATTAAAACTCTTTCGTTTTCATAAAATGTCTTTGTTAAAGAATAAGCGTAGAGATATTCTATTTTGGGAATTCAAGGCTGTAACATACCAATGAATAATAATTAGATTTATATTTCAAACGAGGGAGGGGGTGGACAAAACTTCTGACAATTCCGGAACAACTTATCAGGATCACAACATCATGGAAAGGACACGCAAAAACTAGTGCTCCCACGTTTTATACAAACACAGATTGGAGTAAAAAGGCACAGTCTCTGAAATACTTGTATCCTTACGCATTAAGGAAAATCATTTAATGCTTCCTAATATGGAAGTGAACGAGGGAGAGATTCTAAAAATAACTCCTCGTTTGAAATATAAATCTAATTATTATTCATTGGTATGTTACAGCCTTGAATTCCCAAAATAGAATATCTCTACGCTTATTCTTTAACAAAGACATTTTATGAAAACGAAAGAGTTTTAATTCTTTTATTAATACAAAAGTATTTATAATTTTTGTATTACATATATATATATTAACAACTCGGATAAGGATTGCGTATTGAATCATCAATAAACAGGGAAGAAGTATTGAGAAGAGAGATTCATGACAAACTAGTATAAAGCGTCAACGTAATACAGAGTTTACGGGAATATGCTCGTATTGTTATTCACCTCTATTTTGAATGAGGTATTGCAAAGGACAAATAATTAATGTGCACTTCTGCTGATTCAACTCCATATTACGTTCAGGAAATTTGAAGACAACTCAGAAGACAAAGGGTGCGTTACAATACAGCACCAGTCTTAGCTTAATAGCAAATGATACTGCTAGTTTATATTGTGTTAGATTTAATCTGAGTTTGTATAAAGGGATTTCGTGTATAAACCCTAGTGAATGAGGCGTTGGTCGACTTGGGTTGTTATAGCTAGGCTTTCTATGTCTTGAGTTTAGGTTGATTTTTGAATTATTTTTTTAAAAAATTAAATCATTTCTGACAACCATAACGTAGTAGTGATGATATGAAGATCTGTTCTGATCTGAGATACTTCAACATTCATGCGAATCAACGTCTTCGTTTAATAACAGATGACACAATGCAAACATTCAGTGGGCAGGGATAGCCTGGTTGGTAGGACGTTGGGTTCGTGTTTATGAGAACGTAAGTTCGAATCCCGCCGGCCGAAGAATCCCCGTGTGATTCGTATGAAATGGTGATTGGTGCACGTTAAAATCTGTCGTAGTCACAAAGTCCTCCAAGTTCCCATAACAAGTCAATACCTCTAGTAATGTTTTGGTGATTGATCGTTCTCTGGTAATAGTCAAAATATACGATCTGTAGATGTATGAATGAGTCCACCCTATAAACGGACTGTGACGTGTGTGTGGCTGAAGTCGTATTCTTGGCCATAGATGGCGCCACTGAAAAACAAGAAACGCACCACTCATTCCTTTCATAAAATTAAACTAAAATAATTCTAAACGCCACAATATGGTAAATATACTAATAATATTGTATTATGACAATTATATTTCATCAATAGGGAGATCATAAATTCTATCGGTAAACTTCTTATTTAAGTTTTAATGCTGATTAAAATCAGATAACATCTATTTATTTTCAATATTCTATTAATTTTTTGTTTCTAAGCTTCTATTTCACTATTATTATTATTTTTCAATGAAAGCTATCATTCTCATAATATGGTAAGCAAGCTATTATTTAAGACACTAATTATTTTATAAATAATAATAACTGTAACTAAACGAACTGACATCATATTTAGTTAAAACTGCAATTTGTTTTTACCAGATCTGGTAATTCAAACGTATTTCATTGTATACTTTTTGAGTTTTACAAGGGTTGGAATGAAACAGTTGCTACGAAAAACCGTTATAATCGTTATCCAAGTACATTAGGCGTTCGTCAATGCCGAAAATGGCTTTATAAGTTCAAATCCAGTAATTTTGATCCTCCCGACCGACTCTCATGTCGATCAGGAAGACCAACACCAGAAAAAAAAAATTATGATTCGGTGTTGGAAGATATTGCCTCACTCACCATACTCATCTGATATTGCACTCTCGGATTTTCATTTATTCTCATCGCTACAGCATTCTCTAAATAGTCCGAAATGCTCTCTTCAGATATTGTGCTTAAAACCCAATTTATTTTTATCTATCTGGCATTGAAAACTTACGCACTAGATCCAGGCCGGCCAACTACGAGTATTACGCGTATTGAAAAATATTTATAGAGTAGTAGACATTTAAAAACCAAAGCTTTCATAATTTTTGGTAGTTTTGCCAACATTTCAAAAGTCCCATCATGAAAAACCTGCAACAAAGTGGCCTTGCGAATGAAGTTTTAAATCATTTTTGTGTAGTTGTGTGGAAAATAAGTTCAATTGGGTAAAAAATAATACATTAAAACAGTGATTCTCAACCTTTTTTTTTGTGGAGGCACACTTTTAACGATTTGGAAATTCGACGGCACACAATGAAAAAAATTAGTTTAAAAGTTGTTTACTTACCTATAATACACTGTGTTAAATAGTTTGTGATAATAATTTTGAATGTGAAATAAAATAACATGTACTACAAAAGCACGTTTATTAAGAGATTAATTATTTCTTTCGATTAATTTTTTATTAGTTAGTAATAGTTATTTATTTATTTATTTTTTGCTAGTTATTAATTGTTAGCTTGTTTTCTAAAGTTATTAACTATTAGTTTTTTACATTGTTATTTTTTTGTGATTTCTTGTTATCTACTTTTTTTTGTAATTATTTATTGTTAGCTTATTTTTTTGTTAGTTATCCTTTGTTAATTTGCTTACTTTAATGATTAACTTTTATTTCCGTTTAAAAGTTAATATTTAGCCAGCTTTCTTTCTTTTGTTAATTAATAATTTTAATAGTCATTAAATTTTCTACTTATTTCAACATTTTTTAAAATTGCCAGAGACAATTTAAACGCTTCCTTCTTATTTTAACTTGTCAGAGACAAAACAATCGCCGACAAAGATGTTCATGCGGTTAAAGCCTGGAAAAATTATAAAAAGTATATATATATCTGTAATAACAGAGCAAAACCCTGTTATTAATATGGGAATAATTAGTTCCGATATCAGATGAATAATGAGTCCAGATTCTGCATAGCTGTTTATTTATTAAAGGATGGTGAAGCAACAGTTTCCTCTCCTCTCCGACTGGAGGGGGAGAGACACTTTTCTCGTCAGATCTGACGGAGTTTAGCTAGCACAAGTAAAACACAAAAAGCCACGCAAGAACCATCGGTCCTGCGTTTTATAGGATAATTAAAAGTGTGAAAAGGCCAGTCATATTGCATTCCTTGTATTCCTACGCCTCATCGCAAATAATTTAATACTCATAGAAAATCGTTTAATCTTTCCTTATATGGATGTGAAAGATCTTAAAATAACTCCTCTTTTGAAACATAAATCTAATTATAATTCATTGGCTTGTTTACAGCCTTGAAGTCCCAAAATAGAATATCTGTACTTTAATTTTTTAACTAAGACATTTAATGAAAATGAATAAGTTTCAATGCTTTTATTAATACAAAAATATTTTTATAATTTTTGTATTATATATATATATATATATATATATATATATATATATATATATATATATATATATATATATATATATATATATATATATATATATATATATATATACGTTTCTTTAATTTAAACTTTACTCGTAATAAAAAAGAAGCATTATAATTTTTATTGTATCATTTCGAATATTTGGCGGCACACAAAAGTGCCGCGGCACAGTGGTTGAGAATCACTGCATTAAAACATAAACATAGCCATCACTAGAATAAATTTTTACAAAAAGTGTAGAATGTTGTCAGCCCTGAAGATAACAAAAAGTTTTCGATTTCAATAGAAGCTTGTTAAATATCTATAAGTTTGAATTTAATTTATTAAAAAAAGAAAAACATTACTTGACGGTTACCCTATTATTAGCTTTATTACTTAAAATTGGTTTTGCGTCAATTTGTGGCGTACGATTCGTCATAGCGACAGTTCGACATATGCGATTTGACATAGGATAATACGCCGAGAGTACAACTCGTAGCGAGACGAGATGGCTCAGTGGCTTAAAGCACCGAACTGTCCTTGGGAAGAACTGGGGTTCGCTCCCCAAGTGGCAGTTTGAAGTCCACCCAGTTTCAAATCGACGTGTATCAGCTTGTCTAGGACGTAAAGGTGGTCCGTGCGCAGTGCTGACCACATTGCCACATTTATGTCGTCGGTCACGAAATTATTGAGTCTTAACCTCCAAGACCCCCTAACATTCTACTGGCTGTTGTGTGAAAGCTTTACTATTGACATCTCATCGAGGCGACGAATTGTGCCACTACTAACCGAACTATCACCTCGACGAATCGGAACGACAGTGCCATCTATAAAATTTGTTGGTTTCAATATAATTAACCATATTAAAACAAAACAATTAATGTTCCCCTTGCTGTTAGGCTAACCGGAGGAGGTTTTCCTCTATATGTAACTCAAATACGGGTGAGTTCCATCAAAAATATCTTCCACGTAGGCAAATTTCTCCCAATACTTGATCCAGGAGTTCCTTTGTCATCCGTAAACCCTGAATTGGGTCGGCTGTTCAACGATGGTCGTTAAATAAAATAGATTCGGCCTTGGATACATTCTTTGATAATTTGCTCCTATTAATCAGACTTGATAGCGTTTAGATGACAAATTAAGGAGTTATCTGTGATGTAATGCCACAACCTAGGCGTACTTACATAACATGGCCACAGCATTCTACAGATCTAATCTTCTGGAGAAGTTTTCGTTTGTACGGTGACTAAGATTAAGATAAGATGAGATTCGGATTGCATTTTTCATATCAACTTACTGTTTATTCGGATAGTAAAGTTATAGTTAATTCGGTCACTAAATGAAATGGCATTTTGTTTGAAAATACGCCAAGCAAATTAATTTGTGATTTGTAATCACTTTAGAAAATTATTATAATAAATAATGGAAATTTGTACCAAGTGTGATCTGTTTGTTAAATTGTGAAATAGGTTTCGATTTTCTGCGTAGAGCTCTAAAGTCATCAGACAGGAAAGGAAATGGGGAAGTCAGATGAAAAAAAATAAAATTCAAATATCTATTTAAATAAAAAATAAAAAAATAATGCTAACAAAATTCCGAATTATAAATTAATATTAGATTAATAATTTATTACTTTTTTAAAAAAATCAATAAAATTTTGCCTTTTTTTAAAAAAAATATTCGATTAGCTAACTAAGAAACTATTTAATTGCTTTAATACTAATTTCAAGTTTTGAAAATTACTTAGTTTAACACGATGTAAAATTTTCTATGCATTTTTTTTTAAATATAAAATTTAATATTGAAAAACAGATACACTGATTAAAATCTACTTTTCTGCATTATATCTTTGTGTAAGCTATTTTTATAAACGTGTATTCAATTTAATGTTCTTACTTAATTTAAAAAAAAAAAAACAATCTTTGTTTTAAATGCTTTAAATTAAATATGTAAAAATCTTAACCAAAGGGATCTCCAAAACCATTTAAAAAAATGCAAATGCAAAAAAATTTTTTGATTTAAATTACAAGTTTCTATTCGCTTCAGTAATGAAAAAAAAAATCTCTGAAATATTTTATACTGTGCTTTTATCGTATAAAATATTTCAAATATTTTATCTGCTACCAAAAAGGATTCTAAAAGTATCATAATCTCTTTCCCTCAAGTAAAAAAAAAAGAAAAAAAGAAAAAGAAATCCAGTTTCTGTCCAACTAAAACCATTGGATATAATAAATGTTTTTCCTATTTGTTATTGTATGTTTGTGAAGAATTGGAATTGGAGAAATAACAAATTTGGCTAAAAGTATACTGCGAATATTGAAAAAATACTCCCCATAAATATTTTCCAGTTATAAAAAGAACTACGTAAATGTGTTTTAAATATTGAAAAAAAAAAAAAATATGCCTCCACTAAAATTGCTCTGCTATAGCGATTCATTGTGTGGACTTTAATGGCTGATAAAATGTTACTTGGCATTTCAGAACAGGAGCGGAGTAGGAAGGAGATGCGGGAAAAAGGACTCCCCTCCAATGAAATATCGACTCATCCAACTGTTCAAGCGAGCTTGACTGGGCGTCTTTGAGGAATCAGAGAAACCTGCCGAGCTATTCGATCATTGTCTCTGATTGAAATGGGAACGTGGGGTCTCCTAAAATCGCAAGTGTGATTTAACTTGTGTTGTTGTTGGTTATGAACTATATTTCCATAACATTACGTACGTATTAAAATTTACCTCTGATCAGATATAATTCTATTTATATTTCAAAAACTGGATTCAAGGATTTATTGTTTCCATGCCTCAAGTATGTGTTGATACTTGATTAAAGAGACAAGTTTTCCACAACATAACAATTTGTCAGTTGTGGAAAAATACATCATCATACATAATGGACTCCTCGTGTTACTTGTATTTTAACTATGATCTTGGCTATCGTGTAAAAAATAAGCTTAATAATATTTACTATTATTTATCTACATAAATTTTCATCAAATCTTTTTACTATCGATCTACTGTAGTCTTGTTCAGATTTACTCTGCGCAACTTTTTAACTAACAAGTAGTTAGGCTTAACGTTTTAAATAAAATATTTATTTTGTGCATCTTTGAACAATTTTGAATGTCAACTAAAGAATGTTTACGTTGATTAACATTTTATGCAACCTAATTACCATAGCCGTACGGAAACCTGATCTACTGGTACTAGTGTGATCTACTAGTACGGAAACTAAAATTGTTCTCGTAAATTGTGACCTAATATTCTATGCTACATTGAAATAAAACTCGGATGAAGACAATAAAAACTAATTGTGAACTGTTCTAAAATGAAGGCTGAAATAATGTACTCGACATTGTGGATGCTGGTGTTATTATGCCTATCCGTTGCTACAATAGGTAAGCTATTTACGATCTCTTTGTTTATATTTGGAAATGTTTTTAGACCTTTGTTGTTTACATTTTTTAAGATTTATTATTTATCTTAGGTATTATATATGAGTGATTTTTAAACTCTAATTATTTATTACTTATTTTAATAGTGTGTATTATTATAATTGTGTATTATCCCAGCCAATGGGATGGGATAACACTGATATTTAATATAGTATTATAATCGTTCAAAGCTCTATATATTTTTTCTTTTTTGTTAATTCATGTTAAGCATTGAAATCCATAAAAGGTTATAATAAATTAATAAAAAATAACGAAATTTTAATTTAATTTTTGAAATATAAAATGTTTTACTATTTATTTATTTATTATTATTCTTTGTAAATTAACTCTTTTACGCCCTTCTCTTCCAATATATGAATGATTGTTAAACTCGTTTTATTCATTACTTGTTTAATTGCAAAAAAGAAAGAACTTATTTATTATGCTAGGTGAGAATGCTAAAATTTCCTATAATACCATAATCATTGTTTCCATAGCTATAAATTTTTTTGTCATGTAAAACAATGAAATATTAAAATAATTAAAATAAAATAGAATGAAATGTAAAGCTCATTTATTCTTATGCTAGTTGAGCCAATGCTGAAATTTAATATATTACCATAATCATTATTTACTAAGCTATACATTTTTATTATGTGAAGTGTTAAATCCCCAAAAAATGGAAAGAAATATAAATTTAATTTATATAATTTTTTCTATATTATTTGTTGATTATTATTAGTTTGTAAAACTATTTTGCTCTCATGTAATTACTAGTGGATACTTAATATATTGTAATATATTAATATATTTCACTACGGTATACATTGTGATTTTAATATATTGTACTCTGTAAGTGCTACATTACAATTTTGAAATAGAAGAGTTAAAATTCAAGGTACAGCTTCAGAAAAATATTTTTTAAGAATTGTTACTCATTACTTAGTTAAGCCCAATCCAAACTTATTAATTCAACCTTGATAAATATACTATTTTGTAAATTTATTACTTATGCATTAATGCAGTTTAAATAATTATTATTCGCTTAGTTTAAAAATGATAATCAAGTGCAGCTATAATTATAAAAGATAAAAAATTAATAAAGGTATATAAATCAAGAATTAATGAAGTTCATAATTATGTTAATCACAAGATTATTATTAAATTTCCGAGTTTTTTCATATTATTTGTTAATTGTCTGCTTTTAAAGGTTTTTCTCTAATATTTTAATTTTTTACCATCATCAGACTTATTCTAGTTAGTGTAAGTTTTTATTAAATTTGTTGACTCCTTAATTAGGGATACAGTATCAGCTGTTTAAATAGTTACTAAGAAAGACTTTTATCATTTGATTTTAAACCTTAAGTAATTAAACAACCTAGATAACTTAAATCATTTAGCTTATTCAGTGTTTTATCCTTTACTTCATATATTAATTAAAAATCATGTTTTTTTTTATTATTTATGTTAGGTTAACTCACACAGCTTAAAGCAGTATTGGAAGATTTTAAAATGTTACGTTAACATCTCATAATACCTCAAACTGGCTAAATTTGCTAATCTGTTAGACAAATATTAAATTATCTAGGGTAAAAATAAATAAACTGTTTAATTTTGAATCCTAATTTATTAATAAACAATGAATTGTTTAGATTAATAAGAATCTGAATAGGTATAGGAGTTTTGACCTTTTTTTTTTTTTAAAGTCTTTAACATTGTATTTAAATCTACAGATTTGTTGCTTTTGAACCTGATTCAATAGATATTAATTAATGTCACAAACAGCAAAAACTAAACAAAGGAAAGGCATCTAAGTTCACAATAATGAGTGTGAGATTTGAAATTAAGGAGACAGGAAACATTCTATGGGAAATATGTTAATAAAGTAACTTTTCTAATGTTATTAAATTAAAATTTTTTTTAAAATGCAATATCGCTTAATAAGCATGCGATACTTTTTTTAAAATTTATGTGATATTTCTTTATATAACCAATATTTAATATCTATGTCAAGCTAATCATTTTAGTTTGCCTCCTCTTATATTGACTGAATTCCCCTGTTGTAGAATTTATTTATATTGTGTGTATATATATATATATATATATATTTATATATCTATATAAAGGATAAACTTAAAGGTTCTCTTCAAGACTCATTTCTTTACAAGAGACATTTCGAATTAAATTATAATTTCTAATAACAAAGGCGCTTTGTTTATATAAAACACCTACATGTATAAAGTAAAACTATATGTAAACTTTTTTATTATATAAATTAGGTCTAAAGCTTAAAGGAAGTAGTCTTTTTAACCAAAAAATGAGTAAAATTATTTCTTTTTTGTAAATCAATTTTCTTTATTTTTTAAATTTAGAAAATGAAAGAAGAAAATAATGAATTTACACATGTCTGTACTCATTTGCAGAAATGCAACCATTCACACAAGAAAAAGTAACTGACTACATATATACCAGTAGAACTTTTAAAATAGAAATGAATGAAAAGAATTAAATTTCTATAACGTTTGTCATCAATATTTATAGCTTATATATAGAACTTCTTTCTTTCAGTATCTTTGATTTCTTTTGTCTTGCAATCTTTTCTATTCCCTGCTGTTGTTTCCAGAAAAAAAATTTCTACATACATGTGATTGCTGAGCAAGAAATTATCTATAGACTTTTATTTTAGAAACTCTATGCTTAGATAGTTTTATTTTCAAATAAACATTTTTTTTTTCTTTGCGCAATTTTTTTAATTCTTAACTTTTTATTATACTTAGATTGATTTAAATGAAAATGTATAAAATCATAGACGATAATCATTTTTATATATTAAAAAACATTCATTAAATTTTAAAGGAAAAAAAAAGTGTTTAGGTGTTTAAATTTTTTTTCTTCTTCTCATCAATTATTCAAAAATTATCAGCAATGTTCTCGCTTTAAAAATAAATCAAAAATCGAACATTCAATTCTTTTTAGCCTTTTGCGAGTCGTAATTACATTAAAAAAATAATAATAATAAAAAATAAATAAGTAAAAATTTGAAAAATCGCTATATCTTTGGCAATATAGCATACATCTATCGAAAAAGAGATGGACGACAAAAGTATGTAGTTATACGACAAATTTACGCAAATCGGACGCGTCAAGTTAAAAGATGATTAAAATTGCATAATTAGCGATTAGCACTTTATAACATAAAGCAATCGTTCTAAAAAATATCGGGATTTTAGAAATCATGTAGAAACCAAATACCTTTACCCTGTTTCCCCAGGCAGAATAGGAACGCTGAAACGAACCGATTTAAGAAAGCTCAAGTGTATCAGATAGTCCAGGGTTGACAATTGTTTTCGAAAACTCGATCGAAAGAACTATGTAATTATCGAGTCAAAAAATGAATATTTAAACTCGCGATTCGAATTTCGCGTGTAATAATATATTAAAAAGTATCTAGATAAAAAAAAAAAGGAAATTCATAGTGATAATAACTGTTGTGGAAAGAATTTTAAAAACTGCTCAAAAATCTATAGCAACAGCTGCCGAAAAAGTGATCGAAATACCACATGGATTTATG
The DNA here is from genome assembly GCA_949128135.1 of Parasteatoda lunata. Classification (NCBI taxonomy): domain Eukaryota; kingdom Metazoa; phylum Arthropoda; class Arachnida; order Araneae; family Theridiidae; genus Parasteatoda; species Parasteatoda lunata. The sequence continues at coordinate 88,831,164 of OX421971.1, forward strand.
ATAGAATCTGCGCGAATAGTAATTACTCGAAAAAAGTAATTACTCGATGGATATGTATTTCACTTGTTGTAATAAAATATCGTATTTTATTTATTTTGATAAAGAGATTGATCCCGCATTAATTGTATATAATTCTTTTGTTACAAAACTAAAGCCCCCACTGGCTTAATGCGTCATACTATTGTACGACGATCAAATAGAAAAAAATATTAATCTTATCGCGACGTATTTAATTAAAAAGTCTAAAAAATAGGTAAGTCTAAAAATTTTAATATCATAAATAAATTTGTTTTTGACGCCTCAATTGAGTAATGCTAGTCCATTTCAGAATTTTCTTTGACTCTCGTGCTGCTCTTGCAAATCTAGATGTAAATAACAAAATAAATAAAAAATGGGAGGTTGCTGGTGCGATAGGTAACAGAGAGTTGTGAGAGTTTCGAAATTTAAATTTTTGAATTGCAAAAATTTCACCAATGCATAACAGGGGTCTGTTTAGAAGAAATTTGGGTCCGTTAACGGACCCTTCACAAAATATCTTTTCATAAAAACGGACCCTTCACAAAATATTTTAACTTAAAAACGGACCCTTCACAAAATGATTTTTCTTTTAATCGCGCCCTTCACAGATTTGTTTATATTCATTATTGTTTTGTTAATCGAATAAACCCTTTCCAGGGCAGAAAACAAGAAAATGGATGTAAACGAATTAAGTTTTGTCTTCGGCAGACGATTCTTCCATTATTCGTCCGAAATGAATATTCTGCGTTCAGCAGTATAGGCTAAATACCAAATATTTGTCTGTTGCATCTCTAATTTAGAAGCAGCAATTGCTGTTTATTTTTGAAAATTCAATTTTGTTTATTATTCAACAGTGCCGAGCATAATCTTGTATCTATTTACCGGACCCTATTTCTACAAATTCATAAAAGCGGACCCTGGTCTGAAGAATGTGAGTAATTTTTTCACAATTTCACGAAAAACGGACCTTTGACAAAATGACTGGACAGACCCCTGCATAAACTTTTGAATCGCGTAAATTTGCGAATCAACGATCTTCAATTTCGCGGACTTCCGCGAAATAGCGGAAAAATCATATGCATATTAATCTAACATAGCTATAAGTTGCTGACTTCCATTCAAGGTTTATTTTTGAAGGCTACAGAGCATCACGACAGCTTCTTTCCCTTCCGTTACTATGAAAGAGCAATCTTTTGAAAACAATTCTGCAAAATATATTTTTGACAGAACAACTTTTGTTAAACAAAATCTGGGCTGGAAAGAAAACCAAAATTTTTGCAGCCCACAATCTTTCTGCAACGATGTAAACCAATGTCGTCGTGCCGCCTCGATTCTGCCACGGTAGCTCAATTCTATCTGATTATGCATGTACAGCCTCGCCTCATCTTATGCCCTACACCAGGGATGGGCAAACTTTTTTGGTCCAGGGCAAAAAATTGTGAAAAAATAGTTTAGTGGGCCGAGTAAAAAATCCGATATACAAGTTTTAATTTAAATATTTGAATGAAATTGCGATTTCATTTTTAAAAGTTCCTCACGTTGAAGTTCGAAGTGAGATGTGCTTATTTTAAGGAACAATTTGAACTGTTAATCTACTTCTGAAATGATTTTTTTCTAAGGTTCGTAGTTGAAAACACTTGTTTACATATATAAGATGAAGCAAACATAGCACTGGTTTTCTGGGTATGAGATATAAAATTTTGGAAACTATTTTTGGTAATGATTTGCAAAACTCAAACTTTGGCATGTTTAGAAACAACAATAATGTGCAATCTTTTCATACTCAATAAATAATGTTAGAACTCGCACCGGCAGAAAAATCCGCTCGTTGGAGCTTAAAATGCCACATGTGAAGCACAATTCACCTATGTTAGATTCCGTATGTCTGATCCTGATCCTCGAGAAAGACAAACGCTTGTTGGAGCTAATACGTGGCTATTCCATAAATAACTTCTGCTTTCAACATTTTACCAATTGAAGCTGTCTGTGCTAACTATTTCCATCAATTCCACCAATAGAGAAAGTAAAAACGTCATCAGTACTTTGTTAAAAAAGAAAGAACAAAAATAGCTTTAAACAAAGTAGACAAAGTAATGGATGTATAATGTATCTTGTTTATATTCGCCACGGATAAGTTAATTGTTATATTCGGCAAGTTAAAATTCTATCCGCGGGCCGTATAAAACCTTCCGATGGGCAGTAGTTTGCCCATCCCTGCCCTACACGTTAGTTTACAGAATATATGCCCAAATAAAATTTACGGACATTTTTTCCAAATGCATTAATAAAAACATATGAAAGTAAAGTGCGAAAAAAAATAAACGTACCACCCTGAATAACTTTTGATCTAATGACCGGATCTTCACGTTCTAGAACTCAATCTTAATGGTTCAAGGGGGTGACCTCAAATATCCCAATTAATTAGTTCAGACGATATTTTTTAAGTTACGAATTCAGACACGAAAACGTACTTTCTCTGAATAAACATACCTTTTTTCAACCGATTGAACTTGCACCGCAATTTTTTTAACAAGCGTTTCAGAAAATGTTTAAATTTAGCTATATTTAATTGCCTAATTATTATTATCACTCTTTTTTGAAATGTAGAACTTCTAAGGTATGACAGTTATTTATTTTGTACTATTATTCTTCAGTTAATTAATTTAGGAGATATTTTATAACAATGCATTAATAAAAAAAGGTTTTCTTATATTTTGTTGAAAATTTAATTAAAAACCTTTCTCTTTATGCTATAAACAAATCAATGTAAGTTTTCCCAAGTATATTTAGTAGTTGGTGGTGAATAAAAAAAAATTACGATTATGTTTATTACACCTTTACTTACTTTTGTAATAACAATAGCGTCTGGATTATTAACAAACAGATTTATATTTTAGTCTCTTTTTCACTTTTTGTTTGAAGGGAGGGGGATAAAAATCAAAAATGGATAAATAAATAAAATAAAAGTAACTTTTAACTTGTTCTAAAAACAAATAGAATTAAATACTTTTTTAAAAATAAATATTATGGAATGAATCGTTATTCATTCGATACACACAGTATACATATCACACTATAGTATCTTTTTGTGATGTGCCCAGAAGTTGTACTGAACAACTACCGCATTTATTACCAATACATGCACGTTTTTTTAATGGTAGATAATTTTTTGGTATTCTAAGAAGAAAAATTAGGTTCAAATCTGCAGTATCATTCTTCTTTATTTTTTATTTATTGATCTTAAAAGGCGGTGAATTGAAAGTTACAAAAATTGAAACTTGTTCCTTTAATTTCATTAAATATTTTAAAACAAATTTATTTCATAGGGCTGTTATAAAAGCGATTGTTGGGTTTAAAAAACTGTGAATGTGCATTATTGTCTCAATCATTAAATGGTCCTAGTAGAGTTTCGTGAATTGGCTTATATGCTTCTCAACTAAGCATACCTTCTTGCTCTTTATTCTTTAAACGAAAATAATCTATTAGTATATTAATAATAATAGTAAATAGTACAATAATAATAATTAGTAAATAATTTTTCTTAACGTGAATTTCTCAAAATTTTTTTGTTAATTAATGATTTATGTTAGGTCTGTCATTGACTCTGTAGATAAAAAAAATCTAAGAATTATAATAAATTTTTTGAGAATTGTTTTCCTTTCTTTCGTGGTTTAATGAAATTTGAGGGTATTTTGATATTTTAAATATTTATTGGAAATTCATAGTAGTCAAAATGCTTAATGTACCATTATAATTATCATCCCCAATATTTTAAATTAATTTGATCATTAGCACCCTCCTTAGTAATGAAGTAATCATCAAATTCCTGAACTAGTGATAAATACTAATTGATAAACTAGTTACCGAAATCTTCTTCCTGGTTTTCTGTAACTGGTTTATCAATTTAATATCTGTCAAGCAGACTTATATAAAATAAAAATCTTTCTGCGAACGCACAAAATCTCAATTAAAAAACTTTCTGCACGAATTGATAATCTCTTGTAACTAGATTCAACCCTTAGTCGCTACCTCATTTTGGCAAAATTCGTTTGAAATTCAAGATTTAAAATTTTTTTACAAATTTTTTATAGAACTCTATATTGATTCATACCACAAAAATGAGTTTCGTTAAAAAAAAAAAATAAAAAAAAGGGGGGGGGAAACTGAAATATGAAATCTAAAAAATGTTATGTTCAAAAACACTTTTAAAATAATTGAAATAATGCTTGAATTTTAAGTACAAAAAAAAAGTGTACGTTGGAAATGTTATCAACGTTACCACGTAGGAAATGTTACCACAGAATGTTATCAACGTTTTAATAAAAATATCGATGAGAAGATTTTATTTATTTATTTGAATTGTGTGAATATGAATCTTAATGTGTGTTTTTAAATCACGCGAATACAAATCTCGACGTTTGATTTTAAAATCGCGTGAATATGAATCTCAACGTATAATTTTAAAATTACTTCAACACGAATCATAATTTAGTGTCTTTTAAATCGCGTGAATACAAAACGTGTTATCTAATATAAAATTGTGAAAATGTGAAACACGATGCGCGATCTTAAATCGCGTGAATAGGAATCGGGATGCGGGATTTTAAATCATATGAATGTAATTTTAAATCGCGTTTGAATTGGTTGAAAATAACGTAAAAACGGATGTGTGGAATTCGGAAAAAAATTTCTTTTTTTTACGTAAATAGGAATCGCGATGCGTGATTTTAAATCATATGAATGTAAGTTTGAATTGGTTGAAAATAACGTAAAAACGGATGTGTGGAATTCGGAAAAAAATTTCTTTTTTTTACGTAAATAGGAATCGCGATGCGTGATTTTAAATCATATGAATGTAATTTTAAATCGCGTTTGAATTGGTTGAAAATAACGTAAAAACGGATGTGTGGAATTCGGAAAAAAATTTCTTTTTTTTACGTAAATAGGAATCGCGATGCGTGATTTTAAATCATATGAATGTAATTTTAAATCGCGTTTGAATTGGTTGAAAATAACGTAAAAACGGATGTGTGGAATTCGGAAAAAAATTTCTTTTTTTTACGTAAATAGGAATCGGGATGCGTGATTTTAAATCATATGAATGTAATTTTAAATCGCGTTTGAATTGGTTGAAAATAACGTAAAAACGGATGTGTGGAATTCGGAAAAAAAATTCTTTTTTTTACGTAAATAGGAATCGGGATGCGGGATTTTAAATCATATGAATGTAATTTTAAATCGCGTTTGAATTGGTTGAAAATAACGTAAAAACGGATGTGTGGAATTCGAAAAAAAATTTCTTTTTTTTACGTAAATAGGAATCGGGATGCGTGATTTTAAATCATATGAATGTAATTTTAAATCGCGTTTGAATTGGTTGAAAATAACGTAAAAACGGATGTGTGGAATTCGGAAAAAAATTTCTTTTTTTTACGTAAGTAGGAATCGGGATGCGTGATTTTTAATCATATGAATGTAATTTTAAATCGCGTTTGAATTGGTTGAAAATAACGTAAAAACGAATGTGTGGAATTCGGAAAAAATTTTCTTTTTTTTACGTAAATAGGAATCGGGATGCGTGATTTTAAATCATATGAATGTAATTTTAAATCGCGTTTGAATTGGTTGAAAATAACGTAAAAACGGATGTGTGGAATTCGGAAAAAAATTTCTTTTTTTTACGTAAATAGGAATCGGGATGCGTGATTTTAAATCATATGAATGTAATTTTAAATCGCGTTTGAATTGGTTGAAAATAACGTAAAAACGGATGTGTGGAATTCGGAAAAAAATTTCTTTTTTTTACGTAAATAGGAATCGGGATGCGTGATTTTAAATCATATGAATGTAATTTTAAATCGCGTTTGAATTGGTTGAAAATAACGTAAAAACGGATGTGTGGAATTCGGAAAAAAATTTCTTTTTTTTACGTAAATAGGAATCGGGATGCGTGATTTTAAATCATGTGAATGTAATTTTAAATCACTTTTGCAATTGGTAGAAAAAGAAAAACAAAGTAAAAACGAATTTTTTTCCCTTCGGGAATTCGGGAAATTTTTTTTTTTTTTGAAGAGGCTGATTATTATTTAGTATTATCATTTTTTTTTCTTCCGTGATTGTGACTAATTTTCCGCGACCTGTCTTCGCGTGTTCTTGTATATTATGGGGATTTACCACCAAGTTTCTTTTAGTTTTGCTGCTTAACTACATATTTAAAGTTTTATTGTAGTTCTTTTTTCTACTAACCGCCTTCGGCCGGCAATTTACCGGCCCTCACCAACTCAAAGCTACACGGCACCACTATGGCTTTCCTCTCGGACTTGCTCCCCTGGGGGTTTTCCATTGATTATACGTAGGGATTCAATGGTATAAATTTTGAAATTCAGGAACTTCGTTACGATTTTCTCCTAAATAATGCTACGTTATTACCCGTGAAGTGCATTGCCTTTTGTAGAGCATTGATTGTTAATTAAATTCTTTTTTCCTATGCTTATTTTTTATACTATTTTCCGTTATTTTGGGTTTTTGAATTCATTTGATACTGAAGACGGATGGTGATAAGATGCCAAGATACATTGTGTTTCTTCACCGGAGCAGACAGCTTTCATTTTAAACATTTAAAAAAGAGAAATAAAGAAGGGGAAAAAAAATCGGTGAATAACCTGATATTTTGATAGTTTACTTTACTGTTCGATTGAAGGGGGTATATGTTTTGGTGAATAATTGGTGAATAAAAAATCCTGCATATTGGTGTTAAGTATTGCAGTCGTTAAAGTTTTACAGTCATTAAAAATATTTATGACTCCATTTGTGTGTTGAGAGTCGAAAAATAATTACACCAAAAATAGGCCGGCTCTCGAGTATTCAATAGTGGTTATCCCTGTGGCAGAATTTTTTCTGGCTTTCTGCGACAAACTTAACTAGAACCAATATCTTTCTGCAAGATAGTTATAAATATATCTTTCTGCAAAATATTTTTATCGTTATAAATATATGTGTAATGAATTTATAATAATAGATACACTTCGTGTTTATAAAAAAAGCCTACATGCATAGAATAAAACTGTGTAGATTTTATTTTCTTAATTTCATAATATAAGTTTAAATTTCTTAATAAGTTTAAATTATTTAAGTTTAAATTTGCATAATCTTTGGTAATAAAGAAAAATTATAAATGTATAGATCTGCAGACAAAAATGCTTACTAGAGCATAAATTAAGATTACCCAGAACCTGTAATAAGATGGAACTTATAAAAATAGCTAAGAATGGATAAAAAGATTAAATTTATAAAACAAGATAACTGAATTTGAAGTATCAATTTAAAACAGTATGATTTAACAGTTTCATTATAGTAGTTATATCAGGTACAGAAACAAATCAGGTGAAAAAAATCAATATTGAAGTTGTGTAATCAAAATAATAAAATAGGATTGACTATATCCGAATTCTAAAAGCAAAACAATTAACGCAATCTTTGTTTCAATTTTTTCTATATGAAAACAATTACAGATTAATTAGATTCGATTAATATTGTGCTGACTTATTGAAAGATTCTTTTTTTTAAAAAAAAGGGAGGTAAATAAAACTTTTTTCGTGATCAGATTAAGTTCAGAACGAAAAAAATACACATCGCTTGTGATTTGTAACAGAAGTCGCACTGTATCGTGTACATATATAGCATTGATTTCCCACGAAGTACGCAGACGCGGTTTACGACTCAATACGCTCAAGTCTATTCAACATTTCGAAACGAAATCGTCTTCATCAGTACTGAAACATCGGTATTAGAACCATACTCATTGGATGCGATTTTTTTCGAATGCGTATGGAAACCTGTTTGATTCGCCTTAGTGATTCGCCAGTAAATATTTTCCACCAATCTGGTTTTCATTCGCATGCCAAAAAATCGTAGATAGTGAGATATCAATCAGGCTTTATTTCATTTATCGTCAGATTGCGAGTGTATTTTTATATCGACGACTTAATTCAAAGGATATAGGCATTTTATCTTTAAAAAAAATATATATATAGTTATTTTTTACCTTTGACTGCTTCTAAAATTTCTTGATTTGTTGGAGATGCTGTTTCATCCTTACTATCGACATCGGTACTAGTAAGAATATTTGGTTCGAATCTAGAACGTTTTTTTTTTTTTTTTTTTTTTTTTTTTTAATATTAGTAGCGGGGGAAACTTCTCTTCTTTTTTCCTGTCGCTTTCCATAAAAAATATCTCTGACATTGCTAGATGTTGTCGACTTAAATCTTATTTGTTCTTCGGAATGCCGTCTTGAAAAATGAGTTTTCAAATTTTTTTTAATTATTATTACTTCACAAGAGCAACAAATAACCTTTTCGCTAGACATGATTTTTTTTTTAAAAAAGATAAAAGAATCTTTTTACGCATGAAATTTTCCACATAAGTGTAAAAAGAAAACACAAAGCAAATTACTGCGCCAGCGATAGAGGCCGAAGTCGGCAAATTTCCAAAAATAGCTTAATACAGGGGAAAAAATTTCTCCCCTTTTTATCCAGTAACTGTTTGTGTTGGAGATTAACGGAAGATCACGAGCGCTTTCCCCTTCCGCGGTACGCTAGAAAAACAATTATTTAAAAACTATTCAGTAAGAAAAAAAATTTGCAGAACCATTATTGCTTCTGCAGAAGTTTCTGTAAAAATTATTTTTTTGTAAAACAGCTTCTGTTTCTGCAGAATCTTTTGTGAGAACTTTTATTTCTGCCAAACAAAAATTTTTTTTTTCCCAAATAAAAAAATCTTTCTGCAAGAACTCTGTCGCTTTCTGCGACAATGTCGCCGTGTCGCCCTGTTTCTGCCACGGGGGTGGTTATAAAGTATCAAAGAAAGCTATGCCATACATGCTGGTGTTTATTTTTTTAATATATTTTTTAATTTATCTTACGAGATTTAAAGATTCGCGTGTTAGTTTTTATTTCTGTGCGAATGATCATGTTTGGGGAACTTCTGAAATATTGGGTCCAATAATCTGGCCTCGATTGTGTTACATTTTCAGGGGTCTGTTTAGAAGAAATTTGGGTCCGTTAACGGACCCTTCACAAAATATTTTAACTTAAAAACGGACCCTTCACAAAATATTTTAACTTAAAAACGGACTCTTCACAAAATAATTTATCCTTTAATCGGACCCTTCACAAATTTGTTTACATTCATTATTGTTTTGTTAATTGAATAAACCCTTCCCAGGGATGGGGGGAAAGAAAGACAAATGCAAACGAACTAAGTTTTGTCTTCGGCAGAAGCTTCCTCCTTTATTCGTCGGAAATGAATATTCTGCGTTCAGCAGTATAGGCTAAATACCAAATATTTGTTGCATCGCTAATTTAGTAGCTGCATTTACTGTTTATTTTTTAAAATTTAATTTTTTTAATCATAATTTTACAGTGTTGTGTATAATCTTGTATGTCTTTTACAATTGAAAAACTCCTCAATTTTTTTTTTTTTTTTTTTTTTTTTTTGCAATAACGGACCCTATTTTCACAAATTCACAAAAGCGGACCCTGGCTCAAAGAATGTAACTTAGCGTTTATTTTATATTCACAAATTACGGGTAATTTTTTCACAATTTTACAAAAAACGGACCTTTCGTAAAATGTCTGGACAGGCCCCTGATTTTAGTTTCATTGCTTAATACTACTGTTTTATTGTAAAAAACATTTACGTTTATAAAAAAAGGAAGAAAAAAAGCATTATAATTTGGTTAATTTGTCAACTACGTATATAGTCTCTCCAACCAAGTAAATGTAATTTTGTGGATAATCTAGATAAAAATAATTTTTATTACTGTTTTCGCCAAAAATGGAATTAATTTATACTGTTTCTCTATAATTTTTTAATAATAATTGTGTCCAAAATTTTTCTTAATAGTCCCCCCCCCCTGGTTTTATTAATTTGCTTTCGTGTTCAAGAGGGCTGAGTCGTCGAGATAAAAATTACGATCACTTAACCATACGAGCATACCATATCTGATGATAATTCAAGTTTCATTTGTTTTCTAGTCAATACAAGCAGAATATCATCATTTCATCGCGAAATATCGTCACTCAAAATTTCGACCACTTTTCGACAAGTGTTCAAAACAAAACTGAAACTGTTCTTGATGACAATGTAGGCTTCGATCGTTTTTTTTGACCGCTACGAGCGCAATTTTTATCGCCAAATCGAATGAATGTATCATCAATCGAAATTTCGTCTACGCTTTTTATGTAAACTAAGAAGAAAAAAATATTTCTATTTCGTGTTGAACCTTAAAAGAAAAAGGGTGCATTATTTAGTAATAAACTCGCATAGTGATAAATCACTTAGCAATCACCACTGAAAATCACCCCGCCACGTGTATTCTAAGTAATGTGACATAAAAAAAAAAATTACTATCTATTTAAAAAACTTCGTTTCTAAAATTTTATTTATATCTTTCTACTGTACTGTTCTCTGCCGAGAAGTTTTAATAAAAGGCTTCCTTGTTTAATTTCAACTTGTAAAGAATTGAAACTATCTTTGAAATCTCCGTTAACTTTTAGTGATGCAATCGAATATTTTCTTTACCGCACTTTTTTTCCCTTTTTCTTTTGTAAATCGTCTTCTATCAGTTACAAAGTGCGAAAACCGAGATTTTCAGTTACTTCCTGAAGTGGCACGATGCCAATCTAACTGTGTAAGTTCAGACAAGCATAAATTAATCGGAAACTGCTGCATTCTTGGCAACTATTAATGAATTTAAAAAATAAATAATAAATGAAAAATTTAAACATCATCACTAAATGATTAGATAATTATATGCTTACGTAATGACTATTTTTAAGTATTTGATTTTCATATATTTGTTTCGCTTATATTTTATTTGTTATTTTTTTTAAGGTTTTCAAACGCATTTAGATATTATGTATTTCATTTGTAATAATTAGAAGTATAAAAATTTAAAATTAATCATTTTTATGCTATAATTAAAAAAAAAAGTTAAAATTTAAAAAAAAAAAAAAATATATATATATATATATATATATATATATATATCGGCGAACAATATATCTTGGCCACAGTATCCTTTGGCCAAGATATATATATATATAAGCGTTTGAACTGATTGCAATGTTGCAAGAATCTTCGAAATGTTCCATTTTTTTAAATAAACATTTTAAGAATATGTGATTATTGCGTTGTTTCATTTAACATTGAAATCCCAAATTATGCTTTTTCGGTTTGATGGGAAAAAATTATGAAAAGAATAAAATTTATTTCTTAGGTTTTATGCCCTTTTTAAAGTTTAGCTCCTGAATATTTTTTAATATTCCTTCAAAAGTAGTCTCAATAATTGTTTCCCCTCTTATTCATTTAAGTATGCGCTTTAGTTCATGTTTATTTGAATTTATATAGTTTGCGGCTATTATATTTTAGATCCTGGACCTCCATTTTCTTTTCAAGTCTATCCAATATGAAAATGGTTGTTTCTATTTAATTTTAGCTCTACCACACTGCTTTACTACGCAAAGTTTAATGTTTCTTGGACGTACCATTAGAAAATATGTGTTCTAAGCAGGGGTCATTTAATGAGAAATTTGGTTTAGTTAATGGCCCCTTCACAAACTATTTTAGCATAAAATTGTATCATTCCCAACTTTTATCGTTTTAAAACTGTTTCCTTCACAGGGGTCTGTTTAGAAGAAATTTGGGTCCGTTAACGGACCCTTCACAAAATATCTTTTCATGAAAACGGACCCTTCCCAAAATATTTTGACTTAAAAACGGACCCTTCACAAAATAATTTTTCTTTTAATCGGACCCTTCACAAATTTGTTTATCTTCATTATTGTTTTGTTTATCCAATAAACCCTTCCCAGGGGGGGGGGGGGGCAAGAAAGATGGATGTAAACGAATTAAGTTTTGTCTTCGGTAGACGCTTCTTCCATTATTCGTCCGAAATGAATATTCTGCGTTCAGCAGTATAGGCTAAATACAAAATATCTGTATGTTGCATATATAATATAGAAGCAGCAATTGATGTTTATTTTTGAAAAATATATATTTTTTACTATAATTTTACAGTGCTGAGCATAATCTTTTATCTATTTACAATTTAAAATCTCCTTGAAAAAGTTTTTTGCAATAACCGGACCCTATTTGCACAAATTCATAAATACCGGACCCTGGTTAAAAGAATGTGACTTAAAGTTTATTTTATATTCATAAATTACGAGTATTTTTTTCACAATTTTACAAAACCTTTCACAAAATGTCTGAACAGACCCCTGCTTCATAAAATTCTTATTTTGTAAAATTGAGTTGATGACGTCTTTAATTCAGAATAAATTTTTAAAATTTTTTTTTTTTTTTTATCTTCATCAACTCCTTAAAAAACAAAGCTTTCGTGTGCCCCTTCCCCCCACAAAAATAAGGTCTTATTTTTATATTAACCCTATTCTTTGATAGTTATGAATTAAAATTATGAGAAACCATTTTGCAAATTTAACAAAACCGTGTCTTCCCAGGAAGATACTTAATTGACCACTCTTTTATTTATTTATTATCGCAAAGATAGGATCCTATTTTCACGTTTCAATTTATTTTTCTTTATTTGACAATAACAGATTTTTCTTAAGAGCCTGAAATAACTCCTGTTTAGTACAGTTTCCTGTGAAATATTTAAAATGTCCCCAAAATATCACAAAACAATTATTACAATAAGAAAACTTTTTTAATGCAACACTCGTGTGAAATTTTAAATACGTTATAAGGCTTAAAAGCTTTTCTTAGACCACGGGATGAATAAAAGCATACAATCATGTTTGAATTATATCCACAATTATACATCCCCAACAGCAAAATAACTTGGGCCCTTATTGGACCAATATTCACGCTTCTTGGCTCAATAAGAATTCAAAGGCCCGCTATTTACCGATATTGGCCCTATATAGAATTGTCCGATTCACCCGATATTTTATAGCCACCTTACAACCAACATCAGCTCAATATAGAGTTATCAGATTCACTCCATATGTTATATTCAGTATTCAATCAATATAGACCCTATATAGTAGGGGTGCACAACCTTTTTGAGGGAAGGGCTACATGCACAGCAGATTGACCAACTAAGTGCCGCATACCAAAGTATTTAGATAGTAATTGTAGGTAGTTATTGTTATATAATCATCATTGCTCTAAGCACTAAATTCTTTTTATCAGTTGACATGTAACATGTTTGCATAAAATAAAGCCATCGATAAAAAGCGACCAAGCTATGATCGATCAAAAAGCGTTAATCATCGATTGAGATTGGGTACATCAAAACTTAAATGTGCAATTTCAAATTTCTGATTTTTTTTTTCAAAAAAAGAAATAATAATAATAATAAATTCCCCCCCCCCCCCCCCCCATTTTGTTCAGGTTGCTACCGCGGGCCGCACATCGAGAGTTGACGGGCCGCATGCGACCCACGGGCCGAAGATTGTGCACCCCTACTATATAAGACCAATATTAAAAAACCTAGACATCCCAATATTGGTTTTTCGGTGCATGTTTATATAAGACGCAATTTTGTGCTCAACTGGGGTCAAGGTAAAATTGTTACTAGGGATTTGTTAACTAAAACAACAACTACTGCCATCGGTGGCACGCACGTACCATATTTTGAAAGATTAATAGTTACTCAACCACAAAAAGCTTTTATTTTCGGCTTTAAAATATTTCTTATTTTCATTTCACACCGGTAAATAGAGGAACTGTTACCTTGTAAATTATGAACAATGACATTCCAAATTTTCCATTTTAAAACAAACTTTTTGTTATAACTTATGCTGTGTGAGTGTAGATAAGAAAAATAGATAGCCTAATTCTGAAATTTTATCTTCTTTTAATATCTGATTTGGTATTAGAAGTGGCATGCACTTTGGTACGAGAAGAAATATTATATCAATTGATTCCTTTCATAACTTTTTAATAATCTTTTATTTAATTTCCCTTAACTATCTGTCGGTTTTATCGCTATATGATTGAATGTAAACAAGTAATTAAACTCTTCTGTTTTTAGTGACACGTGTTAATGTCCACTTTTTTCTTTCTTTCTAAAAGCTTTTTAGTGATTCTTTTTTCCTCACAAACTTAACTGATGTTCAAAAATAATCTAAATATTAATTTTTGTTTTTCCATTGTAAACGTCGCCCACCTCCGCAAAAAGTTCTTGAATATTTCATTATTTCTCTAAATTTAAATATGGTTTTAGGGACACCTAAAAAAAGTCCTATTTTTCTTTCAAAGTTCAGTTATTTTCTACAATTTTAAATTTACTGCCACTACAATGTTGTTGTTCTTTCATTAAACTTTATGTCATCTGATTAAAAGTAAAAGACTTACATATAATTTCTCTTGTTTGCAGATTGCATAAAACTAAGGGAACTTTTTTCCCCCTCATGAAATTCATATTTTCTTCGTCAATCTTTTTTACAAACCTTTCTATTAATTAGTCTTTAAATAATTTTCTGATTTCTGGCTCAAAACATAAAACAACTTAATCTGTCTGAAATCTTATCTTCTTATCTAATCCTGAAAAATGTAAAGATAGTAAAAGTAAAGCTATTATAACCCAATCAAAACTTTTAAACAACAATCATAAAATTTGTTACAAAATTTCATTTTATCCATCATCGTAAGTCAGGATTCCATTCTACGATTTCATCTTCCTCTCTTGAATCCTGCAAAATATATTTTCAATACCATTCAATTTTCGCCCGCACTTTTGTAAAGATTTGGTTATTATGTTCGCCTCACCATTATGACAATCTTCTAAATATTAGATTTTCTTCCCTTTTATATTGTTTCTTCCTTTTGTTTTTGTATCAGATTTAGTTTATAACACCGTTTAAAGTCGTTCTTTCGAGTACGTTATGACCTTGTGGCGCAGTATAAGCCGCTTCTGACTTTCTATACCTGACAAATCCACCACTCTCGCTGTTAATTCTGACCCACATTGAGTATCGTTTAAATTTTGAAGATCGTCTTCAAGCTGTCAGTTTTTCGTTCATTATATTTATTAATCAACTATAACTGAATTAACTCAGAAGCTGTAACGATGAGCGATTTAATTAATAGCGTCTGTTTACCAAGCATCCTTTGTCTACAAAAATAAATTACGACATGTATCCACATGCATAAACAGGGGTCTGTTTAGAAGATATTTGGGTCCGTTAACGGACCCTTCACAAAATATCTTTTCATAAAAACGGACCCTTCACAAAATATTTTAACTTAAAAACGGACCCTTCACAAAGTGATTTTTATTTTAATCGGACCCTTCACAAATTTGTTTATCTTCATTATTGTTTTGTTAATTGAATAAACCCTTCCGAGGGCAGAAAACAAGAAAGATGGATGTAAACGAATTAAGTTTTGTCTTCCGTTATTCGTCCGAAATGAATATTCTGCTTTCAGCAGTATAGGCTAAATACCAAATATTTGTATGTTGCATCTCTAATTTAGTAGCAGCAATTGCTGTTTATTTTTTAAAATTTAATTTTTTCAATTATAATTTTACAGTGTTGTGCATAATCTTGCATGTCTTTACAATTTAAAAGCTCCTTGAAAAAGTTTTTTTTTTTTTTTTTTTTTTGCAATAACGGACCCTATTTGCACAAATTCACAAAAGCGGACCCTGGTTAAAAGAATGTGAGTAATTTTTTCACAATTTCACGAAAAACGGACCTTTCACAAAATGTCTGGACGGACCCCTGATAAAAATGTATTTCGTCTTACATCCATATGCACAAAAATGTATTATTAAAAACATAAAAATGTTCTGCGATTTAATTAATTCGCAACTTAGAGTAGGTCATTTAAGTTGGAAAACAGCAGTTCTACAATATAATTTTTTTTAAAAAATAGTATATAATATCTTACTGTTTAATCAGAATAAAATTTGAGAAATTTTTTTATTTTTTCTTAAAAAAAAAAAAAAAGAAAGAAATTAAACAAATTTCTTCTTTAAGACGTATAGTATTTTCTTTTGATATGTGGATATTGAAAAGACATTTTAACCAGGAATATTATTCAATTTATTATCGGTAACTATATTTCGTTCCAGGTAAATCCTTTCAAATGCTTCATCCTTATTTCCAGGCACTTTTGCTTACTCGTTACCATGACAGCGGTCTCAAGATTTTCATTAGGTGTGACAGCTTATTTAAATTTCTATTTTGAAAGTAATGTTGGGTTGTACAGATAGCTTTTCTCTTTCCCTTGTAATATTAACTTACATTATTTAGAATATGTCAATTAAGGAGGGTGAATTTTGTTTTGTATTTCTTTGGAAAATTTCGGTCCCAAATATACTTGTAAGATCTTTGTTAGTAATTAAAAAGTCACTTTTGGTATGTAAATTATTTCTACTCAATTTAATATGACAGAAATAGTTAGCTTCTTTAAATTGGAATGACTCGAATTTGAAATTAAAATAAAATTTATTGGCTGTAAGCTTATCGAATTTAATATAACAAATTCGTTGCATTATTATATTTTATGAACTTAGCGATAAAAATTTGAAAGATACATATTTCTGATTTCAGTATTTATTTGCTGTTTTTAACTGTTATTTGATTTTAATATTTTAATTTCATTCGCATATTGAAAAATTGAGTAAACCAAAAAGTTATTTATTTTTGATGTTGGTAACAATCAATATTTGTAGTGTTATTGTTATTATTATTTTTTTAATACTTAGTCCTATGAGAATTTTGACATAACATTTATTTAGTATTACTCCCGCAATGTTAATATTTGTATTAATACTTTAGTTATCATTGTATTATTGAAATAAAATAAATCTAACAAATGGTTTTCGATAAAATTTATTAAATAATTTATTATGATGTAGCTTATAATTGGGTACTTGTAATTCGACAAGAAGTGAATTGATTATACCTAACCATGTAATTTAAATTAGATTTAATTCGATACTTGTAAGTGACGTCACGCGTGTGTGTCGTGGCTTCTCAATCGGCAAATGTCATAATTTACCTACGATAACGTCACTTGCAGGTATCCAGTTATGTATGGATGTTTTTTGTGCGAAGGTTTTTCACCATTCTATAAAATAAAAAAGCCACACTGCTAGTACTAGTTATTTAACTCAAAGCTATCTGGTTGAAAAAATTTATCTTGGTTTTATAAAGGTAAAAAAAATTTTATGTTAAATAAAAGAAATTATTAATAAGAAAATCATCAGTTTGGCGTGACTTTTCAACCAAGGTATTAATCATTTTTTTAAAAATTTCTATTGTCTACCCTCGTAGTACATTTCGGACGTTATTTTTGATCTCTCCTTCGTGTGCACCTAATTGGTGGAACAACGTTTCCCCCACAACAGTCGAAAGGCAGAAGTTTCCATTTCCGAAATGGGATTTGAACCTGGTACCTTTCTGACATGAGGTCCGCTCTGTGACTACCACGCAGCCCTGTCGGCTAATCATTAATCAATATTAGTTCAATTTTTTGCATTCATTTATGAACCTAAATAGTTCAGCGTTTGGGTGACTTTTTAAATGTAAAAAAATTAAATCAAAATTTTTTTTTCTTCCAACAATGCAGCGCGGAGTAAACATCCTTAACCCTTTCCTGTGCAGTGCTCTGGCAACACTAGTTCAAAAACTGTTACAAACCACTAGAAATGTAAAATTTATTGCTGTTAAGCTTTTTGCAATCATTATTATATAAACAACAATAAACAAATATATGTCACTTTACTTAGAATGTACTAAGGTCGCACTAGCTAATGTTTTTCCTGACTAAAATTTTCAATCGAAATTTGCTGTTTCGGAAAGGGTTAATTCGACCATTTTTCTGACAATGCAGCAGTTTGGTAACTTTCTAAGAATAAAAAATGAGATCTCAACCAACTTGCTTTTCCTGATTTGTTAATGTTTTGTGCCATCTTCATAATAAGCAGAAAGAGGCGATGGACAAAACCTAAGAATCATAAATAAATAATTTGTTCTTACTGATAATAATTATAAAAAATAGCAAATTATTTCCTAAAAAAAACGTTATTTCATGTTACGACTTACCTTCGAGAAACAGTCTTAGACTATTATTATTATTTATATTATTTTAATTATTATTATTATTTTAAAAAAAATATTTTGGGAAATGCGAAGTGTTTTCTGTTGTTTCTGTCCAGACATTTTGTGAAAGGTCCGGTTTTCGTGAAATTGTGAAAAAATTACTCACATTCTTTTAACCAGAGTCCGCTTTTAAGAATTTGTGAAAATAGGGTCCGGTTATTGTAAAAAACTTTTTCAAGGAGTTTATAAATTGTAAATAGATACAAGATTATGCTCGGCACTGTAAAATTATGATGAAAAAAAATATATATAATTTTCAAAAATAAACAGCAATTGCTGCTTCTAAATTAGAGATGCAACATTCAAATATTTGGTATTTTGCCTATACTGCTGAACGCAGAATATTCATTTCGGACGAATAATGGAAGAATCGTCTGCCGAAGACAAAACTTAATTCGTTTACATCCATCTTTCTTGTTTTCTGCCCTGGAAAGGGTTTATTCGATTAACAAAACAATAATGAAGATAAACAAATTTGTGAAGGGTCCGTTTTTAAGTAAAAAAAATTTTGTGAAGGGTCCGTTTTTATGAAAAGATATTTTGTGAAGGGTCCGTTAACGGACCCTAATATCTTCTAAACAGACCCCTGGTACCAACACCTTCTTTTCCTCCTTTGATGCTCAATACCACTTCATTCTAAGTATAAAAAAAAATCATGTACCTACCTTTAATAAATACAAATTAATATTTCTTATATGAATCCTACAGTAGTGATTTTTTTTCAGTTTTTATTAGATATGCAACCGATATGTTTTCAAAATTGACAGTTGGGATATTATTTTAATGTTCCTTCTGTTATCTTATTTTAATATTCCATTCATGTTTCAACCGTTTTATTCTTTTGTAACGAGTGTGCAGTTTTATTCCACAGAATGTGTATTCTAAGCCCCCATTAGTGATTAATTTAGAGAGATTGCCCTTGAAATATTCTCTTTGAAGTAACCTGCTTTTTAACATGTGACCTTGGCTTGAAAAGAAAGAGGGTACCGATCGATCAAAAAGTCATCTTTCTGGATCTAATTTTGATAATTTGTCTTAGCTAAAAGGACTGGGTGCGGAAATGCTTTTACCTTGATTTCTTTCCTTTTATTTCATTTTATTTATTTATTTATTATTTTTTCGGGGAAAAAATAATAATTATTATGACTTGAGATTTCAGCAGTAATAAAATGAATCAGTTACGTTTTTCCGTGCAAAAAAAAAAAATAAGTGTCTTAGTTAAGAAAATTTTCTTAATGTACCTTACTTTCATCCTTAAATATGTTATTTAAAATTATATATTTTTTGCGTGTAAATAAATTGTCTTAAATATTGTTCGATCAAGCGACAGAATTTAAGAAAATTAAAAGGTCATGGTAAGAACTAGTTCGTCACTTTTAAGAACAAATAGCACAAAAATGTAAAAATATACTGCTTAGCATAACCGATTTATTCTATAATCAAATATGATTCTTTTTAAAAGTTAAATATGATTCTTTTTAAAAGTTAACGTAAGTCATATTATTTCTGGTAATTGAAATAATCTTAAGTTTTCTGCATAAATATTATTATAATTCATGTGTGTTAAAATAACTCGTCGTTGAACAGCCGATCCAATTTTGAGTTTGCGACTACCAATGTTCAACTCCATTGAACCTCCTATTATGAACCCGTACCAGAAAACAAGGAAACTCCTGGATCAAGTATTGGGAGAAATCTGACTTTGTGGAAGACTTTTTTTGATCGAACTAACCCGCATTTGCGTTACATATAGATCAGGGCTGTCCAACTGGCGGCCCGCCAACACATTTTGTGCGGCCCGCCAACTTCTTATTCAGCATATTTCCTTTTTCGAAATTTTATGGTATCAAGAAGCATCCGAGACTACCATTCTTGGTCAAGCCGAGATCCCCGAAGTTTCCTCTTGATCGCTCTTTCACTCTTTTCATTGTATTGGGAGAAAAAGGTACAAGACATCTACAGATCAAGAGCAGTCCTACCCTGCACGCTGGTGTTATACAATAGTATTGCCTCTCGTTAGATAGACAGTGAGAATCGAGTGTTCCAAGATCGCTGGGAAACCCAGTATTTCATCGCGAATAGAAAGGACAAACTCCAGTGCTTGATTTGTATGCAAGTTGTGGCTGTGCGCAAAGAATATAATTTCAAAAGGCATTACGCGAATCTTCACGTTGGGAACAACAGTAAATATCAAGGAGAAGCAAGATCTCCGATAGTTTCAGAACTGAAATCAAAACTGCAAAAACAAGCTGGGATGTTACTCAAGTAAAATCTTATCAGTACAACGCTTTGCATGCTTCGTATGCAATTTCACTTGAGCTTGCTAAAAAGCGAAAAAACCTTACACTATTAAAAAGGCGTCGTTGTTAAAAAGAGTGCTGCAGAAATATCAAAAGCATTTGGTGATAGCAAAATGGCTAAGCATTTTGATTCAGTTTTCCCATAAAAATGTAAACAAATTGTTTTATAATCCTTCTGTTCCATTGTTCTATAAATAAGAATTCAATTATTAATTGTTACTGTATAAGAGGTTATTGTTCAACTTTTTCAAACTGCGGCCAGCCAGGTGATCAGTGACCGGAATTCTGGCCCGTGGGCTCTTTGCAGTTGGACAGCCCTGATATAGATGAAAACCATGAAAATCTTCCACGGTTAGCCTTACGGCAAGAGGACTCTAACCCGTGATCTGAGGATATTTTACGTCATTGTAGTTGGTGCGCGCTGGGAGCGGAATTCGTATTGACCAGTCATAGTTAGGATTCTAATTATTAAATTTTAGGATTAAAATATGTAGGTTAATGCCTCACTTGCTGAATCGATTAATTTCATAAAATGGAGAAAAACAAGTGCAATTAATATTCTGAATTAATAAATAATGCCTGAAAATTTTAGTCATTTATTGGTGTAAATACATTATACTTAATATGTTGTCTTGAATGTAATCAGTTATAAGTCAATTAGGTGTTTTGAAATAAACTTTAAGAAAAATAAATTCAGCAATTGAATTATGTCGATTTAGCATGTATAACGTATAATAACTACAAAAAAAAAAAAAAAAAAAAAATTCCTCTTTTAAATAGATAATTATTTTTATTTAAAACATTCGGATTTTTTTTTTCGTAATTTTTAAAAATGTAATAAATATTCCAGGGATCTGTTTAGAAGAAATTTGGGTCTGTTAACGGACCCTTCACAAAATATCTTTTCATAAAAACGGACCCTTCACAAAATAATTTATATTTTAATCGGACCCTTCACAAATTTGTTTATCTTCATTATTGTTTTGTTAACCTTCCCAGGAAAGGGGGGGGGGGAGAAAGACAGATGTAAACGAACTAAATTTTGTCTTCGGCAGACGATTTTTCCTTTATTCGTCCGAAATAAATATTCTGCGTTCAGCAGTATAGGCTAAATATCAAATATTTGTATGTTGCATCGCTAATTTAGTAGCTGCAATTGCTGTTTATTTTTTCAAATTAATTTTTTTAATTATAATTTTACAGTGTTGAGCATAATCTTGTATGTCTTTACAATTTAAAAACTCCTTGAAAAAGTTTTTTTTTGCAGTAACGGACCCTATTTGCACAAATTCACAAAAGCGGACCCTGGTTGAAAGAATGTGACTTAACGTTTATTTTACATTCACAAATTACGAGTAATTTTTTCACAGTTTTACAAAAACGTACCTTTCACAAAATGCTGGACAGACCCCTGTATCGTCCTTACAAATGTATGTGTGGACCTCTGGGCTTTGTATGACGTGAGACTCGGGAACAGTTGGGTGGTGCTTCCTGCTTTTTTAAAAGGAAAAAAATTAAGTTAACTCGCATGAAAAATTTGTATAAATTGGAATTATTTTCTGTAATTGTTAAGAAAACATCTACATAATAACCTTAAAATTCCATAAATTAAGAGATACTGGTCCAAGGTTTTCAAGAATTAAAATCTTTCCTCATATTATTTTGTTTAAACTCTTCGTTAAACAAAAAAGTTGGTATAACTTATATACAGTAAAAAAAAAAAAAAAATTCCCTTGAAAAATATTAATTTTTTGCTATAATTATAATTTTATTAAAGAAGACAAGTATTCGAACCTCTTAACTTTAAAATATTATGCATTGGATACTTAATATATTGATCTTTAAGACAAATTGATATTGTTTTTAATACACAAATGAATTTACGTAAATTGAATTTTGGTTTCGAAAGCCAAAATATTTTTCCTCGAACCTTTTCCGAATAATGCTTTCTTCTAAGAAAATTATTTTAATTTTCTTTTAAACATTTCGAATATATAAATTTTTTTTCACCATGCTTGGTTTTTGAATACAAAAAAGAAAAACATTTTCATTAATATGCCTCTTTTCTATTTTACTATGATTTCTTTGGGATTATAATGTCATTAATTATATACGAAGAAAGGAAGAAAAAAAAAAAAAGATCGAAGCGATTATATATAGAGAAAAGAGATTTGTCTCATAACTCTTGAATCTGATGCCATGATTGATCTTTTACCGGTCATATCAATACGTCTTTCTTCGGCACATTGAACTTCGCCTATTATCACGCGTCACAGAGTTTATGCCTCTACATTGGGTGGGTGCTGCCTGCTTACGTTTGCTCTTAAAAGGTTTTTTCCGATTGTGTTGACTCACTTTTAGAATACTTTTATCCTATGTTTATATTTGTGGCATTTTCTTCTCAGATAAATTCTTACAATTCTTTAAAAAATAAAATCATTTCAGCTACATTTTTTATCGTATTTTTGTTTAAAATAATTCGAAATATTCTGCATTGTATAGAGCTTTCAATTCCAGTGCTTATCGTCGTGTAATTGATTTTCAAAAGATTCTTTGATGTATTTTTCTAATCATTTATTATAATGTATATTTATGGAAATCGGAAAACGATTGCTTATGAACTGCTTTGTATTTTTGCTTTGTATTGCCTACTAACTTTTTTTTTAGTCTTTAGGATGTAAGTTAAATGATAAAAACAATTAACAAAAACACTGAAGTACATTTTAGAATTGAACATTTTTATTAATTATGCAATCGAATCTTCTATTTTACATTCTGTTCTGAGGCGGGGAGAGGATGAAATTAGATATTATACAGTTTCTAATTCATATATATATATATATATATATATATATATATATATATATATATATATATTTTGTTATTGTTAAGGCGCTAGGTTGTTATGTATAAATTGTCTTTATTAATATACGATCTGTAAAGGTCACAATTAAAGCTTTTGTCTCATATTTAATCAAACTCTATCTACATAAGCAACCTTATGTCTGATTTAACTGAGTAAAATAATGTTTTTTGAGGATCCGATTATTTTTTTTAAAAATTTGTATCGGTATTAACGTTTTTGTTCACTGAAATATTATGCAAATTAGGATAGCATCTAGCTTTCATAATGCAGTCTGCCCAAAATTTTAATTTCTAAAAGAGTGGAGTCCATTTTACTTTGTACCTCGAAAATAGAGATACTTGTTTCATGCAGTGATGCGTTAAGCTTATCGAAATAGGTAAAACAATCTGCTAGAAGTATTATTTTCTGAATCCAAACTACATCATCTAATTTTTGTGCTTATCGAAATGCATGTTCAAAATTCTTATTTCCTTTTTCAATTCTTGATAATTATAAGTGCATCTTCATCTCTTCAATCAATTCTTCATCGGAGTCAAAGAACGGTGACTAATAAGTGACCTAATGCGTCTCAATTAAAGTAGTTGAAGGGCGTGAACTTCACGAAATTTAAAATTTTATTTTATCCATAAGATATTTATTTATTTTTACAAGCTAACTGCCTTTAAAAACTCGATCTTTTATAAAAATTAAAATGCTTTGATTTAACTAGTAGTGATTACTTGTGGAATCCTTCTCAAAGTTCCAGTCCAGAAAACCTTAGGGTTTCGCTTGAATAAAAAAGAAAAAAGAAAAAAAAAAAAAAAAAGAAGTCAAGAACGAAAGAAAGGAAACGGTAGAATAAAGAGAACACCAAACTTAATAAGTTTTTGATAATTACGGTTTAAAAAAATGAGGTTTTGCATTATCATGAAGGGGAAAAAAAGAAACATTTTTCAATTCACTAATAATAGATCTTATGATTATCATTTCAGATGCGTAATTTCATTTGTCCTCAGTAATACTGCCCACTAGCTTTTATCCTTGGAAGCAATGGTTAAAGTATTTATATAGTAGTGAGAACTTTATTTCTTATTAATATGAATAACCTAATATCAGGAGAAAAATATTATATAAATTTTTTTCGTAT
Organism: Parasteatoda lunata; assembly: GCA_949128135.1. Classification (NCBI taxonomy): domain Eukaryota; kingdom Metazoa; phylum Arthropoda; class Arachnida; order Araneae; family Theridiidae; genus Parasteatoda; species Parasteatoda lunata. The sequence goes on from OX421971.1 coordinate 88,855,614, forward strand.
TAAATAGTTCAGAAGAAAGGTGCTTCAGAAATCATTTCAGACTTTTTATGAAAAGTCCTGTTTTTAGTGAACAGTGAAAAATCTTATAAGTTTGTGTATTTCTGTGTAAATAGTCTCTTTTTTGATGAATTTGTGAGGAAACTTGTTTATTTTCTGGATCTAAAAATATCTTAGAATTCGGCTCTTACACTGTTTTTTTTTTTATTTATTTATTTTTTTTTTTTTTGTGATTATGTAATTAATTTTTCTTAAAGGAGAATTTTGTGACGGCATCATTTTTAACGTAAAGAATATTTGTGAAGGGTTCATTTTAATGTAATTTTTAATAATCCGTTTTCAGAATAATATATTTTGTGAAAGTTCCAATTTTACGATAAATTATTTTATGACATTTTTACGATAAAGTATGTTTTGATAAAGCTATAGTTTTTACAATAAGTTATTTTATAAAAGGTCCGCTTTAAATGATAAAAAAGTTTATGAAAGGTTCATTTAACAAACCTAAATGTCTTCTAAAATGAACCTTATTATATAAAATGCGCTAATAATATACAACGCACTCGTTCAATTCGTAGGTTTAATTCCTTTATCACGTTTAACAGCTTTTATGAATGAAAGGAAAAATAATTACGCCAAACAAATGTTTTAAGTTTTCTGTAAATCAGTAAAATGCTTTTGACAAAAACGGTCTTCAGGTGTCACGCAGGAAAGAATAAAACTAAAATATTTAATACGAAGTAACTGCTTCAATACATGTACCTTTTAAGAATCATTGTTTATCTTTATGCAGCCTGAATTTATTATCACTTTCTGTGGGCAGCTGAGGCCTTGCTCTTTATTACAAAGGAGAAACTACATAAAGAAAAAACTTATTCATAGAAAGAATTAGTTTAATGTGTGTCTCATTAATAATAATTTTCTTTTTCTTTGAGCAGCTTCTTTATATAGAATAGATACAATTTAAATTCTTTTTAGATTTTTTTTAATGACACTTTTATGATGATTCACCTGCTTGGAGGTTATTTTGCTAATCCCTCCTCAGTAAACGAAGCAGATGTTTCCTGGATGTGTAGGTTTTTTTTCCCATGTGACATATCTATCTAAATCTGTGTAGTTTAACATTAGTTTACAATTAATTAATTATTTAGGGAGCGTTTATAAGTTTTGTGAACGGATTGGGAACTTCTTTAACATAGTTTTTCGAAGCTTTTTAGCCGGAAAAAAAAACCGCTGTCTATGTGCCACAAGACTTGGAAAAAAAAATTTTTTTTTTGATAAACAGCTTAAAAGATTTTTACTATAGTATATACACCGAAGAGCCATTATATTATGACCATCTTCCATCTATAACAATGTATGGTGTGGCAATGTATGGTAATATGATGTGGGCAATGTTTTCATGGGGCACATTAGGACCCATACTCCTCATAGAACAATCCCTGACGTCTGTAAGCTACTTGAACATAGTTGCAGACCAGGTTCACCCATTCATGGCAACAGTTTTTCCTGCGGGGGATGGTGTTTACCAACAGGATAATGCACCATGTCATAAGGGTTGAATCGTCATGGATTGGTTCGAGGAACATTCCTGTGACTTTCAAGTCATGTCTTGGCCCCCAAACTCACCTGACCTTAATCCAATAGAGCATTTGTGGTCCTACTTGGAAAACCAAATTCGTAATGCCACGCTACCCTCTCGCAATGTGAGGGAATTGCAGGACCAGTTGGTGAGCGCTTGGTACCAGATACCTCAGACTTCCTATCAGCACCTTGTAGAATCAATGCCACGGCGGATGCTAGCAGTTTTAAGGGCTAAAGGTGGTCCTACATGTTATAAGCAGGGTGGTCATAATGTAATGGCTTTTCGGTGTATATATTAGAAGCTGAACATTTAAAGGTGTATTTTTAGAAAAAAAATATTTATTTTTAAAAAAAATAATTTTAAAATTACTTTAAAAAATTTTAATGTATACCCTTTGAAAAAAAAAAGAGATTTATAAAAAATGAACCAGTTGAGAATAATCCTAACGAAGTAAATATTTGTAATAGTTATCAGAATTAAATCTATAAACATAGATTATTTTTGTGTGTATTTTAACAGTTAATTAATTTTTCTTAAAAATGGAATATGAGTGAAAATGCAGTGTTTTTAAGGGATGGTGGCTTAGTTTTACTAAAAGGGCAAAGAGGGCGCATTTATAGGGATCAAAGGGCATGTAGGGCGGGCCGCCATTCTAAGAATGCTTAGGGAGAACACTGATTTATTTTGATTTTATTCAATATCTAACTGACAGAACCCTTAAAAATGTTATTTAAAAATAAAACCAAATTTTTTACTTTAGTTTTATCTGTTATATTAATTTTTATCCTCTTCTCAGTCAGACTTACCTGAAAAAAAAAAATATTCTTGTTTTGCATAAAAGTCTCATTAATAGCCTACAAATAAAAAACAATTTTCAGCTTTTTTTTCTTAGCATGTTGGAAAAATTGGTACTCTTACCCTAAGGGTAAGAAGGGTAAGTCAACCCTGTTCTAGCTTTAAAAAAAATACTTGGGAGACAATTGATTCTGTAAGGAGTTACACCCTGGCTTCTGTATTGTTACTTACAAGTGTTAACACCCTATATTCAATTGACGCCCTTTATTGTCAGCGCTTAAGACATATTACATTAATAAATACATAAAAAATAAATTTTTTATTTAGAAATACAAAAGGATGCCTTGTGTAACATTTATTTGTACACTGAACAACTCATCTTGATGAATTGTACCCGCAATTTTTTTTATTTCTTTTTAGCAAAGGAACGCAAAAATGTATTTACTTTTGTCTGCATATCGGCGGGATATTCAGACCTCCAGTAGCTGTCATATCCAATCAAGATTTCTGGTACATCTTCTTCTAACTGTTCACCACCAACAAAAGTGAAGTAGTCGAGAGGCAGAATCCAATTTTCCATGAGAGTGAAAAACAACTTGTGATTTTCGTCCTCCTCTAATTGGATTATTTTATATAGTTGATTTGCTTGAATTCCGTACAAACTAATCAAACTGTCTACGTCGATTGTTTTACCCGTGAAGCATTCGATGCTTTCTACATTATCCGATGCGCTGATTGTAACAGCAAAGAATTCAGGTACTTCGGGATATTCTTGATCCGCCTGATTGCTTTTTGATTCTGGAGATGTCAGATTGTTGGATAGAGGCGAAGAATCGTTTTGTAACTGACTCTCATTCTGATCTGTATCTGACGTATTCTTAAAATTTTCTTCGCTTGTTTTTTCTGTATCCATTTCGAGAGTCGTCGAATCGTATTCTGGAACTATTTTGTCTTCGTCTGCTTCGTTGGCGCTGCTCTCCTGGGGGATTTGCTCTGGTACGATAGATTTTCCAGTTTGTAAGTTTCCTAAAACAAGTATTTTCCGATTATTAAAATTCTTTTTGTTGTTTTTCTTTTCTAGAAAATGAAAATGTGGGTGGTAAATGGAAATATATCTATATCCCCCAACCAGTTTCGAAACTGTAACTTTAGGTAATTTGAGAATAACCTTCGATTCATTGTTGCTGTAACCTTTGGCGATAGTTTTTCCTACTTTGGTGCCAACAACTAAACCAATTTCTCTTTGATTATAACTAATATCTTCCAATCGTAAACTACTTCCATTTCCCAATAACATTTTTGTTATCGATCCAACTGCAAAAGTAGATTTCACGTTTGTGTGAAAATGTTCATTTATAATTAAATACGGATAACCATTGCTGTTACTAACAGGCAAGGTGAATGATAAAGAACTTTGGTGCAACATGTCAAATGTTGTATAGTTAATATTTTTTGTGCTAAAAAGTATCAAAGCGCGGCAATCCAGACGGATTGTTTCTGTTTTTGTGAGGACATCTACATAATATATTTGCTTTGCTTCCTTTTCATATTCCAGGGCCCCTTCATAGATTTCTATGTCTTCTTTTGTTAGCATAAATTCAGCGAGACGCTTAATAGCTTTGTTCTTGAAACCACTTATATGTAATTCAGACGATTTTACGTAAGCCAACTTGAAGGAGGGTAGTTTTTCTTCTAATAGAACCGCTATTGCAATAAATGCTTCTAAGCAGTTTCCGTGAATCACGATTTTTCCATCCCTTTTTTCCCATTGGATTTCTGCAAATGTTTTAAATTTTTGCTTTGTTTCTTCTTTTTGTTGAGTTTTAGCTTCTTCTTTGTTCTCTGATACCTTTCTCAACCACGTTAAAAGCTCGACACCTTCGTTTTCGTCGTTTATAGTAAAAACGTTTATTGGCTCTTCACTTGCTTCGTAATTACGTTGGATGTTTTTGAGCAATGAATACCTTCCAGGTGTTATGTCTTCTTTTTTTACAATCCTTTTTAAATATTGTCTTTGGAACTGTTGATCTTCGCATAGAACTAAATACTCAAATCCTATGTCGAAGTCTTCGTCATCTTTAGTATTACTCATTACATGTAGCACATTATTTTTTATGTTCGATATACTCCCACGCACAATAGTGACCCAAATAGGCAAACACATTCTGTCCAGTTCATCTTGTGAATAACTGGGTCTGTAAGGTAAGAACTTATACCCTTCTTTATTAGCTGGATTCTCGCCAATTGCGTTGCTTTTGGTTATGAGTGTTAAATTTGTAAATCTGTAGTTCGTGTTGTAGATTAAACCCTCTAATACACCTTGCAAAATATCTGAGTTGCCGGCTATTATTATTCTTGCTGATATAAGTTTCTTGTCTTGCAAGACCATTTTTGTACAAGTAAAGGAAAGACTAAAGCTTTTATTATCTGATATTTTTGCTTCATTATCAATGTTTTCTAATCGAATGGTTAAAGGTTGTTTTGATTGCTTCTTAACTGGTTTTAGAGGTATCAATTGATCTAGAATGTTGCACAGTGACTGCCAATACGATGGGTTTAAATAAATTTCGTGGGTTGGATAAATTTTATAATAAAGAATAGATTTTTCACTAATTCGCATAACTTCTTTCAAGAAAAATTTAGCCGAAGACTTAGCTATTGGGTGCAATACGAAGTGCTTTAGCTCTCCCTGTTTTGTATGCTCATAGTACTTTATGTTGATCCTCTCGGCTATGTCATAACTTCTTCGAATTAGATCTGTTTCTTTTGACGAGGAAACAATAGCTATGCCTAGTATTTGGTCTTCTGAAATTAAGCAAATTCCTTGCAAAGCTTCATCTGCATTTTCCAGACAATGATTCAAATCCTCCAGAAGATAAGTTTTGAGACAACTACTATAAATCAAGTTTTTGATGTCTTCTAAATCACATTCCTGATACCTCCTGACACTGTACTTCCTGTCTAATCCAGCTTTATGAAATACAAAAAGTTCTTTGTTGTAAGCGCTAAACGGACGAGCTGGAATCGGAGAGAAATGTTGTCTTAATAACGGTACTTGCTTTGTTCCGTAAGGAAGCAAAAGTATGCTGTAGTCCATCATAGGAAAATATTTAAATCCTGCTTGAATGAGATTTAAAATTTCGTGTTCGAATTTTTTTTCTACTGCTAATTGTTCGACGAAAAAGCAGTTGTCGATTCCGTTATAAAAATGAATATTCTGAATCGCACCTTCATGATTTTTGGTGTTTTTGAATATTTTGTTGCGTTGATTGTTATCAGTATGATCTATTGCAGGAAATTCAAAAGATTCTCGTATTTTTGCCGATGAATAATTATTCTGAATTCGGTATTTTGCTCTGGATGGCGAACCAGATATGAAACCCATGTTCCTGTAGCTTATGTTTTTGAGGTCACTGGTTTTGCTAGTTTCTAGTTGGTTTTCTGTAATTTTGCTTTCATTTTTTTCAACCATCTTTTGCGCTTCACGTATAATAGTTTGTTTGTCCATATAGGAGAGCTTCATTTTGGACTGCTGTTTTGAAATGGCATGTTTATGTTTTGCCCTTTCGTATACTTCGAATCCTATTGAAGATTTTTGGAACAATAAAATTTTATTATCTGGTAACATTTCCAAATTGTACAATGCTATCAATGCAAAATCCTCTTGGGAAGGATCGAACAAATCTGCGCTAACTATTTCGTTTTGTTTTTCAGTTTGCACATCTAATATCTTCTTACCTAATCTTGAAACTAATTTCATATGAATTGCATTAGTTGTATCAAATTTGTCTGAATTAATTAGCTTGATCAACACACGCGGCGAAAATTCATTTAAACTTTCATCTGTTATTAAAGACACGTGTTTGGTGTTAGATAGATCAAACTGTTTTGAATTAAACAAGTATTTTAGACCTTTTATGTCGTTTATATTCGTTTCAAATTCGTTCTCTTCGGAGGTTGTACAGATACTGTTCAATACATCATTTATACATTGCTTCACAGCTGATTCCGTGCCTTCTTGATCGGAAATTTTATCGACTTCGGCCACACCTGGTTCTTTTTCATCACTGCGCATAACATTTAATTCCGTATCTTGATTTGTATTAATAGCTAGTTTTGTGTTATCTTGTTTTTGATCTGTACGATTCACATCTAATTCCGTGTCTTCTAGATAAGTTTCATTAGTTACTTTTTTCACAGCTAATTTCCCTTCATCCCTTCGCATAGTATCTAATTCTATGTCCGCTTCTTTAGATGTTTTTGTTATTTTTGTTGTAATTTGTTCCTCTACATTCATACGCTTAACATCTGATTCCGTGTCGCCTTTGTCAGACGTGGCATTTACTACATTTTGCACAACTAGATTCTCTTCGTCTGTATACTTAGCATCTAATTCCGTGTGCTCCTCTTTAGATACTTTGGCTTCCTTGGCCACAACTTGTTGTTTTTCATTAGAAATGCTATTAATTACATTTTTAACATCATCCGTACTTAATTCCGTTGTAGGTTGGTGGTTGCCACTTTTGGGATCTTCATAAGTTTCATCCGGGCAATTTTTCTTCTTTAAACCACGTACTGTTTCAAGCTGAAAATGCTCGTTCAAAAAGTTCAAATCAACTCTTAGAGTCGTTGCGAATATGAAACCAATGGCCTCTCCTTTATATGCGTCAGCTATAGCTATGCAGGTGTTATCTTCGTCATAAGTAAAATACTTATATGTCGGGTATTTATCTTCTCCGAAATCTAAGAAGTCTAGAGTTAAGCTCTGCAGTTCATTATTTGACAATGACGAATACATTTGGCTAAAAAAATTTTTTAAAGCAATATAATCTTCACACCGTTTTGATCTTATTCCAACTTTTGGTATTAAGTCTTTTCTCTCTTTATAAAGCAGCCGAATGCCCCCTTTCAATTCTATGTTTTGCCAGGAAGGTTGCTTAAATATATTGTCGACTTCATCTACGTCGTTAGTTACAATACAGCAATAAATAAGGAGCGGCAGCTTGCAAAATGTGTCCATTAAAAGAATATCCATGTATTCTTCTGTCATTTCTCCCACTACAATGCGCAAAAACAATGAATTTACACCATTTATTTGTAATTGGTTGTCATTATTTAATAGAGACATTTGTTCTGATAAAATTCGTGGAAAATCACTAAATGCCACATAGGCTTTAATTTGATTGCCTTCTTTTAATATTAAGGACCAGACGTTTTTTTCGAACAACTCCTTAATACTACCACATTTAAAGGGATTTAAAATGGATTTTTCATATACTTTACGCACCCAATTTAAATTATCGCCTTCTGGAAAACTTACTTCAACGATGCCTGCCATTATAAGATAATTGGTAAATTACAGAAAGCTAGAGTATTTAGTTTAAAAATTAACTACGTTATTTACCATTTATAATTTTTTTTTACCTTTTCTGAAACTGGTTTTGTTTGTAATAAAAACTTTTGCCGACCCTTTTCAATTTAATAGTTAATTTAGAGATGAAGCAATCAATTGTTGAATCCAGGAATAAATAGGCGATAAATGCAGGTTTGCTTGAAGAAATTAATGTTAAATTACGAAGATGTCTTTGTTTCTACTAAAGTGGTAGTAATCTCATAATGAATATAAACATTGGGTAATAAATTATTTTGATGCAATACATTAATATTGCTTTTATTGATTTGATACAAAATTTAATGTTACAGAGTTTTCGTAATCCATACTATTCAGCTTATGGTGATTTGTGACAAATAGTGAGTAATGAAATTTACTTAGCGCATTAAGTATTAATACCAATATTCACCCGGTATCCTAAAAAAATCAAACCGGAAGTCTTGCAGTCCTCCTATGACGCCATAGCAGCTCAGATTAATGTAAATTAGTGCTCCTGAATTAGAGGTACAATATTAACACTCAAGAAAAGTTTTAGTGTAAATAGAAGCCTTAGGTAAATCAATGTATCCGTCTCATCAAGAGGAAGTTATAAACGCCTCTTATTATACTGCCATCTGCTGAAAATAGAGAAAACTTCCGTCAGGAATACGGTGAATAGTGCAGATATGTGGCCACTTAAATCGTTTTTTAAAAAAAGTAATTTTTTTTGTCTTGTTCACAAGCAATCGCCAAATGTTGAATTTCTGGCAATTCTATAATTCCTTTGTTCATTTCTTTCTTTTTCAAGACAAGTATAAGATTAAATTAATGAAATATATTTAAATTAATAATTACTAATTTAATAAGCTAAACTAATGGCCAAGCCAATACTAATGCTAGAGATAATATTAAAATTTTTACTACTAAAGGTAAATAATCGATTTTAAGTTTTTTCTTCTCCGAATTATAGTAATACAAATACGCTAGCCTTTAATATTTAGTCTTATTAATTTAACCAATTTTTACTATTTATTAGGTTAAGGTATTCGAAATTATTATGCGATAAATAAATCAAAAGGAAGTGTCACTAATTGCTCGAAGTCATTATTGTGTCGTTTTTTTTTTTTTTTTTTAGAACTTTTGGATCAGTTACCGAACTGTCTCCAACAACACATAAATTCAACTTTTGCGAAAAACAAATTTTTTATTCCATCTTTTTACGATACATGTATTTTGGGAGCTAAATTACGTTAGTTATGAATGCTTTGTTTTTCAACGTTCAATTGTTTTCCTATCGTTCGTTAAATAAAAATGATTGATGTTTCATTTTTAAAACCACAAATCTCAATCAGAGGTGTGAAAAGAATTATGTTTAATGTGTTTACATTTTCCGCTTCGCTGAGTGTCTCAGCAATGATATCTGCAGTTTTTAGAACCTGGATGTTCGCCAGCTATTATTTTTGGTTGCAAATGTTTCTTTTAAACTCGTTTCCCTTTTCCTTATATCTCTACCTATGTTACTTTTATGATGAATGATGTTACATTTCGCCTTCGTGACGAATATATTCCGTGAAGTAATTAGGTTTCACCCATTTTAACTTTGTTTTTAGGAAACTGTTTTAAAAATATTAAAATGTTGTCGATGACTGTTAGCTGCTGACACTTATATATATTCTTATACCATGGCTTTTTTTTCAGCGTTAAACTGAAACATGTGTATAAGCTATATAATATTTCTTCATGACGCTCGTGGCGAAAACTGAAATTATGTCGTCTTACTCAATTTATGCTATATTTTTTCTCGTTTTATTTATGGAAATCCGAAATAACATCTTGATTCTTACTCTCCGTCGAAAAATGTCATATGAGAACTATTTAAAGGTTTAAATAGGCACGTGCCTTATTCAGAAGCCGAGTACGGCAAATGAGCTATATTTGGAAAAATTACTTTCAGGTGAAGGAAGCTTAGTTGACATTTGATTTGGTGGTACTTAGTTCTTAATTTTGAAATTATTTATGGTGAACTATGGGAACAACCATAGTATTTTGATTAAATCAAATCGCACTTTTTTCATTATTAGGTGATTCCTTGCATTTACTAACGTTTGCATCAGCGATACTGTCTTCGAACAATTCCACGAGCGTTTCGCGAACAACGGTTTTAAAATTATCCCGAAAAAACGAAAAAAAAAAAAAACTTGATAGGTGTTGGTTGTTTTGCTAAGTAGACTCTCTCTTACGGTTACCCATGCTTTCTAAAAAAAATTTTCTTTGACTGGTACACTTGTGACCATTAATTTTGTGGCACGCTGTAACTAATACTAAATTAAAAGCGTAATTAATTGTTTGGAAAAATTGAAAAATATAAAAATCAAATGTTTAATTTTCTCTTTCAATATCTCCACAGAAAGTAATATGCTAAGTTATACACGTTTCTAATTAAAAATAAATCGCTCGTGATGAAAATATCTATTTGCTACTTCAAATGTAATAAAAATTGCTGAACAAGATGCTTAAAAACACTCGCATACTCATTTAAAACTAAGCTTTCGAAAGATTTGTGTGCTGGTTTATTTTCATTGTCTTCATATGTAACTAGAGTTAGTCTATTCCTTTTTTCCCCCCTACTTCAGCTTGCATTTAAATAACGCTTGTAATTCTCATTATCCTGGTAGCTTTAGCTTTGAATCTCAGTCGGAATGATTCTTTGAAATTAAACATTATTATCATTGTTTAAATAAGAGTTACTGTATTTAGACGGCAGAACACCCATGTGATGAGCGACTTGGCAATGAAGCTCGGAGGGGAGCCAAATTCTCAACTTCATTGAAGAGACTGATTGTTTACGTTTTTATTCGCTTATTTTTTTTTCTTTTTTTTTTTTTATCGTTAACGTTTTTAACGGACGAATTTTTGCAAAATATCTTATTTTCATTCTCGTAAGTTTGATATTATTGTAAGTTTGATATGCCTGCGCATTTCATCAGAATAGACGCACGCGCACTTGAAGTGCGCATAAGCAATTACTTCAAATCTTGCGTACGGAATATAACTTAAGTGTGCGAATTCTCCCTATTGTCTGAAACATCGCAATAGAGTTGTCAAAGCTGATGTCACGCCCACTGGCAACTCATCAATGATCAATGAGTTGCAGAAGATAGCAACTGACAGAGATACGTATCTATTGGGATGTGAATATGAATCGTCCAATAAGAATGGTGCAAACGACAATTAATTGTTCTACTCAGTGATTAAATTCATCTGATGGCTTAGACATCTCTATAAGTCTTTTTTACTGAAATTCGAAACATATCTCTGCGTAATATATAACATATATTACTGCAGCGAAAAAAAAAAAAAAACATTTGTAAAAGGAGGAATACCACTTCATATTTTGCTAAACGTTACCAAATATCATCTGAAATAATCGAATTTCTGCAAGTGACGTCATGATTGGTAAATCATGGCATATGTCGATTCAGAAGCCTATCAGGTTCGACATTCACGCTTGGCGCCATTTACACAGGTATCCAATTAATTCTGATTTAAATCAAATGGTTGGGCATAATCACTTCACTTCGTTTCTGTGTTTTTTATATATATATGTTACCGGCAAAGTTTGAAATCCGGCATTCTATAGAATGCCTAGGCATTGTATATAATGCCTAAAATTAGCCGGCAATGTATGAAACGATTTATATTTCATACATTTCCTAGACATTCTATAGAATGTCAAATGAGAAACCGGCAAAGTATAAAATACATCTCCGATTCGTCAAAATGTCATTCAAAAATGACAAATTCAAAACGTCATTTGAAAATTTTGTTTCCCTTAATAAGAAAGGCATAAATTATGTTTTGCACAACTTTTTATTTTTCTTTGCACATTTTGAATAAATGTATACCGGGCAATGGCACTTGACCTTAAAAAAATATCAGTGTAGGGTATACCGGGCAGTGGCACTGAACCTTAAAAAAACATCAGTGTAGGATATACCGGGCAGTGGCACTTAACTAGACCTAGTATATATTTCGGACATTTACTAAAGGTCTAGTCATACTAGGTCTAGTTAAGTGCCACTGCCCGGTATATCCTACACTGATGTTTTTTTAATGTCAAGTGCCATTGCCCGATATATATTTGCCCGATACTCCAAACACTGATGTTTCTTCTAATCTATCGTCACTTAGTATTAAAATATCGAATAAATGCAATTATATCCACGAATAAATTAATATAAAATCGGATGTAATAAATATTTCGGACATTGACCAAAGCAACTATGTGATTGTCAACAACTACTGATTTCGGTCATTCACAGTAACATGCACATCATTTACATAATAACCTCATCAGGACGTTTTTTTAATACTTTGCCTAAATAGCGTTTATCATTCTACAGAATGCCTAGGTATTATATACAATGCCTAGGGAAAGTATGTAATACTTCTCATATTTCATACTTAGCCTAAAAGCATCCGGCATTTTATACAATGCCTAGGCATTTTATAGAATGCCGGCGTTTCATACTTAGTCGGTAACGTATACACTGAATAAGATTATTCCGCGGGACAGTCAGATATTGTCTGCGGGGTAACGCATTGAAAGCCCCAGTATTAGCTGACCTTTTTTATGAATTTCTGTATAACTTAAAATTGAAAGACTATGTTTACTCTAATGAGTCTAATTACAGTATTTTTTTCTTCTTTCTTTTTAGGTAAGTCGAATTCATTTCTTAGTGATTTATTGAATGCTTATAATTAGTAAGTAAATCATTATTTTGATGGCTTATTTTGTTATAAAATTATAAAGGTTTTATTTTGCTGTATTTAATGTTTAAAGCTTTACCTATCTGAATCTGTAAAATATTCAAAGGAAAATATACAATAATGACACAAAAATCTTGTTAAATTGGGAGTACTTAAGTATGAGATGATTAAGAAAGTTGTAAGGTGTCTTAAAATGCCATGGTTTGTTTAGTGCTTTTTAGTTATTCAAACGGCTTTATGTGTTTTTATAATTATATTATTATTTCTTTAATTTAATTATTTTTGGACAGGTATAACTTTATATCATTATTTTAAAATTAAATTTTTCCTTAGATTAAAGTTTTAAGATATTTTTTCCCCTTTGGAAAACTGTTAGGTACAATTTAAAAAAAAAATTAAACTAATCAATTTATACACTTAACTTTAATGTGATACTATTTGCTATCTGTTTGTATGAAATATTTGCTGTTAATTAAACTGCTTAACTTAAGAACTGCTGTTAATTAAAATCAGAGCGTTAAAGTATTTTTTTCTTTTGACTAATTGATAATAGACTGGTTTTTATTCGCTAGCATTTACCTATACTATAAGAGACTAATTTTGCTACCAATCTTGACGCCAACTACATCAAGTGGCACTTAAATATAAAACTACCAGATAAGATAACACTTGATTCGAAGCTCATTGAAAGCGCAAAATTATGCTTAGAAATTTTTGATTAATTTATACCGCTTTATTTTCTGTAGAAGTTTCTCATTTACCACTAAAGTTAAATCCATAAAACTATGTTTTAATTGTTACATAAACTTTAATAAAGAGTTTGTCTGTGTGTCCCCATTTTAATTCAGGAATCTTATATTCTAGCAGCCCGAAATTTGAAAAGCGAATTAACGGGGCAATTTTAACTCACAATCCTTAAAGTCGTTCAAATTTCAATTAAATCCTTCGAGAGAGACTTTTTAAAAATGGAATTTTTTCATTAGTTTACAAGTAGCAGCCACTTGTAAAAATTAAACAGCAGACGATTATGTCTTTCAATATATTTTAAAAATAATAACAATAACGCTTGCTAGCTTATAGCTCTTATTAATTGTAAAAGCTTGTACTTTTATATTTAATTATTTTTTATTTGTTATGTCAGAGATAAACTCAACGAGAACGTGGTAGTACAGGCTGTCCACATGACCAAATTAGTATTTCCTAAGTTATGTGAACCACTTTTCTTTTTTTTTTTTTTTAAATTTTTTTTATTTATATACCTTAAAATTGTGTTTCTATAAATTTTAAATAAATGGTGTTTGAAACAAAATAAAAAATAAGTTATATACTGAAAAGTAAAATTATTCACGAAACAGTACTATTTCGTTTAAAAGAAGCGTACAAAATCGTCATTGTGTTATTGACGCCAATGATGCTTAATTAATTTTCGTAATAGATTTTTCTTGAAAAAAAATTTATTTATGTTATTGGAGAAAGGGTACTTATTCGTTTAGAGAAACACCGTAAAAATCTCCTATTAATACGGCCATGATGCCTAATTAATTTTGGTAATCGATACTAATCTTAAAAAAATATAGCTAGAATTACTATAAGGTAAAATTAGTGAAGAAATTATACTAATTCGTTGAGAACCGTTAAACATTGCCGTTGTTCCTGAGAAATCGAATTGTAAAGAAACGTTTATTTCAATTCCGATTTCGCTCAAATTTTGTATTTTGCCGTGTAAAATTTCATACTCTGCAGTTAAAAAAATTTTCAACTTTATAATTATAATCAACATTATAATTTTGTGCACAAATATTTCAATTCACTTAAAAAATTCTCGACACATGGGGAAATACGCAAAAATTAGCATTAAGGGGTCCAAACTTTGGATCGATCTCCTTACCAAACTATGGGGACCATATTGCGGCTACCCCTTATACCTTAGGTGTTAATTCGAATCCGTTGGGGGAAAAAAAGGTATATTTATTCAGATTAAGTACGTTTTTGTTTCAGATTTCGTAACTTAAAATATCGTCTACTCTAATTAATGAGTCCTATAACTGGAAGATCCGATCATTAGATCAAAAGTTACTCAGGTTGCTTAATTTTTTTTTCACACTGGCAATTGCCAAGTTTCGTGGTACATCTGAACTTATAGATTTTCCATTTCCGCATGGTTTACAAAAAGGTTAGCCATGTTTAACAGATAGAGAGCGTCAGAAAAAAATTGTTTTAAATAAATCTAGTCAATTATATGTATTGGTCAACTTTTATGACACATCTGAGCTAATATATTTAAATTTGTTGCTTGGTATGCTAAAGGTTGGCCACCCCTGGTCAAGGTAATGATTCTTAAGAAAAAGGTCGACGTGCGAGAAATGAGATTAGTAACTAGTTGGTCATGAAATATTGAACCTATTAGATTAATCTGCTCATGATACAATGTATCCTTACTTTCTGTGTTTGTGAGTGATTTACCCATTAGTCTATTCCATTTTTTTTTTTTTTTTGATATTATTTAACTATAACTTCAAGTTTGTATCATTAAGACAGTCTAGATGTAACTGTCTGCGCATTAGAATATTTACATTAATGATATGTTTTGCCCCATGGTGTGTTATCACGTTGATGTATTAGACATATATAATTGACTGTTTCAAATCGGGCGAAATGCAGTGTATTGCCCGAATAACTGTCCTGTTAAACTAGTTGGATGAGAAAAAACTGCGAATTACAGATTTGCATTTAGATTTCCCCTGAAATTGGATTCGCCTTGAATTGGGTATATATTTGTTTTGTGCTTTCTACCTTCCGAACTATTATAGCCAGTTTTTAAGCTGATAGTGAATTATTTATTTTCTTGTAAAAAAGCTATTCTGCCTTTATAATTTAAAGGGGAAAAACACACACACAATGAAAGCAACACATTTATTTTTATTAAATTATTTTGTCGTGTGTACTTTTTAATTTATTTGAATTAATAATCATTAAATAGATGGATGTTATGATAGTATTAAGATAACAGACATTAAGGTACATAACACAAAAACCGCTTCAGAGAAATTTCAGATTTAAAGTTATCTAATAAAATATATCAAAATATAATGCAGTTTTCCTCCAGGTGGCGTTGTAAACTGTCTCATTTTGTTGCAAATAGCCGTTTTACCACAGATATATAACTAATTACGGCTATTCGAAAGTTAAAGCAGTTGTTACAAACTGAAATCAGTACCTTGTAAATACATTTGTGGCGTAACTACCACTACGAAAATAAAACATCTATTCACTGGTATATAAGACATGCTAACTTGAATCAATCACGAGGTACCTTTTGATAGATGAAAGTTGCCATGGTCTATAACTACAACCTCCACACATTGATTGAAATACTGTTTAGTTCACAACATAAATTTCAGCTTTTTTTTCTTCGCTAACTTACATACACATTCTTTAGTTAACAACGGTTTTACAAAATGTGCATTGGAGCGAATTGATTAATGAACACCTGTAAAAAAATGAGGAAGTTTGCTCCTTAGGTGTCAAAACTAACAATTTATCTTAAACACTGATACCACAGAAATTAAATATATAATTTCAAATGAACAACTTTGTTTCGTCATTCTATTTTAGAATAACATTATATCACGTGGAGATCAGTTTGCTTTAAAACTAAACAGATTGTGAGTTTTTAATCCTACTGTTTCGTATTTCTCTCATTTAGATCCTACTGTTTCAGATTTTGCTCCATTAATAACAGCCTCTGACCGACCTTTTATTTTTATTTGTCAACGGTTTCTTTGTATGCTGTTCTTAAATAGAACGTTGCTGCCGAAAAGAAATACTTTCTTTTGTTGTTGTTTGTTCATTCTCTGGCAGCATCAAGACGTACGACGATACCAAAAGTTTAAAAGCGCAAACAAGTGACAAAGTCGACAACCCAAATCTTCATTGAAGTAGACACTTTTTAGTTTTTTTTCCACCCAACTCCTCTTTATCCATCCAACGATACCCGATCTGACATTTTTCCGGTGGAAAAAAAAATTGCTGAGGTGTTCCATGTTTTTCTCGCATTAACTGTAACCCTGCCTATTTATGTGCTAATAATATCATCTTCTTCTTCTGGAATTATTAGTGTCAATCTTATTAGTCATCACTCCTCTTGTAAATGTCTTTTATAACAGAATGTTTTGGTCTTGTTGGCTACAGAAATTGTAAAAGCTTTATGTACGTTATTCTAAGTATTAAAAAGTTTAAACAGATAAGCATATCACAAAACTGCTAGATGCAGTGCCAAAAAAAGAAAGGAAACATTACATTTAAATAGCTTTAATTTAGTGTTATAATTTCACACACTGAGTGTTTATAAAAGAAATATCTATAATATCCTTGCATTCAAACAATTCATTTCTGATAAACTAAACAGAGGGAGCGAAAATTTTAGATTAAGGTTCTGTATAACCTGTTTAAAAAGGCTATAATCTATAACTATTAAAAATACAGCATGTATCTAAATTGCAAATTGATAATGCATCTAGACTATCTGTAGATTTCTTACATTCAAATAATTCATTTCAGGGAAACAAAACAGAGGAGATGAAACATTCAGACAAAAGTTAAATTTCTGTATATCTGTTAAAAAATACTATTCCATACTATTTCGTAACTATTTAAAAAAAGGTACAAAAAGTATTGACATTTCGAGTTGAGAATGCATCGACACTAGCTTTGGCATTGTTAACGTACCAATCTTGATGGTAGAGTTAAGTTTTTCTCCAAACTGAAATAAAAGTTCTGGTATATTATATCTTTCTGCTGTTTATTTTTTACTGACTCATTATTTTGCTGTCAGACTACTGTAAGTATAATTTTTTTTCCTTTTTTTTTTACTTACACGAAATAAACGTTACTATTTTCACGGCTGGGATATTTTTAAATATTTACTACTATATAATATATGTAGTCTCGGCGGCTGTTTCATCGTAACTCTAACTACTTCCTATTTACAATTTCTTTGAAGTATCTATTTTAAATTCGTTAGTTTTTTTTTTTTAACTTCCACTCCAAAAACAATGTGTTCTGTGTTATTTTTGGCCGTAGCTGCTGTTCTATTATTCGATTTATTATTTGTTAGAAGGGATGAAGGTGGAAAAAAAAAACATTCTTGCTGGGATGCTAAAAAATAAAAAAAACCGCGATGTATTGTCTTCTTTACATTTTATTAGTATAAGCACTTATAGTCAGTCAATACAGAGGTGTAGTTTTAAATCAAATCAATACTGTTTATATAGGGTAAAATTAAATTTTTTGAAAAGCACAAGTTGTATATGTGTTATTACAGAATCTGGATAATTTTCCTGATGTTGTGCTCATTTAAGCATTCAGGTTTTTATACTGCAAATCTTTAAATGTTTTAAGAATAATGTGAAACTTTTTTTTTCTTTTTAAAATTGATGCCTCGAAAAATCCTGCTGAGTCTAATAGAATTGAAAGTCCAACTATGAGTCAATAGGTCGTAATACTTTTTCATGCTATTTCTTCGTTTTCCCTTTTTTTAAAACAAATGTTACAAAATTATCAAATATAAAAAATAGTCCTTTGACCCCTTGACATATCATTAAACACAAAAGTAATGTGTCGAGAAATACTATTTATTTATCGGTTGCTATGGCATTCAAATGTATCTTTGTATTTTGTTCAAAATACTTTATTTGAATAACATTATTAATAACAAATGAATAACAAATATTTGACTATTTTTGCTTGCTTTTTAAACATGGCATAACTACCATAAAGTGGTAAATTATATAAAACTACGAATTATTCAGAACTAGTGGATTTAGAACTAAAAATCTCCCAAATTGAATTTATTAAACCAAGAATCACAATTGATAAACTACCACTTTAAAATGTTTCTTTGCTGTATGGAGCAAGTTGGCCTCTCAGTGTTGAAGACGTCTGAGACACGTCAATTATTGTTTTGACGTAAGAAACGAATGACGTCTCCCAGACGCCTACGTATGTCAAGGGATTAATGCCTCTGTCTAAAGTACCAGGAGGTCCTGCTGTATAAAAAAATTATAATTGAGTTATTTATAACGGTATTTTTCTAAAAAGCATTTTTTTCTGCTTGAAATTTTACTCACAATTGTAATACTTACAAACTATTATTTTTCTTAAATAAATAAGTACAATCTGTAGTCGGTAGGAAGTAGCAGGCTACAGGTAGTGAAAATACTGAAGTTGCTACTTTTTTTTCGTAGTTTAAAAAAAAAAAAAAAGTAGTGTAGTGAGTAGTGCGATGACAAAATACAGTAGTTTGTACCGATTCCTGGAAACTACTTTTAACGTTAGTTAATTAAAGAAATAAAAATCGAAGAAACAAGGGTCCATCAATGAACATAATGAGAAAGCCCTTTAATTTATCACTTTGGCCACACCCTCATTTGTGGATGAACACTCACGAAACATAGATGTTACTTCAATGGAAGGGAACGTGTTTTTTCTGTTAATTTTCGATGAAATTTATTTGTCGGGGGGAAATAAATAAAGCATTACACACTTGAGAATAAAAGATCGCAAATATTTGATTATTTCCTAGCATTTCATAAATTAAATATACGCTGTTGAGGAAGGCATAAAAAGTTGAAAGAACAAATTCGTAAAAAATGGTTTAGAATAACAAACGTCTCATGTAAACATGAATAAATACCTCTTAATAATTCCTCATATTTAAATAAGCCAATTTTTTAATTTGAAAACTCTTTTGAACATGAGTGTAAATTAAGTTTTCCAGCAAAGTTCGTGTCTATAGGTATTAAAGTAGCACATAACTACATTTCAAAAGTAGTTTGCAAATACAATTTTTAAAATATTAGTTGTAGCAGTAGCGTTGTAGTACAAGTAGTAGTAGTAGTACATTGTAGCAGTAGTAGTACATTAGCAATAAATTAGAAAGTAGTTTCAGATAACTAAAAAAATAACGTAGTTTTTACGACTACTGTATTCGATTATGTCATTTCAAGTTAGTTTTTTTTCTTTGAACGAAACGTGGAAGATTTGGGAAGTTATTTCTTTTGGCATCAGTGCAAGGTTTCTCATTCAGAGAAAAGTCTGAACTAACAATTATTACTAGATAACTCTTTTTAACTCAGTAAAAAAGACGTTTTATGTCTCTTAAGTACTAATTTGGCTTTAATTCCCGTGAAATTTGTGAGAAACTCCGTAACCTTCATTTACTGGATCTCTTTCTTTACTTAAGAGCTCATGTTTTAGCCTTGGCATAATTCTGGAGAATTATTCTAATAGCTAGGCTCTGATGACTCTTGGTGGCGCGTATGCTATTCTCCCTCACTTAATACCCTGTGTGTTGTGTAATATGACTTTTTTAAAATTATGATAAGCATAAACTTCCCACATTAGCAGCTTTTAGCACTTACTCTAGAATTTCATTTGTTGTTTATGATCTTAGTGAAACTCTGGATTACATTAGCAGAGGTATTTGGATTTTTATACTTTTTTGATGAGGAAGTCTAACCAGTATAATGTATTGCAGGTTTTTTTTTTAAATTTTTTAATTTTTATCCCTTAGAGTAATACCTTGATTGGAAACTTTCGCAAATCTCCCGTGAACTTATATTGCATTTGTATTGTTTTTAGCTTGAAATTCGTTAGAACTTAGTTACATATTACAATTAACCAATGAGTTGCTGAAAATAAGAGCCGGTACAGATTAAAACTGTACAACCAACAATAATATTTCCACGATTATTGTGCCGATTTCCCTTGATGGGGTCTATTTTGTCCCGGCTACTGTTTTTGAACTAAATAAAATATATGCGATGTTACAAAGAGCAAAAATAACAGCGGGTCAAGTTAAGAATAGACTTCTTGGGATTCAATCTTGCTAAGACATTTTAACATTAGAAAAAATAAAACAAATTTAAAATTTCACTAAATTAACCCTATTGTGGGATTAGCATGTTCCAAGGATTAGCATGTTGCCCCGAGGGTCGTTGAAGGAGAAATTTAGGTCCATTAACAGACGCTTCACAATATTTTTTTTTTATCGGCAAAATGGATATTTTTTTCTTTAAAATCCATTGGAGCTGATCCTTCACTGAATATTTTATTTTTGAAAAACGGCTCCTTCACAATATTTTCATTTTTAAATTCGACCCTTCATAAAATTGTTTTAAAAAATGCAGTAGGTTTTTTTTTTTTTTTTTTTTTTTTTTTTTTTTTTTTTTTTTTTTTTTTTCTCTGTGTGTGTGTGTGTATTTTTTGACAAAAAACAAGACTTTATTTTCATATTTACTAATGCAACTCTGGCCTGTTCAAAAACAGGAAAAAAACAGAAAATGTCAATGTCAATTTTTTGCTTAACATTTGAGATCATGAAAAATTCTAAATATCGATTTAAAATTAATGGTTTGTTGGGCAGAAATAACATTTGATTTACTCTCTTGTAGTTTTGCTTTTCTGTGTTTATCTGTTGGAATAAATGCTCCTATTCTGCTGTGCAAAACTTTTATGAAGTAAATGCTTAATAATTTTCATTTATAAAAATAAACGAACAAAATTCATATAACTCTCTGGTATTTTCAAAAATGTGCAGATTTTTGAGAATAGGTATATCTTATACATCATTTTCTTAACTGGGAGAAAAGAAATAGGTTAAAACATGCAAAACAGGTCTCTAAACATGTAGAATTATCAAGATGGGTAAACAGTTCTGTGATTAAATCCTGAAATTTTGCGTCTGAATCTGAATTGAGTTTTAAACATCTTTAGTATTTCAACTGTCTCATTTTATATTTAAAAATTTTAATAAACTCTTTAAGTTATGAGATCGCTCCATGTTCATTCAGTATTTCTTATTCTAGTTTGGTAACATGCCTGATAAACATGAAAAAAAAAATTCTGGTTTGTTACTTGAGAAAGCATACTGTTTTCTAAGTGCAGAACCATTAGGAGGGTTTGTTAACTAGTGCAATGAAGAAAGGAGAAAATTACATGGATTTTAATTTTTAGATGTCTTAGAGATTATCGTTTATTTTAATTTTTTTATTTTCTGTGCATTAAAATTTTTTAAATCATTTTTATAGTCTGGGAATATTGTCATTATTTTTTTTATCTACTGCCATTACTATACATTGAATCTTATAATGTTTAATACATATTATGCAACTGCATTTCATCCTCTTTATCTAATCAATCTATTTCTATGCTGTCCTTAGTGCCTTCAGACTTATGAAGAAAATGAAACACTTTTCAAAAAAATTTCATTTTATTCCTAGCATTGAAATGGCAGTATCTCAATGTTTTAGTAATTTTGAACCGAACTCGGATGACATTCCCGAATTTGGTATCAATACCAACTGGCTTTAATTAAGAGTTTTTATTTTTTTTTTTTTTTTTTTTTTTTTTTAAAGTCTAAGAAGGAAGATAAAGTAGCAATGGGACATAAAGTTCATGATAGATTATTTATGTTAGCACTGTGGTCAATACGGTAATAATTTTTTTTTGTATAGTCTAATTGTTTTCAAGTTAATCTGGTGCTCAAAAGTTAAGCATACTTTTCCACTGGACACATTCGTAGAAATAGGCTTTGGACACCAGTGTAATTGGGTCTAACTACCATGACTTAACTCAAGATTTCTGAAACTAAAACTGGTTAAAACTTTTTGTTGATCAGTGAAATTATCGTGGCACTTTGAGTTAGAATTATCTTGTGAACTTTTTCTAGAAAGGTAACAACTCTTCAAAATTATATAATATCAAAATAAACAAATAGGGTACTTTCTCTCTTTTTTAAAGTTGTCTTTAGATTATTTTTTACTCATCACTTTCATGTGAATGTTTGTTATCTTGCTATTGTGTTTACCTTGCCTCTTTATCTGAAAATTTGAAGGCTACTCTGTAATCTTTTGACGCTTAAAGTTGAAGATATGTTTGCATTTACACTGAATGCTAAAATATACGAATTTATCTTATTGTATTTAGAAGATGCTTCTTTGTTTCTTAATTTATTTTAGAAAACTTTCAATATTAAAATAGTCGTGTCAATGTAATACAAATTATAGTAATATATTATAATATTTAATGCAATTAGAGCTTATATTTTCGTTACAAAAAGACATTAAGAGGTTTTTTATGATTGCTTTTTAACATACGAATCACCTTGTATCAACCATTCTTTTCAATCATCGACTTCAACTTCTCCCATTAATTTGTTTGTAAGGCTTCTAGTTACAACTATATACGGAGTTCTGAAAAATCGAAAATCTTTGTGAAACTAAAGAAGATGATTCGTTATTTTTTAATAGTTTCTTGATTGCTTTGTACATTTTTATCTTCGATTTTCAAGCTATCTCAAGTTTTTGGCCGTGGCCCAAAGCTTTTTTGCGCTGCAGATTGAAATTTCCGTGTTCACTAGAAAATTGAAATCTACATTTACTTCCATTAGAAATAAACCTGAAATTTTTGGTGGTTTAAAAAAAAAAAAAAAAAAAAAAAGGTAGTAATACTTTCATAAAGGGAAAATGGCAGAAAAACGCTTCGACTGACTCCACCCGTTCCTTTTTTTTATTTATTATTTTTTATTTTGCGTTTAACATAGAACCAAGGTCTTCGGTTGCTTACATAGAACTCCTTTTTCTGCAACAAGCTATTAATTTCATTTTCAGTTTTTTTTTTTTTTTTCGATTTATTTATAAACGATTTGAAGAAAAGCAGGTGTTCATATTTGTGAGGCATTCCATGCATACGTGTATATTACGAGGAATTCTGCCTTTTATTCCGCAGTAGCCGGCTCCCTTATGCTTATTTTCTTAACCGGATTTCTTATGCTTATTTTCTTAAACTGTCGTTTTTTTTTTTCGAAATCTAATTAAAAAATTAATTTGTTAGAATTTTCATTAATTAAATTAATTAGTTAGTATGTTTGTCAATTAGATTTTTTCCGTGTAAAAATCCTAGTCTACCCATATTATGACTGTTTTCCACAAAATAAATGTTAGAGCAAATATAATGTCCAGTGACAAACAAACAAAAAAATTTTTTTTTTTTTTTTTGTAAGAGTGTTTGTTTTTATCGGAGTTATTGTATACGAGGTAAAAGATAACTTCACGCAAAGCTTTCGTAAATCCCAAATGGACTTGTACATATGATTCGCAGGGTTAATGTGACTTTCAAACTATAATGGGGGGGGGGGGGAAACCTGGAATCCATTATATTTCTCATTTAAATGGTAATAAAAATGTATGAAGTGGGCTTTACTTAATATTCTTGACTAAACAAATTATGCCATTAAAATTATAAAAAGAATACAACAATTAAAAACCAGAGAAATCAGTATCTTAACCAGTATGAAGAAAATTGTGGTTTAGTCACAATATGCACAGGGAAAAAAAATGAGTTCATATCTAAATGATATGAAGACAGTCAAGATAATTTTTTCTATCATTTTTAAGCACTTGAAATGAATATGAATTTTAAGAATACAATAAAGCTTCGTTCTTTGTTGATTATTGACTATACGTCATATTATGTTTGAATTATTTATTTGCAAAACCTATTAGCCAACATATTTGATGCTTTTAAAATTTTATAAAATGTTTTAAAATTTCTTATAACCCGGTTAAAAAAGATTAATAAATTTAACAAATATTGTAACTATTATTCTTTTCTAAATTCTCGACAACTGAGTAACATTAAAGAAGAGAAAATATTTCTTCCCCCAATCCTGCATTAACTCAAAATTTTTGCCTTTTTTGGTTTCGTTTTTTATGCGGTTCTCAACATTTGTCATTCAGTACTTCAACAGTATTAAACAATTCGAGAATCCATTACTATTTTCATGGTTGCTCTGCTATATTTACCATAATCTACATTTTCTTCTAGCTAAGTTTGTTGAGATTTTAGAGATTAAGTTGTGTAGTCAGTCAGTTTACAGTTTCCAAAATTAAAAATTACACTCGATGCCCTGGCAAATCATATTTTGATGGGGAAAATAATATTTTTTAAGCCTCTCTCTGCAAGCCACAGTTTTATTGTACAACTAAACACATTATAATAGTTTTTCTTCCGCATTCTTAGCCCAAAGTGAATAGTCACTGACAGACAATGTTTCCAATTCCGTTCCCATTCGCGTCTCATATCCTGCCTGCATCTAAGATAAACACAGGTTGTTTTTCGATGTAGTAGTGGCCAATGCTTGAAAGCATCTATCTTCTGTTTCAACTTCTGTTTTCATCGCTGATAACATACTTTGTAACGGAAATCATTTTTGTTCTCTCTCTCCACTAGCTGATTGACATTTAGTTGAGATTTATCTTAAAATGTCCTTCGTCAATTCTCGCTCTATCCACGCCTCGATTGATGAAGCCCAGGGCTTTCCTGGAATCCTATCTATGAAACGTAGTGTGTGGCTTTGTGGCGTAATTGTTGGAGCATCACACTTTACGAACAGAACTTTTTTGTGCTGGAAAAAGTACTTTTGGAGGTCAATCTTTTATCTCATTTTTCCGGCTCGTTTTTTTTCTTCTTCTCCCCATCCTCCGCCCTCAATCTTCTGCAGTGTGCTTTTATTTGTTATGTTTTGAGCTTTTTGTTTTGCTGCTGATTCTGAGAAGTTGATTGGACTGTTCTTTGTGTTTTATAGAAAATATCTATTTCCTTTCTTTTATTGTTTTTTTTTTCTTTCACCGTTCAAATGATTAAATGTTTAAGAAAAAAATCACATTGATGGAGAATAAAAATGCTTTTTTCTGGGGCATGCTCTGTTTCTGATTGATTTTGCGGTTGCTTCTTCCGTTAATCCCTTGCCCGTATTTTCTCTGTTATAAACTTGAATTGTTATTTATTTATTTATTTTTAGTTTATAATAGATCAGTATGTTATGTGCTGTGTAGTTTAGATCAAATATGAGTTAAACTACGTCCCCGGTAGCTATAACTTGGATTTGAGGAAGTAAATTATTTTTAGTGAACATTCTCTAGCGGGATTATAATAAGTAAACCATATTTTCAAATTGTTTAAAAATTTTAGTGAAAAATCACATTTTCGAAATTGGTAAAGAGATGTTTTGGTGTGTTGTGCTGTTGCCACGTGGAAATTCTAGAAATTTGTAAAATACATAATGGAAAATAACATTGAGGATTAGTTTACGGTGAAAATGCGACCTTTCGAAAAACTTTAGCTTACAGCTTATCGGTCTTTTGTTCAACACTATCATTTTCTTCCACTCTCGCTGACCGTTTGCTGAAATGGACTTAAGGTTATTTGTAAAATCTTCGATTTTAAAATTAATTAGTTGACGGAAAAGATTTTAATAAGATTAAAAAAGTATTAATTAAATGTTTCTGTTTTCGTCTTGATCAGTCTTAGAATTTACCAAAATTCTGAAAGAAATTTCTAAGTAAAAAAAAAAAAAAAAAAAATCACGTTTTGAACATTGGTATTACGATATTTTGGAGAAACTTCGAATGAGTTAATATTTCAAATTAGCCATGTATGCATATGGAAAAAAAATTCATAAATAATAATACATTCCAGAAGCTTTTAGGAAACATTCCGACTGCAACGTTTATACCTGTGCATTTAAATTGTGCCAATTTCTTCTACATTTTTCAAATAAATTTTCATTTCTATGAATAAGTTTAAATAAAATATAAAAAAGCAAATTATTGAATTATCCCCCCCCCCCCAATACAAATATAAAAGTTCGTTTTTTCCATTCTCTGCCGTTAAAATCAGTTTGTTTCAAACCTTAAACGTAGGGAGACAGTTTTTATGATTTGAAGCGCGCTCCACTAGCGTTGCGTCATAGAACTCACTCATCCCTTTCTAAAAGAAATCCTGGAAATAAAAAGTGATGTAAATTAATGCCAATTACTGATTTTTTTTAAACAAAAAAATTATTATTTTTTTTATTTGCGAATATTTTATAATTAGATGAGACGGAAGCACCTGCTGTTCATGAATTTCGAGGTCTCCATTACCTCGTAATTGCAAAAAGTTTTATCAGTTAGCAAAGCAGGCGTAAACTTAGTCGCTGCGATTTTTATTTTTTTTTTTATTTTTAATACCAAACCGCTGCTTAGCATTTATCTCCAATCATGAATAAATGAAATAAAACATGAACAAAAATATCAAGTAGAAATTTCAACAGGTGCATTTATTTGAAGCAGATGTTTAGAAGTATTTCCTTTCCACCTCAAGTAAAATATAGAAAAAAAACATTGAAAACCGCTCTTGTTACTGTGTTACTTGTTTTTTCGTTGGCATTTAATTAAAAATTAGTTTTACTGGATTAGTTAGAACGCTTATTTGAAATGCAATGCTTATATTTTATGGAACCCTTTATTTCTTTAATTTGCATAATTATTTTATCAAGAAACCCAACATCTGTCAATGTTATTAAGATGCCAAGTAACAAATAGAAAGGAAGAAAAAAAACATGAAGGACTAGTTCGAAACTTGAATTTTAAGCTAACTCACATTAAAATTACCATTCTCTTAAAAATAAAGAGGGGATTTATTTGTTTTGAACTTATTTTTAAGAATTTTTTTTTTTTTGTAAGCCTGTTTTATTATTCGTTATTAATTAGTTTTTTGAAAACTAGTATTAAATATTCACAGACAGTACATGAGTTCTTGTTTTTGGAATCGATGTCAAGTTGCATCTATAACAATTTATATCCACATTTTGCATCTTAGATTCGAGGTATAGGGCAAAATATCAAAGAAAGTATACTCTTCCGGTTTTGTCCAGACACTGTTCTGTGATATTTGTCTCCAGAAATAATTTCCTGAAATATTGTGCATACAGCGATACTGTACCACGATATTTCGTATAACAATATCGATTTTTACCAGGTTTTATACCAAAATTAATTTTCGAAGTTAATGTTTTGAGAAAGCTTAATATAAGCTTTATTAACACCAATAATGGAACAGGTAGATGGCATATTTATAATAATATTTTCAGATAGCTAGCATATTTATAATATATTGTAACTAAACTAAACTCAGCGGCGCGACAGCCCATAGAGGGCCAAGGCCTACTGTGCCCATCTCAGTTTTCTTGACCTTGGGCTCTGAGGTGCAGTAGCAGATGTTCCGGTCAGCCGAACGTGGAACCCCCAGTGTTTAGTTCCCAAGCATGTTTGGTACTCATTTATCGACCCACTGAAGGGATAAAAGGCTGAGTTAACCTTGCCCGGCCCGCGGATCGAACCCAGGACCTGTGGCACAGGAGCGCGAAGCGCTACCACTCAGCCACCGGGCGTCATAATACATTGTAATAAGTGCAATATCAAGTTAGTACAAAATCGGGGTGATTGGTGAGAAAAATGAAACATTGCTGAAAGTTGTGGTTAATAATTTTATTTTATTTTATAACCGTCGTTAAACATTCAACCCAATTTTGGTTTTAACGTCTACTAACTAATCTTCAACTCCGTAGCCTTGTAATTTTGAACCCAATCCAGAAGATAAGAGAACTCCCGGATCAAGTATTGGGAGAAATTTGCCTTCGTGGACGACTCTAGCCCATGATCCGTCTACCAATGAGGATATTTAACGTCAGCATTGTGTTCGGTGCAAGTCGGATGCGGATTCGAATCGACCAGCCATCACTGGGATTCGAACAAGGTTCACCTCATTCGAAGGCGAATGCTTTATTCCCTGAGCCATTGCGGCTCTTGTTTCCAGTTTGAACTGTTATAATGATGTAAGATTCTCCTTATAGTATATAGTTATGAGTAAAATTTTTACTTTTACTTATTATGTAATTTTACTTATTTTACTCATTTTTTACTTATTATGTAAACTTATTAAGTTTTTGAATAACTTGAGTTTTAATGCTAGTTTAAATTTTTTGGAATAAAATTTTAGTTTAGTTAGTGTTGATAAAGTTGAGGAAAAAATGTTTGATTAAGCAGACTATAAATTATATCTTTTCAGATATGTGTTTAGTTTTGTAAATTAAACTAAGTTAGTTTTTCTTCTTACTCTATTTTTTTAAAAGAATATTCTGTACTGAAATTTTATTTTGTCCAGATTTGTTTTTTTTTTTTTTTTCGTATTATTTTCTTGTGATTTTCTATTTAAGCTCTACGAGGCCTGTTTTTGCCATAGATATTTTTTCTTATGTTTATCATATATGGATTTATAAGTTAACCTGTTTTTTAGTCAAAATAAAACATTTGTATTTTTATATATTGTCAGTGGTCTGGTCTTCTGACTTGATAATATTTTCATCTCAATTTCTAATGTATACATTGATATTCAGTTTAGTTGTCTTCTGGTTTTTGAAAAATTATTTTTTATACTTTCAATTCGTTGATCTTGATCAAATTTTGATCTTGAAAATGTACATACGAAGTGAAATAAGTAAATAAATTTTTTTTATCACATATACATAATCAGTTTTTAATATTAAGAAGATTTACCTCACCTGATTATGTGAATAATTAGTTTTAGAATTATTATTATAATAACTGTTATTGTAATAACAGTTATTATAATAATAATTAATAACCGTAATTTAATTATTAGTATTACAATTACCCGTGTTTTTTACCATGTTCTGGTAAAAACACAATCCTGTCTATATTCCTGAGTTTAATTTTTACATTAAATATAATGTATTATTTTTAAAATCTAGGTAATCGTTCAGTTCCTTGCTATTTACATGGTATCAAAATGTTCTTACATGAAATTGTAATAATTACATATTTTATTAGCAAAATGTTTTTCTTAAATATATCGACTTTTAGCGGGGGGCGGGGCAATGAGTGAGAATCAATCACGGGTTTTAGTGAATAGGGGACGGAGCTACTTAGTTTTTTTTTTTTTTTCAAGAATTCCTATGATTTTTTGTTATTCAAAAATTTCTTATTAATCGCTTTGTACTCAGCCGGCAAAATAATACCGTTCTTACAATGCAATTAAATTGGTTAGCCTAATTTGTTCTATTTTCAAAATTAAAACTTATCGAATGTCAATGAAACTTAATCTCAAATTCCATATCCGCAGCGGATCTGAAAACATGACAATAGACCCTTGTTCGGCAATGAATTCTTTGAGTTGTCTTTCTTTGTCCCCCTGTTCTTTCAAACCATCTGGCTTTTCGGGCAGCGGACTTACTTTCTTAATTACATTAGCTTTTTTTTTTTCTCCCCTGGAAGAAAGAATCTACTAATAGTTGAGCTTTATTCTCTTGTTTCATTGTCCGTGAAGTACGCCTGTTAACAGAAAGGTTAATTGAGTTTTCCCATGACTTTGTTCCTATTTTTTATCTAGTGTAATTTGTATTTCCAGATAAAATAAAAAGAATAAACTGAGTTTTATTTGTAAGAGATTTTAAATTATTTTTATCTTTTAAGTCATTATGATTAAGCTAATCTAAATTGCAAGTCCCTTCGTTAATGAGGTTCGATTTCTGATATTTAGTTTGAAACTATTTACTTGCGTTTGCCTTCTTTTGGCATTTTGGGAATTTTGAAAGTAGGGTTTAATTTTAATAAGTTATTTTTTCGTAATCCCTGCCATAAAATTTTTAACTAGTGGAAACAAATAATGACAACTACTCAAACACGTCTCTAAGGATAACAAATAAAAGGCTACGATTAAACTAATTGCTTTAAACCATTTCATGACTTCTTGCTAAAAAAAGTAAAAATACACGTATATTTTATGTGACAAAAATAAATAGTGTAAATTGATAACTGCGGTGTGAATGTACTTTAGATAGATCGTCGAACCCTTTAATTCGATCTCCCATCTACGTAGTTGGATTGAATCATTTTTATAAATCGAAGTGTGGGACTTATCGTTTTTTCTTCGTAACGGAGGTTTTCGTGCATAACTGATATTTTTGGTGTATCGTGTTATCAGGAATGTTTTACTGATCGATAATTCTAATTTTTATTCCTTAGCTTTGACGCTTTCAATATTATTATTATTTTATTTATTTATTATTTTTTTTTGTATAATAATAAGTCCCATTTTTTAAAACTTTTTATTTTATTTATTTATTAAGTTTTTAAACTTGAAAAATCGGCGAACGTTAGAGAATTAAGTAAATTCTAAAATCTGGAATGCTTTAGTGATAGATAAATAAAAATATTTATGATTTTCTTTGATTGTTCCGTTATCTTTTAAGTATATTTAACCCCACTACAGCAAGTATTGAATTTAGAGAGTTTAATGGAACGAATTAAAAAAAATTCGTGAATTTTGCAAATTTTCTTATCTGTGTCAAAAATGTAGCATGTTTTCGTGTTATAATAAATCAAATATTCATTGTCCTATATAGCTTCGTAAGCATTTTTTAATGCATTAAAACCTGCTGAAATTGCTATTTTTTTAAAAAAATTTTTGAAAATATAAAATTATGCAATATAATCCTTTTGCCTACGGCGCTTGATAGCACCTGCTATTCTGGATCATCAGTTGTACCAGCCGTAAGCAAAAGGTTAAAGCGTTAGAAAATTTAGTTATACTTGATATGTGTATTCCTGAGTGTAGCGTACGTTTGGATAACTTGTAACTAACTTAGCCTTTTACTAGATTAAAAACTTTATTCGCTCTAAAAATTTACAAATTGGAAATAACACTCGGCGTGTTTCAAGCGCACAAAAGCTGGTGACCATTTTTCAAGACTTGCCAGACGTGAATGAGAAGAAACAAAAGTGATTTGAAGTATAAAACGTAAAGTTGCTAGCGAAAAATAGCAAAATAAAAGTGAGAAACAAAACTAGAAAAACCACAGTAACAGAGAGGAAAAGAAAGAAAAAACAGAATTAAAAAGAAACCACAGTGATCGAGATGAGCAAATTAGGGTAAAATACATTTCCACGCGCTGTGGAGAGGTCGTATGGAACTAATGTTGTTAACTAGGGAATCACCATTCATATGAATAAAACAAGATTCCTGGGTATCAAGATCAGGGCTAAAGAGAATAGAAGGGCTGGTTCACTCCTTTGAAGAAACTCTCGCCGCGCCAATCCTCCGATTTTCTCTAGTGACGTCACTTTGGCGCAAAGCTCGCACTTTTACTTCAAGAACAGAGCGTTCGGCCTTACTAGCTCTAACTAATATTGGAGCATTTCTTTTTGTGACATATTCTAAAATATTTGTTATTTTCTATAATGACTTTCCTCAGTTTTTGCAGTGAATTTACAAAAATTTAAAACTATTAACGAAATGCCAGTTTGCGCGATTGCAACTTGCAAAAATTCTGATAGAAAAACAAAAGGAAAAAATATAATTTTCCGCGTGTTCCCTAAAGTAAATGAACAACTATGTAAAGAATAGATTCCGAAATGACACAGTTAATATTAAACAGCAATGCGTTTTTTCTATAGTTAAGAACTTTTATAAAAATTCGTTATCTAAATAGAAACCGCCTCGTTACTTCAAAAAGAGAGGCGGGGGAAAAAAATTAAAAAATGGATAAAGTCAAAGAAAATTAAAACGTAAGTAAAAAGTATAAATAAAATATATAGTGTATAGTTGAAATTCTCCTTATTTCATAACATATTTTTTAATGTAGTTATTCTAAATATTTATGATTTTTTTTAAAAAATTATATTCTCTTTAAATTTAAATATTCATAAATTATATCATCTTAAATTTAAATATCTATAAACAATTGTAAAATTTCTAATGTCATTATGAACCTAAACTATTATTTTGTTTCAGTAATTAGCGTTTAAGGTTGATATTTCTTAATGCTTAAGTATGAATTGCTATATTTTAAAATCAGGGATTCAAAATTTAACTCAACTAATTGTTATAAAAGAATATGTAGATAAAAAAGTGTTGATATATGCTTTTATTTTTCTTAATAATTAAAGTTAAAACTGAACTTTTTAAAATAAAGTATTTATAATGTCATTTTCGCCAACTAGTAAAATATTTTTATAAGTTTAAAATGGTATTTTTTTAATATAATGGCCAAGAAAGTTTTTTTGAACTATGCTTATGAACGGAAAAAATGTGTTAATTACGTAAAGTTTGAAAGCTAATAGCCAGAAAAAGTCTAACTTATTTTTACAAAGAGAAAGATGCAAAGTTATCATAATACGAGCTCGTATCTTTGCTTGCGATCTCCGATACCTGTGGACACAGTGACGTCATGAGGAGGGAAATCGTAGCTTCAGCTTTAAGAGCGGAGTGAACTAGCCCTTCTATTCTCTTTAGCCCTGTATCAAGATACGCTGGTGTGACTGTGGGGGGGGGGGGGGGGGGGGAATAATTTTGGCATTGTTGAAATTAAATTTAGGCCCAAGGTTAGAACAAGTGATGATTTTTCGAATTCTTGATAAGAGACACATCTATCGTGTTCTTGTATCTTATTGCTTCATTTTGAAATCGTTTATTTGACTTGGCCTTTTGTTGCAGGCGTTATTTCCGAAAGAATAATATTAAAAAATAAATAACCTTAGAAAATCAAGCTTTCCATAAAATTATTTATCTTACTAAATCCTTTTTTTTTTTTTTTTTTTTTTTTTAACTTTGAAGAAAAATAAAATATTTAATAAACTTGAAATTTAAGAAATATATATATTTAAAAAAAAATTTTTTTTAGATGTTTTGAAGAATCCATTGGATCATCACTCATAACAAAGTAAAGGCGCTATAAAGTTCAGTATTTAATAAACTTGAAAATTTAAAAAAATTCCTAACATTCTGAATCCATTGGAATTTTTACTCAATACCAAGTAAAAGCCATATTCGTTCACTGTTTGAATGGCATCTTAAGAAGTGACGTTTGAAGTGTCTCGTATCCAGGTGGTGTCATAAAATAAAAATAAAAAATCCGTTCCACCTACACCGATGTGTTTATTCTTTGAGATATCATTCGTGCTCCTAGATAAGAAAGTCCGTCCTGTTTTTGCCACTTGACCTCTAGAGCGCCTTCTTCCTTCCATTTTTGCCACACGAACTGTTTTATTTCACCTCGTAAATCTCTTTTACGTTATGCTAATGCAAGGCATGCGTGCCCACTCTATTTGCGCCTGCCTTTCTCGCCTACATGCACTTTGCGCCTAGATGTTTAGCATTAAACTTTTTTTTTTTACACTCTTTCAGAAACGTTTGATGATGATTCTTGGTAACTAGAATTTCCCAGATTTTGGACGGGATAGTTGGGTGGTGACTTATTTTTCCAAGAAGCAATGCTGATTTTTAAACCCGTATTTCTTTGAAATCATAATCTGGCAATAGTGTTCGAGCCATCGTGTGTAAAGTTTCAATGTCAATAGCCATTATTTTATTATTTTTATTGTTATTCGCGTTTGTCCTTCTGACTTTACTTACCTCTTTGTTTATTTTTCCAACTATTGGCAACAATAGTTTAAAGGCAAAGCTTAGACAATTTCTGATAAAAGGATTAAAAAAAAAATTTTTTTTGTCCGCGGAATTGATTTTTATTTGTTGTAGATAGAAATGGAATAAAAATTGAGACCTCCACTTAAGTTGATACAGATTTGATTTAATGAAGTCTGATTAATCACAGTATCCACGAACAGTCGGATGGTTTGGCTCCAGCTCATCGAATAACTGATGAATTAATTAGAAGTGTAATTTATTGCATTTGTAAAATAAAATAATCAATTAAAAAACATATTCATTTATTAAACCTTGTTTTTAAGTACATCCCAAACGATTCACGACCGCTTCAAACAAAAGCCAGTCTCGTTCTGTTCTACAAATATATGCTTTTCATTTCACGTTTTTGATATTGGCGTTACTCGTTTTCTTATTTTTCTTGCTTTGTTTTGTCAGCCGCGTTAAATTTTTTTCCTAAAAAAGTCTTGACGCATAGCTTCTTTGCATTTATTTTTAATTAAACAATTACCATGGTAAAAACAAATACCCAGTAAAAATATATTATTTCATTCCTTTAAAAATAATAAAATACTAATATAAATGACTAGTCATTGTGTCAACACGAACTAGGACTGATTAAAACACAACTCTATTTTTAGAAGAAACTGCCAATACGAACGTTAAAAAACTTAACACATTATTATAACTAGATCACCCATCGCTTTTTAATTTATTGTCATTTTCAAATAAATGATCTAGTTCATCGTTTTTAACACATTGCATTGCCAAAGGATTTTGTTTCTGCAATACGAACTGGATTACAATACCTAGGAAGCAAGGGTCAAAGCCCCCATACTGTCTCTTATAAAAAAAAATTTGAAAACGGTAGCCGATATTAACAAGCTATTAAACAAACCAAGTACTTAACTTTTACTTTAACTTAAAAATAACAGCGCAACCATGTTTAGAGCTAAATATCATTACTTATGTTGTTTACATAACGTAGTAGTTAAAATATCTTGTTTCATCCAAAAATAAACGAAACCCTCTTACCGCTATTTTACACTTTTACTTGGAGGCTTTGGCCCCTGAGAATGAAATGCATGAAAAGATCGTCATAAAATATATTTCAATTCATCGAGTTCCGTATTAATGAGGTTTGATTTTATGCGATTCCACTGTACTTTTTAATTGCCTTTAAATTAATAATTATGCTTTATATAAAAATAAAAAAAACAATTATAAAAATGTCAATAAACGGGGGTATTTCTTTCTATTTAAATGGGCAACATTCAAGTTGTTATTCATTTTGTTAGGTTGTTTTAAGTAATAATGTTAATAATTAGTTTTTTTAGTAATAATTAGTTTTTATTTAGATTCATTTTGTAGGTTGTTTTAAGTAATTATTTAAGTAGTCTTGAATACGTTAAGTGTTTATTTAAAATGAATTTGTATTTTTATAGAAATAAAAACTTAGTTATGAAGTCATTATTTAGATTTATTTTTGATCTTTTCTAAAATAGCTTAAGAAATTTTTAAACGTATAGGGTGCCTCATATTGCTATACCAAGTATTGGTGATAGAGCTTGTCTTATACGATACTCAAGTTATGGATCGAGAGGTGCGTGAGGAAGTAATACAGCATGTAATGGATCGTTGGGATGAGTTTTCTATCTTATCTCACGACACAGTTAGAAATAAATTAAAAGTTCTGCTACCTACTATGTTGAAATGTCTCTATTAATTTTTACAGTGGTTTGTGTGATTTATGACTGTCGGAGGGATTTTAAATTATTAGTAAAATTCCATACATAAAGAACTTTGACAATATCGCGGATATCTCTTAAAAACATTTAAAATTGAAATCAAAGCACTTCCGCGCGAGCAACAGCTAGTAATACTTTATTGTCTTATAAAAGTTCAGAAATTTATAATTTATCCAGCTCCGTAGTGAAACTTTTATTTCTAATAGCTGTACGGAAACTTTAAAATAAAAATACCGTCTTAAAACTTTGCTCGTTAAATTTTCCACGTAAAACTACTTCAATCTTAAGCAAACTTTCCAAGTTGTATACAGCGTTTATTTCGTTACAATAAAGTTTTAAAATTATATTGTATTTTTAATTAACCACAATGCTTAAAGTAATGTAAGTTTTGCCATAAACTACGTCTTTGTTGCAGAGTTAACAAGGAATGTTAGAAATTTTGCTACATTAAAATTGCTACTTAGTTTGTCATAAGAAAATATA
The DNA here is from genome assembly GCA_949128135.1 of Parasteatoda lunata. Classification (NCBI taxonomy): domain Eukaryota; kingdom Metazoa; phylum Arthropoda; class Arachnida; order Araneae; family Theridiidae; genus Parasteatoda; species Parasteatoda lunata. Next base: position 88,891,708 of record OX421971.1, read on the forward strand.
ACTCCCGCGAGTCAATCAATTTCATCGTTACATCATGTAAGTATCACAGTTTATGATATTAATTACACATATAAGGAAAAATTAATTAGATTAACTTCTTCCTTAAAACTTAATTGTATGTCATGTTTTAACGAACACAACGAAATGTTGTTATGCTCTTATTCCGTGTAGATGTTCTGGATTAATTATATTTCAGAAGTGTATTAATTTGCATGTAATTTATTTTCCAATGTATGTCTTTGCGTGTTATCTTTTCTATTATATAATTTAGTGTGCTATCCTTATTTATTAAGTTGATTTATTGAATTAGTGCAAATGAATATTGTATCAGTATTTATTCCCCAAATATATATAAACTTATAAGGTTTGAAAAATTGCTTTTGTGTTTCATTTTGCTGAAAAATTAATACAATTTGAATTTATATTATCAGAAATGACTGTTTTGTCTGATTATTTTTCAATTTTTTTGGTCAGTGATAATTAATTTTAAAATCAATGCTCATAATTATTTTATTTTATAACCGTCGTTGAACTCCGTAGCCTTGTAATTTTGAACCCAATACAGAAGACAAGGGAACTCCTGGATCGAGTATTGGGAGAAATTTGTCTTCGTGGAGGACTTTTTAATGGAGCTAACCCGCATTTGCGTTACATGGTGAGGAAGACCACGAGAACCTCCCATGGTTAGCCTGACGGCAAGGGGACTTTTACCCAAAGAATATAAAAGTGATAAGAAGACCAGCTTTCATACAAGTTTAGAGCCGCTATGATGGACTTCTTCTCACATTATATATTCTTTGTCTAACCCATGATCCGTCTACCACTGAGGATATTTCACGTCAGCACTGTGGTCGATGCAAGCCGAATGCGGAATGCGTATCGACTGGGATTCGAACCTGGTTCGCCTCATTGGAAGGCGAACGCTCTATCCCCTGAGCCATCGCGACTCGTTCATAATTATTTGTCCTGTATTCAGGTCATGGTTATTTAGTAATTTGTTATTTGGGGGGGGGAGCACACTTTTTTTTTAGAAAACTGTTCGCCAATTTTAAATTTGTACTTACATTTATATATAAATATACATACATATAGAAAAAAATAAGAATGCAGATATGCATAGCTCTTAAAAATAAACAGTTTTCTAAAATCATAAAGTGTGCCCTCCCCCCCTCATGCTACGCCCATGGGGGCAGCGATGACGAAAATTCGTCATTTCACAGTCAATTATCAGTAGCCAAAAATTCGTCATTTGCACTATGTAGTAAATAATTGATTATCAAAAATTGCCGGCATTTGATCAATTACGGTACGAACCATGCTGGATGGGTTCATATGCTCTTGACTGACATTTTGAGAGTATATTCTTAAGATTTTATTTATTTATTTATATAACTATTTCTTACTTTTTTGTTATCAAATAAAAAAAAATATCTTTAGTTTTTGCTTGCAGAGTAACTAATTCAAAGAGGATCACTTTTATTGAAGTGACAAAAAAAAAAAAAATTTTGAAAGTGAATTTTCTGTTTCTTACACGACCGTTAATTCGTTTTCCTCTTACACGATTCTAATTATTTGTATTTGAAATAAGTATCTGTCTAGTTTTTAATCTTAGGAGTTGATTTCAGACAAATAAAAAATAGCATCTCAGTTTGTTCCAATGGCGAGAAATGCGTGGCCTATTCCTGGATAACTTTTCAGCAGTACCCTTAAATAATTACGCATTATTGTAAGGGGTTGTTCGGAAAGTAATTTCGTTTTTCCGACAGAGGATTTAATTGTATTTTTTCGAACCCAACTTCACACTTAAGCAGCATTATCATTAAATGTTTTGAGAGCTGATATAGCAAGGCTTGTGTGTGAAAAAGTTCAAATAATTCTACGCAGTAGTTTTTGGGTGGTGCCCTTTTAAATATGGAGACCAATAAACAGCATTTTTTTTTCTCTATATTTCACTTTTTTACTATCGAAAAGGTAAAAATGCTGTTCATGCCAGAAAGAAATTTACCGATGTGTATTAATAAGATGTGTTGACAGTACGCCAGTGCCAGAATTGGTTTGCAAAATTTCGATCCGGCAATTTTGATGTCGAAGATGCACCACGTTCTGGAAGGCCCGCTAAAGCTGATCAAGACACGATAAAGGCATTAGTTGATGCAAATCGGCGAATAACAACACGTGAGATCGGTGAGAGGTTAAATTTATCGAATTCAACTGTTTATGACCATTTGAAAGGCCTGGGTTTAACCTCGAAGCTCGATATATGGGTTCTCCATGTTCTCACGGAGAGAAATTTGTGTAGTCGCGTTGACGTCTGTGATTCGCTTCTCAAACGTCATGAAAATTATCCATTTTTGGAGCGCATCATTACTGGGGGCGAAAAATAGGTTGTCTATAACAGGGCTGTCCAACTGCAAAGAACCCACGGGCCAGAATTCCGGTCACTGATCACCTAGCGAGCCGCAGTTTGAAAAAGTTGAACAATACTCTTTTACCTCATATACAATAACAATTAAGAGTTGAATTATAAAACAATGGAACAGAAGGATTATAAAAGAATTTGCTTACATTTTAATGAGAAAACTGAGGCCGATCAGCCTGAATAAGAAGTTAGCGGGTCACACAATATGTGTTGGCTGGCTGTCAGTTGGACAGCCCTGGTCTATAACAATATCAAACTCAAGAAATCATGAAGCAAAAAAGATGAACCGGCCCAAAGCATATCAAAAGCAAATATCCATCAAAAAAAAGTGATGCTGTCTGTTTGGTGGGATTTTAAAGGAATAGTTTTTTTTTTTTTTAAGCTTTTACCGGATAACACAACAATTAATTCGGAAGTCTACTGTCGTCAGCTGGACGAACTGAATGATGCTCTTGAACAGAAAAGGCCAGAATTAATCATCAGAAAAGGTATAGTGTTCCACCAAGATAATGCGAGACCTCATACAAGTTTGGTCACTTGCCAAAAGCTTTTACAACTTGAATGGGATACACTGCCACACCCACCATATTCTCCAGATCTGGCGCTTTCGGATTATTATTTGAGCAAAGACCAACAATTTTATGAGCTTGGAATCCTGCTACTACGAGAAAGATGAAAAAAGGTGTTGGACCAGAGTGGCCAATAAATAATTCAATAAAATATTTATATATTATACGAAAATTGTCTTTCATTTTCCCTCAAAAAACGAAATTACTTTCCGAACAACTCAATAGAATCCTTTTAATCATATAAAAAAATTGACTGTCAATGCATAAACAACAGTTGACATCTCCCACTGGTTTAAGAAGAAGAAAAAAAATTCCTGACAAACAATTTATGAGAATTTTGTTGACTTAGATTTCTGATAATTTCAAATAGTAAAGGTTATATCTTTTTTAGTCTTGTTCTTAAAATTTTAAATAAACACGCAACTAAATTTATTTGTCGTAGATGAAACCCTTCCTCCTATTTTCTACCTATTTTAGACATTCGTATTAAGATATTTAAAAGCAGCTTAAACACTTATGAAACAGCTGTGTCCTTGACAGATAAATAAAAAAACAATTGAAAAACATTCAAATTTTTTTTTAGGAATAATTTTTGGTTGATGCCTAAAAGAAGTGTGAAAAGTAATATATTGAACTACGATTATTTCCATAGTTACTAATTCCGGTTTCCTTCTTAAACAGCATAAACTTTCAATTAATGATTCTGTTGTACTAATTGTGTTTTAATTATTTCCTATTTACTGGAACAAAGATAATTGTGTCTCAGAAAAATAATCAGGATTTTCGGATTTTTCGCTAATCGAGATCCGGAAGTTTCCAGAAATCCAAGGTCCAGAAGTTTCAAGAAATTATCGATCACATTTATGTCTAGATTACAAAACAACAAACGTACGGCACTAGCCCTTTAAATAAATCCAAGCACCTCTATGGAAAGTTGAAGTGGACAGTTTCATTTCTTTTGCGTTGTTTAGAGTGAGAAATGCGTAATATTCTCATAGTCATAGCATTATTATTTTAAAGGGTTATCCGGTATTTCATAAAGTAATATTTTTAAGTATAAGAAACTATTGCTCGGTATTCCCTACACTGACTTTTTTTCTTCCTAATCTAAGTTACGTAATTTCGTAGCTATCCCCAGATAAATGAAATCTATTCACATAATAAAATAGGGAATTATTGTATGTGTACAGAGAGAGTATATTTGTAAAAAAAATTATGAAGCCCAATTTTAGATTTTTCAGATAAATTCAGACGTTTAAAAAATAAAATTTTCTTATTGGTTTTGCGTAGGCCATCATTTTAAATTGGACCACAGAGAAATATATAGTTTCCACCGTAATTTGCGAACTTATAAAAAAAAAAAAAAAGTCGACGCATTTTCTTATTGAAGCATGCCAAATTGGCAGCACTCAGGCCGTAGCGTTTTTAGCGTCACACTACGGCATAACTGGTAGTTAGTTGATCGTTTTCTTTCATTATTTTTAACTTTAATGAAGTTCAGTGTAATCGTTTGGTAATTTTTTAAATTTCAGTTCTATGAAATACTTAGATGTTACTTCTTTAAAATGTCTTGTTTGTGTGAGCAAAAAAGTAAATTTTTTTTTTTTTGTATTTCTAACCACTTTTCTTGTTCTTATGTTTATTTTATTATCGAATAAAATGCATATTTATATGGGTGACATGCACCATTAATCTTTTTAAACTAGTAGGAGAATAAATACGGAATAGCGTTAATAATGTAGAATTTTCTTTTATCAGTTTAAAATAATGTTTATCTTATCACAGAATGAAATATACGAAACAACAAGAGTAAATAATAGTTAGAAGCAGTTTTTACTAACAATAGAACTAAAATCTAAGATAAAAGATATGAAATTGATTAGAATATTTTATGCCTCTCTACATAAATGCACAATGTGATGAAATTTCTAAACAATATAATTCCGCGTAATCCAATCTTAGTTTTATAATTATTTACTGAAATGAAGCATAAAACTCAACTTTAAAACAATAAATCCCAAAAAATTATGATTCATTTATTCATGCTACAAATATAATATTGAGAAGTAAATAAAAAATATGACAGAGACTCTGCAAAATATACCATAGGCGGTATATTATAATTCCGGTATATATAATTATAATAAGAGGCATATAAGACGGTATATATAATTATAATAAGAGGTGGTCAATTATAATTCCGCATCTACTTAATTAACTAACCGTTTCCGTTAAGTAGCTACATAGAGGGCGCTAGAGGCAGTACGACTCTGAGAAACTTCAAGAAAAGCATCGTGATGAAGTCAAGTGAATCGTCCTTAAGTTTTAGTTAATTTTTAAGTTATAGTTGAATTAAACTATCGACGATTCAAGTTTTTCAAATATTTTAAAAATAACATCAGTGACGTTTGCTAGGTTATAGCTCTAATCAATTATTGCACGTTCTGTAATACTTAATTATTTTTACTCGTTATGCCGGATTATCTGAATGATCAACGTGATCGTGGTAACAGGTGGATTGCGTCACCCAATTAATGTTTCTAAAGTTATCTGAAGCTACATGTTTATTGTTTAATTGCTTTGAATTTTGATTAAAATTGAGCTGTTATTTATGGTAATTTTATTCAATTTTCGCAGAGCAGATTGCGAATGTCTTAAAAATATTGCATAAAAAACATTAATTACATTATTTGTGAAAATTAAATATCCGACTTGAACATTTTTTTACCCATCCGTCAACATCTCTTCCTGATGTTAATTTCCATAGTGAGGCCATTAACGTGCAATTGTATTTTTGTATTTTCTTAATTGTATTTTTGACATGATGCTCCAACTGGCAAAATGTTTTATCACTGCATTCGCAGATCATCATTTGAATTGTGTAAACTACCATTTTATTTTATCAATATTTAATTTTTAGAAAAACTAAGTGTAATCTCAGAACATAATTTGAATCTTTAACCCAAAATGCTCTTCTTAACCGTTTATTATTATTATTTAATATTTGTAGCTTTTAGGTACTGCTTTTATCATTCCTGTCTAACTTTTGGATAACTTCATAATTTTTTTTAATCGTAAAACATTTTATAATTTAGTTTGTTTAAATAAACGAATCATATTGTACTCCCGATTTTCAGATTTTTCTTGTTTCAAATTAAGACCTCGTTTGTTTTTATTTCCCTACTCCTTTTTTTTCCCCCTTTCTTTTTTTCTTGCAATCTAAATTCCACTTGGAATACCGTGAGAAGATTGGTTTTAAAAAATGCTTTATTGAAACTAGCTTATTTTATCTTAGCTTCTGGATTGAATCATTGAGTTTGCGAGTCTTTGATGTTTCGGAAGAGGGGGGGGGTGTTAATATAATCTTTCTGTGAGCTCTCACCCATTCATCTCCGAATCATGGGTCTCTCTGCTGCACTTGTTGATAAGGCGCTCAGTTTATCTAGTAGCAACCCAATTTAGGGCCTCTTACCCATTACCCAGTTGTCTTCAATTCCATTTTCAATCTCTGGAGAACCATTTTATTTTTTGCCACCTTTCTTCCTTTGATCTTTTTCATACCATGATTATTTCTCAATTTATTATTTTTTTTCCATCCCACTAATATGGAAAAGGAAGAGTTTTTATTATTTTTTTTTCTTCTTTCTTTTTCTGTAGTGAAAATTCCGTTATTTGTCATCTCAGCTATGTGTAAGCCTCTGAGTTGGAATTATTCCTTGTTTTCATGTTCTTATTGCTTATATATAAATTATCAATTCCAAATAACTGAAAAAGTATTGTATCCCTTTGATATTGTCACCACAAGAAATTATATTAATTTCAGTTATATATATGTACCGCTCTTAATATATGTTTTTAAAATTCTTATCAAAAATAAAGACAAAAAAGTAATCTGAATCGCTTTTAAACTTTGAATCGGAAAAAAAAAGAAAAATTCTCCGAAATCTACACTACTATCCATTAAAATTGCTACACCAGGAAGGCGACACACCACGAACGTGAAATTTGCAGGACGGATAAAGCATGTTGTGCTATGCAAAGGATTAGCTTATCAGCGCATCCGTGCGAAGCAGGCGGCGGTAGCGACACTTACAATGTGTAAAAAAGAGATTTGACAGTAAGTTTCTCACAAAAAAAATTGAATTTGAGCATTGTTCTTGGGTAAAAAAGTTTTTTTTTATGCCTCGTGTAAGAGATAGTAATGCCTACCAGTTCGTGTCTGAGTTTGATTGAGGTCGAATTGTGGCCTACTGGGATTGCGGTTTATCATACCGAAGTATTGCTACTCACGTTGCTTGCGATCCCGTAACTGTTAGCAGAATATGGAAACGATGGGTTCATGACGGTCATATGGAATGCCGTGCAGGATCTCAGCGTCCCCCCATCACTATCAGCCGAGAAGACAGACATGTTATCCACGTGGCCTCAAGGGATCGTACAGCTACCTCACGAACCCTGAGTAAACAAATGGGCTCATTAGCAAGACAACAAGTGTCTGCACAAACAGTTCGACGACGTTTGCAGCAGCATAGACTGTCAGCACGGCTACCCTTGACGCTGCATCACAGGCAGAAGCGCCTCCAATGGTGTGATCAACGACGAACCTAGACGCAAGAATGCAAGACGTCGTCTTTTCAGACGAATCCAGGTTCTGTATACAGCATCATGATGGCCGCATCCATGTTTGGCGACATCGTGGAGAACGCCCATTGGCAGCTTGCATTCGACATCGTCGTAATAGCCCACCACCTGGAGTAATGTAAAGGTATAGGGTACCATTGGATACACGTCTCGATCACCTCTTGTTCGCATTGCCGGCGTTTTGAGCAGCAGCTATTACATTCCTGATATGTTAGGGTCAGTTACTCTGCCTTATCTTCGAGGCCTCCATAACGCTACGTTTCAGCAGGACAATGCACGGCCACATGTGGCACACACTGTCCTGATCTTCCTTGACACATAAAATTTTCGCCTGTTGCCCTGACCAGCACGTTCTCCTGATCTCTCACCAATTGAAAACGTCTGGTTAATGGTTGCCGAACGACTGGCACGCCATCACTCGTCAGTCTCAACGTTCGATGAATTGTGGCATAATGTTGAAGCTGCATGAAATGCTGTACCCGTCCATGTTATCTAATCTCTGTTCCATTCGATGCCCAGGAGAATAACTGCTCTGAGTACTGATACCTCCGGATCTTATACATCCAAATATCCTGAAAATTTAATCACTTTTTCTTTCAATTATAATGTATGTGCCCAATAAATATCATTCTGTTATTTGCATTCCTTCCTGGTGTAGCAATTTTAATGGCCAGTAGTGTAACATCAATATTGAAGAAGGTGGGACATTAAAACTTGCTTGATACCCTGGTGTATCTTGTGGAGGTGAATCTAATACAGTGCATCTCAATTTTTTTCGGTTATGAAACCCTAAATGATCGACCATCTTTTGGCCGAAGACTGATTCAGTAAATTAGGTTCATTAACAGTTGTGAACACAGTAACAAATTTTTTGAAAATAAATATGAAGACTTGAGTATTTTCATACTTTTACCAAAAATAGACAAAAAATTAGATTTCTTGTCCAGCATTATAATTTCAAAAGATTGAAGCGTCGTCTGAACTGCAAAAGAGACGATAGTAGTATTTTTTAAGAAATTGTGTTTCTGGGTGACATTTCTGTAGAAAAAAAAGGCAGGGAGACAAATTTCTTGGAAATGATCTTATTTTTGTCTTATTTAACATTCAGTTAGTTTGTCAAGTCTTTATATTCCACAGATCTCTGTAGATGGAAACATTATATGACCATCTCTGAGTGTTTTCAGAGTGAAAGAAAGTTTCAAGTGCAGTTTGTTGTAGACAGTCTCCGAGAAATCTTAAGATAGCATCCCTTTTAGAAAGCAAAGAGAACAATCGCTATGACACGAAAATTTTTAATGAGTGAACGTTCTAAATTTATAGATTCCACGTTTTTTTTATTTTATTCATTTATTGAGCCTCAATGAAAATGTATGCTTATTAAAATTTATCTACTACCAATTGGGTACTTGCACTTCAAGAAGAAGAAGATCGCGGTTATCCAAATATCTGGTCTATGACGTCAGTGCCAGCTGATTGTTTCTAAGCAAAATGACGTATTAAAGTTTAGCTAAGCCTTAAATTTCTCCACATAAGTCCGAATGTTAATTAACGTGAAGTTAATTAAATATAATGCCGTATCGCTCATCGATTTTGTTGTAAGATAATTGTTTCTCGTTTACGTCTTTTACTTAACTTAGATTTATTATTTGTTTATGTATTTATTGTAACGATGATATATTTTTGTTTTGCGTACCTGGCAACTTCGATGCGTAATTGGTTTATGTTCTACATGGCTTCGTACCTGTCTTTGTTAAGTAACAAATATGTAGGGAAAGAATAAAAATATTTGTGAAAGATTCTTCGTGTAAGAATATGAAGCCTGCCACTTTTAGATACTTGATGGGCTTGGCTTACTCGAAATAGAATTGAAAGAACAGTTGCTAAAGTAAACAAATACCATGTTTCAGCAATCAATCAGGATCGAGATACCTACTCTACGTCACTTGCTGGTATCCCTTTTACAAACTTTTCAAACTAAAGCCGGAGGTTCTGTTCAAAAAATAAATATAAGTCATTACATTATCGATAAAACAATACGATTAAAAAAAAAATTTTTTATTCATTTATTAAATATTTTTAATGCAATTAATAAAATTTTAATCCTTAAATATTTTCATTTTTTATAAAGTCTCGTGGTTCCGTCATAAAATAATCGATCATTTAGAGTAGCTTTAAATAATAGGTTCCAATGATCTATATTAAAGTGAAATTTTATCGATTTTACGTTTACATACTGTAGATTTTCATTTATTGAACTCTATCTTTAAAATGTAAAATTTTGTTTTCTTTTTGAATAGTATATCTTATTTCTGTAACTATGTATTAATGTCCTTCTTATTTTTATGTTTTTCTTAAAGCATCTTGCATAATTCTAAAATAAACCTTTTTTTTTCTAGGTAAGAAAAAATGAGGAATTGTTCTTATCTGTTTTTATCCTCGACATACTTCATAACTTTTAAGCCTGTATTTATTCCTTCCGTATATATAAAACAAAAAACTGTAAGTCTTTAATTTTTGACCTCACCTCATTTTCATACAGCTAAAATATCTGACCTCATTTGTCCTGCTGAAAAATAAAAAAAAGGTACTCTTTAGACTGCTTGGCTTTTATAGTCTTTGAAATATTTAAAATGTGTCTGGCTAAATTTGATCCACTGGAGTTTTAAAACAAATAAATAATAGAGCGTATCTTTTTCAAAGGCCAGTACGGATAAAGTTCGTAATAAGAATTAAATAATAATCGATTGAAATGTTGCATTTCTAAAACTAATGCTTGTGTATTGTTGTGGTAGGCGTTCTCCAAAAAATTCTATTTTAATATCTAATCTTATTAGAATCGTCTGTTTTCTTAAACTGTCTCGATCCTTTAACAGTCTGCTAGCTAGAATAAGCTAGTTCCTAAAGCTATGCCATCTTAGACAACCGCTACTGTATGAATAACAGATATAACTTATTTCCTCTTGTCTAGTTATGAGATATTTAAATGAGAATATTAAAATCGTCTGAGTTTATTTCTTTTTTAGTTGAAAAAAAAAAAAGAAGCGTATATTGCGTTTTATTTAATATCAGTAAATATTGCAAAAATATAAATTGAAATTATGGATTTTGCGTATTAAGTTCATTTAGTCATTTTTTAAAATATTTATATATATCGGTCGGGAAAGACCAATATAATGGAGCTTTGATGCAACAACTATGATATAAAGAACCAAAAAAATTTTAATAATTGGACTTAGAGCTAGCTCTAAATCCTCAGAAATGAATAAAGCAAATGCTTCCACATTTGGTGATTATTCATTTTAGGCAATTGAATTATTTGATCCAATTCTAATCCCAATTAATATAGTAGCAGTTACAAAAAATTGTAACCGCTGGAATATAGATACAATCCATTAAGGTAGAATAAAACTAGAATAATCTTTGATTTCATGTTTCGATTTCTTCTTCGAAATTACATACTTTTGGGAGGCCTCATAAAATATGTTATTATTGATTTTATATATTAAAATAACTACCTCTTTAAAAGGTTCGTTCCTCTTATGAAAAACACTTTTTAGCTTATAATGTGAAATTTTTATTACTAAATTATAATAACTGTTAAGATTTGTCGTAATTAAAAAGCGTTTATAATCATAATATTTTAAATTTGATGTCCAGCATTTGTTGTTTGTGCTCTACAAAATATTTTCTTAACATAATTTATTCTTTTTTTTTTTTTTAACGCTCTTACTTAAAATCTTATTACTTTTTTTATTTTTATACATACCGTTAGACCATATATCAAAAAATATATTCAAGAACGCTTTAAATTTGCTACCGAGCCAAATGTATAAACGTGGTTATTTTTCGAAATAGCTATTGCCAAATAGATTCAGACAAGTGACGTATTAATCATCCTTCTCGAAGAATGTTTCTTATAATGCTGATTGATGGCTACGATGATTCGTTATGCTCCTAATTGATCTGGAAGCTTTAGTGTCCACACCAGATCAATAATAAGCCATTCGATTCGTGACCAATAAATGTGGCATTTTTTCAGTTCTACGTTGGTCTGAAAGCTTTCACAGTTCAGGTCTCTGTCGTTGCTGGAAGACTAACAGACTCACATTCATGATGGTGGGCTTAACATTGATTTGGTATAGAGACCTAATCTTTCAAACCACTGATAAGGACCCCTTTAGCAAATAATATACATAGGGAAAGAAGGCTAGCTTCCAAAGACATCGTGTAAACCAGTCCCCTATGTTTTCTCTTTTTATTTATTGTGGGTTTGTTCTGCATTTTTTCACTATTGATAACATTACTTTACCACTGTTTAAGATATTTTTTGAGAATACATTTATATCATCCATGTCTATTAAATCTTTAAACATATTTTGACATAGAAAAAAGTATAAAATGGCGTTTAACGACAGGCAGCGTACCCAACCATACGTGCAAAGTTTTCCAACGTACCTCATTTTGCTTCTGACGCGCATGTGCTGGATCCTAGTAGATATAATGTTCCGCTAAATCTGAGAGTGTTGCTGACACTGTAAGATGTTTTTCTGATACAGTATACCGTATCAAGCAGTTCCCCGATTTAGTTACGTATCCGAAGAGCTGGACTTATTCTTTGCCGTTAGTACCATCTCGCAGCATTGGCGGTACTACTTCTTGAAGAGATTTCTAAGCTCTTCATGCCATTTGCGAATTGAACTTATAGTTTGGTTTTTTTTTTTTTTAAATCATTTTCTTCGTCACCCTTGTAACTTTTGTACTGTCGAACGGATGTTGGGGAAAAAATTACCCTGGTTGATAAACGTGTTGTGTGGGAGTCATTGTAAATATTAATAAGGTGCCAGTTATGTTATTTTATTTTATTTAATTTATGATTATCTTTTTTACTTCAGTTAGGAATATAAATGGTTTTAATGAGTTCATAACAGGATGCCGTGGAGACCGATTGTTAGTTTCCTAGAATTCAAATTCTAGGAAACTAACAATTGAGCAATGGTAAAAAAGCGTGGATATTTGTTTTCCTTGTGAATATTGAAAATAATAACAATTTGTCTGGTATTTGCAGTCTTATACAACTCTTTTCCATTACTTTGACTGAATATAGTTTATTTATTTATTTATTTATTTTGATTAGACTGTAACTTAAGTGCTGAAGCCGTCATCTTGTTTTACAATTATTTGCAGGGTTTTGCTTTGGATCAAAATATTTTTTTCTCATATTCCATTTTTATTTATCGCCTATTTTTCATACAAAATAATCCAGAAACCAGCATTTATATATATAATCGGATGATTTTTGTATGTTGGAAAATTCGAGATAACTATTTTTAAGCTGTCTATCTATGTTTACGTTAATATTGTTAATTCTTTTGTAAAAAATGATGTCAAAGAATGATGCACATTAAGGGGTCTCAAATTAATATTATAATAAAGGTGGAAAAAGACATCTCATCGGGTTAGAAAGAGTAATCAAAATGATCAAAAGCCTGTTTATGATCAAGTAAAAACAACGTTAAAATCACAGGTAACTGGATATTAAAATCTAGATGCGTTTCGACGCAACATAGTACACTTTTTTCAAGTATATAGTATAAAATGACAGAGATTGTAAAAACAGGGATGCTGTAAGTCAGTGTTTCCCAAAGTGTGGTACGCGTACCCCTAGGGGTACGGGAACAGTTTAGCGGGGGTACGCGTTCTTATGCGAAATATCTTGCAACAAACGAAAATTTCAAAAAAATGTATTTAAAAACAAAGCTAGCAATGAAAATTTACGATTACGTATTTTTCTATTAGCTATTTTTTGCAGAGTTAACAGTTAATAATTTGTGGTGTCAACAGCCAGTTGTGATTTTTAACTTTCGTAAAATTTTTTATAGTAAAAAAACATTACTTTTTTTATTAGTGGTACACAGCGCTATGAAAAATTTAGAAGGGGTACACAAAAGTCATAAGTTTGGGAAACACTGCTGTAAGTCAAAAGGTAATGCAAACTAGTGGAAAAAAACTGACATTAAGAATAAAAAAAAATTGAAAAAACTAATACGTATAAGATTAAAAATTGAAAATAAGTATTTCCTATGTATTGGATAAATATGAAGGCAGCAAAGAGGTAATTTGCTATCAAATTTTAGTTTTAAATGTTTTGAAAAATCTCCCAGAAATCAAGATTAATGCTTGCCATATATTTTTTTAATGATAGTGTGATGAAAAATCTAATCTGGAAGTATTTTGTGCCATAAAGAAAGTGCCTGAGTTCTTGATATTTATTTATTTTATTTTATTTTTTTAATGAAATTTGTCTAAAAACTAGAAGCAGGGCACGTGATTTTCCCTTGAATATCGCACAATTTCTCTTATCTCAAGACTTCTGCGAATCAAGAACTTATATAATCCGACGAAATTTTGAAACCTTTTGTTAAATACCGTCAACAAGACATTTACATACATATGATTCTGCCGCCAATTTGATTCATTTAGTTAGGCCAATTTTCGCCATTTTGAATCCTAGGAACTGCGCTGAATTCTGCTTATATCCCGATTCTTATATTCACACGATTTTAATATCAATCGTCAATTTTCGTATTTATCTTATTTAAAAGTTAGGCGTTGCGATTCGTATTCACGCGGTAGTGATATCAAACATCGATTTTCGTATTTATACGTGATTTATCATTGATTTTTTTTATTATTATTAAGCCACAGAGTATGAGATTTCTGAAAATATTGAACTTGAAAGAAAGAAACTATTTCCAAAACATACAGAGGAAGCAGGCAAAGCCTTCAGCGATCGCGAAAAAGGCATCCACAGTCTACACCCATGTCTTGCAACTGACACTAATTTCGTTGTAAACTTTTGCATCCATAGCAGTCTAAGGGTGCAAATTCAACCATATTATTGTACCAGTTGAACTTGATTACAAAATACTATTATGGCTCAACCCATAACAGGGGTCTGTTTAGAAGAAATTTGGGTCCGTTAACGGACCCTTCACAAAATATCTTTTCATAAAAACGGACCCTTCACAAAATAATTTATCTTTTAATCGGACCCTTCACAAATTAATTGGTTTATCTTCATTATTGTTTTGTTAATCGAATAAACCCTACCCATGAAAGGGGGGGGGGGAGAGAAAGACAGATGTAAATGAACTAAATTTTGTCTTCGTCAGGCGCTTTTTCCTTTATTCGTCCGAAATGAATATTCTGCATTCAACAGTAGTATAGGCTAAATACCAAATATTTGTATGTTGCTTCGCTAACTTAGTAGCTGCATTTGCTGTTTAAAATTTAATTTTTTTAATTATAATTTTACAGTGTTGAGCATAATCTTGTATGTTTTTACAATTTAAAAACTCCTTAAACAAGTTTTTTTGCAATAACGGACCCTATTTGCACAAATTCACAAAAGCGAACCCTGGTTGAAAGAATGTGACTTAAAGTTTATTTTATATTCACAAATTACGAGTAATTTTTTCACAATTTTACAAAAACGGACCTTGTACAAAATGTCTGGACAGACCCCTGCATAAGCCACACCCATGGTTTTCGCTGGGCACATATACATCCATAGCAGTCAAATGGTTAATACTGTGTAAATTCAGCCACATTAGTGTGCGTATAAAGCCTTCTTAAACTTGATTACAGGTTACTATGGTGGTTCAAATTCATTAGATATAAGGTGTAGAAAAATTTACAAGTTATTATGGTTTAGGGTTTGGTACTAATAATATGGTTCAAATTATGACTGATTTTTCAGAGAGTGTATTATCGATGCGTGCAATAGGCATTCTTTGAAAAATAGCATGTCCATTTTAAACTATTGCTTCTCCTAAATTTAATACGTAGGGAAAAAAATATATAGTGCTGAAATATACAATTCAATAAGCATAAAATATTTCTAAGTCTGCTTCTAACTTTTTATTAAATTCCTGTTTCTCCAGAGCTAAACGCAATTTTCTCTTGAAAACCTCGAGCGCTTTGGCATTTATATTTAACAGCTCTCTCCGTGAAACCTTTTTCTTTATTAGTTTTGCTAGTCGCCATAGAAATCCCTACAGCCTCCAGTTTTCCTTGTTTGAGTGTTTTTAAGTAAAATTTTTGAAGAAAAAGAAAGAAGGGAGAAATAAACTTTTTCTCTCTAACATTTCCTGCCATGGTGGTCTTTTTTTCTAGGAAGAACCTGTTGCGAGCGACTGTTTGGAGGACTACAATTTGCATAATTTACTATTTGCGTACCAGACAAAATCTTTACTTCCCTTTTGTTGACTTCAAATTTATACAGCATTGCTGCGCAGTATCTACGAATTCGTAGAGAGACTTGACATTTTTAAATAAAAATACTAAATGTATCCTGCCAGGAAATTTTTTGTCTGAGATCTTTAGAATAAGCGTGTGTTTTATTACCGTTGCTGTCAAAAACAGTTATTATTTCACCGATTTTTATTTTTTTTTTTTTATTTTTATGATTTTGTTGTATTTACTTTTTTGTATAAAGAGAATCATAAATAATTTTTTATTTTTTATTTATTAGCTCGAACGTTTAAAATGTGTCACATGTAATAAATTTACTTTGATTTAATCCAGCGTGACCATTTTTCTTGATATTAATTAAAAATGTTCTATGTCTGCGAATTTAAAATTGCTTGAGTTTTGAATGATCTTTTAGTGATTTTATTAATATTTTAAGCTTGATCGAGTCGAATTACTGATTTAATATTTATCAAAATAATCAAGAAATACTAATCAGTATTACGTTACAGACTTTTTAATTAGGGAATTAATTATAGGTAGATAAAGTACACTTCTATTTCATCTTATGCATATTTTTTGGAAAAACGTTACGTCTTGAACGCTTTATTATAACCACAAATCTATATAGTATATATATATTTTTTTACTTTAAATATTATTTTTATTTTATAAGCTTGTTACTATATAGGTTAATTTTTTCTTTTTCTAACAATCATCTGACGTTGCATTGTCATGTAAAAATAATAATAATAATTGTGCACAATTTTAAAAATTATGTAATTTAAGAAGTGAACAAAATATCGAATACGAAATTTCATCTTGACAAACAACACTGGTTTCAAAAAAAAAAAAAAAAAAATCAGTATTTTAAAAAATAGGAAAATGAATAAATAAATGAAAACATTTTAGGAAAGTAAGCCATATTTCCACATTTCAATTGCTTTCAGTTGAATTAAATTGAATTCAGTTGGAATTATTTACTGTACAATTTTACTTTGTCGGACTCTATATTGAATTATAGGTCGTTAAAAACTACGGAAATCTTTAAAAATTGCGAGGAAGTCGAGTTATATATGTTACCGTCGAAGTTTGAAATCTGGAATTCTATAGAAATTTTTTTACTCTTGGTTATTTATCTATTTTGAAGTCGCTTTATTATTATTATTATTTTGCCCCGGTATTTTGTATATACAAATTAAGAATATCTTGTGTAATATGATTCTGTTTTTAGCTATAAGGATGTAAACACCTGTTGTTTATTTAATGAACTTTTAATCGAAATAAAAATAAAAAAAAAGGATGTGTTCATTACAAAGTATAAATTTGTGTTGAAGGATAGTCATTTTATAGTTTAATGCTGGTGAAATGCCAATTTTTCTGCCATTTTAAACAGAATGCGAAGTTTTTCAACTCCCGTTTGCCTTTGTGCCAAAATATGCAAGGTAGTTGAATACATCTATTCTATCACTCGTGACATGAAGTTATGTCTGTAAAATTGGATAATAGATATGAGAGAAGAAACTATGTAGAAAAGACAAATATGAACCTCTTTTTTTTTACACAAAGAAATATAGTGCGCGTATCCGAACATTTGAATATTCCATGTCTACCATTACCATACCAATTGAATACCATTATGTATACTTATTATTTATTTATTATTTAAACGCTGTGTTGTAACACTAAGCACGCAAATAATATTTGTAACGAACCGAATCTTAAACTTTTCTCTGTCGTTTATTTTCTACCAAAATTATTTCAGAAAAGTAAATGAGGAAACTATAAATCAGTAGATGTTTATTTTAAGAAACTATTCTTTTTAATTCATGCTAAAATAATAAATGTTTATTTTGAAATTAAAACATTATGTTTAAATTGTTCTCAAGAATACCGGTTGTCCCAAAAATGCCGATTTGTTTAAAAAATTCTGTGGAAATATTCAGAAGTGAGAAATGTACTATTAGCTACTCTCTGTTTTGTGAGAATGGTAATTAGTGATGAAGTTTTCAAAATTTGCTTACAAATAGCGCTGTAAACCAAAGAAAACTGTCGACATGATTCAAGCGCTAAAAATAGGTGCCCATTTTCAAGACTTGCCAGACGTGAAAAAGAAGAAACAAAAGTAATTACAAAAATATAAAACGTAAAGTTGCCAACGAAAAATGGAAAAATAAAGGTGATAAACAAACCAGAGTAGCCGAGAAAGAAAAAAAGATGTAAAACAGAACAAGAAAAAGCACTGTGGCCGAACGGGACAAATCAGGGTAAAATACATTTCCACGCACTATTGACTTTGATTTGCTCCTCTTGGCCACCGTGGTTTTTCTTGTTCAGTTATACATCTTTCTCTCTCCCTCGGACATAAGTTATAGTTATGTTTCTTATCTTAATTTTTCCATTTTACGTTAGCAACTTTACGTTTAATATTTCAAATCACTTATGTTTCTTCTATTTCGTGTTTGGCAAATCTTGAAAATGTGCGCCTATATTGAGCTCTTTGAAACATGTCGGCTTCTATTTCCAATTCGTATATTTTTGAAGTAAATAAAATTGTTTATCAAGTAAGATCTTGCAGCTTAAGTTTCTTGGTATTATTTATTTGATCAAATAAAACTTTTCTGCTTGTCAGATCATTCCAACTGAAAAATGTACACGGGTATCTGCTAGTTTTGATTTCGTACTGCACTACGTTTTTGCTGGAAAAGGTTATTATTTTGAAAACATTGTCTTGTAGTTTTTCTCAGTAGCGCCATCTATTAAACATGCAACTATTTATTTTAACTGGGTGACAATAAATCTTTTGTTCCATAAGCAAAGCACAGTTAACTGGTTCTTTCTATCTCCTTCCGTTTATATATATATATATATATATATAATAACAGAGTTTCATCCCTGTTATCAGTGGTGTATTTAGCTTTAATAATGCAGTCGTAAGCCATGTTACACACAAAAAATCTTTATTAATGGCAGTAGGCTGGTATTGATAACAGTCCACATCCACACTCCGCAAGGGAGGGGGTGGACAAGACTTCGGACAATTCTGGAACAAATTACCAGGATCACAACATGATGGAAAAAGCCATGCGAAAAGCATTGCTCTCGCTTTTATACTAACACAGATTTGAGTAAACAGGCACAGTCGTCGGCATTCTTGTATCCTTACGCATTAAGGAAAATCATTCTGGCTTCCTTATATGGAAGTGAAAGGGGGAGAGATTCTATAAATAACTCAATCGTATGTTTATCAGCCTTGACTTCCCAAAATAGAATCTCTCTACGCTTATTCTTTAACAAAGACATTTTATTAAAACGAAAGAGATTTAATTCTTTTATTAATACAAAAGTATTAATTTTTTGTATTACATCCCCCCCCAAAAAGATTTTTGGCAAGCCAAAAAGAAATCATAATAAAATTTAGAATTCTCTGAACTTTTAAAATTTATGTTGGTACGACTGTTCCTTTTCACTACTACAAATAACATTTTTTCAATTATCTGTAAAAAAAACAACAACTATATACAATGACAATAACAAAAACATGATAATACACTTTATCTGTTTAGGCAACTAAACAGAAAGAAAAATGAAACATATTTTTATAACTAATCTACTAAATATTTCAAAAATTTTTCACACAAAAATATACATAATTTTTATGGAAACGAACTGGACAACAAGTGTGTTTAATCAGAATTTAAAATTCTGTATGGTTAAAGGGGATATTTACATTATGAAAATTTGTATTCCCCGTTAAAATGGAGGAAAACAGAATTTCATGAAGCACAGTGATATTGAGAGATCCAGACGGGTCAATCCAAAAATATTTTATAATACTTTTCTCAACTTGTTGAGAAAAAAAAAAGTTCAACTTTCATCGCCCTCACATCCAATTGATGTTGAGGTAAATCTCCACACGCGATTCGGATCTCCCAAAAAAAATATAGGGTGTACTTCTTCCATTGAAGAAAGTAACATATTTTGTTTTGTACACTATTCATGATTTAATTTCAACATTTGTGGGTTGTTGTATTTCCTAAGATTTGATACATGAACTATTTCAAAATTTTGTTTACTTAAATTTTTCTTTTTATTTCCTATTTTTTCGTCGATGTTAACCTGATAATGTATGCACCCATTACCTAGTTCTCTCTTCGAATCATTTGAAATGTTTGGCCTTTCTTTCTTTTTCCTATTTTTCCTGTACTTTTTGTTATTAACTTCTTGGTCATTCTTTCTTTTTCCTATTTTCCTGTTCTTTTTTATTTTTGTTACCCCTCACATTTTTTTTTTTTCAAAATGTTTACTTTTACTGAAACATCTTAAACTTTTTTCAAAATGTTTACTTTTGTTAAAACATCTTAAACTTCTATTTTTTTTTCAAAATGTTTACTTTTATTGAAACATCTTAAACTTCCATTTTTCAAAATGTTTACTTTTATTGAAACATCTTAAACTTTCATTTTTTTTTCACAATTTTTGACCTTAACATTATGAGAATTATGTTGTCTAATGTGCAAGGATAAGTTGTCATTGTTAGATTTAGCAGAGATGATCAGTCTCTTACCAACTTGAGTAACAACTGGCCCGACACAATCAAAAAACAAACAAAAATCTTTGCAAGTTTGCAACCCTACTAAAGCATATGATAAATCAGTATCAAGTATAAAAACTTAGCTGAATTAACAATTTCGCCTATCGTAATAAGGGGAAACTCACAAATTTTGTTAAGTGTGAAATGTCTTTTTGTTTGGGTAACATTTAATTTTTCACATTTTAATAGGAATATTTTGTTTTGACCAAGTCCGAAAAAGAAAAAGCATTACAAATTTCTTTTAGTTTTGTTTTTGTTTGAAAAGCTGAAAAATTTTGATTTTTGTTTGCCGTCACAAATTTAATTGACGTTTGAAACACATTTATTTCCCTCAAAAACATTTTAAATGCATAAAAATACACTATTATATAATAATTCAAAAAAAGCAATCTAAACACAAGAAATGCAATCTAACTATTCATAATATAACATACTCAGTTATTCATACTTTATAAAGAAAAAGCAATATAAAAACAAGAAATGCACTTTAACCCTTAATAAAATTCTTTTGATAAATTTCATTATAAAAAGTTTAGAGCACTTTCATATCCAATTTCAATAAACTATTTAATCATGCTAGTGAGAAAGAAAAATAAGAGGATAAAAAATATATATATCTACAGTATTTTCTTTTCTTTTCATGACTTTTTGACCTTCATGATTGTTTTTGTTTTTCGTTGAAGAGAAAGAAAAAAAATATAATTGCACTTCCTGAATATTCATGCTTTAGATTCGCGCAAATTCACTTTTGTTTTCTTTTTTCATTTGCCAAATTTTTCTCCCACTTTCATGAGAAAGGAACTTTTAAGAAAGAAGCAAAAAGTTTCTCTCTAAATTTAATGTAAATCGCGCACATTCACTTTTGTTTTCACAATTTGAGCACTACGGAATTGTAGGGTTATCGGTCATTTCCAGATTGGACACTGTAGGGTCATCTCGATCAACACCATGGGTTTCAGAGAGGCATGTGACGAGCTCGAGCCAACGTCAGC
This sequence comes from Parasteatoda lunata, assembly GCA_949128135.1. Taxonomy (NCBI): domain Eukaryota; kingdom Metazoa; phylum Arthropoda; class Arachnida; order Araneae; family Theridiidae; genus Parasteatoda; species Parasteatoda lunata. The sequence goes on from OX421971.1 coordinate 88,913,173, forward strand.
ATTCTCCCAGCGATGAAGGTACGGATAGTTAAAGATGGAGTGGTGAAAACAGACCTGCTTCCTTCATTTGTTTTTCACCGCGGACTAGGCACTTCTTTCTTTCGTCCTTCGTCCCCCGGGATGAGGTTTTATCAACGTTGTAGTCAGCCGGAAAATAGATAACAATGATTTCCTCAGCAAGTAAACATCCTGTCGACTTGTAATAACAGTGCTTAAATAATGCAGCCGTAAGCCATGTTACACTCAAAAAATCTTTATTAATGGTAGTAGGCTGGTATCGATAACAGTCCACATCCACACTCCGCAAGGGAGGGGGTGGACAAGACTTCGGACAACTCCGGAACAAATTATCAGGATCACAACATCATGGAAAAGCCATGCGAAAAGCATTGCTCTCGCTTTTATACTAACACAGATTTGAGTAAACAGGCACAGTCGTCGGCATTCTTGTATCCTTACGCATTAAGGAAAATCATTCTGGCTTCCTTATATGGAAGTGAAAGGGGGAGAGATTCTATAAATAACTCAATCGTATGTTTATCAGCCTTGACTTCCCAAAATAGAATCTCTCTACGCTTATTCTTTAACAAAGACATTTTATTAAAACGAAAGAGATTTAATTCTTTTATTAATACAAAAGTATTAATTTTTTGTATTACATATATATATATATATATATATATATATATATATATATATATATATATATATATATATATATATATATATATATATATATATTATTTAATTGATTTTTATGTGTCAAGCGATTCGTGTGACAAAGTTATTTCGATCCTTTTGTTTTCTAAATAAAAAATTTTGTATCGGAAGCTAAGTTTTATTCATATTAAAAATGAATATTTTATTAAAGTCTTTTAAATATTCCCTCACCCCATTCTATTAAAAATGTCAAATTAAACACCGTATAGTTTTCCACCGCACTACTTCTAGCTTTGACCGTATTAAAATTTAAAATCTTGGGAACTTTCCATGTGTGTAATGCAGTCTAATTAATCCCCGTACTTGAATACAGATCAAATCGACAGAAATTCACATAAATTGTGAATCACTCCCACTTCATCCACACGTGATCGTGCTTGATCATCTATTAATTGGATTTTCCCATTTGCAAGATGCCAGATGCAACTATTTATTATGCTATTGGAATTGTTCGATTTAGTCTTTACTCGAAGACTTCATTTTCGGCGATGCTTAAAGGAAACTATAGATTTCTGGACGTAAAATGAGATAGATCCCGTGATAATCTAAGAATTCAAATCGATTTATGAAGATTTGGGAAAAGTGTATAAAACACTGTTACCCATGAATTTTCGTTTAAATATGTTTAAGATTTATCTCGCTTTTAATAATTGTTACAACAATTGAAGTAAAATGCTTGAAATAAAGGATCTAAATGAAGGTCTAAAAAAAAAATTAGCAATGTTTTATCGAAAATCTACCTCCAAAGATAATGAAAAAAAAAAGCCACAGTTTAAGTGTCTTCTAATTGAGGCAGAATTATTTTCTATTTTATATACAATCTTTCCGTAAAGAATTATCTGGACTTTTTTAGAACGGATTAATAGCTTAAATCTTTCAGAAGTTTCTTAATTTTTTTATAATTTGCCAATTTGGTGATACTTATTCACGTAAAGAAAAATTCAGCCCTGATAATGCAGCGTTGGATTATCTTTTTAAAGATTCAAAAATTAGATCCCAAACAATTTTCGTTTTTGCATAGTTTTTCTTCATGTTGCTCATTTTCTTAAATAACCTAGAGGGCGCTGGGTAAAGATAGACTTGACTTGGCCTAATAACCATAAATAACCGTTGCAAACTCAGAGCAGGGTTACTAAAATTGCACATTCTACATTACATGTACATTCTACGCCGCTCATGCATTATAGATTGCACATTCATTATAGATTGCTCAAAAAGCGTTATTTCATGGAACGACAGAACCTTCGATATACAGCCTCATGATAATATGCCATACATAAAAAGATTTTCGAGTGTAAATAAACAATAGAATCTTTCTAATTTAATTAAAAAGTTGAAAATAATTTTTTATATATGAAATTTACACTCACATAATGCATGGAAATTTTCAAAATGTACCAGTTGGTGGAGGAATTTAAATCCTAGAGAGATTTTGTGCATGTCTTACGTACCTGAGCGAGAATGTTACGTAAAAGGGCGATATTTTCCTAATTAACAAGAAATGTAATTGCGAAAAATATTTGAAGCCTTAGAAAGGATGATTATTATCCTAAAACTTCGTTACTCATCTTTGGATAATACGTCGCATTGTATGTAAAATTTGTTTTGTGAAGTCTATAACAATGTAAGATGATTTTGTATTGTGATTCATCGTAAAGAGTCAACACTCGCAGATCCATGAACTATTTTTCTCTAACCGTTATTATATTTTGTGAAAGTTGACAATTCTTGATAGTGAATGGATCGCGCTTTTTAACTATTCTCTTTGTGCTAAAGCGTGAGACAATTTCCTGCTTGGTTTCTCACAAGATAGTTGACGAATTTCGTCTCTTCTGTGTTTCACTTTTCGATAGGAAAATCCTGCCTTCGTGTATCTTTCTTATTTCGACTGTTGTTGTGTCTTTCGCTTAGAGAAAGAAATATTCGGTTTCGATTGATATGTTAGAGATTTATTTCGCTTTTAATAACAATTTAGAATAAATGGTTGAAACCAACTATTTAAATCACGATTGAAAGTTTTTAAAGAGGGGAACCCTCTCAATCATTAGTACCATCTTGTCATAAAGTATTATTTTAGCCGAAAGGACGAATATTTAAATATTCCAACAGACATAAAAAAAAAATTTAAAAATCCTCCATTTTTTTTACCTAATTTATGCACAACCTTGAAACGGTTGGATTGTGGGACTGCACCCCCGTGATTTTTGCGATTGTATATACCAGTGGTTTCCAACATGAGGCCGGGGGCCGCAATTTAAAACACCAGTCAAATGGGGGACCGCAACTTTATCAAAATTCTATATAGGACTCTTTTATGTTTTAAGGAATATGAAATATTACTGTCAGATTTTTATCAAGTTGTACAAAACAAAAAGTATTGAAATACAAATTAAAATTAGAAGTAGATTTTTACCTGAGAAATAAATTTTTTTGCACCGTTGGTATGTTAAATTTCACAGAAACGAAGAAATTATGCTTTTTTTAACGAAAGAAAAGTATTTTAAACCCATAAAGATTTTTTACGAAAGTTGTCCGCAAAAAAATAACAACTAATATATTTTAGTTTACGGGCCACAAAAAAAGGCTTTGCGAGCCGGGCCGCCAGTTGGTAACTACTGATATATACGATGGTTGCTGCATTTACATAAGAAAGAAAATGGCGTATCTATTCACTGGCGTTTGGAAAGTATCACTTAGTGTTGTCCCTTTTTTTAAAAAACGATCATACAAAGACTAATATATAACTCTTTTTCATTTACCCCTGATAACTCGAGATAGTAAACTGATGGTAAATTAAATGTTTCCGCAGCTTCGTTTCTCAGAAGATTTTGTTTTTATTAAACGTTTCTGCAGCTTCGTTTCTCAGAAGATTTTGCTTTTACTAATTTCGTCTTTTCTGTGTTTCACACTATTTATTCTATAGGAAACACTGCCTTCGTGTATCTTTCTATTTCGACCTCTGTTGTGTCTTTCGTTTAGAGAAAGCACTATTCATTCTAGGCGACAAACTGCGGCGTCCTTCCAAACGCACTGTGATGTGCCCGACATAAAGCAGAAGTGTAAATGTTCTGATAAACTGAAGAGTAATTATGACTATTTTTAAACGAGATTATTTATTCTCGAAATATTGTTGTGTTTTGTTAGTGGTGGTGGGTGCCCTTGGTGACTTGTTGAAAATAAGGAATATATCATAACACAGTGGTTTTAAATCATAGTTAGTAATTCAATTAAATTTCCTATTTAACATCTTGAGCAGTATTATGACAGGCGTATGTCAGAGACAAACTAGGGATCACTTTTTGTTTTATTTGGTTGTTAACTTCGTACCAGAACGACACTTAAGGATTATTTTCTACGATTGATTTAGGATTCACCATTGATGAATCTTACACGTTTTCCTTAATAAATCCCAGTCTGAGCATGAAGACTTTTAAAAAAAATAAAAAATTGAGCTATAGATCTTTTTTTTTTTTTTTTTTTTTTTGTCAAACAAAGACCAAAGTTAACGGTTTCTACAGTATTGTGTAAATAAGAAAACTATCAATAATAAAATTTAAAAAAAAGGTATAAAATTTAAATAGTAAATACCAAGCTTCAAACTGCCATTTCAACACGTCTACTGAATTATTATAAATCGTTATGGGTTTTGCTCTGCATACACTTACAACATACTTTTAACTACAGAGCTCGGCATTGCTAAAGTATTATTTACAATTTGTGACATACTACAAATTTGTATTTTGCAAAGAAGCCTTTAAATTATTGAGCCTGTAATTATGAAAATGAGGAAGTAAACATCGAGCTCAAAAAGATGGGGATTTCTTTGTTAATACTTTTAGTGAATTATTGTATTAATTGTTCTGTGTTGGGTCCTACTGTCCTACACACACTCGCTTTATTGCAAGATAATTTTATATCACATTTACAATTTGTAACCTTATACAGATTTCAATTCTGCAACAAAACCTTAAATTACCGAGCCTGTAAAAATAACAAGTAAACATCGAGCTCAGGAAATTTGAAAATGCTTTCTGAATTCTGTTATCGCATTATTGTATCAATCATTCTCGTTTCGGTCTTACTGCCTGACCTGCATAGACTTGCTAGCTTAACTACTGAACATCGTAAGAATTTTTTTTTATTACTTCCTTACAATTTGTAACATAATAAAGATACGTATTTTGCAAACAAATCTATAAATTACTATAATTGTAATTCACAGTCATATGTTGTAGGCGTTTTATCTTACGATACGGCGAGGAAGGAAGTTATATTTATTGCCCCTCAAAATGACGAAGGAATTTTCATTCATGCAATTTCGTATTTCTAGTCATCTTGTCTCCATTCTGTATCCGCAATATTTTTTCCTTTGATCCCACTTCCCGCGCTTTTTTAGAATGAAGTTTTATCTCGGAAGTTAAATGAATGCACACTTCAGTTACTTAACTTACACACGCAGGAAGTTCGAGTGGGCTGTTAGGATTATTTTCATTCATTCATGATTTCATTGGAGACTCGTCCATATGAGTAACCTTCATTGTAATAAGTTAAGCTTAGTTTAGATAATTAATTATGAAAACAAACAGTTGTCTTTTCATTTCTTTTCTAACTCTATTGCCAAGTCCTGTGTCATAAATATTTGTGAAATTAGTTTATATGTATATAAATATATATATTGATTATTAATGTGGTTTATGATTACTAATAATGTGGTTAATATAATAAGTCACTAAATGACTTTATTTTTAAAATCATGACAAATTGCTGCTTCTTCCTTGCTTAGTGGAGACGCTGCCCAACTTCGTCATCGCATTTGAAAAGTAAAACAAAACAAAAGAAAACTTATATTTTAGAATTTTAGGCAAACAACAGAAGAAGAAAATTAACGGGTATGAAGGGAGTTGGTTTGTAATTTATTTTAGTTTAATGTGTCCTTCATAACTATAATAGGATAAAAAGTATTTTAAATTGGGATATTTTTTTAAGCCTACAATGAATACTTATTTTTTTTTTTTTTTAAATGTGTATCAGGGTGGGCAAGTTTTTGGCATGCACCTCTTTTTGTCTGTTCAAACTATCACATCAAAAACAGTGTTGAAAACCTAAATTGAACATTGTGTATAATGTTGATGGTTAAATATTAATTACTTCTTTTCCCATAAAAATTAACATGTATTAAAAAAGTTTTATCAGAATTAAACCCTTTTATGGCACAATTGTATTTCAAATTTAGAGGTAAACATGGGATCTGCTGAAAGCTCTAGTTGGTAATAATAGTTGCAGTAGTTTCTTCTCGATAGTTGTGAAGTTACTTTAAAGATAACATTGTAATAATGAAAACAAACTTAGAACATTTTTATATTTTTCTATGCCACCATTCCCTTATATCCTGAAACTAAAAAAAAAGTTTAAATGTTAAATTATGGGAAATGCAAATTGTTCTGAATCCTTTGATTTTACGGTATGTTTTTATATATTTATTTATTTTGACAATCTTGTTTATAAATTATAGTTTGCATTTAATGTTGTTATGACTTGTTGACAGAATGACTTATTGACAAAAAAAAAAAAACTTGTGAATTAATAACAACAAAATAATTTATTTCCGTTTCAGTAATATGCAAACTAAAGTAATAATTCCACAATGTAAAGATTAATCTACTTCAAAATTATTTGAGAAAATAAGAGCTTTCAAATAAATTTTTAAAAAAATTTTGCAAATTGAAAATTCGGTTATTTTGCCCAAAACTATAATTTTTATTTTAATGTAATTGTTGTCAATTATTAGCATGCCTTATTAGTTATTTATCTTTTGAAAGTAACGCCTTTAACATACTATTAAAAAAAAAAAAAGTCCCATTCACGTGTATTAAGCTCTTATGAGGCCTCTTCCCTGGCCTTCTTGGATTTTGTGTTAATTTTTTAATTTTATTTTGTTGGTTTTTTTAAATTGATTTTTAATTTTAGAATGTCAATTGAATTGACAGCACTAGCTTTTTGAACAAAGGGTAGAAAATAAAAGTTTTCAATTGTTAGGTAGACATGGCATTTGACATGACATTAAATCTTCTACAAATTTTTTTCTCAAACATGTTATAGCAACAAAATTCTGCAGATAGTGGCATTAGATAGAGAATGTTCGTTTGTCTGTTAGGTTTTTAAAATTCAATTTAATCTGATGAAATTTAACTGATGAAATTATTTTTATGCTTACAGATTTTCTTAACACTAAATGTATAAATAATAAAAAAAAATAAAAAACTCTCATAACTTGTGAAAGAAACTGTCTAGTCAAAACTTTAGAAAGAAATTGTCTAGTCGAAACTTTAGAAAGAAACTGTCTAAACTCTAGGTACCAGACTACCTATCAAGAAAGGCTGAATTCTAATAACACAATTTTGTTTTTTAAAAAAAAAAAAATCTATAAAAATTCTAGAATAACGCCAGTTATATTTCTCCATTCTAATAATAGCCTATTACTAATGCTGTAACTAATACTATAATCTTTTTCTATAAACAATCATACAACCTTATAATTTCCATGTTTTGAAAAATATTGCCTACTAAAGCAAATGTAAAGCAATTTTTGTTTAAAAAATAAATAAAGAGAATTAATAACATTTTTTACTCATGTAACATGCTCCTTCTGACTACACCCCTTTGATGTTTCAGTTTGGTCAGGAGGAAAACGGCCTCTGAAGCAATTAGTTCTTAAAATAACATAATACAATCCAAAAACAAAGTTATAATACTAAAGGAATGAAAAAACTAAAACAATTATTAATCCAATTCAAACTGGTACAGCGCACAATGCAGCTAAAAACCAAATTTGTATTTTAAACCAATATAAAATAACATATTAAAATCTTAAAAATAATTAAAAATAAAATGTAAATTGTAATTGTGTGTCCACAGAACAGTACTTCATCAGGGGACACACTGTCTGCAAACACACAGGAGCCTTTCTGTTGTTAGTGGCTGAAGCCAAAACTAACAGTGCCCCGAGGCCCCTAATGATAAAACAAGCAAAATTAAGAATAAAAATAATTACCAAATTAAAAATCACATTGCAAGAGAATCACATTTTACAGAAATAAAAATATATAACAATGAAACGCCGTAGCATCCTATAAATAATCAATGTAATAGTAAACAGTTACAGTTATTAAAATGAAAATCCTTAAATATTCCACATCAGAATCCAAAGAAAAAAAGTGCTGACACCTAGATGTAAATAAACACACTAAATAGCAATATCATTCAAGTTCTGCCGTCTATAAAAAACCTTTCAAAAATTTGAAAAAGAAATCCAAATTGTTCACCGCCTAGGCCTGCTTAGGCGGGCTTCAATATCGGCCAATTAATAACATTTGCTTAGAATATCTTGAATCAGAACATTAAAATTATTGAAATTGAAAGGAAATTTATTTTTCTCCAAACTTTTTCAGATCCTCAATAGCTGTTAAAAAATCTGAACGGTTGTTGCAAATGAATTTAAATCTTAAAATTTGACCAAAAACAATATTTTTGAAAATTTTATAATAAAGGTTGGAATAAAAATGAGTAAGGCTAATAACATTAAAATTAAAATCTTTCCTTTTATCATAAACCCCTATGAAAATATTATTATTAGAAATTCTTAAATCGAGATCCAAAAAATAAGCATGAGAGTCATGTGAGTTGGTTTTTATTAAATTCAATTCATCAGGATAAATGTTATTAATCAAATTAAAATCACAACAATCAAAAATGATTAAATCATCAATAAACCTAAAACCCTTCAAAGAATTTTCATTTTAATAACTGTAACTGTTTACTATTACATTGATTATTTATAGGATGCTACGGCGTTTCATTGTTATATATTTTTATTTCTGTAAAATGTGATTCTCTTGCAATGTGATTTTTAATTTGGTAATTATTTTTATTCTTAATTTTGCTTGTTTTATCATTAGGGGCCTCGGGGCACTGTTAGTTTTGGCTTCAGCCACTAACAACAGAAAGGCTCCTGTGTGTTTGCAGACAGTGTGTCCCCTGATGAAGTACTGTTCTGTGGACACACAATTACAATTTACATTTTATTTTTAATTATTTTTAAGATTTTAATATGTTATTTTATATTCTTAAAATAACATTAATACTTATTAATATTTTTTTATCGATCTAGGCATATAATTATGTATATTACTTTAACTAATTAAAAATATATAATTTGCTATATTTTATTTCAGAATCTCATGATGAAACACACCCTTTATGTCACTACCTTAAAACCCCCATGATAAAACAGATAAATGTTACAGTTGGCAGCCTTTTAGATGATAACAGTACTGTTCGTTGCGCTAAACCCACTGATTCCTGTTACATACTTTGGCAAGAAGATTCTCGGAACAAGACCATTAAAATTGTCAGTCAAGGTAATTATTTTTTAAGTATTTTTGTTGATAACTACATCTTTGATATAATCAAGCTCACCTTATTTATTTATCAAAAGCTCTTTTTCCTGTAAAAAGCTCCATTTTTATTAATTAATTTGTTAAGTTTATTTAAGTGTTGAAGTATTTCATTGATAGTAAGTTCAACCTTTTTTTTTTTTTTTCCCCCTTTCTTTTTTGAACTTTTAATTTTGCTGAAACTTATTGCAATTTAAAGTGCTATGAGGATGCCATTAATATTTTGTTTCAAAATTGTTTTTAATTTATATTTAAAATTATTTTCCCTTTCTCAATTGGCATGCATATTGGGTATTTTATGATGCTTTGCTATGATTTATCTTTTTCTGTTGACAAATTATGTACGCATTTGCTTTTTGATATTCAGCACACGTTCTTCTCTGTTTCACCAGAAATTTGTTAGTATAATTACTCTTGTAAGTACAACAACATTGAAAGCATTCTTAAATTGATTCATTTACAGGTTGTTGGAATGATGGAAACCAGAAATGTCATCAAAATGAATGCATTCCTGATAGCAAGTCTAACAGAGCACAGCCTAAAACTAGATTTTGTTGTTGTGATGGTAACTTCTGCAACTCTAACTTTACAGATAATAACAATTCTTCTGACTCGCCTGCAGAACATGGTAATTTTTTTTTATTTCTTATGAAACTCATAATTCTGAAAATTTATATGTTATAAATAATTAACAGATATAATATTGGTGTTGTGGGAAATGAGACCTTAGCCAAGAAGGGAACTGGAATAGTTTCAACTTCTGGTATGCTAACCTTTCAGGATATTTGTTTAAGAATTAGATCTGCTGTTGCAACTTCTTTGCAGTCTCTTTTGGCACATGACTGGTAACCCACAGGTGCTTTGAATTTTAAGGATGGCCACGCTCTTTAGACTGCCCTGTCAAAACTATCAAGTGGGCACTTAAAGTGTCTTAGATTTTACCTACTTAAAAAGATCTTTCCAATCTGTGGAAAATGCAAACCCAATGTATTCCAAACCCAATCATCTCCTTTCTTGCCTGGGACTTGAAAGGGAAGATTCGAAACAATGACCCCTTCTTGTTTTGGATTTTCTGATTATATACATAGTCCTGCAGCTGGTGTAGCTTATTGGTTGGACCATTTAGGATAAGCAGAAACAACATGAACAGATGTATTTTAAATATGGTCATCCAATTGCTAAGTTAAGTTTTAAAAACTATAGCAAACAGCTACAACTAAAACAACCAACGTTACAAAACTATAGCAACCAATCTTACCTTAATAATTTTCATGTATTCAGTATATCAAATATATCTATATCACATTACTAGATAATTACATTGTGTATCCCAATCAATAGGAGTTTAAATATTCCTAATACAAAAATTATATTTTATGCATGCAAATTAACTGATAGCCCATTAAAATGTACAAGAAAAATGTTTGGATCACAGGGTTAATCTTTTTAAACTAATAAAGCAAATATATTACTATTATGAGCCCAACGCCATAGAGCAGCAAAAGCAGCCCCACTAGCAATCCCTCTGTATTTTATTAATAAGTTTTAAAAACAAAAAATGATTAAAATCCATCTACTTATAAGCTGTAAACACTTCATTCCTTCAGTTGTTTCTGGAAACAAGGCTTCAAACACATCCTATTTTTATCACTCTGTACATCTATGAATTTTTTCCTGTTTTCTGTTAATATAATTGTAAATGCACGGGAAATCAGGATGCAAAATTTCTACTCACCATTGGCAACAAAACTTTTAACCCTGATAAATAAGTTTAATATTTTAAAATGTTAAGCTATAAATTTAACTATATGCATTTAGATTATTGTGCCTCAATCAAATGATGGCATTTTTCTTGATATTAGAAAACTGAGTCCCTCCCTGTTTTTCCACCTATGAAAGCATTATTAAGTTTCTTGATTCTGAGAATTCCATGGTGACTAGCAGGACATTTTGAAAGATTTTCTTATTTATAAACTTTTCTTTTTCATTGCTAAATATGCATTAATTTTTTTAAATACTATCTTAAATACATGAACAAAATTATTGTAAGACAATTCCATGAAACAAAGGTATATATATATATATATATATATATATTCCTTTGTTTCATGGAATTGTCTTACAATAATTTTGTTCATGAATTTAAAAGAGTGGCAGGAATTAAAAATAAATTTTTGTCTGGCCGCATCACTGAAATTTCCTGCCTTGTTAAAATTGTTTTCCAACCTTAATAAATGCTGTATTATTTTGGATATTTGATTAAAAATGTCTTATTTTCAGATCCAACATATGTGGGTCCTCTGTCTCATTCCTGGTATATCTTTATTATCATAGCAGTTGTCTTTGCCAGCTTTTTTTCCTTCATTGTTTTCTTGTGGTATCGGTTTGCTTGTACTGTTCCCAAACGTAGCAATGAATCTTTACACCTTATGGAAGCCCCTCCACCATCTTCACCCAATTTTGACCTGGATACTCTAAAAATTCAAGAATTATGTTCCAGAGGTAGATACGGAGCTGTGTACAGGGCATGCTTGAATGACCAAAGTGTTGCTGTAAAAAGATTTACCCATCAAAACCAACAGCACTTTTTGAGCGAGCGAGCCATATATGTTCTTCCATTCATTGAACATTCCTCAATACCAAAATATATAGGTAAATCTCATTGTTACATTAATTTGTTTTTCTTATCTAAAGCATCATTAAACTCAATTAGTAATTATTATTTAACATTACATTACAGCCTGCCCATATTTTTCAAGTCTAATAATTTTTACAGGGTATAAATTGTTTTATTTTCATGTGAAATAAATTCCTCAATACCAAAATTTATAGGTAAATCTCATTGTTACATTAATATGCTTTTCTTAACTAAAACATCATTAAACTCAATTAGTAATTATTATTTAACATTATATTACAGCCTGCCCATATTTTTCAAGTCTAATAATTTTTACAGGGAATAAATTGTTTTATTTTTATGTGAAATAAATAGGGGGTAAAAATTAACTTATGTGTACTTTCATTAGTGTCTCTGCAGTAGTTTTAGCCCACATTATTTTGTTTCTAATTATATTTATCAAAAAAGTAGACATAAAGAAATGGGTTAACTAGTAGAAAATAGAATGCTTTTAGTTATAAATTTTTTAAATGAATAAAAATTATTATTTTTAAATGAATAAATAGTTATTATTGTATATCCTGGTGTATAAGTCTTTATCATGATGTATAAGTCTTTATCATTTAATCTTCTTTATCATGGGGTCAACTTATATATATACCTTTAAAAAAGTCAGAAAATCATTGATTGTGTATATCAATGCATTGTAAGTAATGAGATAGATATGAATAAATGTGTATTGATTTACCCCTTACCAAAATTATTTATAATCTGTTATTTACAATTATTTTTGCATTTTCACTCATATTTTCTTTTTATATAAAGTTTTTTTAGAAGCAGTTACTATTTAAATTATGTTCCATTCAGAAAATTAAGAACAAGAAAAGTTAAGATAACTAATTCAGTATTTCAAAAAATATAACACAATAAAAACTTTTAAAGTATATCATAAATCTACAAAATTAAAGATTCCAGAATGTCATCTTCGTCGGATTCAAAAAGGGCAGCTGTGTCGACTCAAGCACCCAACATGCCAGAAACTTGCTACCTTGTAATCAGAAGTAGGAGATCAACTTATACTCCAGGATTTACATTTCAATAAATTATTTATAGACTTATACTCTAGGATATACACTGCAATAAATTATTTAGTTAAGTTTCATTCTACTAAACTTCATGAAAACAAAATAAGTCTCTTTGGGAAACAAAAATATCATAACAAAAAGTTGTAGATCAGTTACAGATATTCTTTTATCATTTGATGTTAGTGTTACATGTTTAAATGAGAATTATTTATAATTTACTTATCTTATATGGACTATTCTTATCGTTTATTTTTAAATATTTGTTTGTTAATTAACTTATATTAAACTACTTTTTCTTAAAAATTAAAAAAAATTCATTTATGCTTCTTAATTGAAATTAAAAGGAAGATCTACATGTTTCTAACCCTCAAACACGTTTCGTGTTAAGACCTGCTCTTGCTGCTGAAGAATGAAAACCGCTGCCTAGAAATAAAAAAGGCACAGTTGCGAACAAAATCTATTTCTAATGCATCAATCAGTATGGTGCTATTTTGACTGGGAACATCATGTTTGACAACTTGAAACATGTCACTCTTTCTTTCATTTCCATTTTGAAGCAAAGGAAGTTCTAGTATATGTTTTCACTTCATGGGATAATTAATTTCATAATAGTTTGTTGATTAATTTTTAAAATTAAAATAAATATTTTTCTTATTTAAGGTTCTAAAGAACAGAAGGATGAAGATGGTAGGGCAGAATTCTTACTTGTGGTATCATTTTCTCCTCATGGTTGTTTAAAAGATTATTTAAAAGAAAATACAATAGACTGGAATCATTTGCGCAGAATGATAGAATCTGTAGCTTGTGGGTTAGCTCACTTACATTCTGAGATAAAGAAAGGAGGTACTTGGGATAAACTCATTTTATTGCTCTTTTTGTTCTCAAATATGTAGTTTGTACCATATTAACTTGGCTTAACCCTTTGAAGACTCTTGGTCCAATTATTTTTTTAACAAAATGATAGACTTCAAATAAATCACTTAAATACTATAAATAACTTATACTATAATTGATACTAAAATAAATAAATCACTTAACAAATTAACAATGCATTCATATGTTTAATCCAGTCTTAAATAGGATTGGAAAGAACCTTCAAACAGATTTAATGTATGAATTAGGCTGTTAAGGTGAACATCACTTTCAACTTTTTCCTAAGTTATTTTCATTACATATGCACAAAACATTTTTCTTTGTCATTTTAGAAATTTTTTCTAAAAAAAACTCTAATAACAAAGCATACTTTTACACTTTATACATTGATGTGGCAAATACACAGTCAATTTACAATATTTTTAATAGTATTTTTTTTTTCTTCCAAACAATAGTTTTCTTGACAACAAACAGCATTTAACTTAATAACCTAATAGTTTTTTTATTGCATATGTGCAGATTTTTAAATCAGATAAAAGTTGAGGAGTTTGATTCTATTGTTTTTAATATGTACTTTTAGTCATTAATATATGTTAAATTTAAATCATATTAATTACTAAATGTACATTTAGTTGCACATAATTAATTTTATTTCCCACTTGAAAATTAGTTCAAAACATGTAGAATAATCAAATGGATAGGGTATACTTTTTGCAAATGGTTCCTAATTCTTTTCGAATGTTGAGCCCTAAATAATTGAGCTTCTTAGCAGAACCAAATACTCATTTTCAAAAATAAGACTTGCTTTTTAATTTCAGTTTCTGTATTGTTCTTATATTAGCTAATTGTTTTTATGTGTGCAATATTTTTTAAGAGAGACTCATAGCATTATATAGACTAAATGTTACTTTGTTACAAGTATGCATATTTAAAATTGCTATTTGTGTTTCTGATGTTTTATGAATACTTTTCAGATAAACGCAAACCTTGCATTGTGCATCGTGATCTCACATCGAGAAATATTTTGGTGAAGTCAGATGGTACTTGTATGTTGTGCGATTTTGGGTTTGCCATTCAAATCACTGGTTCAACTTACATTCATAATGGAGTAGAAGTAAAGGCCGAAGAGACCTCCTTAGCAGATGTAATCATTTATATAATTCATATCAAAATATTTTTTTTTAATATAACACAAAAATCTATTCGTTTTTAATCTGACGAGAGGACTTCAGCCTGAACTTTTCTAAAAATTAAAATTTACATTTTAGGAGTGTTTAAATGTGTTTTTGGTAGTATTGTGCCCTGCATCCCCCATGCCAATCAAAAAAAAAGCAACCATTTTTCATGCTTAAGTTTAAAAAAAATCAAATCCATCATGTTGGAATTTTATGAATTTTAAAATTAAATTTAAATAAAATAAGTAAGCAAAATTTTACTTTTAAAATAATTTAACAAATTTGTAACACTTTTTGGAGAAATTTTTTCCTTGTGTATTTTTCTTGCATTTAAAAAAATTTCAAATAAGGGAATTAAGAGCCTTACCTTACTAAGAACCTTACCTTCTGCATTGCTCATTCCCTTCCTTTCACCTTATGAATCAAAATAAACAGAGTATTTCCCCTTTGACTGAGGTGATTTTTTAATATTTGAAAGACCCCTTTCTAAGTCTTATGGTGACCTATACAGAAATGTGTTAAAAGCTGCTTAAGTTCCTTTTTTTAAAAATGTTTTTATGTGAATTTACTTTTGAATTTTCTATAACTCAGATAATTTATGCATAAAATATGCTTTTTTTATTATGTTTCAGAGCTTTCTGGTCAATGATATTTTTTATGCTTGCTTAAAAACCAACGCTTAATGTCTTAAAATTGAATTTTAAGACAGTTTAATGTTTAAAAAAATGCATCTAACTAGTTCAATTGTATATTTTGATGTCTTAAAAAAAGCTTTTGGTTGTGTTCTGAATAATGTCTGGTCCCATAATGTTCTACAAAGTTTAGTACATAAGACTTACATATAAATTACACTGGGGAACGTATTTTTTGTTGCATTTATGCAAATACGTGGTCTTGCCAAATTAGAATATGAGGATTTCAAATCTGAAATCAGTTGATCCTAAAGTTATGACATTTTTAATATATTTTTTGTTGAAACA
Organism: Parasteatoda lunata; assembly: GCA_949128135.1. Lineage (NCBI taxonomy): Eukaryota > Metazoa > Arthropoda > Arachnida > Araneae > Theridiidae > Parasteatoda > Parasteatoda lunata. Next base: position 88,929,076 of record OX421971.1, read on the forward strand.
TACAAGCCTAAAAATGTTATATATAACTAGATCATGTAAATGTAGTGACAAAGTTCTAGGGCAGTTAGGACACATCATTAAAATTAAAATTGTATGGTAACTAGGACTGGGCAATATTAGAAATTATATATTGTGATGCATCGACAGTTTTGCATCGCGATATAGAGATGTATCGCGATATAGTATTTTTGAATTTCATTTACTTGTAAGGCACAGAAAGTCAGATTTCTATCAAAACTCCATACTCAAATTGATTTAAATCAATTTATAAATTTGAAGATATATATGTTTTGCTTAAGAGAGATATTAAATAAATTGACTACACTGTACAAATCTTGAAACATTTATTGAAAAAGTGTGTGTAGATACAGAATGAAATATTTGCACCTCTTTATCGTTTACAAGGTATAAGCAGTCTTAATTTAAGTTAAATACTTTGCTAAGCTTTTAACTAGAAATCAAAGAAAGTTTAAAACGATAGGTTTATGAATTATTTGGAAATCAATTAGTTTAAGCAAATGAAATTTTGAAAAAAAAAAAGTTTAAAGCCATAAAAAATAGTTTTACTAAATGAGCCATATAAAAATAACTTTATAATCGAACTTAATAATTATGTAATTATCAATGTTCAAATTCTAAATGAAAAAAGTTGATTGACTTATGTCCAAATCCAAATGACAAAAAATAAGTTTTGTTTTAACTTTATTTCTAAAAATAAATTCAACTCAAGACTTATAAATTTAAAATCAGTAATAAAACCCCATTAATTTATTAGAAGTTTTATCCAAAAAGTTTTTTATAAATTAAAAGAAAGTAAAAAAATAACCTAACAAATTTAATTACTTTGTAATTTAATTCTTTATGGGCGCCTTAAATTAGATTTCCGATAATTTTCACATTTAAAAATATAAAAAAAGTTTTGTTTAAAAAAAATGACCTAATTAATGAAAAAACTTTTCTTTATATATTATTTTCAATAACAGATTGCGTTCAGAACAATCTAACGGCTACGATCACGAAGTTAGTCCCGCTGAAAATAATCTACTAGAAACAATATCAAGTCGCAACTCTGGTTCTGATTCTACCGCTCATCGATCAAGGCCACTTCAACATAGATATCGAGACGAACAGCACAAGTCGGCATCGGAATGTAAGAGAAGATCCTTGCGTGTCTTATATCGGTACATCTTTTTGCGCTTGTCGTCTTTACTCGACGACTTAAATCAGATTTCTGATGCATCGCCTGGAACGAAAGTCGCTGTATCGGCTTGCCGATATATGCGTTAAATCGATATGTTGCGATACATTGATTTATAGCCCAGTCCTAATGGTAACACACAGAAATGTCGTATGCAGCTAGGGGTGCTTCCCTATTATGAACTACATCTTTGTGTGCTTCTGAACAGGTCATAATAGAGAAGTCCCTGTAGCGGTGTAGGATGACATTTCTGAACATGGGTTTTATGTAATTCTGATTATGTGCCCTAATGTCCCTAAATGTTTGTGTCAACATTTGTGCAGCACTTGGTTTTTAAACTTGTACATTTTGACAAAAATTTAAAGAAAAAAAAACTAGCCTGGAAAGAAAATTGATTACAGATTTGAAATCAGCAATTTAAAAATATCCAAAATTTGAATAAAAAGTCTCTCATTCCATAGAAAACAAAACCAAAAACCCTAGTGTTATCTTTAATTGGAATTTTTAATGAAATATGGTAATTTTGCTTTTTTTATTAATAGGTGGGAACTTTGAGGTACATGGCTCCTGAAATATTAGAAGGAGCAGTGAATTTGAGAGATTGTGAGTCCTCATTGAAGCAGACTGATGTTTATGCATTGGGACTTGTTATGTGGGAAATCGCTACTAGATGTAGTGATCTTTATCAAGGTATATATTTCATTTGCAGTTTTAAATTTTACTTTTTAATATTTTGCTTTGTTATTGTTTTGGAGAATATTGTTTTAGAGTTTATAAGAGAAAGTTTTTCATGTTTACTGTATCTGAATTTTGCATTCCATTGAATATTTATTCTAGGAAATTATTACCAATTCTAACTTAACTCGAACTATAAATTTTCTATTGAAAATACCCGCTAAATATTTTTGTTTTTATCCAGATACTTTTTTAAAAAATCTGGTAAATCAATCAAACAGAAAGAAAAGGCATCAAAGCTAGTTAGTTTGTCAGTTGAAATGTAAGGCAGTAAAAAAAGATAGGTATAAATGACTTTCAGCTTCATCCTCCAGCAAATAAGCTCTTTATTCTTTTTAAAGTAACAATCAAAATCATCAAAGCCAGTTTTTGATTATGTGAAACAAAGTAATTAAGAGAAATAACTTGCAATGTCTTCTGGCAAATAAACTTATTTTGGTTCTTTAAATCCCCCCTTAATAGTGACTTGATTTTAATAAAAAAAATTTTTTTTTTTCAAATCGATTATATTTTAAATTTCGGTCAAATATTTTTATTTCCCACTTGTATTTTTTTAAATCATGATTTTAAAAAAAAATCTTGCTTAATTGAATTTTAAAATATTGACTTGTTCATACAATATCAAGATATGTAAGATACCTTATCAAGATCCATTAAGACAATTTATTTTTAATATTTTATTTAATTATATGAAAGTGAGATCTTTTTTTCCTACTTCTTGAAATAGATTTATAAATGGGAAAAATATGTTTACAGATTATGAACTAAAATTGTTTCTAAATTTTATTTTGTGCATTTATTTAGGGGTAGAAGTTCCTCAATATAAATTGCCATACGAAGCAGAAGTTGGTAATGAACCTACCATGGAGCAAATGCAAACCTTAGTTGTCAAACATAAATCTCGACCTCTTTTCCCTGACATCTGGAAAACAACCAATCCTGTAAGAAAAACTTCTTTTTTTTTTTATTGGACCTATTAAAGCAATAAAATCTTACTTCACAAATTTGAATACTGATTAAGTGGTAATAACAATAATCAGCACATTTTCAAATATGCAGTTGCTCTTATTTTAAGCAATTTATGGTGATAAAAGTAAAAAATTTTAATTATTTTCTTTAAATGTAAATGTTAAAATAAAGACATTTTTAGCATTTGAATTTTTCTTTGTACTAACACATAACATTCAAAATTTATTTAAAGTGATAATATTTTGATGAACAAGTTGGTTACCTTTGCAAAATTTTAAAATTTATGCTTGTAATATTTCTTAATTAAAAATTTTGCTTAACTTTGAAGCCAAGTTTATCATATTAGTTTTAGAAAATTGCCCGAATTAAAAAAATATGCTTAAAATAAAGCAACCTTATATGCAATCAGCATTCTTTTTCTCTTGCATGGTAAATTATTTGCAATTTTACACCATCTATAAATTTGTAACTTTCTACTTTGAAGTTAGCAATTTTTTTTTCTCTCTAATTTTCTAATATTATTTCCTGACTTCAAATTCTTGGTGTATGTAAAATTTAGGCTTGATTGTTAAATGTCACTCTAAATGCATTGTGATTTTATACTACACATCTCTAATTTTGTCTTAAGTAGTGTCCTAAATAAACTGAAAACAATATTTTATTTTTTTTATGAATAATACTAATATTGTAATGTTTGATTATTCTTGATTTTATAGGCAATACGATCATTAAAAGAAACAATTGAAGACTGCTGGGATCAGGATGCTGAAGCAAGATTGACTGCTTTATGTGTTCAAGAACGAATCTCAGAACTTCTTGTACTTTGGGAATGGCATAAAGGTACAGATAAAGTTTGCTTAATAAAAACTATAAATAGATTGATCATTTAAAATAAAATAATATTAATATAACTGTTTACAAAATATTTTAAGCCAAGAGTAATACTAATTTTTTTTTACACTTTAATAAAAAGTATTCTGGAATATAAAATAAACACCACTAACAAATTTGAAAGTGTGTGGAAATTGAAAATTAAAATCCACTATCAAAAATAATAAAATTTAAAATTATGGATATTTCCTATATGCTTGGAGTTTAAAACATTCATCATCTACATATGTTTTTTTCCAATTTGCAATTGTGTTCTAAGCAAAATATTTACTGCAGAAAAAAATTTCATTCCTATTAATAAGATTCAAATCATATGCAGATGTGCATAAGGTTTCATGAAGCAGGTATGGTTAATATTTTTAATTAATAACTATTCATGCTGTTATTATATTGTTAACTTTACATTTTAACAATATTAATGGTTCTTAAAAAGTCTTCCAAACTGTCCTTATAAGTACACATCTACTATTTTGGGTTTTCCCTTTTTTTATGCATAAAAAATGCATTTCATTTAACCTTCCATAAATCACAGTGATTATTTATAAACTATTTTTTGTGCTTCATCACCAGTAATACACTTTACGAAGATAGCTATAGATAAAGTCTTAAAGATAGCTATTAACCTTTAATAATATTCTACCAAAATTTTTATTGAAATGCAGTATTTGTGTTTTTCTCTCTTTCTAATGTCTTTATAATGTAGATTTTATCATAGACTAATGTATTATTTGTATTTCAGCTGGATTAAGTGGATCAGGTATCAGTCCTTCTCTGAATAATGTTTCCAATTTGGAAAAATCGAATAATAGCAAATCGGGAAATGACAGTGTTTTCGGCTCTAGCAGTTTAGATGATCAGTTCATAATACCACGTGAAAGATCAAATAGTATTTCTGAATGCACTACTGAGACACTTCTGTCTCCGTCAGATGCGCAAAACAATGATAAAAACATCATGGCCAACAACTCATCTCCAGGTCAAAAAGTATCTTACCCTCTGCAGCCCCATCAAGGACGAAATCCATGTCTGGAGCGCAATCTCAATCAAGAAGCTCCGGATGTTATTGGAAACAGCTTGCTCGATTGTACGCTTAAATACCCCGGCAATAATAAGATTTTCTCTTTCTCTGATGGTGATGCAAACATTTTCAGTTTACCTCCTGGTATGACGAGTACTTTAATGCCTAACGGTCTCGCCAATCATTCCACTAGAATTCCTATACCTTATGTGCAAAATCCAGTCAATTCTTCAGCCACCATTCCTAAAGTAACCAACTTAACGAGTAGTAATTATGGACATAATTCTAGATCTAGAGAAGAGAGGAGATGGAGTCCTTTGAATATATTTGATAACAAGAAGTTTGCAAGGGATGGTTTTAAAACTGGTTGGAAAAATCTGTTGGATCGTAAAACTTCTTGCAGCAATGGCTATATTCCTGAGGAGCAGCAACCTCTGCAGAGTTCTGCGATTTCTTCTCCGATATCACCGAGTGATTATGAGGAGAAGCAAGGTCAAATTAATCCTCAGTGCGAAGAAAAGCAGGGCCCTCTAGAGCCATTCTGGCCTATAGAACCAAAAAATGATCATTCCAATTTCAATGTAAATTGTACCAATGTCCATTCACATTCGTCTAGCATTGCAAGTGAGGAATGCGCCGAATCTCCAAATTGTCGTTCATTAGAAAAACTCGAAATTCCCACTAAAAGTGACTGCCCTGCGCTGATCAATATACTTCCCGATCAAATTGTTTCCGTTGAGGATAAATCGAAACGTCCCACTACATTACCTGTTCATTGTTTAAGCAATGAGTTTGATGAAGACTTTTTTGATTTGTCTGACTCTGAGACTACAAAAGAACTGGTAAATACTTCGGAGAGTTCTGCACTGCAGAATGAAAATCAAACTGTGCAAATTAGACGCAAGGGTAGTGGTGGTAAGCGTAATGGGATCAAACGAGTAAAAACTCCCTTTGAAATTAAAGGACGATTCTCACTTTACGATGACAGAATAATGTCTTCTGTTGAACTTCCTGGTGAATCCTCCAAGCCTAACCATTCCCAATTGGATAGTAATAAGTTTTCTGTATCTGTTCCTTTAAACATGAATGTTTTATGTTCTCCACCTGATATAGATCATGAACAAGCAAGCCCGAAACAGTTAAAGTTTCAGGAAAATGTACAAGTGAAACCTCGTAACGGTTATACATTACCCGTTAACGCTAATGTTCCACAAAATGTTTTTTCATTTAATGATATCTGAGTAAAAGTTATGTTTTCATGAGTTGTTCATATAGCTGCTATATGCTTCTTTTGTTACTGAAATTATTACAGTTTTTTACTACTTTTATTTCACTTTTGGTGCATTCATTGTTATTTTGTATCTGTTTTGGTTTTCTCCTTATGCAGAGTTCTGGTAATCTGAGTCTACTCTAACTTGGGTTAAGTTAATTTTCTTCTACCTATGTAAAAATTACGTAATTATGAATCTGGAATTTTTTGAAGGAAAAAATTTTGTTTTTTGTTTGGCGTTCTTTTTCAAGAAGTGTTTTATTGCTGCAGTGTTTCAAAAAACTGCTGCTGTTGTTCCACATAGCAAAATGCATTGAGCTGTTGAAAGATAAATTTGACGTTTTGTGTAAAAGATAAATTTTTCTGTTCTAATTTTCAAATGATTCTATCATTGATCCACATAAAATCATTCTTTAATACAAAATACTATGTAAATAAATCTGTTACATCTTCATGTTCAGAAATATGTCTGTATATTGAAATTGAACTTTTTTTTTATATTGTGTTTCCTTTTCTGGAAACTACATTAAGCAAAATATATATATATTTAACCACCTCGGAACTCCAATTATCAAGATAATCCTGTTTATATATATTTCTGTTTTAAATATAAATTATTTAAAACCAAATTATGTTTCCCGAGCATTTTATGTGCAATTCTTACTGTACAAATATTTTTTTTTAGAATAAATGCTTCATTTTATATGTTAATTCAACTTACACTTAGTGTAAAAAATTTTGTGCATAGTTGTGTAAAAGAAAACATTCCTTTAGCATTTTTTAATGTTTTGTCCTCAATTAGCTAAGTTTTTTTCACAGATAACAAAAAGCATTTTTCTTCCTCTAAAAAAAAAAAAATTTTTTTATTGTTTATTTAATGTGCATTATTTCCTTGATTACATTTGCCCTCCTTATTTAGTTTAAAATTTATAATTAACTATTAGCAGTTTGAAAAATCTGCTAAGAATTCATTTACTGTAAATTCATTATCTAAAAATTCATCATCTGTGTGTAACATTCAGAAAAATTGATACCTAATTATTATTTGAATATTTAACTAAACAAGTGTTTCAAATTAATCTATCACAGCAAGTCTCTATCTGATCTATTTTTATGATGGAGTATAAACTTTTCATAATAACTTGAGGAAAATAAAATAAATATTTTTTACTTGTTTTCCTCATTGTTTAATGATCCCGGTGAAGAGCTCAACAAATGATACTTAAGTAAAAGTTTTTATCTTTGAATAAAAAGGAAAACAATCTAAACATGGATGTTTTTTTAATTTTTTATTCTAATCACGTTTCAGTTGGTGGCTCAGTTCTCCATATTTTATCTAAATACATCCATAAATACATAGGTTACTTAAAAAGTGGTTTAGTAATAAAACAGTAGGAATATAGATATCATTAGCAGTGATGTTTTAAAACTCAGATATTTTAATATTTCATAATAAAATTTAAATTTAACGAAAGTTTAAGTTTTCTATGATCTGAAAAAAAAGAACACTCTTTAAAAAGTTAATATAATTCTATAAAGAGTTAAAAATAAAACATTTTCTAAAGATATTAAATATATAACTTAATTTATTTATTTTGCCATGAACTACATGTTTTTATTAGCTAAATTCTTTTTAAGTATTCTGTATGCATGTAAATAAGCTGCTGATTGAAAAAAATTATGAATTGATTTTACAATTGAAATACACATGTTTAAATTTTAGTTTTATTATAGACGGACTATATGTTAAATTTATCAAGTTGTAAAAACTTTATGGTGCTATGCTTTGAACTTAATGAATTTTGTACTTGGTAAACTCTCCGTGTGGAATTTTAGAAAGATCAGTGCACTTGCTAACGTGCAATATTAATTATAATCTCTTTAACTAAAGTTATTAATACAGTGCTAAAATTTAGTATTTGATAGCGGAAGAGTTGATTAGGAATTAAATATTTAGTCTTGTATTCAGATGTTAGTATTTCTCTATCTTAATTTCAAAAAAGTTTGCATCTTAACCAAAACTAAATGTTGAAAAATTATTATTGAGAATAAAATCATAACTTTACTGGAAGAAAAAAATTCGCATATATCAAAATTGTGTAATGCAATGATTTGTTAAATTTGTCTGTCTTTGCTAAAAGTGTTTTAAAAATATGACACTGTTAATATTTTTAACATTATGTTTTTCCTTTTTTAATTCTATTGTGAATTATGAAGTTATATTAAAATTGTTGTATTTTATTTTTAAATTTCTTAAAAATCCCTGTTTATATATTGTGATAATAAAGCAGAGCATTTGATCATCTAATTCTGCTTTGAACTGTAAGTTTCAATTCTTGTTTTAAAATCAGGGATGCTTATTTTATACAGATTCTCATCCTCAATTAAAGGCATGTTAAAAACTAGAACTTTCATTGGGTTCTATAATCACAGTCTTAAAATTCTTTATTAGAAAGTCAAGAACTCTTACATATTTTATGCAGTTTAAATATATATTTTTGCTATGAAAAAAAAAATTCCACAAAATATAATGAGTTATTATGAAGGTCAACCAACAAAAATTCCTCAAAATTTAATATCCTTTTTTTCTCACTTAACTGTAAATTTGCAGCCTCTAATAAGTAGGATTTTTATTTCATTTTTTACAACGTTTCAAAAAATATATATTGAAAGTAGTGATTATGGACCACCCTTTGTTAAGTGTAAAAGTGTGATACAAAAATTAAAAATTTTTTTTTTACAATACCAGTATTTAACATTTTGTAAGTCTGGCTTAATAAATTGCCATACTTGGAATTTTTAACAAAAATGCAATAAAACGACAGTGTAATGAGGTCAAGTATCAAGTTATTCATCACTGCTCATTTATAATCAGATAATTTATTATTCCTCAGTAAATTAACAAGATAAACATTTAGTCTAATATCAGTTTATAAGATTCCTTTTATATGATCAAAATAAACTTAAGAAAGCTTTTGATTAAGGATTAGTATTTGTTTTAAGTTAAGCATCCCTGTGCAATATAATACTTAAAACTTAAAATTTTCCTGAAATATCTTAAATGTAGTAATTTTGAAAGTCTTCTACATGTTTTTATATAGTGTATAAAATGCTTGGCTAATATTAACTCACTGATAGTGAGAAATTTATTTTTGTTAGTTTTGATAATGTACTCTAGTTGTATGCTTTTAGCTAACTATTTATAATACAACTCTTCATGTATAAATTTAAAGATATATCCAGTTATAGTAGTCATTTGCACAATCATTCTTATTAATAATGTAGATTTGTAGTGATGTTATTATGAAAAAAAAAAATTTCTTTGAAAATTTAGTGATTCAAAAATGCTAATATTATATTTCATCATTGCTTAGCAAAAGTAATGTTTGGCGCAAATGAATTCATTATTATAAGTAGTATTAGAATGAAAATTCTTATTTTAATATTAGATTTCAGTTATGATTATGAATTTAATCATAACTAAATGCAAAAACATTCATTTTAATTTAAGAATTAAATTATTATCAAGTATTTTTTATTAATAAAAATTCTGCTTGGTTTTGAACTTGTCGGTGAAATATTAAAAATTTCTTTTGAAATTATCGATTCTTGAATAAATATAAAATCATGCTCATAAATGAACCATATATGTGTTTTAAATATGAATTTCTATTTTCATAATATAATGACTACGTTGGTATCTTGCTTCGGTGTTAGAAAATATGCATAATGCATTTGTTTTAATTGTTAATGGGAAACCAGAAAAAAATATAACTTATCAATGAAGCAGTTGAAATATTTTTTCCAAATAACCAATTACAACAAAACTTAAAATAATGCTTTTCAGTTACCGATGGTATTTATGTATTCTAAATATGGCTTGCTATTTCTGGTAACAATGTATGTTTCTTTGTTATAATTTTTTACTGCATTACAATCAACTATTTATTCAGAATCCTGATGTGTAGTGACAATCATTGAAATTCATAGCTTTCTTTTTAAATTGTACCTATTTGGTTATTTAAAAAAAAGCCTGCTGCATTTCAATGCATGATATTCTTATAATGAAGGTTAATCTAAAGCGGCAAAAATTGGAATGTATAAATTAATTTAAACAATTTGGTAGATAAAAATAATGTTAAACAATTTTGCATTTTTGTTAATTTTTTCATAGGCTACCTTAAAAGAAAAATTAGTTACTCTTTCAAAAGAAAAATTACCATAAGTGTTATTGTCAAAACTTACTGTCCATTTAAAATTAAAGAACAAAAATGCATTATCCGCACCGCATTATATTTACTATTATCTCTATAGTCTCAACAGTTTGTTCTCCTGAACTATTTGCAGATTCTTATTAACTATTTAAGAATCAATTATAGATTCTCCCTTTCCCAATGAAAAAGAATAGACAGTGGTTTTCAATGTTAATTGCTACCCTTAAAAACAACTGTTTTGATGCCATGGTATGAGGACAATTCTAACAACGTAATTTGAAATTAATTATATAAAATGCTAATCATCATTTGTTTCTAAGAAAAAGAATTTTTTTTCTAAAATTCGGAAAAAAATTATGAAGTCTAAGTCATGAGTGTTATAAAATGGGGAAGAAGGTAAAGTTACAATAATTCTTCTTTCTTAAAATTTCTGAACTAGTTGCTCAAAAATTTAAATCGATTAAAATTTTACTAATTAATTCATTAATATTTCATAATTATTAAAATATTTCTTTATTTTTCTGAAATATTGGGAAGGCATACAAAGATGTCAACTTATTAGGAGGATAGTCACCAAAAACACGCATGGTGTAAATATTTGAGTTTTTCAAAAAAAGTTAAAAAGTATGATAATCCAAGAGGGTGATAATAATAAAAGTTTTTACAATATATTTTGCAAAATGCAAACATTTATTCTTTTGTAATTATATAACATGCTATAAGCTGTTCAATGCGTTTGATCTACTTATCAGAATTCTGATAACTAATGATTGAATATTACTTCGTATTTTTTTAAAAAAAGCTTATAGATATCTTTAATGTTAATAGTTGGCTCGTCAAATTATCATATCTGCTGTCTCCATTTATCATCATTTTAATCATTCCTAAAACACACTTTAACAATTCTCCAAGAAAGAACAAATCTTCTTCTCTTGGATTTTAAATGATAAAGTTCCTAAAGAAATTAATAAGGAAATATTTTGTGTTTAAATCAAACAAATATTTCCCTTATATGTTCTTCATAAATGTATCATTTCATTATAAATTGACTTTTCATATTTATGGTTTGATTTTATTTTACTTTAGGGGCTTGCAGGTATGATAGATATTTCTTTGTGTATTGTAACTGTTCTGAGAATCACAATTATTGTGGAGCTTTTAAATATGTATTAAAATAAATGGTTAATATGTTCTAAAAACATACATTGTTGTAAATGTACTGAATTTCCTACTCAATGTTTTGATTTCATTGCTAAGTGGTATATTGTTATGTGAACAATATTTTTTCCTTACTTCCTGCATTCAATCTGTAATAAACGCACAAGACGAAGCCATTTCATATTCTTTGTGTTAGGTTTGGCAGGTATCATCAATTTGATATTTATAGTAGTACAAAATGTTGCTCATCTGAATATTTTTCATTTGAATTTGTGTAAAGATGTAGTTTGTTGGTCGTATCTTTTATGCTTTTTTGTTTCATTTTATCATTTTTTTCTATTTTTACTGTGTACAGTCATCAGAACAAAATGTTTTCCATAATAGTTGAATCGCATAAAATATACTTTAAAAAATAAACTCACTCAGTTGTTCATTAGTGTCTCTTTTTTTCTCTTTTTATTATTGCTACATTGTTCACTAATTGAAGATCTTAAGGCAATATAATGATAACTTATACTGTTTCTAAAGATTATGTTTTTTTTACATTACAGACTGTTCCTTTTTTTTGTTTCCACAGAATTACTTAACAACTTACTAGAACTTCTAGTTACACATTGCTCAAAACTCAGAAAAAATTCTTACTGTTTGCATAGAAATTTATGTTTGCTTTCTCTTTAACCAGAAACTCTCTTTTGAACATTTTAGGAAATGTATTTTATAATTTTAATTCCCTTAGCTTCCTCAGTTGTTAAAGATAGCTTGATGCGATGTTAAAGTAAACTTATTTATTCTTTTTTTCTATAATATTTAGTTATTATTTTAATTATATTCCTTTTATAGTTTAAAAGCTAAATATTACTCACAGCTTTCAATGCTTATGCGCTAGAAAGCGTCGAATATGCAAAAAGTCGTAGAATTGACGCATACTTCTCCAGTGCCGATTTATCTAGGTAAAATTAAACCAAACTTAAAATGATTTTATAAAAAAAAAAAAATGTCTTTGTTATTAGTAACTGAAAGAGAAAACTCGAACAAATCTGAGTATCAAATTGCATCTTTGCTTTTCCTTGATGCTGATGTCCGATCAGTCTTAATTAAAAGCCTTGATAGCTTAACTATTACTCATCTTGATTTGAAATTCTTTGTTTTGTCTGTCAATAGATAAAATAATATTAATGTGAATATTGATAGATCAATGACGTATTAAACAGGGCCCCAGAAATATGGAAGTTCTGAGTCTCCCAAATCCTATAATTTCCTTAGTCTAGCGAAACACTAGGTTTCAAATGTTGCATAATAAAAATTTAAAAAAATAAAAAACGTTTATTTACAACATTTAAAAACAATTCTGTGAATTTATTTTTTACTAGGAATTTGGAAGTAATGAAAATTTAATCTATAAAATAAATGAATATCCAGGGCTCGACTTAGCCAAATTGGGGCCCCCTCTGCTTGACTATTTCAGTAGTGAAGAACCGAACTTTATGGAGATATTTAAATTTTTCACCTCATCATAAATATATAGAACATGAAAATTGACTAGAACCTAAAATACCTATGATTATCCCCTTCCCTCCAATGGTCAGACGAAATATCGTTCTGTCCATTTTATTGATTTTCTGACATTTCTATGTCCATCATGCCGAATGCAGTTTTTTGACTATTAGCTTAGTCATATAGCTGCGAAAAATTCATATCCTTTCTGACATAAAATTGGAATTCAGCAATTACGATGGAAGTCTGTAATTTTGTAAACATATCACATTTTGCGATTTAAAAATAAATAAAAAAAGGCTTCTGATTAGCCAAACTTGTCCATCGTAATAGCGAAAATTTGGCTAAATTCCGCGTTAGAAGGCCATGAATTTACGAAATAGATTTTTTGTGTTCATACCATAGATCAATGAAACTAACATAAAACTGACGGATTTTACACTGTACTGATATTTTGTTTAAAAAAAGTTCTCTTAGAAACCTAAAATAAACCTTCTATTCGATTTGGGGGCCCGGGGCAACTGTGCCCCTGCCTTAGGCTGAGAATATCACTTCGTATTTCGTGATTTTAGATTAACTATGCAAATTAATAGAAACTTTGAAGTATTATTTAATTTGTAATTTAAAGCAGAAAGCAATGATACTTCTCAACTGCATTTTTTCGTATTTAAATTCATGTGTATAAAGCCAGATATAATTAAAATGTGAAAGCTATGATATTCAAAAGTAGTTAGTTTAAGCTAAACTGAATAATATTTTCTGAGTAGAGAAAAAATAGAAAATTTGGAAAAATTCGGAATGCAAACAAGCTACGCAATCGTTTCGTGCCCATGATTGCATTAGAAAGCTATAAATTGACTTTTGAGCTCTGATAAAATATATGAAGAGAAAAAATTTTATCTGACATTTTAAAAAAAATAGTATATGCCTAAAAAATATTCCTTCAATCTTTAAAATAATAAGAAAAATTCATCAAAATTGAAATTAAGAAACATATTTTGTGAGGTAGCTTTTATAATCAAATTGCTGTTTGATTATTCGCGATCGCAACGAACTATAGGGGGCGTTGTTGTATGTGCCGAATCCCTGCGATTTCCACATGAACAGTCATTCAGTTACACTGGAGACGTCTTTAATGCAGCATGTAGTATTGTAACGTTCCATCTTTATTGTGGCTGATTAAATTTAAAAAAGAAAAATGCTTGTTTTCTTTCTAATGCAAACGAAAACAAAATGGTATCTCCTTTTTTTTTAGAGAAGGAACATTCAGAACACATCGGAAAAATATTTGTAAATAAAGAGAAAAAAATAGGTATATTCTTATAAAAGTTCAAACCTAATGCCTGAGAAATAGTTTTACTACATTTAATGGTATAACATGAAAGGCCCATTTAAATTTTAACGTAAAATAAAGAATGCTTACGAAACAAAATGAAAAAGAACCCTTCTTTTTTTTTGTCGCCATTTTTTAGTGTTACGAAAATGCGTCTTTGGGACTAGCCAAAAACAAAACAAGATGCAATTTTATTTGTTTAGAAGCGAAATATTTTATAGAGTGAAATATAACGAAAATGTACCAATGTCCATAACATGAAACTTTATCTTAGTAAACGTCCGTTTTGGAAAAGTTATTTCATTTTGAATCTTATTTATTAGAGTTCATAATGGCTATAGAATCAGGTGAGATAAAAGCTTGTTTTGAATCTATGCTAAACTCTATACCGGTCCATTTTCCACCGAAATCCGATTGACTACTTTGATTTTAAACAAAGTGTTTCATTTTAAGATTTTTTCCGAAAAGTTTAAGTGTAGATTGGCGGCACTTAAAAATCTGCCAAATCTGTAGCTGTGGTTAATACGTAAGTACCGAATTTTTCTTCCATACTTTTCTGAATCATATTACTTCAAATATTAGAATATGCAAGGAGTATACATAAACACATAATTTAATACCATTTAATTTTTCAAAAAAGGTATTTTGACAACAATTTTATCAAAAAATTGTAGACTAAAAAACGTAAAATAAAGAATTCTTAGAATAAAAACGATTTTAAAAATTCCTCATTTTTGAATAAAAACTTTCGTTTTGTTTCTTTTTTCTTAATTCTTATAGTATTTAATCAGACGTAAAAAAAACATTCTGTAGAGAACTATCATCTAGTAAGAAAAAATATTTTTTACAAGCAAATTTTTTATTATGAAAATCATAACACTGATTTATAAGTCCGGAGAATTCCAAAATGATATGTTCTTTGTTTGGAAACTTTATTCTCAAATAATATACACATAGTTTATCCCTTCATTACTTTTAGGTAACATACCACACATCAAAATTTTATAATTGTAAGATCTCGATATGAATTTTAATATGTAGCTTAAAAACAGAATAGCTGAATTCTAGTTGAAATTCTTTCAAAACTAAAAAACACTTACCAAGAAAACGATAAAAAAAATTTATTTACAATCAGCACAAAAGATACTTTTTCAAGTAATTCGGATTATTCTTTATTGTTGTTTTCTGAATTATGTAGATACAGAAATATATACTATTCTATAAAGAAGAAGAATATTCTATAACTATTACAGTTCTGTATGGAATTCATTGGAACACATTTATTCATTAGAATGACGAAAGCAATGTTGACTTCATTTTAACTTGTAATGAATTGAAGACAGAAAAATTATTTTACCGCAATATACACATCTGTAACAGCAAGTGATCATGAAATCATTTTATGTTGTTGGTAATAGAAAGGTAAAAATTATTGAGAAGTTGTTCTTCAAATGCTTGGCATGTTCTGCTTCAATGTTTGGCATGTTCTGGTTAGTTTTTTCCAAGTTCTTCTACCGTTTCCTTAGGGAAATTTTGCTTCTAAGAAAATGGCGTCCGTCATTGCCAAAGGTTATGAGGGAACTAATGGTTACAGGCTCTCGCTAGAGGGCGTATCGACCGTTGCGATCGCGAATCAGTATGAGCCGGAATGGAAAGAATTTTAGCGTAATCAAAATAAATTTATGATTTGTCGATCTCTTGATTACACACAAATCTGTGGTGTTCTTTTAATTTAAATCCGGTGACTGTCTCTTTTGCCCAATATATACAAGACAGCGATGGCAAGATATATGTAATAAATATTGGATTCACACTGGATGTAAAACTTCGCGTACATGGGTTCGGAGAGGCAAACGAGATCCAAATTGGTGAAATATATTTACCAGCGAAAAATTTACCAATTAGGTTATCGTTCGCAATTCCAAATGCGCAATTTCTGTAACATTTAGCACTATTAATAAATCCCCTAAGGCCCTTTCTTGCTTTGGATAGTATTTTATACACTAGGGTACTCCTTGCTGCCTATACTTTCGGGTTACTGTTTCCGATGTATTTTTAAGCCATTTGGCTTACAACGTGATCATTGTGTTTTGGGACTCGTTTCTCTTATTGGCTGAATTGGTGTGAAATATCGTTTGTTATTCTTTTTATAGCATCATAGCATGCTTCCGGAGTCATTTGTTGTTTGTAGCGTTGAAATTTAAAGAACGCGTTATATTGTAAACACTACAATACAAGCATTATAAAATATTAGGTGAAGCTCTTTTTAAAGATAAGGAATAAAAATCAATCGAAAGTGGTAACCTGGAAGTCCTAAGACGAACTTTAATCACTAGCACCATCTTTGCTTCGCTTTACACGATTAACCATCCATAAATAACAAAAACAAATTTTCACTTCAAACTCACTAGAATATCTTATGAAATACAGATTTGAGCTCTGAAATCATGTAATTTATTTCTTTTATTAAAAGCAAAATTATCTGTTTGAAAATCTCGCCTCATAGAATAAACTGTAGTAAGCATCTGTATACTTTCTAACTGGAAGTAGAGCTGGTCAAGAGCTCAAAAATAAATTTGTGGATGGGAAGTCCAATTACTTTTCCGTTTGCAAATCTGAATCCCCATCAGCAAATTTTTGTATGTAGCAAAAACGATCCTTAAGCCTTTGGAAGTAAGGTGATGAATTAGTGACAATGTGAGTCTTTAATAATATTTAAAGTGAAGTTCTTTTTTATCACGTGATTCTGTTTATTGTTTGGTTTTGGTTTCTCAGTTGAGGGGTGGTACGATGTGTAGAATTGTGTGAAAGGAAACGATTAATTATTGAAAAGAAAAAAAGCAAACAACTTCATTTGCGAAGTTGTACTATTTTACTACAATAAGGGGCACCCATAAGGGAGTATCATACTCCCACCATGGCTCTTTACACTGGAGACTGGACTCCTTTAGGAAAAAATATTTACTACAGGCAAATTTCTTATTATATTTTTTATTTGGAATCTTTATAATTTATCATATCATCCATTTGTTTTGTATTGGTGCATTTATATATATTTTCGTTTGCAATGATTTTTATACACCTCATACTTTATACTCTTTTTATACACCACATCAAGGTTCCATTTTATTTTCAGGGCTTCCATTTCGCAAACTTAATTCTTATGACCAAAGGTTTTAATTTGACATTAATGTTATCTCTTAATAATTATGTGTGTAAATAACTAAAGTTTGAATTTTTTGAAATAAACATAACTAGTGGTTAAAAAATTGGCAAATTAAAAGATTAAAGAAATACCTGTCAACTTCGATATTAAGAATCCTATTGTTCAGATGGGAGTTATTAGAGGCTGTTATAACATGATGGCAGAATGACTGAGCTATAATTGGGAACTTTAGGTTGCAACATAAAATTAAAGACATAATTATATGCCCCAGATAATAGTAATAAGATAAGTAATTTACTTTAGATCAACCGCTCTCATGAATTCAGTAACAATTCATGGACTCGTCTCCAAACCAAATTTTTTTTTTTACTAATACAAGGTTCATACAAGATGATTGATATTACTACAGTGTTCTTATTGTTTATATTTGACATTATGTGATTGAGTTTTTTGCAATATATTAGATAGCCTGGTCGGTACGACGCTGGGCCCATGTCCGAGAGTACGTTGGCTCGAACCTGCCGGCCGAAGACTCCCCGTGTAGTAAAGTGACTGATGCACGTTAAATATGTCGAGACGCAAAAGTCCTCCATGTTCCCATAACAAATCGATTCCTCTGGGGGTACAGGATTGGAGACCGATCGTTATCTGATTCAGGTCAAAATTACGATCTGTGGATGAATGAATGGGTCCGCCCTATAAACAGGTGCGACGTGTGTGTGTGGCTGAAGTCGGATTCTTGGCCATAGGATGGCGCCATTAAAATAACAAGAAACACACACTCTGACTTAAATTCGCTCGGTTTCACCAAGCAGGCTTGCCCGTGTAGCAAGTGGCATAAGAACCAATCAACCAAGCTATATATTAAATTAGTCACATGATGTTTTAAAGAATTTTCTCTTCAACCTGCATAATTTTAAAATAAAAATTCACAAATTCTTATTATGAAACTAATAATGATTTTGAAATGTTTATAATTTTTAATATTCTATTTATTTTAATATTTTAAATTTTTTTCGGAATTTAACATAATTATTGGAGACATAAATTTTTTTTAGTAAAAGAAATACTTTGTTGTGCATTCCCCTTTAATTAAAACTCTGATTATAAATATTTTTTGCTTTTATTTTACTATTGAATACAAAGTTTACGGAACATGAAATGAAAAAGACTGGAAAAGTATTTGCTATAAAAATTAAAAATATAAATTTTAAGAAGTATCCTTCCAAAGAATTTATTTTCTTTAAGAGAAAGCAGTAGTTCTTCTAATTAAACCACTGGTTTTAAATCTGCTTTTCTCCTTTGTTACTTTATGGTTCTGAGATATTGCATTCAAGATATAATAAATTTTAAGTAAAAAATGCTTCTGCCAAAGAAGATTTCTTAAATATATATCTACCAAATATGAAACAAGTATTTCCCAAAACTTTTCCAGTTATAAATCTTAAAAAAAAAAAAAATGCTACTATGAGGTAAAAGGTATATTCCCAAACTATTAAACAAACCGCTCTTAAAAAATGGCTGTGTTCATTTGCTCCCCCTAGGGGGTGCCCTTGTGGATAGTTTATGGTTATGGTACAGATCATTTTGTTGATTGAATTTATATGACTTGATCTGTGATAACAAGATTGATAAACTATATATACACTTTCCTGTTTTACTTCACGTGAATATTCGAGGTTAAATTTTTTTTTTTTTTTTAAATAAATGAGTAGAGTAGGTATTCCTTTTTTAAATTTAAGTGAATGAAAATGGTTTATTTTTTATTTGTACTCTGGCATTTATGAGCATTTATTATGTTGGGCTGTTTCAAGACGTAATTTTACTATCCCTTTTTATTTAAAATTTGTTAAAACCTCGTAGTAACATAAAGAAAATGGCAGGTATAATCTTTTTTGTTACGATTAAGAACATCCAACACACCCAATTTTGGGTATACGGGAAAAGACAGACTCATCACGCGACAGCTTTCCACCTCAGAAGAGTAGAGGCATGTTTTTTTTAAACAAATTTTCATGATTAATTAAAAACAACTTTAAAACCACTAATAATATATTTACTAAAACTTGAACGTGTATATATGCAACATTTTCACTTTCTTTGTCAAAATAAAATTGTATTGATGGTAAAAAGAAAAATGAACTTAATTCCTGGAAGATCTAGTTTTATAATTTTTATTGTTACAGCTATATGGCAGCTTAAAATGTTTTATTTTTTATAGAAAAGTGGAATTATATTCAATGCAATGGGCTGACCAAGTGAATTTATCAGACTTCATTGTAGCAGCAGCCCCTTTCGGTGGACCTATTGGTAATCTATTGCACTTATGTTTGAATTAAAATGTTTTTTTTACAAAGTATTTTATAATTTTCATTCTTATTAAGTGTTTTTTTTTAAAAATTTATTCTGAGCTTTTTTATATATATAAATATACATTATTTGTTTTGTTTCATTTCAGCTTTAACACAAGATCGCAAGAAATTTCAAAAAGTTCAGACCATAAACAAATCCTATATTTACATTTATTCTGCTTCTGGGCAACCTATCTCAACAATTAAAGTAAGCGTTGACATTTATATTAAGTTATTTTTAGTTATGTTAAGATCTACTCTTTTAAATTTATTTATTTTTTTTAACATTATTTCATTTCTGTGTAATAACAATAATTCATTTCAATTAAAATAATATGTTAAATAATTTAAAAATACACATTATTGCCTAAAGATATCAACTTATTTATTTTAGCTCGACTCACATAGTTTTTCCATATTATATTTAGTAAAATGTAAATTATTGATATAATGTACCTATTAATTTAATTTCTTTCTCATCTGAACTTTATTGTGTGTCATCAGAATCTATCTTAATTATTTTGAATTTTAAGTACTTTTCAAATCATAATAATTATTGTCACAATAAAATTATTTTATGTTAGCTGAATACCTATTCTCTGTGTCTGGTCAAAAAATGTGGAACTGTTAACTATAGTTAAATCAAAAAAATTTCTAGATAGAAAATCCTTTACAGCATTACAGGCTTCACAAAAGGGAGAAGTGTTGAGAAAAGTTGAAAAATCATTTTTCCTCTACTTAAATCAGAGCATAAGAAACATATTTTTTGTTTTCATCAAAGTATCATAATAATCCTATAATTTTTCACCATAAATGTTTAAAATTAGAACTGAAGAATTACTCCAAATTTTTATCTAAATTTCAGGCATGTCGTTGTCGGGGAGTGAGATGTAAAAGAGGGAGTTTTGTAAATGATTTAGTCATTAGTTATGGTAAGAAAAATAAAAAATTTTGCTTTGAAAGAAAAGTGATACAGTGAAAATATAATTTAGGACTTGTCATTTGAATGTGATGTACAGAAATATTTTGAAGATCACCATTAGTGGAAATTGTTTTGTAAAATATTATAATTTATGCATATTATCCTTTCAAAAATTGTACATTTTGCAAAATCCATTGTATCTTTTGGTAAAAAATGTCATGGCATTAACAACAAAGAAACATTTCTAAGACTGTTTGATACACAAATACTTCTTGCTAAATTTCTACTGTGTTTTGCTGAAATTCCTATTTCTGATGCTAGTTTAAAGATTTAATTAAAATATTTTTTCATTAAAAAATTATAATTTGTTGATAAGTGGTTTCTGTTCTGTCATTGATTTTGATTAAGTTGCATGACTTAGTTATTTATTTGTATATAGTTCAAAAGATTTTGCTTAGATGTTTAAAAAGGGAAACAAATTTACTTACTCCAATCCTTTTAAACTTAACTTCCGTTTGCAATTTGATTTTTATTTATATATTAAGTTGATATTTTAACCTCAATAAATCGTGTAATTAATGTGTTTATTTTACCTAAGAAGGTAAATTATTTTTAATGCTAAACACTTTTTTTAAAAAATTATTATTACCTTCCAGTTACAATTATCTCATAAGTTTATTTTAATATTTAACAATAAAATATTTTCTCAATTTGTATTTTTTTTATACCTGTATAGTAAGCTCTTAATTTCTTAGATCAAGAGTTCATTTGTATATATTGAGAGTAAAGTTTTTGTGTCCTTTATGCTGAAACTTGCTTGTAGTAATTCAAAGTTTGATACTTCTTTATTCTTTTATCTGCTTATGTCTTATTCTTTTATATGTTGGTGCAAAAATTTTTTCTTATTGTACAAAAAGATGTACAAAATTTTCATGCTATTTAGAAAAAAACAGCTTGTTTTACAAAGAAACAAGTAGAAACTATTATGAATTTAGTTGAAGGCAACAGTCAACGAATTAAAACTAATACTGTAACTGAATACTTTTTTAGATATATTTTGTTGAGTATTGCTTAAGTACATGTTATTTTATTGAAATAAAAAGATCTATGTTGACACAGAAATTGAAAAGTTATGCTCTTTAAATATATTTGAATTTTAAACAAATGTTATATATCTAAATTTTCCTTGTTTAATGTTTATTTCTGATAATCTAGTGACAAATTTTAATATTTTTTACTAATAATTTTAGTGGAATAGTGGACCTTTGGTTTACATGGGTTGGTCTTCAAGTGAGGATCTTGTCTGTGTTCTCGAGGATGGAAACATACTTCTCTATGACCTCTATGGAAATATTATTAAGAACACTAGCATGGGACAAGTATTACATTTATTGTTTCATTTTGAAATCTTCAATGTGCTTTGCGTCTCAGTTATGAAAAAATTCATTAATTAAGCCTAACTTGAATGCATTATGTCCCAGTCTAGTGCTAATTGTTTTTAAAAAAGATATTAAAGATAGTAATACATCTCTCAGCTTTTAAACACAATAAAGCTTGCTTACTCTATACTTATAAAAGCTTAGGAGAAAATAAGCAATTTTTTAAAATGGTTTTTAATTTATATAGTATTGTGTTACAAATTTATATGAAAAAATAAGACTTTAAATTGTGTTGATTTTTATGGAAAAAAAAAAAACAAAGAAATGTTTTATTACTTATTTTAGTACAATGTATAATTTATCTTTTTTTTTTCTGCTATCTTTTTATCTGTGTTGTGGCAGTGATTCAATGTGAAATGGTATAATAAATAAAATAGGCCACATTTAAGTAACAATCAAATTTAATAGATGAACAGTGAAACAAACAATATGATGTTAGTAATAACTGTTAGGCTACCAATAAGCCTACCGTTCTGATACATGTAAAAAAAAAATACTTATTCATAATTTTTATGATTGATTATAGTGCCCTCTGTTATGTCAGATATTTGTTACAATCTGAATGATATTTTAGAATTGAAATTATATCAAACTCATGAAGCTCATATGACATAGTTATCCACTGACAATTATGATATGATACTTACAAATTTATATTCGTACAACCAGTAATTTTAAAGAATTCGTTGTTAAGTATTTATGTTGCATATATTAATAATAAAAAAATTTCTTTAAAAACTATCATTGTTTTAAATGGAACTAATATTGTATATTCTGTTTTTTGGGGGGAAATGTGCAACTGGTATTGTTTATCATATGGAGTTTACCTAATCAAATTTTGTTTACATTTGTATAAATTTAGTATATAATTTTGAATTTTATGATTTTGGTAAATTTCAGGATGTAAAAGATACTAAGGTTTTAGAATGCAGAATCTTCCATAGCCCAAAATTCTATACTGGGGTTGCAGTATTAACTGGGGCATACAATATATTTCTAGTCAACAATATTAAAGATCCTCGTTTGAGACGAATGGCATCCATACCTGGTAATAATTTTGTTTGCACATTTTTTTTGTACTAGTAATAGTTTTATCTGGTTAATTGCTGCCTGAGGTTTTAATTTGGTTCTTCTACTTTTTAATTGCTATTCAGTGTATTATATGCTTGAAGCTTTTAAATTCTAGAGTTATTCAGTGTCGCTACAAATTGGGAAAAAAAATATATAATGATAATAAATAAAAGCACTTTTTCACTAAACATTATATTCATTCATTTTATTCACTCATTTAAATTACAATTAATACTTTATTTAATTAAAAAATCAAAGCATTATTATATATATTACATTACACCACATTACATAACATAACATACATAAATATATATATATATATATATATATATATATATATATAATAATGCTTAGATTGAAAATTTAAAAAAAATTCGGACATTCTCACCTATATAAGGCAAAGTTGTTTAAATGTTTTTTTTTAATTAAATAAAGTATTAATTGTAATTTAAATGAGTTACTTTTTTGTAACTAGCATTGTTATATTTTTATTGACATAATGCTTTTAATAATTTTTTGCTAGTTAAAAGTAGATTTTAATTAACTTTCCTTTATTTCTTTTTTTGCTTATATTGTGTTTTGTGTGTATTATATATAGCTGTCACGAATTTATCATTGCTTACTTGCCATTATTTTTTGTTAAATATTCTTCAGAGCTATATGCTCAATTCTTCATCGAACAGAAAAATTAAACAAATTTTTCTATTCATTAATTAATAGTAAAATTTGTTTTTATTTAGTGATTGCTTCTTACAGTAGTTCAAAAATTATTCTGTTATCAATATCATGGTTAATCACTTTAGTGTAACCTAAAAATATTTAAATTGACTTCAATTATAATGGATTCTTCTCTAGCTATTATAAATCAAAGAGCTCTGAGTAAGACTGTCTATGACCATTTCGAATTTTTTGTGGATTTTATTTCAACCACATTTTTTTCATTAATTGTATTAAATCTCATTCCTATTTTTTCAAGCCATCAATCAAATGATTTGAATAAGTTTTCTAAAAAGTTTAATATATATATTAATACTTTAATACTTATTTTACAATTTTCTTTTAGATTTAAACAATCAATTAGGCAAGTTATTTCTAAGGAAAAAGTTACTTCAACTTATATGTTTTATATTGTATGCTTTATATTTAAATGAGTTTAAAAACTTTTTATTAGTACTTTTTCTAGTTTAATTAATTTGAAAAATGCATTGGAATACAGTTTTGCCTTTTATTAACATTGCATATAATTGCATTCATCACATAATATATTATATTTACTTAAAATAATTTTAAATTACTTATTGTACATTGTATATGTTAATATATAAAATTTATTATAATTATTATTAAAGGGCTGGATGCACCACCTAGCAGTTGGGCTGTTATTGCTGAAGAAAGAAATACAAAAGTATTGGTAGCAAAAGATGCACAGTTATATGCATTGTCGCAAAATGAGGGAAAGTGTGTACAAATGGTAAGTTCTTTTCAATTTTTGATACAAAGAGATACAAATAAGAGATTTTTGAAACAATCAATAAAATTAATCAATTAATAAGGAAATAATTATAATATGAACGTCTTCTTTGCCAATTATTTATAGATTTTTAGTACGAAGGAAATTCTGTAACTGATGGATAATACTGTGTCATGAATATTAATGTGTCATATCTAACCAGAGTGAAATTTTATAGTTATATTTTTAGTACGAAGGAAATTCTGTAACTGATGGATAATACTGTGTCATGAATATTAATGTGTCATATCTAACCAGAGTGAAATTTTATAGAAGTTGTTAATATCTTTGACAAGAAATTTAAACTTAATGATAAAAGTATTGTTGAGATATTTAAAGGTGAATTGATTACAGTATAAATTATATAGTAAATTGTTTCTTAGAAAAATATGAAGTCCTCGTAGGGTATTGATTTTATTCTTCTGTAAAGTGTTTTTAGTATTTCCATTTTTTCTTTTCAATACTGTATTTCAATCACTTATGTCATTCACTTTCCCATAAATAATTTTTAAAAAAATATTTATTTACCAGCTTATCTAGTGACTGTTTTGTTTAAGTTAATCATTTTTATTAATGTTTATAAATTGGTAATTTTAAAAACAAAATTATGTTACAGAAATAAATTGGCATTTCGCTATCTTCATTCACGAGTAAAATTTTCTTATAACATTTAGTTTTCTATATGTTGCAAGACTATGTTAACTATTTTTACACAGTTTAAATACTAATAGGTCCCATAATAGCTTTGTTCTAATTCGGAAAAAGATTTTAAAAATTTTATTATTTTTTCATGTTTTGCAAGTTTTTATAGCACATGGTATTTTATTTTGGCTTTGATCCTTTGTTTCTAAATTTTTTTACTGAAAATTAAACAATAAGTGGCAGACAAAATAACAAAAAGTTCTATTAATCAGAAGAGTTTCTTCCTGGTGTTAATTAATTCCAGCTTTTTATGAAATAAAAAATATTTGTAAAAGTGTAGATACCATTTACATATATTTTGGTAATCAGGTGCCCAGAATTTGCATACCTCTTTGCTCAATGCTAATAGTTATTTAATTTTACTTCTAACTATTAGTGGCGGTAGATAATAAAGTTCAGATAGGCTTAATAATTTAAAATAGTTTTCAGGATTTTGTTGGAAGCATTCTAATAATCTTTATTGAGAAATGAAAATATATTTATTTAACATTGATTGTTTAGCTTTTCAAAATTTTATCTTATTTATTTTACATTATGAAACATTTAATGCATTGCATCTTTTAAAACTCCAGTAAAATTCTCAATGTTCATAAGTTGCATTCAGACTGAAAGCAAGTCATCTTTCTTTTCCAAGTCACTATGAAATCCATTTAAAACATATTTTGCCATTATTATGTTCTGAAAGATCTTTAGTTATTTTAAAAATTTGAAAGAGTATTGTGTATTTTGTTTTTAATTTTTTTTAATTATTTCTTCATGTTTCCAAATTTGTTAGAAGCCAAATATATTTGCATTCTCCTTGTTAAATCTAGAAACTTGTTAAATATGAGATTGTTATAAATTGTTCCTATATTATGG
This sequence comes from Parasteatoda lunata, assembly GCA_949128135.1. Classification (NCBI taxonomy): domain Eukaryota; kingdom Metazoa; phylum Arthropoda; class Arachnida; order Araneae; family Theridiidae; genus Parasteatoda; species Parasteatoda lunata. The sequence goes on from OX421971.1 coordinate 88,955,378, forward strand.
AAAAGAATCTTTTATTGTCTTTAATAAGAGTAATATATTTTTCATACAGTATTTTTAAATTTTTTCAGTTTCCAAAGTTCAACAATCCAATTAATGCAATAACAGAAATAACTGTAAGTTGTAATAATCAACATGTTGCTTTGTTTTCTGATAATGGAGCCTTGTGGATGGGTTCTGCTTCCTTAGAGGTTTGTGTGACTTTTATTTTAAGTTTATTTAATTAAAAAATTTTGCAAAATTTTTATATCTAGAACAATGATACTTTTAATTTTTTTTTAACTAGTATGTTTAGATTTGTATCTGCAGGTTTATCATTTTAAAACACTCAATTTTATGAAATTTATTATTAAAAGAAAATAATGATCATTAATTTTAACTTGTTATTATTTATTATCATTAGAAATCTTAAATTATACAATAAATTTTTTCCTATGGGATAAGTTAAAATAGATTAAGTCAGAAGTTATATATATATATATATATACAGTGCACTCCCGATTATCCGGGTTAATCACCTGGACAGGTTACACGGACAATCGAAAAACACGGATAATCCGAAAACTTCTTTTTATTAAAGAAAAAATCCATATCAGTACAAAAAATATAAAAATTACTGACATTTGCATCCTGTATAACATCGAACTAGAAATTTTCCTTTTAAAAAAATGTGTAATGCGCCACATATTGATGCATATTTTATGAAGCGTAGTAATGTCACCGAAAATCCTCCTATACAATCTTATAATGATTCAACAGATTGTAGAGCAGCAGAAACTGTATTTCCCTCATTTATTACATATTCTGCTTCAGTTACTATCATCACTATTTGATTTAACAACATAACGATGTCTTCATCTGTCAAATACTGGAAGCCAGTCTCACATGCATCACTTTGAAACCAATCTTCTAATTTTTCTTCATCAAGAATTTCGAAACCTTAGATTTCTTTTGCTTGTTCGAGAATACTGCTATCATATTCTTCTTGAATATCTGAAAAAGATTATTCATCAAGCGGTATGATCTTTCTCCACGACCGTGATAACATAAACGATTTTACCTCTGACCATGCTGCTGATATTCTATATCTTGCAATCCAATAACGAATATTGCTTTCCAAAAATTTGGAAGTGTTATAACTTCATGAATAAAATGTTTTTAATTTTGAAAATGTTTCTCTTTAAAATTTTTTTTGCGACTCCGGAATGGGCACGGATAATCCACAAACCGGGTAATCCGCGCACAGATAATCGAGAGTGTACTGTATATATATACACATTGCACTCCAGATTATCCAGGTTAATCACCGGGACGGGTCGCACGGACAATCCGAAAACTTCTTTTTATTAAAGAAAAAATCAACATCAGTACAAGAAATATAAATATTACTTACATTTGCATGCTGTATAACATCAAACTAGGAATTTTCCTTTCAAAAGTTCAGATCTGTAGAGCTGTTTCATTGCTGAAATTACACCTTGGTCCATAGGCTGTATCGCTGCTGTAATATTTGGAGTGAGAAATTTGGCGGTATTCAATGCACGATAATCTTGAAAATGTTTCTCTTAAAATTTTTTTAGACTCCAGAATAAGCGCGGATAATCCGCAAACCGGATAATCTGCACAAGGATAATCAAGAGTGCACTCTATATATCGATGTATTGTGTGTGTGTAAAAAAAATCAAGATGTCAATTAAAAGATTATTTTCTGCAGTTAATGGTTAATAATTCTTAGAAACATACTCATTAAGAAAATCTCAAAAAAATCTAAATGTTATCATTTTTTTGAACAAATTAGGATATAATAAATTTTCTCATTTGAATGATGTTCCATTAAGTAAAGGATAATCTTGCAATTAATTCATTTTCAGAATTCCTAGATAAACAGCGTGAGCCATCCAAAATGCATGGCTTTTTCATGTCCAGATAAATCTGGGCCAAACCAACATTCCTGTTATAGGAAACCATCAATATAATACATAAAAAAAATCAAATTTAATCTGTTAAACAAACTTGATCTAAAATTATCTATCTATATATGCATTAAAGTAAGTTATATGCATTCTATGCTATAGTTTCTGGATTTTAAATAAAAATATCTAGTTTAATAGCTATATTTTAATGCAAACTACATTTTCACTCAGTGCTCTTTATCGATGAAGCTGTGGTTGAGTAATTCTTTAAAACAAGAAATAAAATAATTAAAAACTAAAGAGAAACAGTGGACTTCCATAATATCAGAACTGACTGATGAACCACTTGTAATTGTGTGACATTTGGTGTAAGCACCAAAGTTTGGCCATTCCTTGATTAAGTTATCATTCTAATCTCATTTGGAATATTCTAATTCTTAGGAAAAAAATACTACATTTATTAAAAGAGTAACCAGTTGTTTCCTCTGCGCAATGATCTAAGAGAAAAGTGAAAAAATTAATACTTGTAAAATTATTTAACACGTTTTTTTATTATAGTAAATTATATGTATCCTATCATAAGGTAACTGTAATTTACTAGAATATACAATAACTATAATACGGAATTCATTATAACATTCACAAACTAAACAACATTCGCAAACTAACGAAACTAAAAGCTCTATAAACATCTCTTATAGAGCTTTTAGTTTATAATTTAATTAAGTTAAACTTTGAAACATTTTATTTTCAAAATTAATGATGTAGAGTGAGGGAAAAAAATCAATAAAAGTATTTTTTTAATAAATTAAAAAAAGATTTTTATTATCTAGCATTCAATTTTTAAAATTTTGCTTTGTCCTAGAACAGTAGTTTATAAAATAGTAACATTTTACTTAAGGAGCCCTTTTATATACTTTTTTATGAAAATATGTTTTTAAAAAATGAATTATTTAAAAAAAATAATTTGCTTTTTTTCTATTAGCCATTTTTTACCATTTATATCAATTTGAACTTGAAGATACTTCAAGTTTGGTAGTTAATTAGCAGTTAAAATAATATTATAATAGCTGAAAGATGGCTTAATTTTTTTAATATTTGTACTTTAGTTTTTTTGGGGGGGAAAATATGTATACATGGCGATGGAAAATACAATTAATTAACATAAAAAGATGTAGAAAGAAAATATAACTCTATGAAATATGTTTTGTTAAAATAAAATAAAAATTAGTTTAGGTAACGTAACTCTCAATTGAACTTTAATGTAATTTCTTCCTCAAGTGGAATAACAAAATTATATTTTTATCTAACGCTATTTACTTTAATTATCTATATCTTACAAAGAAAGTTATTATATATTAAAAATATATTTTTGAGTAAAAATTACAAATTGTTGTTATTAAATATGTTTTTATAACCTTTTTTTATTGAATTCATTTATTGATTTTTAGAATTGTCGTAAAAAATTATTATAATTTTGTGTAACAAAAATGGAAGATATTCTAATTTTGAAAATAAAATTTCTTGGAATTGTTGACTACTTAAAGCTATAACTGTCTAATAACTTGTTTTTGTACAAATTTCAGAAAAAATATTGTGAGTTTGACACTCAGACAAAAGCTCGACCGCAACAGCTTGTTTGGTAATTATAACACTTAGTGTATATACAGTTGTTTATTCCAATTTTTTAGTTTAAATTTTTATTTTGCTGGAAAATTCAGAAGTAGAAAAAAGGCTTACTATACTTAGAAAAAATTTCTTACCTCTAAACTTTTTTTACTGCTTACCTTAAAATATTTTTTTTACCTGAAGTTATAAATATATTTATCTTTTAGAATTTTTAAATTTCAAAAGGTTTTTTTTAAGAGTTATAAAGCAAATATTTTTCTTCTACACTTATTATTTTGATGCACATTTGTAAATAAAAAGGTTCCTAAAAAGCCTATCTTACATTTTAACAAAGTCTCAATTGTTTTTCAACCATTTTTAATTGTTATTTATTGTCAATTTTTATTTAGCTAGAAATGTTTAGCTTTATACTTCTAAAACCTTATTATAGTTTTAAAAAATTGTTTTTACTGATTTTTAGTTATTTGAACCGTGATCTGTGTTTTCTTGTCTTTTTAATTTTTATTTAGGTGTGGTACGGGTGCAGTTGTTGGGATTTGGCAAATTGAACTTGAAAATATTATGTTAGTCATTGGCCCAGAAAAAGATTATATGAAGTATCCTTTCCATAAATTATAATCATAATTATGCAATTTTCATGTAATAATCCATGTTAGTTCATGTAAATACAGAGTTTAGCTTAATTTATGATAAATTTAATTCATGTTTTTGCTTAATATTGTGTTAAGTAAAACAATTCTGCATGCTTTAGAAAATACACGGTTGTAATGTTTGTTTACGCAAGTTTTGATAGATACAGAAATTCAAAAATATCATGAATAAAAAATATAGTAAACATTAATTTGTTTAAAAGTATTGTGTTAGCTCCATATTTCTGTTTTAAAGTATTATTAGTATTAAAATTGCTACCTTTGTCCTCACCTTCTTTGCTTGAAGCCATGCATATTATCATTAGAAAATGCCTTTAATATTCTCACGAATTTCAGAAATATTAAAATCATGGTCTTCCTAAAATACTTTATCATGATTTTTCGATTATCTTAAGCAGTTTTAACATGCGAATATACCTGTGATCCATACTCTGGAATTATTTTGCCCTACGTGTACAGTTATATTATATCACGTGCAATTGTTCTGATTGAGCACATATTATTTACTTCTAAATGCCTTGATGAGTATGTAAATATTGAATCAGAATAACCAACTAAATTGCCAAGATGTAGATTGGATGTAGAAAAAGATTATATTTTGACAGACCTAAATATTGCTGATTTGATTTCATAAGTAAGAATTATATGAATATAGGTAGCTTATCCTTTTTTCCCCTTATTCACGTATAATTTTGTTAAAAAAAAGTTTATCTAAATCACTGTGTGTAAAAAAAATAATTAAATAAAAGTTTATTAGTTTGTTTCAAAGTAACATATTGAAAGACATGAACTTGTTGATAGTGCTTAATAATTTTGATAACATTATTTCTTTCTTAATAATAATGCTCTGCGTTTGCTCCATAAATGTTTATTTGCACTTAATACGTCCCTGTTAATAATGCCTAATACTTTTTGATAATAATATATAATACTTATGATTTATACTTAAAATTAATAGGTTAATGTAAATATATTGTTTTTAATGCCATTTTTGTTTGAAATAAGTGCATAACAGGTAATTTCATATATTTTAATTAATACACAATAAAAAAAAAGTGTCGGTTTTGTAAAAATAATCTGGGCATCTATTCTATTTATTAAACATGTCTTGCAGGGTACATAAAAATTACGAGATTTTTCGTACCCTGCTTTGATGTTTATAACTATTGTAACTAAAGAAAATGCTACGAAATTAATGATAAATAATTTTCAAAGAATTAGTAATTTTACACAGTAAAATTCTTCACTTTTTCAAATTTAGTTATCTAATTTGATAATATTTCTTTACATTCAAATTATAGCTTTTAGCACAACTGAAAAGTGATGCCAAGGGTAAATTTTAGTTTCATTTTAATTGAAAACTCAGAGTCTCATTCAGATTGTGTCTGGTATAGATGAGAGATCTTTTAGACATATATTTTAGTTTTTACTTAAGTTCTAAAGTTGAAACTAAAAGAAGAATCTTTAATTTCAATTTAGAAGCAGTATTTTTATTTATTTAATTTTTTTTTTTTTTTTTTTTTTTTGAAAAAAATTTCACTTTATTTTCTACAAACTAAGTATCTTTAACAGAAGTGATCAAAAATATTATGATAATAGAAAACTGTTAATAATACTTTGGAAGATCATTATCAAGGATTTCAGAAATAGATAAGACTTGTGATTTTTTTAAAGCAATTTTATTTAAGCAAGTTTTTAATTGTATGCAAAATCTTTTAGATACAGGCAATTATTTGTCAGTACAGTGATAGTAAGTGAGTTTTGTAACGAAAGCTCCTTAATTATGGTAGTGATCTATTTTATACACCTATCCACTTAGTTCCTGAAATTGATGGCGTTCGAATAATTAGCAACAATACTCATGATCTTCTACAAAAAGTACCAGGTAAATTTATTTAGTTGGAAATTAAACATATGATTTAAAAGAAATTGCTTTTTTTAAAAGGTAAATATTTAAAATAATCTTGACTATCAGTTTAGTCCGTTTTAATGGGAATATTTTTATAATAAAAAGCTGCTTATTTGTTGAGGACAGATTTTTCCCAATAGATATTGGGCACATAGCAATGCCCCTTAAAAAGTAAACTGATTCTTGATAAGTTTAACCTCATCGTTTCTTAGATTGTCCTTAAAAATGATTCATAATATTTTGATAATGTCTTTGTCTTTTCTTCACTTAGATTTTAGTATGCAATTTTTTTATATGCCTGCTGTTAGGGCATTTTTTTTTTTTTAATATAGTAATTTTAAAATGTAGGGCAATGTTTACAGAACAGACTGTATATGTTGTATTGAGATTTTATTTCTACGCAACATAAGTAAGAAAAAATTTTCTACGTATTTCAGTGTAAAAAATAAATAAAAATATATATAGCATATTTATCTTGTTTCTTTTCACTCTTTTTTGTAAAATTTTTTTTTTAACTTTATATAATCTTGTAGAAATTTAAAGCGACTGTCATTTGTAATATTTTGTAAATTATGAATTTTAAATCTTTTATTTTAATATCAGTTATGTTTAAATATTGGAAATACATTTTAGCATTCATAATCTCTAATATTTTATGTAGAAAAGCTCTACTTTGAAACTAAATAAAACTAGAAAAAAAACTAGATCAAAATTTCTACTGTAATTTCTTTTTGCTTTAAAGAATCCTAATTAATTAAGATTCTTAGGTTGTTGTTTTTTTAACTTGATTTTCTTGGCTGAAAATTCAAATCAATAAAAAAAGTAAAGCGAGTTATTTAAAAAAAATATTATAAGATTTTGCAAATTTTTTTTTAATCTTGTATGTATACTGTAATGTTTGTTTTCTTTTTTTTTAGTTTTAATATTTAACTTGTTTATAAAATCATGATTGTCATTTATAAAACATGGAAATTGTTGTTGTCATCCATAGATTCAAATAAGCTGCATCTGATTAATATTTGCTTTTCTTTTTTAGATGCTGTTACTGATGTATTCAGAATAGGTTCTCTTTCACCAAGTGCTTTGTTATTAGAAGCATCTAATGAATTTCGAGTAGGATTTTATCTATGTTTTTTTCTATCTTATGTATAATTCTTTTAAATTTTAGAATTCTGATAGTGAATGTTAGTATTTTTATAGATTTATAAAACTTTGTTATTTTGTGAAAAAAATATTAACTTAACTATCATCATTTAATATATTTTCATAATATTTTTACAAATTCTGGGGTTAAGTGGAGTTTTAAAATGTTGACTATTTTGAAAGTTTATTTGTATGTATGGAAATTTTTATGTACACTTCTTAGTTACTAGGTCTACTTCAAAAACATTAAGAATTGCATTCCAAAATTTAAACCAGCTTTCATTGTAATATTATTAACACATTTCTTAGTTTTTTAAAGAATTTTTGTTTAAATTTTTATTATATTACCTTTTTAATTCTTTTTTTTTCTTTAAGAAATATATAATTCTCAAATAACTCCTGTTTGCACTTAAGGTTACTTTTTAAAGCAAATAGTACAAAATATTTCCTACTTTTTTAATATATATGCATAAAATTAAACTATTAGTTTTACATTAGAAAATCATTCCAGTAAAACTTCCTTTCCTATGAATTATAGAGACGTAGTCATAAAGCCGATGAATACATTAGAATGATAAGAGAAAAGAATGAATTAGAAGAAGCAGTTGAATGCTGCTTAAAGGCTGCTGGACATGAATTCTTGCCATCCACTCAAAAGATGCTTTTGCGTGTGAGTTTTTAATTCTTTTTTACTAATTGTTTTCTCATTATCTTTCTTTTATTCTTCCTTTTTTCCTATCAATTGTAAGTGCAGTTATATAATGCTATATAGTTGCATTTGTAAATGTTGCATTTTTTAGTTTTGTATAAGCTCTGAAGACAATTTTCAAATTTCAGCATAGAAATTATTTATCGATTTTCTTTACTAAAAAACTTTTACTACTTTTACTACTTAAAACTTTTACTACTTTTACTACTTTTCTTTAATAAAAAAAGTTTTTCTGTCAATCTATTCATAACTCAGTGCTGCAATTAAATTCAATAATGCCATGATATATAATAATTGGGTGATGCTGTCACCGACTATCCAGGGTCCCAATAGTTTTAGCAGGAGAGTTTTGAAAGTTTGGGTCCCTTAAAGTTAATATGACTTATTGCAAATTTTCTTATTCAAAGCTAATTCCATGTACAAATTAATTTTTAATATTTATTTATTTTATTTTTTTATTGGTTTATTTAATAATAATTGAAAGAATATGATGAGAAAGATTATTTGAAAGAATATGACAAAATTTGAAATTTTAACAAAGTCAGGTGAATAGTTTCTGAGTTTTTTCATTTTAAAAAGTTATTTGTTTGAAATTTGATTTCTGGGCTATATTAAACAGATTTCACTCAAATTTTGCATGTTTTCTTTTAAAATTATGTTCCAAAATTTTTTGACTTTCATTAAATAAATCGATAAGAAATAAACAATTATAAAAAATTTCTTTTACATTGGATAGGAAAATTTTTTTGATTGTAGGGAAAAATGTTTCAATTCGCTAAAGACAGTTTTCGGGATATAGTGAAATACATAAAAAGTGAAATTAACATTAAGGGAACCATATTTTCCAGATTGCAGCTACCTCCTATTCTTTGAGGATCAAAAATTCAAATCTGTCTAATGAAATGTGTGTTCATTCAGAAAATATAAATTTTTGATTATGATTTCATACCTTAAAATATTGTTTTCTCTAATTAGTTTATAAATTTATGAATATCTGTGTAAAGTATGCATTATGTTCATATTAAATTAATAAATTATTTATTTTTTATACAGTCTATTTGTTTTTTTAATTGTCATCTTTTTGGCAAATGTTATTTTAACTTACCTAAAGCAAAGTTATGGTTTAACTTGTTTCAATAAGTTTACAATAGTTTTTTTTTGTGTGGATGTTTGTTTATTTTGAATAATATGTAAAAATAATAAAGATCTTGATGTAAAGTTTATGTTATTTGTTTATTATTCTACTATATTTTCAGTAAGATTTTTTTTTGCATTGATGTTTATTTTGTCAATAATATAGTTTTAATAAAAAAAAAAAACATTTTAAACTAATATCTTTTTATTTTGGTAACATTTTTAAAAATGCTCTATTGATATTAAAATTTTTTCTCAATCATGATAATGCTTTTTGATAAAGTTTTGATTTTGCTTGTTTAGTCTCTTATTAAATTTGAAAAATTTATAGAACTGAAATAATTTGTTAAATATTGTGAGGTTTAAAATAATTTAAAAATGCTATGCAATTTTAATCCATGTATCTTTTTTTCAGGCTGCTTCCTTTGGTAAAAACTTTATACCTGATATCAATCCAGAACCATTTGTTAAAATGTGTCAAACATTACGAGTTCTTAATGCTGTTCGAGTTAGTGTTATCGGGTTACCAATTACTTACACTCAGTATCCTTGTTTATTCTACAAATTTCGTTGATTTTTTTCCCTTTTCGATTATGATTTTTCCCCTAAAGTTTTTCCCTATTTATTATATTTTGAAATGTTTATAAACTAATAAATGTTGATTATTTAGTTAAAAATTGTTTAAGGCGTGTTAATTAATTTTTATTAAGACTGTTCTTTGAAGTCATTGTCAATAATGTTTATTAGTTCATAATGTGCTGTATTCTCGAATTATGCAAGTTCTTTAATTGTAAAAAAGTTATATAGTCAATATCATTAGAAATTTTTTCTTATAATGTTTACGTTTTCTTTTTAAATTACAGTGATGTGATTTTAAAAATGTTCACAATTATAGCAAAGAAAAAAAAAACATAATTACTTTGCAAATAAATTATTATATTTTCTAAAGCTTCTTTAAAAATGAAATACATTAGTTTAAAATTTTATTCTAATCATTTCACATTTATCAACTAGTTTTAAATACTTCTTTAACGTCTAGACCAGGATGGATTTTTTAAAAAGAATTCTTAAATTAATGTAAGTTAAATATGATTTTTCGAAAAAGATATTTTTTAGATGTGAGAAAGGATTATTTCTTGCCTTAATTTGAAATAGATTGCAGTTTTTAACAATCCCAGTTCTTCTTGATCGCCTGGTCCTGAGACGGCATTATTGTTATGCTATTTGTATTTGCCAATATCTGAAAATACCAGACACTGATGGAGCTAGTCGTATACTTGACCATTGGGCTTGTTATAAAGTAAGTATATCCTTGTTTATTTTTTTCTTCTTATGAAAAACTTAAACAGAACTATTTGTTATGTCACTAGCATTTATTATATAACTACTTTAGACACATAAAGTAATTTTAATATAAAAAAAATTCTTGAAAATTTTTTACTTAAATTTTTTTTACGAAATACTTATATTTTTTCTACTAGCAAAAACTTTTTTTTAAAAACATAATTTTAATTTGTCATTAACGAATATTATACTCACTATGGTTGTTCTCTAATTTTTATGAGTTTTAGTTTTGACTATAGAAGTACTTTTAATAACTGCATGAAAATCCGTTTTTTTTTTTTTTTTTTTTTGCCATATTTTTAACAGAATGAAAATTCCCCATTTTTTAATTCCTCTTTTTTTTATAAATTTTTTTTTAATGATTGGTATGATATCCTATTTTTGATAACTATTTTGCAATGTGCGAGAAACTCTTAATTTTTATTTATTTACTTTTAATTTTTCTTTAATAGTTTGATGCAATTTTTGTAATGATTGTATAAAATCTGAAACTGTTAATCTTTGTGCCATCAAAAAAATATGTAATTAAACTTATTTTAATGTTTTGATTCATTTAATTGAGTTTCAAATGTTGCATTTTGCTTTTTTTTTATTTTTATGTTATTGACAGAAAAAGATAGAATATATAAAAATTTTCTTTTCTCCTGAGTTATTTATTTAATTGAGAAAAACTGTTTTCTCTTATTATAGGTGAAACGAACTAATTTAGACCCAGAATTAACAGCTATGGCTATTGCCGATAAATTAGGATCAACTCCTGGAATTTCATATGCTGAGATATCAAATAAAGCTATGGACTATGGGCATCCCTCTCTCGCAGTGAAAGTAAATATTGGTTTCAGCTTTAGTTTTTTAATTGAAAGTTAATACAATTATTTATTAATCTAGTGCTTTTTTATAACTAACTTTTATAACTCTTGATAACAGAAAATGTGAAGTTCTTTTGATAAAATTAGTCATATTTAGTGATAATTTATCTTGTTGGTTGTAAATGCTATTGATGTGGTTGTTTAATTGTTAATCATTGTTATTAATATTTATTTATAAATTAATTTAAATGACTTTTCTATTCATGAATTTCTACTCATTTACCAATGTTTATTTTCTTCCCTGTAATTGAAAATAAGCACTACTATTCTGTTATATTATCCCTATATCCTCAAGCTTCTTTTTTCATGCCTAACTTAATGAAAATGAAATATACTATAGGATTGTCATTTTTCTGTGGATTTGAAAACTTTCACCTTATTTATTTATACTACTTTTAAGATTTTGTCTCAATAATACTAACAAACTTCAATTGCATCATTAATCTATCTTGTTCAATCAGTACTATGATAATCAATATTCACATTAAACTTATTTTATAATAATATAAAAATTAAAAAGAAAAAAATTTAGCCACATTTCTTGTATATTTAATTATTAAATAATAGAAATTGGTGTTAGTAAAGTGTTCAAATTTAACATACAAGTTCATAAGAATATATTCTAAACATTTCATTGTATGGAAACTTGATAGAATGTTAGATGCTAATGAAAGAGGTTTAACTTTAAGAAAACTAAGAAATAGTTGTGAATGCTTAAAAAATAATTATGAACTTGGTTGAACAACAAATAACAAATATTAATTAAACACTATTTAAATTACGTGTGTGATAATGAATATATAAAATGATCAGAAGTATTTTTAACTACTAACCAAAAAAGGGGGGAAATTAATATTTAGAAAAGATAATTAATAATTAAGGTATGTTATGCTCATTAGTTTTAATATATTTAAATTATTTTCATTTTATTCTTTGTAGTAAATTTTTGAAGAAATTCTAATTCAATATTTAATTATTATTTTTCACTGGCAAATTTAACAGAGTTTATGAAATGTAGGTATAGTGTTTGTTTAATTTGAAAGCATTCAGTTTAGTATTTTTGTTTTTTCATAATAGTAAAGTTGATACAATTAAATAACTGTTTGTGTAGCAAAACACATAACATGCCATACAAATTTTTTCTTCATGTACATTTCCTCTTTTTTGTTTCTGAGAATTTCTGAAAACATCTGCATGACAATGATGTTTATGCAGCTTTATTTGGATTGAGTTTGAGGTTTTTATATTTTGTATATTTAATATTATAATATTGTATATACTGGTTGTCCCAAAAATGGTTCTGATGGGTTCTGAAACTCAATAAAAAAAGCGAACACCGTAAAAATGCACGGCTTGCGACATTTTACTTGGAGACTAGAAAATTTTATTTCACTAAGTTGCACATTTAGTTTAAGCTCCCACCAATAAGTGGCTCTGCAGAATAGGAATAACCAGAATGATGTCTAGACACAGCTGTGTTTCAAGCAATAATACTTCGAAAATATCAATATCTGTTGTTCCAGCACATAAACCATTATCAAAATCCTTCACAAGTGCTCACTAACTGTTTGTGTGATGAAATACCAATTGGGAATGTCACAGATTCCATTTCCTTGCATCTTTTGCATGCCTGCAGCGGCACCTATTGGTGGAAAGTTTAACTAAGATTTTAATTTGCTAAGATGAAATTCATTAGTTACCCAAGCGAAATGATACAAATCATTCATTTTTATCGTGTTCCATTTTTTTTATTGATTTTCAAAACCTATCAGCTATTTTTGAAACACCTGGTATTTTATGAAGTTTAAGAGTTTAAAAACATTATTTGGTTTATTTTACATTGTTATAGTTGTATAGTTATAAACATTGTAAAAATATGTTAGAGGTGGGAAACTATTTTATGCCTCTGGAAACTATTTTGGTTACTATTTTTCATATCTGCATCAACTAAGCGTCTGTTTTTGGAGTCTTACCTCAATAGCAATCCTGATATTCTCGCTGTGTGTATTCTTTAACCAAAATATTTTTTGAGAAATATTTAGTTGATACCTTATTCATAGGACTAGTATAGTTTACAATGGCATCAACCTTTTTATTCTGGTTTGTTTGAAATCTTTGACTCTTGAATCTTCAAATATGTTTGAAACATTGCATGCAAAACATTAAATGTTTAAGTGGTGCAATAAAAAAGGGCACCTGAAATATTCTTCTCGGTAACACTTATGTAATATTAACCTTATATTGAACTGCTAAATTTGCTTTACTGCTACTAAATTTTAGAAAAGAATAAATAACATCATATGAAAAAAGAATAGTAACTTAGTCTTTAAAGTGCTCAACTTAACATGCTAATTAACGGAAAGCATTCACAATACATCTGAGATAATGGTTCACACATACAAGGGTAAAACAATGTAATAACAATTACACACCAAAAATATTTGTACATAACTGCAGCATAAGAGTTTCCAAGGGAACAAGGGAAGAGTTATAAAAGAACATGAGAAATATCATAATGTTCCGCAAAAATAATTGAATGATAATAATGGAACAACAGAATTTGCACGATAAAGGAAATTATCATGTTTAAACTCCTAAACAAGCAAATTATTTTTTATACAACTATACTATTGGAAAATAATAAATTTTGAGTCTGTGAACTAATGAAATAACTAATGAACTAACTAAATAAGAATAATGAATTCAAAAGATAAGCTGTGGTATTATTATCTTTTGAATTCATTATTTTTATTTTTGGGCAGAACTAACATAAACACATGTGTTGTCTTGATATAAATAAAATTGTTTAATAATAATAAAATGTATTTTTTTCTGTGAAGTTGCAGTTATTCAGATATTCTAAATTTTGCTCAATAATATTTGTGGGTTCTTAATTCAAAAGCTTAAAAAGGAATTTAAAAAATGTTCTTTAGAGTTAAATAGACACTGACAGGATTGATATATATTGTTTTCATGTTTTTGAGAATATATATTAATTATATTTCAACAGCTATTAGATTATGAAACAAGAGCATCTGAACAAGTTCCTCTTCTCATTAAACTTAAGCAAGAGACACAAGCCATGGTGAAAGCTATTGATAGTGGCGACACTGATTTGAGTATGTTTATGTAGTATGTGTTAAACAATTGTAAAGCTAACTAGTATTTGTTATATTATGTAAGTGTATTAAATTTTTTATTGATTTTAGTATATACTGTTATCCGCTACTTGAAAACAACATTGTCTAAAGGTGATTTTCATATGAAAATTCGACAATTTCCTGTAGCTCACAGTTTATATACAAAAGTAAGTCATTATCATTCACTATTTTTGACCTTTAGTAAAGTTTATTTAAACTTAAGGGATCTTTTTAAAATGATATAAATAGTTTATATTATAAATAGCATATTAAATGTTCAGTGATTCAAAATAAAATAAGTGTTGAAATAAAAAAATTTTTAAATTTAGTGATTTCATTTTTTTTTCTTGTTTTTCTAAATAATAAACAGGCCAAAATTTTAAACAAAAGTATATTTATGATAACAACGATAAATGGTGGTATATATAATATAATAATGTTAATATATATGATGATAATATTGAATACTTGTTTTGTTATTTATTCTTCTTTTTATAAAAATTTACCCTCTTTTTCTCATTGATAGAAAAATTCCCATACACCTTTTATTTTATGTTATAAATGGTTTAAAAAATGTGTTACACTGTTTTAGGTTAAATCACTCAATTTTGATACACAGTAGGAATATTTTAGATTAAATGAATTACTTGTTTAAAATTTTATCAGAAACATTGTATACTATGCTTATTTTTCTGATTCTAATTGGCGACTTGTGTTATATTTTTAGATATAGTAGATTGTTTAATTTAAATATTTTTAATCCACTTTTATAAATAGAATTTTATCTTTTCATTTGCATACTTCATACCAAACTACTCTTGTCTCATTAAATGTAATAGAAATAGACTTCTCTAAATGTTATTTCAAAAATTTTGATGTATCATGATCCTTATTATTGTAATTGCATGATAAATAATTTTCCATAAACAATTTACACATCTATTATAATAAGTCTTTTCATTAAAAAACCTCTAATCTATGATTAATTTATGAAAATTTTGCAAAGACTTTTTTATTTTTTCATTAATTTAGGGGTCTTTTAATTTTTTAATCCTAAGAGCCTGACTTATTCGTCCACTAAGTCATAATGATCTAGCCATAAAAGCGTTATTTAGGGTAAAAGGTTCATATTTCTTCGCAGCTTTAGAAATATAAGAAAAATTACTAATCCTATTTTTTGTAGATTGAGAGCCATTTTTTTTCTCATTTTGATTATTAACATCACCATTGTACTATGATTATTCATCCTTAATGATGAGCCAAAGGCAATATTAGCGCATCAGTACATTACACTACCACAATTTATTTTGGAAGATTTTTTGTGAAAGCGAAATAATGCAATTGAAAAATATGCTGTTCCTATTAAGTTTTAATTAATCTTATTTATCCAATCAAAGTGGTAAGTGGTACCACTGATACGTTGTGCTGAGTAGTTTAAAATAGTTTTGGAATGTTCTCTCCATTTTGCTTTAAAAAAAATTTATGCCCTTATTTTTTGTTTTAGGTTTTCTTTCGGTTTTTCTGAATGGTGATAAAATTTTTAAGATATTTTTGTTGTCACTAAATGATTGAATGATAACTATGAGTTTTTGGTTTTTGTATGAAGTAAATACAGTCGGACTTCTATTTAACGAACTTCCATTTTACGAATTTCTCTATTTTGCAAATTTTTTCGTGGAACCAAGAACATTTTGGAAATTTCTTCGTTAAATAACTTCCAAATAGCGAAGTGATTTTTCTATATAACGAATTTTTTTTTGAGATCTACTATCTCTACTTCCCAAAATATTTGAGAAAATTATAAACTTGTTAACGCATTTTATGGGGGAAATGACCTTGAACTGATTTTCGCATCCCCTTAACTTTTAGAGAAAGCATTAAAATTCCTCTGGTAATCAAAAATGAAAACCCTTAATTATAGGAAAAAGAAAAACTGCAAGATGTTTTAAGGGCACAAAATCTTTGGAGGTTGATTATGAATTCAACAAAAAATCATGGATGATGTCAGAAATTTGTGAAGAATGGATTCAAAAGTTGGACAAACTTATTATTGCTGAGCATGGCAAAATTGCTCTAATTTGCGACAATTGCCCTGTCCATCCGAAGAAAAAAAACAAAAAACTGAAAACATTACAGTTTTTTACTTGCCACCAAACACTACATCGAAGCTACAACCAATGGATCAAGGGGTGATTCAAAACTTTAAACTGCACTACCGCAGAAGAATTGTACGAACAGTTATCACTGCTCTTGAAAATAAGCAGTCTAAGCCAAAGATCTATTTGCAAGAAAGCATAACAGGAATTCCCAAAGCATGGAACTATGTTACAGATCGTACCATTCGTAACAGTTTTGCTAAAGCTAGATTCTTTGTCAACGCTGAGAATTTGGAAAGTGAGGACGAGGATGATATTCCTTTAGAAGAACTTAAAAAAATGTGGGTACAGCTAAGAGAGAACCACGAAATTAATGATGATGTGCGGATTAAGGATTTTCTTTCTATTGATTCTGAAGCTGAAACCACCGAAACATTAACTGAATCGGATATTTTGGACGGTGTGAAAAATAAAAACAATAAAGCTGTAAATTGTGAGGAAGACGGAAATGATGAAGAAATTAGCAAACCTTCATATGATGAAATGTTAAAATCATTTGAAACAATTCGTCGTGGACCTGTTCTACGCTGTGTAAGTTTTTCAAAACATGCTTTTCTATTTAACGAATTTTCCATATAACGAACTTTTTTTTCGGGATTTAGCGACTTCGTTAAATAAAGGTCCGTCTGTATGTATATTAAATAATCTCAGATTCAGGCACGAGTTCATCTCTAATACCTTCAATTAAAAGGCTCAGTTGAAGTTTTTTTTAAGAAATCATATAAAAAAATTACATTTGTTCCACTTGTATTATAATTAAATGAGCAAATGTTTTTAAACTTTAATAAATTAATTTTAGTTGTGCAAGGAACAAGATATTACATTACTTCGAGAAAATTACTCACAAGAGAGTGATTTTAATTCAGAAGGCCACTGCTTTGTGATGGAGAGTTTTCAAACTCAGGTATATAGCCATTTTTCATCTTAAATTTTTACGCAACAGTTTTTTACCGAAGACATATACTGTTTGAATAGTGGGTGGGAATATAAATAATTTTTTATTTAAATTATTAGGCTGTTTGTTTAGTTATAATTATTATAATACAATTTCTCATTATCTTAACATTCATTTTGGTAATATGTTAAGTCCATAACGAACATAATTTTTTATCCGTCTGTGTAAAAAAGCTTGTGAATGTGCATAAAAAAATTACAATATTAAGTATGGTTTTTTTTTTTTGTAATAAAAATTATTATTTTTAAGGTTAATACGAAGTAGTTTAGTTTCATAGTTGCTTTTGTTCATAAAAGGGTATTTTTCTAATGTATTTTCCTTTACTGAACTCGAAGTTCTACCAATGGTAAGTTAAGCTTTTTAGATGTAAAAATTATTTTTGTGTTAGATTATTTTTATAGTACTTCTAATAATGAAATTAAAATAAAAATGAATTTGACAATCAAAAACACCTTAACTAATCCCATATAATTTGTAGAACCATAAATGTTTTCCCACCTCAATATTTCAAATAAATGTTGGTTTGACCTTTAAGAGAGTAAATGCTAAACAATTCTTTTTATAAAATAAATAAGTGTTCCGAATATAAATCTTAATAGATAAAAAACTTGATATATTAAGATTGAGCAATCTTCATTTCCATGCGAAACTAAATGTTAAAATATTCATTACAGCTGGCATATGAAGATTAATATTTTTAATTTTTGTTTATTATTATTTAATATATTTTTGTCAATATTACTCATCCACAATTTTTTCTGTATTGATTTAAAACACCAAATCAAATTTTTTTTAATTATAATCTGGTAAATATTCTCATGATTATTTTAGATGTATGAATTAAGCTGTCATAATAAGCAACAATGTCCATAATTTAAAATAGTTATTTTAATGTTTTTATCAGAAAAAGAAAAGAACTGTGAAAAAATAAATGTAAGGTAATGGGGACTCTAATTTCTAATTATGCATTTCAAAATACATTTTTTAAAAATTTAATATAATTTTATTTTGTAGAGAATTGAAAGGCAGACAAGTTGTTTGTTGGAAGCTGTAAATTCATATAAGAAAGCTAAAAATGATTTCGCAACCCAGGTATTTATTGATAAAGCAAACTTAAGAATTTTTGTGGTTGTGTATTATTTTTTTGTAAAAAATAAGCTAAAAGAAACATCTCAAATTTAGCTTTTTTTGTGTTTATCTTTGTATGCTTTTTATACCATTTATAGAACAGTAATAAAGAACACAGTTTTGGAGCGTCTCAGGACGAAAAATTTATTATTTAAAATTGGTGACATAAAATTAGAGACTTGAATAATTTTTATAATAAGTAATTTCTCAATACTCTAAATTATTTTTATTTAGTTGCAATCTAATTTTAGGTTGCCTATTTTGGCTTGATGGTGTATGTGAAGTTTTTATATATTCATATACAAATAACATGCATTCTAAAAGAGATAGAATTCTTAAGAATATTAATCCCAATTTGACAACCACAATTTCACAAAATATCTTCATCAATAAAAATCAAAAAAATTTCACATTTCACCAGTACAAAGCACAGCCTTGTTTGTTTTTAATCACTTTAAACGTTGTTAAAGCTCAATTGGGACGTTTTACCCTATCCACTATATTCATCAGGTCTCGTTTCCTGAAATTCCTATTTATTTTGTTATGGAAAAAAGTAAATTCGAGACTGAGAAAAATTCATGTAGAAATTTTTTCCCAAAAAACCCTAAAAGGTTTTAAAACCGGGAAATTTTTAAACCAACTGAAATATTGGGGAGCTGAACGGCATTTTTATAATTTAATAAGTCTATACAAAATATTTTAATCTTCCTTTAAAATACGCATATACCTTTTGGTATACCTTATACGCATATACCTAATATTTCAATTCAAAATTAGGAAATTTTGCTACTACCTGTGGTCATTTGTAGCATTTTTAACAGTGACCACGCTTTTCATAAATGATTAAAAAAAACTGTTGGTAGTCATAATGTGGGGCATTTCTGTCAAAGCATTTCTCAAAATAAGGTCAACATTACAAGGTTTATTTCTAAAAGAAAGAACAATGTTTAGAAATTAAGTAAAATTATTTTCAGAATATTATGAAATATTCATAATGATTTCTTATTCATTAAAAAAATAATAATAATTAATCGCATATGAGCTCCATTTTTGACGAAATAAGTGGCTATCGGATAGCAACTGGTTGACAAATTTTTAATCACCATTAGCTATATTTAGTTGCTTGTGGCTGGTGGCATCCATTAATTTTGCACTGTTCCTAATATGTCATATTTTATTTCTAATATATAAGATATAATATATAAGATAATATATAAGAAATTATAAGATAGAAATCTAATTCTGCACCAAAAAATGTACTATGTCATATGCATTTATGTGTAATGTTGTATTAGTATGAATTTTAAGTTTAGAGATAGAAATCTAATTCTGCAACAGAAAATGTACAATGTAATATGCATTTATGTGCAATGTTGTATTAGTATGAATCTTAAGTTTAGAGATAGAAATCTAATATTGCACCAGAAAATGTACGATGTAATATGCATTTATGTGTAATGTTGTACAGTGCCCGCTGTTTATTAAAAACACTTTCGTTTTATGCTCTTTTGATTTTATTAAGCGGCTGATATTATTAAGAGGAGATTCAACATTTGAAGAAAAAAAATCTAATTTTTACGATATATTCTAAATGCACACACTTTCAAAGCTGAAATAATGACAACATTAATGCTTTATTTTAACTAATTTAATTATTTTAATAAAGTAAAACCCTACATAAGATTAAATTTACAAAATTTTTGCAAAAAACGATCAATGGTTGCCTGAGTTGCAGTATTTAAAGTTAACTTTTCAACATCATTTGAGAGTTTATAGAAGTTTTTATAGTTTTCGATATTTTCTCCTCTTTGTTCTAAAGTTTGTCGCAATACATTAAGTGCTTTTCTGACTTCCATTGAAGATGGCACTAATGAGTTTATTTCATCTTCTGAGTCCGATTCCTCCATTTCTTGATTGGAAATAACTTTGCAATTTTTGATGTCTGTAACAATTTCAGAATCAGATTTTTCTCCTGATGTTTGCAGGTTATCGCCAATAGCTACGTAACGTGAAAAATTCTCGTCCATTTCATTTTCTTCATTGCTGAGCATTTCTTCGAAACAGTTATCAGCTCCATCACCAGTGCTTAATCCACACTTTTCAAAGCAATTTGATATTGTTTGGGTTGAAACAATGTCCCATGAGTTACGAATCAAATGCATTGATTCCAAAATAGTGAGGGTTTCCGATAGTTTGGTTGCAGTTAAGAGTTCCGAAGAGCTGTCACAGTTTATGTCACTAATGATTTTTTGAACAACCATTTTTCTGTAGTGAAACTTGAATGATCTTATGATTCCCTGATCAAGGGGTTGAATAACAGCTGTAGTGTTGGGTGGCAAAAACACTAATTTAATGTTTTTCAAATGCAAGTCCTCATCAGCAGGGTGCGCAGAACAATTGTCTAAAAGTAAGACAACCTTTTCATTTTTCAGCTCTTTGTCCCATTCAAGAAGAAATTTTGTGAAGATGCTGGATGTCATCCATGCGTTATAGCTGTTGGCATAACTGGTGGGCAGGTGTTTTACTCCTTTAAAAAATCGAGGTTTTAAACTCTTTCCTATCACTAAAGGTTTTTTTTTCCACCGTTCCTGTCATGTTGCATGTTAGCAGCACGATTAGTCTTTCCTTTATTTTTTTACATCCACCAGTCGATTCATTTTTAAACAGCAGTGTGTGTTCAGGAAGTGCTGGGAAGAATTATCCTGTTTCATCTGTGTTGAAAATTTGCTCTGGTTTATAGTCTTTGATGAGTGTTGGCCACACGTCGTTTACCTAATCGGCGGCAGAGCTAAAATCAGCATCTTGCTTTTTACCATGCAATTTACGACAGACAATGTTGCTACGATTTTTCCACCGGGTTAGCCACCCATCTGTAGCTTTAAAACCAGAATCACCAAATAAATTAGCAAAGTCCTGTGCTTTCTGAAATAAAATTCCACGGGAGATTGGAATTCTTCGTTCGCGTGCATTTTTGAACCATTCTAACAGAGCCATTTCAATTTCCTCCGATTTTCCTTCACGCTTAAGCTTTCTTGACAGATTTCTATTCTTTTTTATTTCCTCGGAAATATTTATCCTTTGTTTCAGAATGTTGAAAAGAGCAGTTTGGGAAATCCCTAATTTAATTGAAGCTTCACGTTGACTACATTTAGGAAGCTTATCATAGTTTTGCAACACTTCGAATTTATCTTTAAGACTCAAATCCTTCCTTTTCGGCATGCTGATAAAATTTAACACCAAACGAACTTAAAAATGATATGTGCTCTAACTCTAACTATAATTTACTCAAACGGTAGACAACAGTAGATAGATAACAAGAGAAACTTCTCTCCCTTCTATGGTACATTCAATAAAAAGTAAGATAAGAATTCGACCCCCTGTTCAGTGAGATAGGTTTCTCTAAACTTCATTCAAGTCAAGGAATTGACATTGATAAATTGATTTCTATGAACTTGCCGCTTACCACCCACATTTTTCCTTAACTCTTACACTATGTATATCACAGGAAAGTGCTAACCACACCTGTTTCACAGGTTTATGAGTAACTGTTGCTTCTTCTAAAAAAACCTTTAAACTTCGAATAAATAAGAACAAAAAAAGATGAAATATTGCACTTTTGATTTATTATGTAGTCAAAATTTTGATTTTAAAAAGCGGCGGCATTGATTTTATTAAAGGATGTTTTTAACATTTATTATTGTAACGATTCAGTTCTAGCCGATTTTATTTTATAAAGCGGCTGATTTTATTATCCGGTGATTTTATTAGCGGCGAGCACTGTATTATAAAAATTATGTGTTTTAGATTACTGAAGAACAGTTAAAGTTACTGAAATATCAGATAGGATATGAAGAAAAATTCCATGAAGATTTTAAAAATTTGTCATTGCACCAAACAATGAAGCAATTACTGATCCGTAGAGAGTTCAAACATGCTGAAGAATTGCGAAAAGATTTCAAAGTTCCCGATCGAAGGTTTGTAAGCTTTTTGCAGATGTTTAGGTTAAGCTTCTTGTAAATGTTAGCTCATTTTTTTAAATGCAATAAATTATGAATCCATTCAAACTTAAAAAGATATATAATTTGTAATTAATTACTATATGCAGTAAAATAGCACTGTAACCAGATCTGTGAAGTTAGGACCAAAATCATTTTTCGTCAGTTAGTGTAAAAAAGATTTACTTAATTCTACTCTATGATTTGTTAAAAATCAAGTTTTATAAATTGAAAGAAGAAAAAAAAGTTTTTCGTTTTATGAAAATTAAATAAGAGAGATATCTATAATTATGTGAGCTAAATATTACTCAAATGAATATTTTGACAATTTATTATATTGTAACTTAACACAAAATTTTAGTATTAGTTGTTTTTCAGCATATATTTGATTAAAAGTTTAAAAAAAATTTCAGAAAACTATTAAAACAAATGAAAAATATAGCATTTAAATGATTGTAATCTTCTTGTAATAAGTTGTTAATATGTATGTAAGTGTATAAGTGAAATATTGATGTATAGTTCTTTTCACAATTTGTTTTTTCCCCAGCTAGAGTTGAAAAGATAAGCATTTCAGATTGAGTCCTCTTACCCTTCTTGTATATTTTTGTAATACTTTTTTTTTTCATGTTTATTTTTGTTATACATCTTTTTGTATGCATTTTTAAAAAATGGTTATATTATAGAAGTACTTAGTTGAACTTAAAAATTAACATTGACTAAAAAATAAATAGTGACCCTTTAACTGAACACAAGTTCATTAAAATTATAAACTAATCAAATGTTATAGGAACTTAACTAGATATTTTTTATCTATGCATTCTGTTTTAAAGTTTCTTAAAATATTTTTTAAATATTTGTCATAGATATTGGTGGTTACATATAACTGTTTTAGCTGATGGAGGTGATTGGTTGGAGTTAGAAAAATTTTCCCGTTCCAAAAAGTCTCCAATAGGCTACGAGGTAATACGTTTTTATAACAATATGTTGGAATGGCTTAAATCTCTTGATTTAAATCCTTCCAATTTATCAACTGGTTAAATCATAGCAATGGATTTAATCACTCAATTTAAATTATTGATTTTTTTCTTAAAACAATCATTGATTTAAGTCACCTGATTTTGAAAAAATTATTGATTTAAGTGGAAAATGTTTTTTTAAAGTCTGATTTCTTTTATATTGAAGATTAATTTATCCAGAATAATAATGATATTGAAGATTGATTTAACCAGAATAGTAATGATATTGAAAAAACATTTCTTTTGGATCTGATTTCTTTGATATTGAAGGTTTTATTCAGAGAAATAGTAATAGGGGAATGTATGCAGATTATATCAAAATAGACTGATAAATGTGGCATGAGACTTTTAAATTAGAATTTTTTTATTGTATGCAAAATTATATTAGAATTATTTATAATTTTATTAGAATTTTTTATTAGTATTTTGCTGTTTTATTTTAATTATGTCCATTTAGTTTTATATCTATTTATTCTGAATACAAGTGCTTTTAAAACTCATTAAATATATGGTTTGCATTTATAATTGACAAAGAACGACTTATGTTGCCAATAATAATTAAAATAAAACTAATTTTTTAGTTTCCTTATCTAAATTTAAATTATTCATCATTTGATTGCCGACAAATTACATCTTAAAGCTTTATAAATAAATGTGGGTGTTAAACTTGGATAAAATAACTATAAATTTATTTATTTAATGAAACAATTATAAAATAATTTTATTTTTGGTTAGAAATATTTAGTCTTGCTCTTAAATAATAAAACATTTCTAATATTTTATGAAACCTTTAATCATTAAATTTAAAAAATCTAATATAAATAAATAAAATTGTAATTTTTTTTAAAAAAAATCCTGTTTTTTGATAACTTTGGTAATAATGTCTATCTTTTAACACTTGGAGTCCATTTATATACAGTGCCACTTAATTAACTAGAATAAAAATGTCTTGTCCCCAATAATTGAACTTATACATGTTTATGAATAGTTTTTAAAAACAATTATGAAAAACGTAAAGTTACTATGCCTTAGGCTATAAATATTTTAATTAATAAGAAAGGAAGGATAAAAATTATAATCTTATATTTAGAATAAATATTTTTTATAGTAAAATTAGTGACGTGCTTTAACTGGTACTCGCATACTGGTTTTTTAAAATAGAAATATTTAAAAATTTATTTAAACCCCTGATGTTTGAAAGTAATGTATCAAAAATATTTAAATCTAGAATATATTTTAAAAAATATTACTTTTTTGTCTAAATAAATAAGTATTTTTGTATTTTTATGACATTTCAAAAAAAAAAAATTCCTTTAAAACTTTCTGGAATTTTTTTAGGCGTAATGATTCTTGAATGTTTTGAATTCAGTCTTTGAGTTCAAAAGAAAAATCTATTTTTAATGTGCAAAGTTCTCAAAGTCATTTTTTTATGAGCAGGTACAATTACAAGTTTTGACACTTTCCTATTTATTTGTGAAGAGGCATCATGTATGATTAAAGCAAAAAAAATGTAAATAGAGCACAAATAATTGCAGAAAATGGACATACTGCAGTTTTAACTCTGTTGTACTTTAGGTGTCATATATATATATATAGGAAGGCAGTTAATCCAATCTCGGCGAATTGGAATCCTTCTTTATTACTAACATGTTTTGTGAAAATTTCAAAACTCTCTCTCACCTTATAAGCAACATTAAAACATCTTGATAATTTATTTTTTGCTTTTGTAAGATGAAATATCAAAGTATGTATGATATTTTTTACAATTAGTTACTGTTAATACCAGATATCTCTGTAATTTTTCATTTTGAACAAATCGTTTATCATAATTTAAAAAAAAAAAATTATTATTATAGTTGTAATTATAACAAATAAATATTTACTAAAAGTTATTTTTTGCATAGAATTATCTTTGGATAAACGAATTTTATAATTGTGTGTAAAAATTTTCAATTCACTTAAAAAGTTCTTGAGTTATCGCAAAATATGCAAAAAGTGAAATTACATTAAGAGGTCCAAACTTAGGATCGCTCTCCTGGCAAAACTATTGTGACCATATTTCACAGATTGGAGTTTTTCCCTATATTTTGGGGGTTAAAAATCCGAATTCGTCGAAAAAAAGGAATGTTTATTCAGAGAAAGTACGTTTTTGTGTTTGATTTCGTAAATTGAAATATTGTCTGCATTAATTAATTTTTATTTTATAACCGTCGTTGAACAGCCGACCCAATTTCATGGGTTTACGACTACTGATGTTCAACTCCGTAGCCTTGTAAATTATACCAATCCAGAAGACAAGGAAACTTCTGAATCAGTACCCCCAGAGGTATTGATTTGTTATGGGAACATGGAGGACTTTGAGACTCGACAGATTTAACGTGCATCAGTCACCATTTACTACACGGGGAGTCTTCGGCCGGCGAGGATCGAACCCACGACCTCTTGGACATGGGCCCAGTGCCCTACCGACCAGGTTATCATAGTTGAGGTAACCCCGTCAAAACCATTAAGATTGATTCCTCAAAAAACTCAAAAGTCATTCAGGGTGGTCCTTTTTTTAGGCCCTGTAAATATTTATATTAGATTTCAATGTTAAATTTTATTGTGAAATGTACTATAGAAATGATCATTTAAATTTAAAATTAACTAGAAATTTTGTAAAATATTTGTTGAACGTAAATTTAATTATTTTGTATTTATTTTTGTTTAAAGCCATATTGTTTTTATCCTCTAGCCTTTTGTTGATGTTTGTGTAAAACATTCCAACATATTTGAAGCTAAAAAATATATACCGAAAGTAAAGGAGGAAAATCGTGTAAAATATTGTATAAAAGCAGGGTAAGTTTAATTAAAATTATGTTGAAGGGATAGGAAGATATAATTACTGTTTTAGTATAACAGCATTGTTTTTATTATCCCACAGATTGCTGGAAGATGCTGCTAAAGCTGCTTTTGAAAAGAAGGATTTAGCATCTCTGAATCAAATTCAGGGAATGTGTGGTGTCATGGATAGAACTTTGTCAGACAAAATCACTATGATGATATCACAGTTGTCATCGAGAAAATAAATTATTTTTAATAAATATTTAGTTTTTCCATGAAACTGTTCTCATTATTTGAATAAAAAGTCAGTTTTCAACTGAATAATACTTTTTTATGTATTGAACAGGAGATTTAGTACTAAAAAATCTTTTTTATCAAATTACTTATGATTATTGAGACTGTTGTTCCCTTAATCTATATAGAGTGATTTGTGATTGCTACTGTTAACATATATTTTTAGAATCCTTGTAAAGAAAGTCAAAAAGCCTAAACATTAGAAGTCAGAATTTAAGCAATTAAAAAACAAAAAAAAGCTCTCATAATCTAACAACACTACAGAAGAATACTGAGCTAAAAGCATCAAAATCTATTTTATTGCTGTAAGGAACAAAAAAAGTTGAAATGTAACTATTCAAAACACTTCAAAATTTCATAAAGGCAATCAAATTGGTTTTATGTTTATCATCCATCTTTCTCACTATTGACTCTATAGATTCAACTAATGTTTTTTTTTTTTTTTTTTTTTTTTTTTTAATAATTTTTAGACCACAATTTTTAAACTTTTTTACTCTCGTTCCCCACAAGAGCTCCAAAAATACATATATTTCAGCATTATAGTTTAAAATGGAAAATTATAGATGTTTTGATACTGAGATGATTTGTGTGTGTGTGAAGAATCATTTGCTTTGAAACATTCTTTAAATAAATAAATGAAGTAATATAGTTTAAAAACTGTTTCATGACAATAGTTTGTAAATTATTTAAAATTTGAAGATTAAATATGCTTAAATTGAATCAAGTAGAACAACGAAGTCAAGCATAACTGGCTGTGGTGAGTAAGCGGCCGGGTTACCACTTTGATCAGCCTGCGCAGAGACCGAGGTGCGTGGTATCGGTACTCATTAAACTCGACTTCGCGCGCAGGTTGTCGGGCTACCAAAGCAAAAGGGCCATCCCCTCTGCAGAGGATTAAAATTGCAATGGCACGTCTTTGACCATCCTCAGGGATGTTTCTTAGATCGTCGCCAACACATTTTGTGCAACTCTACTGCGACATAATTGAAATACCTACCTATTTTAAATTGAATCGAAGTGCGCAAAATAGTTGACAAAGTAATACATTTTTTATTTTGCAAGAAAAATTGAGTATGAAAAAAATTCAGAAATTGTTTTGAGGTTTTTGCTTTGCCAACCCAACGAGTTATTGCATCGATGATAGTGGATAAACCATTGATACACCTCATCTTACACACCGGAAACAAAGGTACATTCGAAGAAGTGGATATTTCAAAGGAATCCAGCTCCAAAGAAGACGGAGAGTTGAAATCTGGTTGAAGTTGCTGGCCAAAGTTTTTTGGTATGCTTGTTTGTGGAATTATCTTGATCACTTGCTTGATGAAAGGTCAAACGATAAATGGGGAGTATTATGTGCTTCTATTCAGGCATGTGATTCTTTTGCTAATTCATGGAGTTCCGCGAAATAATATTTTATATTTCCACAAAAAAAAATTTCGAATTCCGCTAATCTAAAATTGAAATTGTGTTACTTTTGCAAAATTTCGTGAACCAGAAATTTTTTTTAACGAAATTACCTATGTATTTCGATAATTATCCGATAATTAAAAAAAAAAAAAAAAAAAAAATGGAATGAGAGAGTTGTACAACAATGATGGGGCATATTGCCTTACATACCATCTATTTACTATGAATATTTAACTGTTGTTATTAATTGAAATGAATTCATATTTCATGATTATAAAATAAAAATTAAATGTATATATTTAATTATTATTTTATGCACCAAAAAATCCAATTTGGATTTAATTTTCCTCTATTTTATTTCTTATAAGACGTTATTATTGAAAGAACACTAAGTCTATTTAGAGCTAAAAGGCTGTTTATTAATTTATTTTTTAAAACTATTTTAACAATCATTACTGTATTATAAAGTTTAACACCTAAAAAAATAGTTTGTATAGCATCAGTAGAATGCTGAAGAAAGAGGAAAATATTTTTGAAAAGCGTTTTAATATAAAATCTTATAATTTTAGCTGTATTTAAAAATATAAAAAATGTTCGGTTTTTCATTAATTTTCTTTTACTTTGTATTTTAACTCTGACTTGGCAAGAATGAAAATGATTATTAAAAAGTAAAAAATAATTTGTATTTTTGTGATTTATTTATTTTTAAAAATTTCTATATGATAGAAGTTCTAATTTTAATTGAATTTAAAAGTTCGACAAAATCTTAATTACACGCGTTTAATTTTTTGTTTAATGAAGGAATTTTTAAATATCAAGAAATGTATATTCATTAGTGAGAATTTTAAAAATACAGGTAACTAAGAAACAAAAGTTAGGTCCAATTCAATTAGTTCCAAAAATCAAGAGCATCTAATTCTTCTAAAACCCGACCGTTCAAGAAAACGGTTGGTTTTTTTAGTGTGAACGCGTGAAAGTCACATCATATGATACCAATTTCCATAGTGCGGATCACGTAAAAAGCATGAAACAGGAATGCATTCTTACATAGCGTTAGTGTAAATATGACTTGAAATATTTATTTATTGACTCATAAATTATTAATTTTATTGGCAACATCTGTTTGGTTTTCGGTTCTAGGCGTTTGGTCTGCTGCTTGCTGAAAACATAAACAATCTTTAATTTAAAGTGTGCTGTTTCTAAATTTCCTGAAAATTAAATATATGTTTCTTTAAAAACATTGTTTTACAGTTTCGAAAAGTCTCGTATTGTGAAATATAAAATACTATCGTTTTTGATAAGAGGTGACGAAACGATAAATTAACTAGAGAAACTTAGAACCATCTTTGTTAACTGTCCTGTTTATTATAAATTTCAAAAACTTGTTTTTTGAAGAACAATGTTTTATACCGCCTCTAATATTTGATTATAACATAAGAGTTTGGAAGAATTTTGATTTTTAGTAAGTGTTTTATAACAATAAGGAACATGTAAAAATGACGTTTTTTACTGATTATCATTTATATTTTTACGTACATAGTTTCTCTCTTTATGTATTTAATAAATATTAAGAAATAAGCTGCATTTGCTCTATAGCAAGTAAAACTTAAGTTAGTGTACAAAACACCCATTCTTATAAACTCGTAATATCCTTTTAAATATTCGACTCCCTTCTTTTGAAGTAGTACTATGAAATGATTTTTCTAGTTAATATTCGAGTTATTAAACGAAAAGTATTCGAATTATTATTCGCGAACAGTTCAATCTTAGAAAGATCATTAGGTTAGGCTAACCTAGCTATATTACATTTTAAAATCTACTAACAGCTTTGTTTCAAGTTGCTAATTACCTGTAGCTTATGATATGTGCTGACAATAAAGTGGAAGATATTTCTCCAAAAATAGTGAAATAATAGTTCGTAACATTAGTATATTTTAAAACTAAAAGTATGAGCTGTTTTCTCTATTTAAAATTTTGTTAAAGTTATGCTTCATTTTCAAAAGAGGTTAAGAAGCAGCTTAGCTCTTCAGATTGCATTTTAGTGTTAATAATCAGTCTTGGCTTCATTGAATTTTTTAATTTGCTGTATTTCTTTAGACTTATTAAAAGCATTGTTGCATTTTGTTCTCTTATTTAAATTGAACTGGGTGTGAAAATGTAAAATGAGCTAAATAGGATCTAATTAATATAAGGTTTTAATCTGCCAAATTATTGGAGCCAAAAAAAAAAATGAATAAAAGTATTGTAATGTAACAATTATTTATAAGTAATTATAAAGACTTTTTGTTATATTTGAATATTATAATACATTGAAACCTCTCGGGAGCGACCACTCTCCGTTTTACAGTAAAATGGTCATTGGAGGTTGGCCATTCTTAGAGGTTACCTCCATTGATTTCAAAATTGTTATCAAAGGTATATTATTTTTCGCAAACAGTTTATTTTTAGTCAGTGTCATTTTCTTCATGGGGAAATACACATCTGTTGGTGTCATGAAAAGACAGATTGATTAATAAGATTTAGTGTCCATAAAAATGCTCCCAACTGATATAATTTTGTGTAAAAACAAATTTACCAATTATGTAAGATAAAGCTATTTTAAATAAATAAGCAATTATGTTTTTTGTTTAAGTTTGCATTTAATTTAATATCATAAAAATGAGTTAGGTTTAAAAGATGAGGACTTTTCTTTATTTGAGATGCTTTTTTTTCTTAAAAAAACTTTTTTTTCTAATATAACTTTCAATTCTAAAAGTAAGTCAATGATTGCATGGTCTTGAGTGCAATATGACTGCAACGTGAGGTTGTATCGTGAAAGAGAACTCTCTAAATAAGAACCTCTCATAAATGTCTTAATACATTTTAATATACTTGTTTGGTTTGTTAAATGTTTTCATATTTCTCCAGAACAATTATCTCTGGGCTTCTGAAATTTGGACATCAGCAACTTTAGCCTCCAATTCAAAAAATCATTTAACCTTTTCTTTACAGCTAATAAAACAAATACGCCAGAATAACAGCCTTCACCATGCTAAGAGCCGTAATCAAAGGGTTAAGAAATTTAATTATTCTGTTAGGGGTAAATGTCTGAAAAATGATTTCTCACATTAGTTTAACATCAGCCATTGTTATAGATAAAATTGTAAATTATTCTTTTTAAGCTTTTATTGCACATTCTTTGGTGTTTAATTATTTGGTACAAGTTCAGTCATTGATGTGAATGGCAAGTGGATCAGATCTATGTCACTGAACTTGTATTTCTAAAGTTATCTGAAACTAAATGTTGATTCTGTTTATAGTTGTGCTTTAAAACATGTTTTGGAGGAAGAATTCTAAGAAAAGTATTAAAAAAAAAATTTATAACTTATAAAAAGGAAGTTCATATAGTCTCTACTAATTTTCATTTAAAAATCTTAGACTTTTCATCAGCTTTATTTAAGAATTTTATAAGAAATTCTTGCAACAAGTTTTAAGATAAACCTTATGTAAAATGAATGTTATACCTGAAAAATTTACAGAGATTACACAAATTTGGTTTTTATAAGTTACATGCAATATTTTATTTGTTTTCTTGTGCTACCGATAGAATGTTTTTCTTTTTTAATTTTTAAAAATAATTTTTTGTATATGTTCATCTTCACTTTCTATTAGTCAAAGGCAAGGATGATTGTCTGAGGAGTGTGAAGAAGTTTTCTCTTTCTCAAACCTGTGCAAAACAGAGATTGTTATGTAATAGAACTGGTTGAACCTCTTTCCTGGTTCCCAAATCTCCTCAATATGAGGCAAATATAAAAATTGAAAATGAAACAGTTGCGTAATAAGGACCCCACCAATCTTGTTCTGTATTACCAACATTTAGAAGAAGACATTGAAATCTACATTAAAGAGATTTCTGAATCACTATTTGAATTTGTGATTAATGACTAATTTCTTCACATATATTTTAAATCATATTTTACTTGATTTACAAATTTCACTTAAGCCAATCTCGACTTGCAAGATCCCTTTCGATCTCCATTACACATTACGATTTGTTTATGGGATTTATAAATTAAACAGGGTGATTCGTATTCACTTACTTCAATTACACATCATGGTTCTTATTCTCATGATTTTAAAATCAAACATTATACTTCCTTTTCATGCGATTTATTTTAAAGAGTTGACTATACTAATTTATGAATAAAAAGCAACAAAAAAATAAAAATAAACGATGTTTTGTATCTAACCTGCTTATAATATAAAACATTTTTGTAACACATTTTCATTGTTCAGACATACAATTAAAAAAAAATTAATTAAATGTTTTTTTTTCAAAAAAATAGAAATTAGAATTTAAAATAATTTTTTTTTTTATATAATAAAGGAATAATTTACAACTGTGTTAAGAATTCAAATCTCTATTGTTATTAAATATTGGTATTTTATTTTTTTAAAAATAATATGGCTCATAATGTTGAAGAATTTTGTTTATTTATACTTTGATATGTAAGTATGAAAATTTCATGTAATAAGACTTAAAAGAAATAGACTAAATTTTTTGGAAATTATAATTAGCATTTATAATTGTCTAGAACAGAAATTGACCACAATAAATGAA
This sequence comes from Parasteatoda lunata, assembly GCA_949128135.1. NCBI lineage: Eukaryota > Metazoa > Arthropoda > Arachnida > Araneae > Theridiidae > Parasteatoda > Parasteatoda lunata. Next base: position 88,988,189 of record OX421971.1, read on the forward strand.
TATACATGTCTCCTACATACACTATTTATATCAGCGTAATTTAAATAACTACAATCTGCCTGGATATTCTAAAAATCCAAAATTTATGTATTAAAAGTTAAGAACTTGTATTGAAAATTAGATTAATATAGCAAAAATACACTGCTACCAAACATTTAATATAAATGAAAAAGCATCCATAAAGTTTTACAAGCACTAATAATTTTTTCGTAAGAGCAGATAACAGAACCTTCATCCTAATTAAAGACACATTAGTATCCTCTGCTTTTGAAATAAAACCTATTGATACAATAAAGTTTGAAAAAAAAAAAAACCACCTTAAAAAAAAGTGGGTTCTTTCTAAGTGGGCCAATACCAAAAAAAAAAAAAAAAAAAAATCCATTTTTCCCCTTTGGCGAATCCTGTCAATAATTATTTTTTTCTTGGGTTAACTTTTTATTAAAAATGTTAAATGTTTTTATTGAACTTAATTATTTTACAAAAAAGGATTTTAGATCAGCTGTTTTAGAATTTTTTTATAAGTGTAGGGAATGCATAATAATTGAAAAATAAACTGAATTTGTGGGATTTTTCATCTATAAAAACTACATGTATTTTTACTTATTATAGTTTTTTTAATCATTAAATTAAGAAAAATAAAAACTTTTTAAAAAATTTTCTGGCAGATTCACGCAACAGAAATAATTTCATCATACTATATTTAAAATGTTTTTATTAAATTCATTTTTAAAAAAGTTCCATAAAATACAATTTAGTCTTTGTAGTATTTATATGATTTATACATTTTGCAGGTAATTATTAAATATTGACAATGTCTGATCGGAGACAAGAATTAGAACGGAAGAAACAAAAGCTTGCTTTGATTCGCGAGGAAAAAGAAAAGAGAAGAAGAGAAAAAGCAAAAGAGGTATGCATTTACAATAATCATGTATTTTATACTCATAATAAAGGAAGTGATATAAAATGTTGCTATTATGTTATTAAAAAAACAAATATTATAGGCTGAAGAGGCATCAAAGACTCAAAATGGTGCTGCCAAACCTGATAAAGACTTGCGAGCTCAAACAGAAGAGTTATTAGAATCTTTAGGAATTCCAGCTAGTGGTAAAAATAATTTGTTTACTATCTATATTTTAAGAGCCATTGGTCTTTATTTTAGAGCTGTTTTTTTAAACATACCACTTGTCTAAATAACAAAGTTTTCTCCCCTTTTTACTCATTTTCTCTCTTACTGAGGTTAAATCACATTTTTTAAAACAATTTATAGCATGCTACGAATTATTTATATATTCGACTTCTATTGAGTACAGCTCTGGAAGTCCAGACCCTTATTATTTAAAAGTTGAATTAGTAACTATAAATCTATAAATTGCATTTGTTTCTATTATGCTTAAGGCTCCTTTTATAGCAAATTTCACACTTTGTCAATTATTTTGAACTCAGTGTCCTTGAAACTTGCACAAAATTTCAGTTTCTTGCAACTTAAAGTTCACGCCAAATATGTGCCACATATAGTTTGCTTTTTTAGGTGTTACTCATAAGTATGTGTTCATTGAAATTCATACTGTCTTGTTACTGTTGGCTTTAGTAGAAGTTGAAATCTTAAAAAAATAGCCTTATTGTGAAGATTTTTTGAATAACTTTGGAGGCAAGGGTCAACTGAAAGTATATATGTCTCAAAAGTTAATGTGGGAAGGTAGCAGAACATAAAATAACTCTCAGTACCATGGTTCACTCATTTGACAGAAAGTATTGCCACATCTATTTTTTTTCTAGAGGATTTACATTTTTAATCGAAAGCTTTTAGATTTCTTGAAAAAAATTATATATATATATATATATATATATATATATATATATATATATATATATATATATATATATATATATATATATATATATATATATATATATATATATATATATATATATATATATATATATATATATATATATATATATATATATATATATATATATATATTTTTGCAAAATATAATGAAACATGTGTCTAATAGTTTTGCATCATAACTCATCCTAAAAGTTTCAACGATCTGAACAATGTCAAGAATCCAAACTTGCCTGATTCATTTGATTTTTTTAAAATAAAACTGGCTTGGTAGTCCATACAGGTTTTTAAGGAAATATCCAGTTTAGTTTACCATTACTTAATTATATTTATTTGCTTCTTAAATTGTTGTCTCAGTATTTTACTAAGCATATTTTTTTCTCATGGAATCTCCACCTTAAATTTCAATTATTGTAGCATTATACAGGTGAAATTTATTGTTGGCAATTATCTAAGTTTAATGATCTATAATTCAGTTCAGTGTTTCAGATGTATATCAATCCATATTGTTTAAAAGTCATAATCTAAGGTTTTGCCCTATCCAATAAATCAACCTTTTTACAATTAGTACATTGTTTCAAGACAACTATTTTAGTAGTTAAAAGCTATGACAATGAAAAACTGAGAAAAGTTGAAACAAAGTGTTTGTGTTTATTGAGAAATAGCATAAGAAAAATGGCAACTTAATGTGGGGGGGAGGGCAATTTTAATTTGAAAATGGCATAATGAACATTTATTGTAACTTCTAAAGTTCTCCTATAAATACATTCCAAAATCTGCTGAAGTGAATACTGTTTGGTATTTACAAAAGAATATTGCATTTTGAATGTGTACTTTTACCCTTAAACTTTGTCTGCTGTAAAAATAAAAGCTAGCAGTTTAATTAATTTCTGTAATTTTTTTTTAAAATTTTCAAACTGATAATTTTATAGATTGACGCCTTGATGTGTGTGACATTGAATTTACTCTATTGAATCTGAGTTCCAAAAACATATGAATTCAAACTTTCCTTTTTATTCAAAATTCTACTTTATTTGATAAATCAAAATGTTTCTAATTTTCTTTTCAATTTTTTAAAACACTTACATGGCTTTGTTATTTAATTAAAGAAGTTAAATTAATAAAAAATATGGAAGTTACTGATTAAAATTTCTGTATAGTGATTCACAAAGTCTTCATTTAACAAGAAATAAATTATTTCTAATTATTTGGCTTAAAATACAGTCAAACCCCGCTATAGTGAACCTGGTTTATAGTGAACTCCCGGATATAGTGAACGAAATGTACGTGCCCGTGCCTTGCTATACACGTATAATGTTATTTTTTGTGGATATAGTGAACCAAAAAAGTGAGGAAGTTGGATATAATGAACTTTTTTCTGTCTTAGACTGATTTTTTTCTTCAATTTTTTTTTTTTTTTGTAATAATTTTGAAATTTCTACTTCAAATCACTTTCCCATCCCTAAACAAACCAAGCGGATGATGCACCTGTAAGGTGTCAGTGGGATCAATATGCAATTTCTGCCAGAGGGTATGAATAATTTTTCATTATTAGTCAAAGGGTTGGACACTAATATGTGTTGATAAGGCCCTCATTTGAACTCCTTTTTGCTCTCAGTTCAGTCAAAAATATCCTGCAAACAGGTGTCTCAAATATCATTATGGCTAGCAGTAAACGTAAAACGTTCTCCATTGATGATAAAAGAGGCATAATCAGAAAATTTGAAAATGGATGCAATCAAGCTGATATTTGCAGGGAATATAAACTATCCAAATCTACTGTTTGTAACGTATGGAAAAATAGGCAATTAACAATTTCTGCTCATGAAAAAAATTTAGATGGCCGAAAAAAGTTGAGAAAAGCAGATCACAAGGATGTTGAAGAAGCATTATTGAAGTGGTTCGCATATGAAGAAGCCGCATTCTTTCAGTACCAGGACAAATGTCGATGAATTTGCTAATCGATTTTGTGAGACTACTTTTATGTGCTTGAATGGCAGGTTAGACAGGTTTAAAAAGCGGAATAACAGAAATTCAGGAAAGATTATCTGAGAGTCGGGAATTGTTTCCGTATCTGATGTTGAGGATTGTTCATCAGCTAAAGATTAAAAAAAAAAATTTTGTACGCAAGACGAAGAGTAATAAAAAATATCACATTTTTTGCTACTACATAATATTTTTCAATCATTTATTTGAATAATGTATAATAAAAGGGAGGAGTTTAGAAACCATTAGTTAAATTGCCTGCGTAACGGATATAGTGAACTCCGGGTTATAGTGAACCGAAATTTCAGTCCCTTGAAGGTTCACTATATACACAGTATATTTAACATTAGTTTGACAGTATATTTAAGCATGTATTGCTTATGTTTTAAAAGCATGTAAAATATGATGGTTATTTAAATTTTTTTTAAAAAATATCTTTTATTTTTAAAGTTTTTCTATTGAAGGAAAATCTTTATTGGTATTCTACTTAATTGTGCTTTTTTTTTAGAATTCAATAATTTTTTCAGCAGCAAATTATTTGAAAAAATGTTGGAAATATATTTTTTTAGTTAATGTCCCAATCTTTTGTAGATACAAAATAGGCAACTTACAAAATGGTGATTTGTTTGTGTTTGTCTTTAATTGTCATAAGCAACTCCTTGTGTATAGAAACAATAATGTTAAATTTGTAATATTTGTATCTTTTTTGTGACATTTTCATTTATTTATTTATTATTTTTTGTTAATTTTTTTCTACCTGTATTTTTTGATCTTAAAACACTTCAGTTTCGCTTTAAAAAACTTTTTTTGGGATAAAAAGGTATCAAAACGAGGAAGGAAGAAAAAATTAAAAATTATAGATATCTGAGCAAAAATAAATAATAATATTTTGATAAATTTCTTTAAAATAGAAATTTCTTCAATGAAAAGTTCATATATAATTTGTGTAAATTTTACAACTTTCCTATAAATCATTACAATGAATAACTAACTGAAAGTTTTTTCCTTGTTTTAGTGTCCTAGTTTTTAGAATTAAAAATTAAAGTTTTTAAACTAGTTTTAAAAATTATTTTCCATGTTGAAAATTGAAGTTTGTTAAATTAAATCATAAACTGTACAACTTTTCTTTATTTAAATGTCTTTCTAATTTCTCAGCATCATTTTAAGTACTAAATGTTTTGTTTTATATTTTATTCAATGAAATAGAATCACCAGTTTCTCGTATTGGCTCATCTCCTCGATCTGCCACTCCTGAGACAAGAAGTTCACCACCTGATAGCCAGCCTTCATCTGCACCCCAGTCAGGATCCTGGAACCCAAGGCATGATCTTTTAGTGCATATTTTAAGTTAAATGTTTTTATTATTATTTTTAAAAAATAAGAATGAACCTTTAAGTCTAAAAGTACAATTTTAAATTTTTTTTTTTAACCTATTGGAATATATTACTTTTAGAGTGTATTCATTTGTCAAAATTTTATTTTACTGGTGTCAAATGCTATAATATATCTGATTAACATGTAATAAAGTTTAATTTTTATTTTGTTACATACACTGTTCAATGCTATTAATTAACTATTTTTTGAGTCTTTAAAATAAATGTTTGCTTGAAACTGATATTGGCAGCATATAATTCTAAATCCAACTGTCAATCACTTTAGCTAAGATTTCACCTTTAACTTAAAGATTTCAGTTTTTATTTTGACATTTAAAATTTCTAACAATTAAAATGAATTTAGCAGTCTATTTGTATTTTTTTACTTTTTTATTGACATTTTAACTTGCAACAATGAAATAGTTTTAATTATAATAAGAACTTTTCATGTCGAACAAATCTATATAATAAATTTTTTTGTGTAAATTTTATGTTATTTATTTTAATACCCCACTCCCTCTCCAAAAAAAGAAACACTTTTGAGCAGCTTTCTAAAACAAATACAGTTTATGGGAAATTTCGGTGTTGCTAAAGAAAATTCTGAAGGCAACAGTTTAAAATTTAAAAGCCTGTGTTATGTGTCATAATTTCTTTTTTTTATAGGTAGAGAAATTTTTTGTAATTTATTTTTTAAAAATGAATAACGTCAAGAAATCTTTTCTTTCCCTACTTTTTTTTTAATTTCAATTAATTATTGCAATTTTAACTTTTATAATTATTTTAATCTGTATTTTCAGAAAGCCATGTCTAACATTAGTTAGTGTTAACCAAGTTAATATTCCACCTAAAGAAAGAGTAATTTATAACAAACAAACTCAAACTGCAGCATCAGGCCAAGATAGAGAAGGTATTTTAAGTTTTTATTATTAATAATTTAATCAATATCTTAAACTTATTGTAATGAAATATTTTGTTCCATTATTATTATATTTCATTTAAGCAATTTGTTTTACGTTCATACTCTTAAATTACATTTAAACTCTGAGCTATTGTTTTGATTCTAAGGCTTTTCAGCACCATAAAACAAATTTTCCTTAAGTTATGCAATGAAAAAGTAATGCATGGCAAAGAAATTTCTGTACAGTTTTGCCTGTGGCTAAATGTTTTGATTGTTATAGAGTTTTTTTGAACCCCATAACAAAGATTTTAGCTTGTATCTTACGGATGGAAAAATCATTTCTGTGCTTACTGCTTTATTGAGTTTGTCATTTAGACCTGAATTTGATCAATATTGATTCACAAGAGTTTGTAATTTAGACTTGAATTTGATCAATATTAACTCACAAAGTTATTTAGAATACTGTACTATATTCTTAATTATTAAAAAAACTTTTCTCACTTAAAATACTTAAATATCTAAATTATCTTATGTAAAAATTATACAAACGAATGAATCGATTTAATAATCAGAGCTTGGGTCAGTTTTGTTTTCAGAGGCATAAATTTTTTGTTCAGGTAAGTCAGGTTTATTTCATTTATTTCAGTGAAGATGGAAAATAACTGATGGTAAATTTTAAATGACAATTAAACGTTTTTTTAAGCTATTTATAATACTTTTATAAAATATGCAAAATTGTTTGCAGAAAAATGCAAAATTCTTATATTGTAATTTTTCTTGAACAATTAAACTAATTAAAAGTATTAAAATTTTATTGTGTGTTTTATTTTATTTTATTGTATTTGTAAATACAGTCGAACCTGGGATATAGTGAACACTCGGATGTAGTGAACTTTTTTAGCGGTCCCGTCCGTACTCCTATTTAAATAATGTTATTTTTAACGCTTATAGTGAACAGCTTAGAACTTGGAAACTCGGTTATAGTGGACTCAAATTTCATTTCTTTAAATATCTTTTTCAGTCCTCCAACTAAACTTGCAGGGTTTGGACTTTAAACTTGCAGGTGTTTGGACTGAAAATGAATGCATTCCTATAAAATGTGTCATATTTCACCCCTTTATGCTTATCACTTTTAACTATACAGGAATAAATGTCAAACCGAACATTTATCTTATACTCCCCCCTCCCTAAGAAGCCTCTCTTGGTCTCTTTTCCCCAAGCTTGCTCTACAATTAGTTAACTTGGCCACCTGCTGAATTTTTGCAATTTTCTTATCTGTTCAAACCATATTCTTTACAAATCACCCCTTGACAATCAAGAAGGGGAACAATTTAACTCCTTCTACAGCTGCTCTCTTCATATTCTTACATTATCTATTTGAGACAAGATTTTTATTTCAAAAGCAGTGAAAATGGTAAATTCTCCAAAGAGAAAAGCGTTTTCGATTGAGGACAACGTTAGAATTGTAAATCGTATTGAAGATAGAACCAATCAATCGGCACTGTGTCAGGAATTTTCCTTGTCTAAATCTACAGTTTCAAACAGTACAGTTCAGAAGTGTAATTCTTACTGCATGCGACAAAAATATGGTTTCATCGAAAAAACTGTGTGGAGCTGAAAGAGAAAACGGTAGAAGAAGCTTTGTTAAAATGGATAAGAAAATTGATGAACTCTATTTAAAATCAAGTTGTGTTCAATCAAAAATAATAAAAATTTTTTTCATAAAAAGTGAAATTAAAACTAATATTTAACGACGTAAGTACTTTTTTCATTAATTTTTGCTTTATTATCTGTTAATTAGTTAATATTTTTTTTAATAACTTATCTAAAATTGCAAACTCAATTTTCAATCATTCAACTGTCTTATGCAAAAAATATTCTTCAAAAAATTTGGATATAGTGAACCATCGGTTATAGTGGACACATTACTGAGTCCGCAGACGGTTCACTATAGCGGGGTTCGACTGTAACTAGTTGCTTTGGATATACATTTAAGTATTTTAAAGATTTTAAGCAAATTCAGTTTTAATAATTAAAAAACATTTAATTTTAAATCCTAGAATTTTTTTTTTTTTTTTTTTTTGAATTTTAGAATTTGGCTTTTATTATTTAAAATTCCATCTATGTTTTTTAAAAAAGTTTATTAACTTAAAACTGTTTTAAAGTTTGATTAGGCTTATAAGTTATCTTAATCTGAACCTGTTGATTGTCACTTTGTATCAACAGTTTGTGATCAAAAGCGTTTGTTCAATTTTTGAATTTAGCAATTAATAATTAATTTAATTACATTTAAAGAGAAATAATTTCTCTTATCATGTTTCACTAAACTATTTTAATATTGGAACGCATTTTTATCCACTTTAAATGTATAAGTGTTTTCTATAGCTGGTTCTTTAAAGAAATAATGTTTTAATTTCCTACATGCAGCTCCTCATGCTCCTGGTGGTGAGTGTGACAAACCTGCCTTTTACATTAATCAAAGTTTACTGCTTTTGCATGTTCAGCAAATTTTCTTCTGTGCTGCTCAAAAATATTTGTTTTTGCTTTTTATGCATTATTTCTGAAGCACTGAAGTAAACTTCAATTTTTTAACTAGCATGATTTACAGCTTTATATATTTGTATATCTTAATATATCTAGGTATAAGTATCACTTTTATGCTATGAATACAGTTAAACCTGATTAATGTCATGAAGTTATATAAATCAAAATTTATTTAACTGTACATTTTTTTTTCTTTTAAAGTTTATGTTGAAAAACTTCTGCATGATATGTTCTTTTGGGATTATTTAAATTTGTAAAATAATTAGGATTCTTTAAAGTCAACAATTATAATATAACCCCTTATTGTTGGTAATATTGTAGTTATTGTCCAGTGTTCAATGGGTTGTTATTCAGTTAAACTATTTTACCATATTAAATTTATCATTTTAATATTTTTTAAAACATACTATTAAGAAAATTTTTGGAGTTTTTACCACATATAAAACTAGGCTTGCCTCATGTTGAGCAAAATAAATATATATACCCGGTAGTAGAAATTCTCCCGTCTGGCATGTCTCAAAAATAATTAATAGTGTTATTTGCCATCTCACTTTATTAAAAAATTACGCTAGGGTGCAATGGAGTGCTCCTCCGAACTATTTTTATTTTCTGGTCTTTTATTATGGTACTGAAACTTTAATTACTTGCTCTGAAAGTATGCTGCTCCAATGAAAACCCTTAAACTTGTGTGAAGCTACTCTTTATTGGCTTCTTTTATTTGATATCTTACCATTCATAACTAACATATATATATTTAAATTTGTTTTATTTATGTATTTAAATTGTTTTATTATTTCACTTTTTAATTTAAAAAAAAATGTGACTAAGATTTGGTATGAAATTTATGCATCAAATGTCTATCACTGCAGCAAACTGCAATTCTTAACTAGTGTGGTGAAAATAACCGTTATTACGATTTTCGATCATGACATAATGATTTAAAAGATATTTCTACTGTTTACGTTGTAGATTCTTTTGCAAATAGTTTCCTAAAATGAACTTTGATATGAAAAATTGTAATGAATAGTTTCTTTTTAATTTAATTTTTTTTTTAACATTCAATGTGTACCTGAAAAAAGGTTTTCTGAGCTATACAGCTCTACTCATTAAAATATATTAAAATGTAACCAAAATGAAAAAGATGTGCAAAAACTTTCCATTGTGTTTAAATATGCTAAGTAATTTAGACACCTTAAGATGAAACTTCGTTCGATTTTTTAGTATTAGGTAATTGACATAAATATTGCTTCTTTTAATATTCTATTTAATATATTATATCTGTACTTTAGGTTCTGTGTTCTCATTAAAAAAATTTTAGATTTAATTTAGATTTAGTTTTAGATAAAATGTATGTTAAGTAGAAAAATTGGTAAAAAATGTGGAATTATTTTAAATGAGTATGAAATGCATTTCTTTTTTTTTTCTCTTTGCAATTTTTTTTTTTAAATTTTCTTTTTTTAATAAAATAAATTAATTCATAAAACTGCTTTAGATTTATTCAAAATCATATATTTTGTTACAAACGTGGGTGAATCGATGTATTTTCGGTGAATATTGTTTATCTTAAGCTGCTTTATAAAAATTTCTATTTATAGTTTCAAATATTTTATAATTATTGTTCTTAACTCTTTCAAAAATCAAGCTATAAATTGTTTCAAAAGAGCAAAATTGCAGTTGCAAGGTTGCCACTCCACAGGGAGAACAGGGAAAACCTAGAAAATACAGGGAATTTAAAAATCACCTTAAATAACAGGGAATTTTGGTTTTTTCTTTTCAAACTGTGAAAATACAGAGAATTTTGTTTCTTATTTTTGTCTTTTAAAAAATGGTGACCACTCAAAACTTAATCTATGGGATTTTTAAAAATGATATTTCAGCTATACTAAACTATTTTATTTACTATAGCATTATTTAAGTATGTTTAGCTATTTTTCCAGCAATTAAAACTAATAAATATAGTTAGTCTAATATTGTGTATAATATGTACAGGGAAAACACAGGGAATTTTTTTTCCTCCAGATTTGCGTGGCAACCCTGAGCTCCAATTATCAAATCATATTACCATAGCTGCCAACTTTTACAATTTTGCCAAAGATTTTTTATAGTGGTAGTTGAGAAGCAAAATAAAAGCATCAGTTATTAAAAATTTTTTAAATTTTGACAAGTTTTTGCACATCTAAGACATAATTTGCTGGATTCTTATACTCTTTTTTAAATTTTTTATATTGTGGTGGTTAAAATTACTTTAAATTAAATTTTTTAAACCTTGAGTATTATATTATAGCATAAAATTGGCTGTCTCTAGAAAATATCCTTTATAAAAATTATAAAAGTTGGTAGGTGTGCATCACTATAATTAAATAACATTGTCTTTTTATTTTGCCACAGATTTTGAAACAATTTTTTTATAATAGTAGTAGTCTTTTTTCTTTTAGTCTTTTTTAAGTGGTTTAAATCAATAAACTTTTTTTTTGGCATTGCTTAAATCCCACAATTGCTGCTTTTTTCCTCCAAAACATTGGTACCTATTCATACATTTATACATATTATACTTTAAGTAATTAATACCCTAATTATACTTCAACACTCATCTGGAATGAGGTCACCCTATCTCTCCCAATTATCGAAATTGCATGTTATCCAACTCTAATATTACTACTATTTCGAATATTACTACTATTATTCTTGTTGGTTTTTTTAAGGCAATTATAGTGAAATTTTCTTTATGATTGTCTTTAATTGCCATAGTAGTGCAAATGAATTTAAAATATACCAAAGTTAAGCGAACTTACTCTAGACTATTTGATAATAAAAGCTTAAAATTTATTTAATAATGCTGTAGTCAGTGTACTCTTAGTATATTGGTTAATTTACATTGCTGCTCTTTTCATGCAATTGTGAATTTATTTATTTGTTTCCTTTTCAATGCAAGGCTCTCAGAGCTCTTCTCCTTATAAGGAAAATGGCTATCATTGGAGGACACGTAAAGGTTTGTTCTTCTAAGATAAAGCTTTAAATGAATAATTCATGATAGTTATTACAAAATTATTTCTATGTGAATCTCAAACATTATCAGAACACAAGAAGAATTCATTTTATCTTAGGGTTGAAAGGCACAATGAATTTGAAAGAAGAAAAAAAAAAAAAAAAACAATTTAAATTTAGACATTTTTTTTTTAATTGGCTGTTTTAAAACTGCTCTAAATCATTTATTTAACGGTCACACACATTTTGGTTTACTGTGACAAACAATATTTTTTTGGTAAGAGTGTTTTTTCTTTTCTTTTTCAAACAAAATTATTTTAATATTCATTAGTTTTTTGCCTTGAATATTTTTGAAAGGAGCACTTATAATTTATATAAAAAATATACTTTTATTTATTTATTGTTTCTCTTCGGTTTTCAAATTTTTGTTATAAAAACACTTAAATTTACTTAAAAACTTAATATTCTACTCGATACTTCAACTCTTGTCAGTATCTCTATATTTTTATCATTATTAAACTATCTATTAGTTCCCCTATTACATGGTTACTAACTACATGGTTTCTTACCTAACAATTCACTTTGTTTTATGTTATTTGATAAGGATACTGTGTATATAAAAGAGACATTATCTCATATGTGCCCATTTGTGAAAGCTGTTTTTAAATAAGAATACAGAGTTATGAAAAGTTTAAAAAAAGAAAAAGAAAACACCATAGAAAATTTTTAAATTCAGGTTTTTCTTAAAAGGTCCAAATTTTTAATCTATATATCTTTTCAATTTATAAATGACTTTCATTTTAGCTAAGTTTTCCAATTTGTAAAGACTAATTTTTTTGTGTTATTAACTCTGATTGTTATTCTTTATATAATTAACTGTATTCATGCTTATTTTAAAGATTGAAAAAATGCAGCTTTTGGAATATCAATTAGATTTTTCAATTTTCTTTTTCATAACACTGTTCGAAAATAATTATGCTACTACATCAATACTTAAAGGAATAACTTAAGGTTGATATTAACTTCACGCTGGTCTTGGATCTTTTTTTTTTTACTTGTACTGTTTTATGCATTTAAACTTATAATGAACTTTAAACTAATCTTGAAACTATGCATTTTTTCCCTCTCCAGATTTTTAATGCAAAATTAAGTATAAGTTTAAGCATTGTAAAATTTTTAGACTGCTGAAAATCTGTGTTTTTATATTTATTGGGAATGTAGTAAGAAAGTTAGTTGGAATTATTTTTAACTGTTAAGGCATGCGATTTTCCTTTCCTGCTATTATTGTCCTGTTATTTCTTACCCAGGTTCACAGGGCTTTTCTGTGATTAGACAATAAAATATTTTAGTAAAAGATTAATCAGATTAGTGTAATTTTCCTGTGTGTTGTGTCACTCATACAACATTTCCCTGAAATTTTTTATTATCTGAGTCAAAAAATAAGCCTAGTGATGTTTGACTTTTTAAACACATTATTATGATACCAGAAGTCCCTCCCTAAAATTTTTTAACTTGCTACTGTAAAACTGTTTCAAATTTTGGTAAACATAGTGTGTAGTTTAATATTTTCCCTAACTATTTTTACTGTTACTAAATAAAAGTCCTCCCTGTACGAAATGCTGATTATTATTTATTTTTGGCTACTGTAAGAAATGAATTTAAACTGAAAATGAAGAATATGTGTTTTATGTTGTGCTGAAAAATTTTCTGTGTTGCTTAGTTTGTTGACTGAAACAGAATTTGATAAACCGTTGCGATTTTTATTTTTAAAAATAAATAAAAAAATAAATTATGATGACAAATGAGGTGTGGAATTTTTTTGTTTTTTTTGGTTTTGTTTTGTTGATCTAAGGAATATGGTTTCTTAATTGAACAAGTTAAATTACTTTAGTAAGTGTAATATTTTTCTTTTCTTTTACAGCTCATCCTCTTGATTATTATGGTGAGTAATTTCTTGTATTATATTCTTTGAATTGCCTACTTTCTGTTTTTAATACATTGCAGTGTTTATTCTAATTAATTTCATTTTGTTAGTCATTCATTGGGATGAAGGTAAACATTGTTTACATTTTCTTGTGTGAATTCCAAACACTTTTAATATTCTGAAATGTTAATTTTTTAAAAATAATAATAAATAAGCCTAATTATTTATATTGTAATTTTCTGTAATAAATATAAATAAGTAAATTTATCTTGTATAAATCATTGATTTATTACTTGCTTTCATTTCTATTTTAACCTACTGAAAATCACAAGTGAACATAGTATTTTATTAGTACACTCTAAAAATTATTTAAAATATTTTAATTCAGCTATTTAAATTAATTATCTATTATTGCATATATAATTGTACAGTGATTTTTTTTTTTTTTTGAAACATTAAATTTCAAAAGTTATAGGTCACTATTACTTTAAATTCAAACTTTAATAGAATTTAAAAATATATTGTGAAGGGGAAATTTGCTTAAAAATGTACTTTAAAACTCAAAAATGAATTGTGACACTTTTATTTGATAGTTGGTTTTTATTGTTTGCTATATTTTTAATAAGCATTTGCATGTTACTGTAGAGTAGTTTTTTTTCCTCTTTTTTATGAACTTTAAAATTGCTGAAAAGGCTTACATTTTGATAAGACTCTTAATTTTTCTCTGCTCAAGAATTAGTTTTGCTTAATTTTCATATCTTGCTCTTTAATAAACAGCAGTTGTTTTATAAACATTTTCTATTTAATATATGAAAACTTAGACTAAGTTTTAATTAGGGCACTGTTTTTGAAGACTTAATTTTTTTATGCTTTGATTTTTACAATTTTTAATGTAAAATTGTAATAATTTAATATTTCTAAATAAGTCATGAGTATGTCTTATATTCACTATCACAAAGTTATTGCTTATTTTATTGAATATTAAATATGTAGTTTTATGCAAGATTTGTTAGAAATAAGTAATTTTCCTGTTCTTATTCCAATTCTTCCGGAATCATTAAAAAAACTCAAACCTGTAGAATGGGATGATGAATTTCAAGGTAGGTCATCTACAAAACCCTCTCCTCAAAACTGTTAGTGACGTTGTGACATGCTTTGCTTGTTCACCATTATCCTTTTTCTATTGTTTTTTTTTTTTTTTTTTTTTTTTTTTTTTTTAATAGTGAAAATAACAAATGCATGACCTTAGATAAAACTAGAAACTTACTTTTTAAGTTTCCCTCTTAACAATAATTTCTGGTTTTTTTTTTTTTTTTTTGTCTTTATACAAGTGTTCTCGTTCTATTATTTAATGGGAAAACTTCCATTTTTCTTTTGTTTCTCACATTTAAATTATTATTATTATTATTTTCATTTATTTAGGTTTTCAATGATTAGAATGTCTGAAAAAAATCTATCATAACTAAAATTTCTTCAACATTTTATTTCAAATGATCAATATTCATTGTATACAAATATTCATGTTTTTCATATGGAGTTGTTCAATTATAACATAAGCATGTTTTTTATGATTTTGAACTACCTCTGTTCTTGTCATTAAATATTAAGTAAATTGCAACCCTTTACCTCATTTTTGCATTAGATTTATTTTTCAAATTTAATTTTGTTTTTCTGTTTATGAAGGATTTATATGATAAAATGAATTTATGATAACATCATCTTACATAAGCTTTTTTTATTAAATTCTCTAAACAGCAAAAATAAGCTAATACCAAATACCCTTCCTCTAAAGTTCATATATACATTTGAATGGCCCCTATGTTTTAATTGATGTATCTTCTTGCATTACTAAAGTAATTTCTTGAAACAAAATACCTCTTCAATCCTTGATTAAATTTCATATTAGAATAGAAGCATCAGTCATATATTTATTTAAAAGAATGAATTTTAATCATAACTTTCTTGAGAACTTACAGAATAAAGCACGAACAACAAGCTCTTGGAATAATATTTTATACTTAGAATAATACTTTTGAAAAGCATCAGGATTGAGATAAGATTAAAGAAGGAAAAAAAAAATTGTGTTTAAAGAATAAATGGAATGTAGAGGGAGAAATGACTTATTAAAAATATCTAAAACATATTTTACTGATACAAAAAATAGAAAAAATTGCTTTAAGAACTCAAGATCCACTACTACTGAAGTTAGAAGTAGTTGGATCTACAAGTAAAAGTTAAATAGTATTTCTACAGGGAAATATGGCTTAAAACTTAGAAAAAGAACCTTTGGTACATGAAGAAAATTAATTAGAAAATATTTTTCTGAATCTTCATAAATGTTTGTTTTCTGGCTTATTAGTTGTTAAAACTATATCCTTTTCAATGTTTAGCATTAAAAGAGAAGAATGTTTGCCGTTCCACGTAACTTTAAAATGACCTTTAATTTCCAGTATTTATAGTGTTTTGCTAAGATAGCAGTTTACCTACTCTTGTAGCATTTTTATATCTTGAAATACTGAGAAAAACTAGGAAAAATGAATGTGTTATATTAAATTATAACTAGTAAATTAAAATACTTTGCATAAAAATGTTCTTTTTTATTGTGAACATGACATCACACAATATGAACAATTTCTGTCTATATTGTCTTATGATTATCCACATTTCAACTTTTAGTTAAGTAAAACATGAGTGTTAAGTTTATCTTTATAAAGGCAAGTTTATTTAAATCCAGTATTTAATAATATTACATGGCTGCCAACTCTACTAGATTTTGCCACTTTCTCCTGGTTTGCTGGTTTAATAAAGATTCTCCTGGTTTTTATTACGTTTATAAAATTTCTTAAAATTGAGCAAGTTTCCTGAAAAAATCCCTATTGAAATAGAATTTTCGCTCAGATTATTGCTTGCTTGAATATTTAAATAAGTATTACAAATACATAATGAAGCGAGCCTCATTTATAAAAATCAATTTAAAACTTTTTAATTTTTTTTATGTTCTAAACTATCTTTGGTGAATTAAGTGACTATTACTATTTAAAATTATGAGCAAACATTGTACATAACATTTCAAGTTCATTTAATGTTAATAATTACTGGAAAATGTTGCAGTTTTTCTATTTTGATGACTGTAAAAATCCCTAAGTGTAAAATATTTAGTACATTATGCCAAAATTATCATGGAATTTATATTTCGTAAAATCTATTGTATTTTTTCCTACCTATCCATGTTGACAGCTATGATATATTGTTTATTTTAATATGAAAACATTTCATTCTTGAAACTTATATTAATGTTATTATGATAATATTCATGTTTTAAAGAAATATAAAATTGATGTGTAACACTCAAATATTTATTAATTCTTAGGACATCTTATCACAGTAATAAGAATGTCTACACCTTTCGAACATGAAAAATACATCCCTTCTTCTTTCCTGATCTTGGTTTAAATTTTTTCTCCTCTTATTCTTTATCTTCCATTTTCTCTCTTGCCATTTTTAACCATCTGATGAAGTAAAGCATGTTCTATTCAAAATGTCTAGACACTCATTTTTTGATAAGATTTTTAATAAGATTTAATAAATATTTAAATAATGTTTTATGATTCCTATGATATGATTGCTTAGCAATTATTTTTGGTTTAATATTCTGCATATCCACAGTTTTGACGTATGCTGAGATGCCGGGGGAAGATGATGTTGAAGGATCCTCTTTGGCCTCGCATGATTTAGATACTCCCCCTTTGTACACAAGTCGCCATCATCCCCTCAAAGGTTTACCCCATGTTGAAATGGTTCGCCCTGCCCAAGACACAACTGGAATATCTACATCAGTTGAATTAAAAAAGGAAGAAAAGAAAGGTAGTTCTTATTTTAAATATTTTTGAACATATACCTTAAAAAGCATTAGTAGGAAGCTTTTTCTTAAAGCATTTGTTAATGTTTATTACAGAAGAATATTCTGGGATAATTTTTATCTTTTATGGTGTATCATTTTTTCCACAAGAATTATTGATTATAATTTTCTTTCCATCATGTATTACATATTTGCCTGCATTTAGATTTTTCATTGTTATGAATAAAATTTTCATAAGGTCTAAACTTATATGTCATCAGTTTTTCTCAAAAAGCCTTTGAGAATCTTAAACAAGTGGACTGACGTGGCTTTAACATGGTATATAAATATTGTCCAACCTATCGAATTGTCTATCGTCCAACCTATCGAATAGTTTTTTATTGTCACCAATTTTAAAACATTATTTTTAATGAAAGTTTTTCTTATTTTTTTGTTTTATTCTGTATCTAATGCATGATATTTTCATTACCTATGTTTTTTTAATTATTTTAGGATGGTTGTTAAGTTTTATAATATAATTATATAATTATATTATAAAATAATATATAATTGGTTGTTAAATTGGTTATATAATTAGTTATATAATTGGTTATATAATTGGTTGTTAGGTTTTTAAAATAGAAAAAAATATTAATATGAGTACTAAATTGTCTAATTTTAAAATGGTTTTTAAAATTCTGTTTAATTCACGATGCCAAAACTTTTTGTTTTCAAAATTTTCATTACGGTCAAAATAATAATTATAATCAGAGAATTTGAAACTTCAAGGTATCACAAACACAAAGAAATAATAGAGTGAGTTTTTTGGCTGTAATTTTTGTTAAATAAAAAATATTCTTGCTTAATATATTTCTTCTAAAATACTTTAATTTACATATCTAATTTTTTTTAACAATTTATATCCTTTAAATTAGAGTTTTTAATAGTTTATACTGTTACATTTACTATTATGTTTATTTTAAAAGAGTTAGTTATTAAATTATTATTAATAAATTTCCCCTCAAATTTAGAAAAAGTGATTTTTCTTAAAAAGGGAAGTAAAAGAAAATAATACTGGCATTTTCCTTATGAGAAAATAAAAAATAAATGTCAATGTGTTTTTGCATGACTGTGTATTAAGTTTTAACTTTTTATTGAACATCATTTATATTATAGCACATCACATCACATTCGTTATAAAATTAAAATAAAATACTTTTAATTATGTGTATGTGTCTAAGTATACTAAGACTTATAGTTGAATAAAATTTAAATTAATTTCTCTTGGAAACTATTTTAATTATTACTTTGCTTTGCATAATGACTGATTATTCATTAGTAATTTGACTTTCAAATTTCATTATCTTTTAATCATGTTAAAAGATAAGGACAAATTATCTTCATTAAATTTGTTAAATGCTTTTTAGTTCGTGATTTGAGTGAAGAAGAGAAAAAACAAATTATGCTGAGAGAAGATTTTCATCAGTTTTTTGATCGAGCTACTCGTATAATTGAAAGGGCTTTGTGTGAAGATCTTGACATTTTAGTTGATTACACTGGCAATATTGAAGAGCAAGATGGGTAAGATTTTGTATTTTTTTTTCTAATTAATCTATGCTTTATTTTAATTACAATTGACTTATTATCATTAAAAGATTCTTGTAATTTACTTAGAATGCAAAGTCAGTACAATGCTCCTGATACATAAATTAGTTTCATATGTCATTACATATCTGTTCAGTAACACTTTTAGTTAATTTTCTAAATGAAGGTACAAAGCTAAATTGATAAGTTAGAAATCTCTGGAACATTTTAAATTTTTTACAATATCTTAAACCTGTAGGTTTAGGGTATGTGATAAATCTTTGTATTGCATTTTAATTTTACTCGCACTTATGTTTGTATGTTACTAATTTTTATTTTATTTTATTGCATTTAATATACTTTAATCTGGATTTATAATTTTTATGCTGCTATATTTATTATAATTGAGTTAATTTAGCTATAAAATATGTATTTACTAATATAGTGTTTACAATTCTGTTAAATATATATTTTTTCCTTTAAAAAAAAAAATATTCAATTCATTTAATTGCTGTTTTCTTTATAATTTAAAAAAATATATATTATTTCAGGGACGATAAAAGTGGCATTAAATTGTCATTGAACAGAACATTTTTTGATGATAGATGGTCCAAAAACCGCACTGTAACTAGTTTTGATTGGTCATCGCAGGTGAGTTAAATCTAAGCCTTTCATTTTTGAAGTTCCTCCTTTTTTTAATATAAAATTATAAATTTATTTATGCAAAAAAGTATTAACTTGTTTATTAAAACTCAGAAATTTTAAATCTTACCTGAAAATTATCTTTTATTTTATAGCATTTTATTTGTAAATACAAGAAGTTAATTTTTTATTACTGAAAATTATTATTTTTATTTTATAACATTTTATTTACAAATACAAGAAGTTTATTTTTTTTATTGCTAACACTTTTTTATGTTATATTTTTCTATTTAAAAAAGTTTATCCATATTTAATGTAGAGTTTATGAATTTTTAAAATTCCATTACTTTTTCAAGCTTAAACTCATGTGAGTTATTGTAATTTTATTATGCTATATAATTATGCATTATAATTTTGGAGATTATCATGTTATACTACTGCTAATGTTTCTTTTGTTGTCTTCACCAGTTTCCTGAATTATTAGTTGCTTCTTATAATAATAATGAAGATTCTCCTCATGATCCTGATGGTGTCTGTCTAGTCTGGAATATGAAATTCAAAAAAACTACTCCTGAATATATTTTTCATTGCCAGGTATTATACAACCATTAATTATTAGAAATATTTTTTTCAAAAAAGTAAATCTTTTTCATTTTTTGTTGCAGTAGTTTTATTCTTACTGTGACTATTGTGGTAGAATATGTACACAGATTCTGAAACATAACTCACTGGCAAATTCTTCCTGCGAATACAACATATATAGAAGTAAAAATTAAAAACATCGATCAGAAAATCCAAAAAACATTGCACTAGAAAAAAAAGTTTTTTTTTTTTTCTTTTTGCCTTTCTATTATAATCTAGTACAAGTTTTAGTGCAAGTAATTTTTTAAATTAAAAGATAAGTGTTAGCTACCTTAAAGTTACTGGTTTTATTGCAAATAGATTTTTATCCCTCTGACATAAGATAGAAATGTAGAAAGTCATTTTTCAAGAAGTATTCTTATATGCACAGTAAAATGAGTTTACCCCTTTTTGATAGGGAAACGGTGTATAGGAGTCGAATTGCATCAAAGGGAACGGTGTATATGGTATTAAATAGGAAACTATGTATAACTGTCAAATTACATCAAAGAGAATAGTGTATG
This sequence comes from Parasteatoda lunata, assembly GCA_949128135.1. Lineage (NCBI taxonomy): Eukaryota > Metazoa > Arthropoda > Arachnida > Araneae > Theridiidae > Parasteatoda > Parasteatoda lunata. The sequence goes on from OX421971.1 coordinate 89,008,957, forward strand.
TGATATTAAATAGGAAACAATGTATACAAGTCAAGTTATAGTCAAGGGTACAATGTGTGACCCACTAAGGGTTGTCTATGTTTTTAATTTTGGAACACATATGTTTTCAAGTTATTTTTTTAAAATTAATGAAGTATTTTATAAACTTTTTGTTTTTAAGTGATTTAAAAAATACTAGTTTTTTTTATAACAAAACTGAAAGCTTGTGTTAATGTCAAAATACTAAATTATTTTGTCGAGAAATTGGTATTTTGGTGCCTTATTTTTTAACACTCGGACGGCCGGATATTCGGTATACCCAGAACGGCCATAAGCGGTCAAATTGACCGTTCCTTAAAAACAGTGATAAAAATTTAAAGTTAAGATATATTAGGATAGAAATTGTTATATAGGGTTAGAAATTGATATTTTCATGTTGTTCTCATATGAATCATAGTTTGAAATATTTAATTTTACTCATTTATTGAAAAAAAAACATATTGAGTTAGTGGTTAAATGATAAAAAATAATTGTCCTAAAATAAGATTTAATGCATTTTAACTCTTTTTAAACAGAATAAGAGGCTTTTGGGCTAATATCTATTTAATATTTAACTATGGTACAATCATTATTTAATTAGGATATATTAATAGTAATGGGAGTAATAATGAGGATACATAATAATTTACTCACAAAAGCGATCGCTCAGTCTTTTTTACAAGAAATACATACACTAATTTTTCTCACTTTTGCGGTACATGGTCCACAGATATATTTCTTGCAGTTTTCACACATATTGACTGTTTTATTACCTTTACAATTCTCTGCTACTTGACATTGTTTCCTTTTTATACCACGCATTTTGGGATCTGTTGAAATGTCCTTTTTAGGAAATATTTTGCGCATGTCAACATGTGTGTTTCTTAACTCATCTGATAATTTCAAAATAAAGTCTCTGCGACTTATGTTGATATCGATCAGTTCCTTATACAAAACCCACGCATTTATGGCTGCTAAGTCAAGAATGTTGAAAAATACATGAACTGGCCAGCGTCTTGAACAGGATTTCACAGAATATTTTCTTGCCATCTGATCTACCACATCAACACCATATTTCGTAGAGTTGTAAAATGTTATGACTTCCGGAATCTTTTTCTCTGTATTTGATGCATTCAAATTTGGATGGAGGGAGCTCAGAAGAAGGACATTTTTTCTTTTTTTGCACTGATATGAGGTTAATGTTATGCCATTTCTGTGTACTATTTTGCTGGAAAAAAGTTCATCCTTTGTTTTCTTGAAGCTTTCTGGAATTTCCTTTTTTGCTCTATTGATTTTTCCTACCAAACTAATGCTTTTCTGTTTCAAGTTTTGAGCTAAATTCAGGGAGGTAAAAAAATTGTCCGTTGTAACATTTCTCCCACTATTATAAAATGGTTCCATCAGTCTGTATACTGCATGCTCTCCAACAGTCATTGCTTCAGGACGCGTCTCATCTTTTCCAAGATATGGAAATGCATTCAAAATATATTTTGATGCCACATCTGTAGCTAACCAAAATTTAATGCCAAATTTATCTGGTTTATTTGGCATGTATTGAAGAAATTTGCATCTAACTTTAGTTGGAAACAGTTGTTCATCAATGCAGATATTTTCTCCAGGTTTATAACACGATAGGCAATTTCCAATGAATTGCTCCCAAATTTCGGAAACGAGAGCAAATTTATCAGTCACTAGACGTTGTGATCTCATTGATTTCAAATCAAATCTTAGGTATCTAAGAATTTCCTTGAATCTATTTCTTGGCATTGTTTCAGGAAAATAATTATGTCCCCATTTCTTTGACCACAAAGCATCAATAGAAAGTCCTTTTGCAAGTAGAGCACCTCGAACATAAAGCAAAGAAATAAAGGCATCTAGTTCTTCTAAAGAAACTTTCCATTTGTTATTTTTGCACCTCGCACTTTCTGCTTCTGTACACTTCTGTATATGCTTCAACATGTTTTCATTTATGAAGAGACGCCATGTGCTACTTGCAGAATTAATGTCAATATTTCTTTTCGCAAACGGTGTGGATCCTCTTTTTTCTTTCAAAACATGTTGTGCGGGCAGTCTTCTGGGAATATTTTGCTGAAGGTATTTCCAAACAGTTCCATTTTTTGTTATTTCTTCCTCAGAGTTATTTTTAGATAACATGGAATCATCCAAATTATCTCTTTTTCTTACCTAATCTTGGTTTGAAAGAACAGCATTTATTTTTCCCTTAAACTTTTTTCCGACTTTGGGCAGGCAATAATTCTTCATCGGGTTCAGAATCACTTACAGAACTTGATTGACAATAATCACTTTTATCGCCACAGTTTTCAACATCAATTGTATACAAAGAGTCTTTTTCATCATCAAAATTACATTCATCTTTCTCATTATCAAAACCATTAGCTTCAGAACCAGAATCATCTGACGAAATAGTTTGCATCATCTGCAAAATTTCTCCTTGAGTCCAACAGTTCTCCGGGACATTTTGAATCACAGAAAGAAAAATGATAAATAATAAAACAATATATAGATAAAAAAGAAAGAAAACTTTCCAGAAAATTTGCTCCCTTAGTTAGAAATAACGTATCACAACCTCAGAGCTCAAATTCAATAGTCTAAATATGATGCACGCCTTCTGAAGGATATACAAACGAATATTCCAAAAATTCGCGCATGCGCAGATTACTTTCAGACAGGTGTGACTGAAGGTCACCCTCTATCTTTCTTTATCCTCTTCACACCCCTTCATTTTAGTATAATTAATAATGCTTTAAAAACGAAAGTAACAGAAATATTTAAAACCGGTCATTTTGACCGATATTGGCCGTTTTAGGTATATTGTAAATTTACAAAAAAACTAATTAAAATAAATGAGTGAAATTTTTTGTGGATGATGTTTATTAATATTTAGGAAAAGTCAGAAAAAATCAAAGAAATCGATGAAAACTAAAAAAAATTAAACACGTTTCAAATCGTTTTGCGGTCAAAATGACCGGTCTGGCCGTTCTAGTGTTAAGTACATCTTCAAGCATTATGCTACCTTATGATGATAGAAACTAGTGAGCTTCTCATTTATTAATCTACATAAATTACTTATCTAAAAATTTTATATAGTAAGCAATTTTATCTTTTTGAAAGAAGAAGAAGAAGAATTTGTAGAAATTCTTAAGCTTAAAGTTTCATTTTCAATTCAAACAATGATATAATTTTTAACCATTTGAAAATTTGTGAATCTTTGCCATATTTTATTCTTGACAACCATCATGCAAAAGCTCTGGCAATGGATAACAAACTTTGCTAACAATCAAACAAGTCAGTTAATGAGTATATTTAAATTAAATCTAGTTGATGTAAAAAATTGTATTTCTATCTATTTTTATTTTGTTATTTTTTTGTGAATTTTGAATGCGTTATTTTTTCGGTATATTTCAGTCTGCAGTGATGTCTACGTGTTTTGCCAAATTCCATCCGAACTTGGTATTAGGAGGAACATATTCTGGTCAAATAGTGTTATGGGATAACCGTAGTAGCAAAAGGACACCTGTACAAAGGAGTCCATTATCTGCAGCTGCTCATACTGTAAGTAGTATTTGTAGGTGATTTGTTATACGTATTATCGAAATGATTTATAATTTTTTTTTATTAGACTATAAAGCTGTAAATCAAATCTTAAATTCACATACTTGACCTTCAGCAAAGAAAAAATTGATTCAGAGTATTTTTTTCCACCAAATATCTTAAACTATGTTACAAATTTGACTACTAAGTATATCTACAGATGGTGCTTCTGATAGTAAAAGATAATAAAATATTTTTTCCCTGCATGTCAGAGCCTTTCAACTGTAATCTTCTCATGGAAGGCCTTTTGCAGTCATGGAAGGCGGCATGCAGAGCCTTTCAACTGTAATCTTTTCATTTTTTTTTCTCCATAGACTTTCCCAAGTTGTTGCTGTAATTCGTGGTTACTTTGTAAACATTGTATTGTAATTTTTATACTTAGTATAACCAACTGTTGATAAACTTTGTTATTAATTTTGTGTTTTGTTTTAATTTCAGCATCCTGTTTATTGCATACAAGTAGTTGGTACTCAAAATGCCCACAACTTAGTCAGTATATCCACTGATGGTAAATTTTGCACTTGGAGTTTGGATATGCTTTCAACTCCTCAGGTGAACATATATAATATTTTATTCTATCTTTCAAAATAAGTTTCACTTTTTTACGCTATATTTCCAAATAAAATCATAAATATAAATCTAATATTTTTTCATTGAAAACCCCAATATACCCTTATACGTGTAAGTCTTAAACCAAGTATAACTTAAATACATCCATAGCTGGTACATCTTAAACCTAGGTTTTGTTCAAGAGAATTCTTCATTGAAAATTATTTACTCATTGAATATTGAAGTAGTATTTTTTTCCACGCAGCAATATTATATCAAGTTTTCTTAAATATATACCTATTATATTGTAGTTAAAATTTATATTTCTAAATGTATACAATTTTTAATTTAGTTCATAGGTTTCTTTAATTCCTAATATTCCTCCAATTTGTTATTGTACTAATAGAAATTTATTTTCTATTGGCATGGCAGCCCTTTGTGGACCTGAGCCTTCCCTAGAATCTTCCTCCATTCTGCTCTTTTCTTTGCGCTTGTTCTCCAGTTATAATTCTTAGGATTTTAAAATCCTCTTCAACACAGTCAAGCCATCTGATCTTAGGCCTATTTGTAACTCTAGTTCCCATTGGTTTGTAATTGGAGATCTTAAATGTCGAGGAAGAAGGGTCCTATCGACAGATGTGACCCGTAAGCTTTAAGCAACTTATTTTGATATATATGTCACGGCCAAAGCCCGAAGTCAGGCCACTTCGTGAATTGGCTGACCAAAGTGCGAAATAATTTAAACGATCAATTACTTCGCACTTTGGCTGGCTATTTCGCGAAGTGGCCACAATGTTCCTTCCAAAACGCGATGTGCTCATTCAAGAATGCCCGGGCAAATGTATACCGGTCAGTGGCACTTAACTAGACCTAGTATATGTTTCGGACATTTATCAAAAATCTAGTCATACTAGATCTAGTTAAGTGCCACTGCCGGGTATATATTTGCCGGTATATCCTATACTGATTTTTTTAAGGTCAAGTGCCCCTGCCCGATATGCATTTGCCTGGTACACCCTACACTGATGTTTTTTTAAGGTTCAGTGCCACTGCCCAGTATACATTTGCCCGATATACCTTACAATGATATTTTTTTAAGGTTCAGTGCCACTGCCCGGTATTTATCTTCCAATCAATCGTCAGTAAGTATTAAAATATCGAATAAATGTAATTATATCCGGTCAATTCCTGAAATCAAGATAAGATCGGACATTGGACAGCCAATTTACAGCGTTCTTGGCCAATTTGGCTGAATTCGGGATTTGGCCGTAACATATATAATGATAAAATGATAAGCTTCCTTGAATGGCTTATATAGTTCGAAATTCTGCCGTTGTCTCCATAAGCCATCCACATTTATAGCACCTAAAATTTTCTGCGGGTCTGCTTGGGATTTAGTGAAAGACTTGGTGGGATTTAGTTGATTGTCGATAGCACCTAGTGGATTTAAATATCAGTCCAAATTTTAAAATGCTTTATACCAGAGCCTTTGATTATTATGGATTTAAGTTGTGGTTAAAAATATATTTGGACCATCTACATTTTAAACTAGTTTTATTTTTTTATAAAATAAATTATTATTCTGCATTCATTAGCTTTATCTATGCATTAATTAATGAATTCATCCAAAGTTTATCAAAGTTATTAAAAAATTCATGTAGTATTTCAGATCTGACTAAACATTTCTTTTTTTATATATAAAAAGCAATATAAAAGAATTGTAATTTATTAAATATTTACTATTTATCTTCTGAATTTATATGCAGATCTTGTAATGAATTAAAAAATATAAATTAAAACTCAAGAGAGTTCTTGACTTTGTTTGATTACTAGTGTATCAATAGTCATTTCAAACACGTAATGATACATTTTTCTATATTTTAGGATACAATGGAGCTGTCCCACCAGAAGCAGTCTAGGCCAGTTTCTGTAACAAGTTTATCATTTCCATCTGGCGATTATAACAATTTTGTTGTTGGGAGTGAAGAAGGAACTATATATACCGGTGAGAGACTGTAGTAATGCTTATTGTTGAATATATTTAAATAATTATTAGTGTTTCGACTATGAGTTTCTCTTAAACCCATTATAGTCACCTTAATTTATTCAAACTTCAAAATCACAAATTTTTTGATATTAATGAAAAATTCAGAATTCCCATCTGCTTCTTCTATTCTGATAATCAAAAAAATTTATTTTTGATAAATTTGTTTTGCACCACTCCTCACTTAAACAAAATATTTTCCCAAGGAAAAAAAAGAAATTGGGAGAATCTAAACTTTGTACAACTAGTGAAAAAAGAGGGGGGGAAATTGCTATATTAGTCCATATTTCAAACTATATTTTTTAAAAAAAAAAGCATTTTTGTGCATTTTCTATAAGTTATAATATGTAGTTTTCTTATCCTGCAAACAGCGTTTTATTATTACATCCATATAATTTTGCATATTCTACATTAATTAAGAATATCCCCAGATCAATTTATAATTAAAAGGCGAAATAATTGGGAAAAAAAATTGAACAAAACTGTCTTTAGCATTTGGCATAAATTAAAGTACATATAAGCAAAGTAACTCATCGTATAAGTAAAGCATTCCCGTATAATGTTTGTGGGCCTGGAGGTTAAAGCTCCACTATTTCATTATCAACGGCATGATTGTAGCAATGTGGTCAGCGCTGTGCACAGACCGCCTCGGCATTCTGGCAGGTATCAGTAGATACCAGCCATCATTGAGGATTGAACCCTTGTTCTTTACAGTGACAGTTCAGTTCCTTAACCAGTCACGGTGGCTCACTCGTCATGTCATATGTTCAATATCATATTATCTGAACAAAATTAATTTTTAAAAATAATTTTTATCTATATGATGTTCACATACCTACCAAGTCTCCTGATTTTTAACGAAGACTCCTGTATTTTACGACTATCTGCTGTTTATCAAAATATTCTCAAATTTCTCCGTATTTGTTAAAGAAATTAAAAAAATAAATTTGGCTATGAAATATCTGCTAATGGCAAAAATACTTCTCTTATTCCTCAACGGATGATGCTTTTGCCAGTACTGTGGTATGTTGAGTGTTTATAATTTAACTAATTATAAATAATGGTTTTAATACATATTTTTAAATGTAAGTGCTTATAATATTTCCAACTTTGAATTTCTATTTTTGACTTACATAATTATGCATGATGTATCAAAACTTTACTTGTAGCCCAAAAAATGTTGCTAGTAAAATCTCTGTTATTTTATTTCTACAAGGTTGGTAGGAATGTGTTCAGTTCTTATAAGGATAGTAAACTTAGCAGTAATAGATATATTTTGTTTTTGTAGTGAATGTGTCTACTTCTCATCTAAGATGTATTTTTTCCGTCAAAAAAATTACAGGAAAGAAATATAATTTTTTTCTTGTGTGTATAATACAATGGATAACATATTTTGCTGCTTATCTATTAATAATTTACTTTATAATGTTTATCAATAATTACTGAATAGATTTAAAAGAATTATCAATTTTTTTTGGCCTGTAGTGATTTTAAAGTGTATCAATATTATTGTAAAATTAAGTTGAATTACGGTTGTTAAAATCCACACTAAGAATTTGAAAAATTGTTACTTTTCTTACTTCAGTTTGTGCATTGTATCTAAAATGAGTATCGCTTTTGTATTAAAATAAATCTGTAGGGAAAGTTTTCTAAGTTTTTATTTAAACTTTTTAAGTAACCTTCAAAAAAATTACATTCCCATAGAACTTGAAATATTTTTGATTTTCCTCAAATTTACTGGGAAAAAAAGAAAAGAAAATCTAGAAAAAACAGCAACATTCTGAAATCAAGGATAGCTTGAATTATCCATAATCAGATTAGAATGAATCAAATTCCATTGTACTAGATAGAATTTTGATTTTGAAGTATTCTTTTTTATAATGCAAATTTCTGTTCCTTATTTTAGCATCTAGACATGGGAGCAAGGCTGGTATTCATGAACTCTATGAAGGACATCAAGGTCCTATAACTGGCATCAGTTCTCACAGTGCTCAGGGACATATTGATTTTTCCCATTTATTTTTATCTTCTTCCATGGATTGGACTGTAAAGCTCTGGAGTTTAAAAGTATGTAATATTTTTAAGGTTATGTTATGAAACAATTGTTTATAATCAGAAATTATTTTTGGCTGGATAAATTTTTAAATTTATTCGAAAACATACTTAGAAACAAACTAATCTACTGAGCATTCTTTTATATTTGTGTCAATATCGTAACTAGTTTCATAGAATTTCCTATTCCCATCAAAATTAATAATTAATTTCAATGCTAATTTATAAAATAAAAGATGTCAAAGGTTGTCCTTTGGCCCAAAAGGGTTATACACTATCTGGCTTAAAGGTATCCTGACTCCCAATGGTACAGGCTCAGAAAGTTCTGATATGGGGGTGTTTTTTTCGGCTATGGCTGGAAACATTAACTATGAGTTGTGTGTGAACATTCTGGGCAATGCTGCTTCCCCAACTCTATGATAATATGTCAAGGGTAGACTCATTTTTCTTCTAACAGGACAACTGCTCCACTCACTCACTGAAACTTGAGCAGCCATGGTTTGATGGGCCTTTTTAAAGTTCCCATCCCAAATCCCATTGCACATCCACGGGACAAAATAAAATATAAATATTTTTTTAAAAAAAAAAATTTTTTTTAAATATTTATTTTTTAGCATGCTTTGTGTATTGAAAACAATACACAATATTAAATTATATTGACATTAGCGAAATACAAGTAAAACATGAAGCACGAGACAAGTGGGGTATTAAAAAGAAAGATAAGCAATATCATTGAAAAATTGGAAAGCCGTCAGTGGCAAGCAAAGTATGAAGTCTGGTGGCTATTGTAGTCCACTAGTGATAATATGTTAAAAAAAAGCTTGTATCTGTGCGAGTCCAGTTGAGGGCAGAATAAAACATGTTCAACGCATAACAAACATAATTCTTTGGTCACAGGTGCAAAAAGTAGGATCTATATGCCTAAATCTGCGAAGATAGTCATTAGTTCTGTCTTGCACTGATGGGAATTTTTTTTATTTTTAACATTACCGATGTGTAGAGTTTCAGTCACTTTGCCACAATGCTATGGTTTTTTGATAAATTTTACGTTTTATCAAAAATTTTGGGATTTTATTAAAACTGATAGCGAGGTTTGATTCAGCTGCAGAAATCTAGATTGTGTAGTCAGCCAAATCCACTGCTCTTTCTGCTAGCATTTAGATGCCTTATAGCCACCAATCAAAAAATTTTGATGACTTAATCTAGACTGGTACACCCTACTATCAATGCAAAAGGAGGATCAACATCATATTAATATGTACATGCATGCTCTCCTAGTCCGTCCCACTTTATATATGGTTATTTTTGACCAGATAGTGTATTTGTAAATTTTGGAAAATTGATGCTTCAAAATTTCAATGCGATTTCATGTCGAAGTTTTACTATTTAGATTAGTATTCATTTTTGATAGTGTGCCTATAACTTCTAAAACCATTATCTCAAAAACATGTTTGAAAGTAAATGATAACAATTTCTCAGCCTCTATGCATCCTGTTCATCCCTTTTTTTTCTTTTCGTAATTCAGCATTTAGTTTTAATCCTCAATTTGATTTAGATTTTCCACAGCTGATCAAAGAACAACTTTAAGAGTGAAAAATTTGTATGCAAAGTTTGCAGGGTTGCCATTCAGTGAATAATTATTTTTTTCTAATCAAACAATTAAATGATAGTTCTTATTATTCATGTAATACCATTGGAATTACTGTATTTAGATCATTTTGTTTTTGGCACTAGGAGTTATAATCCAATTTTAAATTACTTATCAGGAAACAATTGGATCTATGATTTTTTGATAGAAATGATTCCATATAACACATTAATTTTAAAAATTTGTTTTATAATTTTTTTAATAATTTTTTTTAACTGTCAATAAGTTAGGTACAATATCATTAAATTCTTATTTTAAACTGTCCTAATTTATTTAAAAGAAATTGACAAATTTATCCCACTCCAAATCAAAAAAGTACTATTAATTGAAGATAGACTTAATGTGTCTTTGAATTATATTATCTCTTGTTGAATTATTGTGTCTAAATTGCATTGCTAGTTATTAAACATGACGTAATAAAGTTTTTCTGGTTATCTTTCAGGATAGTAAACCTCTTTATTCCTTTGAAGATAATGGTGATTATGTGTGTGATGTTGCATGGTCACCAGTACATCCTTCTGTTTTTGCTTGTGTTGATGGAATGGGCAGGTTAGACGTCTGGAACCTCAATAATGACACTGAGGTATGTAGGCACATGAGTTTTTCAAATTTTTTCTAAATCAGAGGTTTTTTTTTGTATTTGTTTTTTATATGCTTCATATTTTATTAAGGAAATTACACTTCCTGTGGGCTCCAGAATTGGAATTGTATTTTTGTAGTGGTAGACACACTACAGTACTCCCCCACCAGAATTTTATCTGTGATAGAATTCGATAAATGGATACCACTAGTTGATTCCTTGCTGTTTTGCGAGAAACCGGGAGAGCTGTATTAAGATCACTGTACTCCCAAATGCTGATTGGGAGAGCTGTATTAAGTTCATGGACTTGGTAACTCTTGTGTTGCCGTTAGCAGTCTAGTGTATACAGGCCAAAGTTGTGTGTAATCGAGACTGAGTAACAACAGCGCGAGGTGGATATTGTTGGTTGGTTCTAATGCCATTTGCCACACGGGCAAGCCTGCTTGGTGAAACCAAGCAAATTTAAGGCAGAGTGTGCGATTCTTGTTTTTCAGTGGTGCCATCTATGGCCAAGAATTCAACTTCTGCCGCATCATACGTCACACCTGTTTATAAGGCGGACCCATTCATTCATACATCCATTCATTCATCAACAGATCGTAATTTTGACCTGTATCAGAAAACAATCGATCTCCAATCCAGTACCCCCAGAGATGTTGATTTGTTATGGGAACATGGAGGACTTTGCCACTCGACAGAATTTTAACGTGCATCAGTCACCAACTACACAGGGAGTCGTCGGCCAGCAAGGTTCGAATTCTCGGACATGGGCCCAGCGCCCTACCAACCAGGCTATCCCGGCCTGGTGGATATTGTAACATTCACAAGTAGCAAGTCAACTGTTCAATGTGGACTATCCATCAAAATGGGATTTTCTGTCAAGGTAGGCATGTTCACATCTCCTCCTAAGTTTACTAATGTGGGGGGAGAAGTTATCGACCCTGCCAACCTTCATCTGTGAAAAGGTACCCCAACAGAGAATCGAGTTAACAGGTCTTATATACTAGAGAATTGGAATTGTATTTTGTAGTGGTAGACACATTACATCTCCCTCAGTTACATTTTAAGAGTTTTTATTTTTACTTTCTTAGATTTTTAAAAACTAAGATTATTAAAGTTAAACTGAAGTTTTCAATTTAAAATTAACACCATTTATCCATTTTGGGAGGTCATACAGAACCTGTATTAGTAAACAAGGTACCATTGCTGTCAATAATAGTTTCGCTATTTTTCATTCCTCTGAAAACAGATAAGTATCAAATCATTAGAGCTTTTCACATAATTAAGTTATGGTAACCAAACAATTGTGTTTCTTTATTATCTGTTTGGTGCAGAATGTCCTTTTATAGATATTCTGCCATTAAATTCTCCATTCATTTAAATTCACAGGTAACACAATATTTTTTTCACCTGAATATCATGGACAAAAAAATTCTGATAAAGATTGTGTTGGGAAACAGTCTTCTACTTTTGTCCTCTTTTGTTTTATCTATCTCTGTGCATATGGTAACTTTAATCAGCTGTTTTTTACCATTTCTTCTTATTTCCCTGTTAATTCAATTTTTGTGAATTTTTAAAGATTATTTTATATTTAGGCTTTCCAAATTCAGTTCTGATTAAATAAGCAATACAAAGTATTTCAGCATAATTTTTCTAAATGAAATTTTTTTTATAAAAGTTTATTATAATCTAGCTTCTATAGCGTAAATTTATTCACCTGTTGGATTTGTTCTATATTACATTTGTATTCTTACCCCCCATAATGTCTGCAAATTATTTCTTTCAAATATTTAATTGAATGCTTCAATTATTTTCCCATTCCATAATGTTACAGTTACAAATAAAATACAGTATAGAATGTAAATATAAAAAGTGTATGCTTTCATATATATATATATATATTTTTTTTGTCTGAAAAGTTAAGTTCAAAAGCGTGAAGTTTGATAATGTTATAGCTTAGAAATTGAAAGATGATATAGAATTGCAAATATTAGAATTTTAAACTTTATTTTTAGGTTGAGGGAGTGATTTTCAAAATAATTGGCTTTTGTAGAAAAATGTGAAGTAAATTTGATAACATGAATTAGGGAGCTTTCAAACATATAATTTAAAAGATGTATAAATTAGTTAGCTACACATTTAATTAATGTTTGTTTATTATTGAATTATGAATATTATTTTATTGCATTCATTGAAAATATTTATTTATTGTAAATAGCTTCCAATAGTGAGTACTGTTGTAGATGGCAATCCAGCTTTAAATAGAGTTGTGTGGACTCCATCTGGTCATCAGCTTGCAGTTGGTGATGATTTTGGAAAAGTTTATGTGTATGACGTTGGAGAAGTAAGATTGCAATATTTATATTAAAATGCCTCTTAATAGAAATGTCATTAATAAGACTAATAATAAATCTTTGGAAATATTGATAAAAAGAATGTTTAGAGCAATTCTTATTGAATATAGATTTCAGAATATATTTGTTAAGATCTGTAGCACAATAAACAATGTTTGATTATTTTATTTTTAGTGGTATATTTATTGTTTCAGAAATTAGATAATATGAAATCAATATATGTTAAATTGGTGTGTTTACCTTGCTGAAAAGGGAGTATCAAATATATTTTGAATGTTTTTTTTTTTTTTTTTTTACTTAATAATGTTCTTTTTAATACCTATCTTATTTTACTTATCATTTTTCAATTGGTGTCTTTTTTATTCTCAAACGTTATTTTTTTTAATTTCTAAAAAACCATTTCTTTTTTCCATGTAAATAACAACAAAAATATGTTTCTCGGTTTTGCCCTTGCGTTTATAGATGTATATTTGTTGATTTTTTTTTTCCTTTCCCATTTCCTTTGACGATTGTTTATTTTTCTTGTTATTATAAGTAATTTGTATTGGTATTTTTTTCTTTTTTATTGGTATCTGTAATTGTTCTTTTTTTTTTCCGTTTGTACTAGCAATTGTTTTTTTTATTGTTTTCATTTTACAAACAATATCTATATATTTTTTTAATTTTAAAAAACTATAGTTTTTTTTTAATATATATTTTTACCAAAAATTGTTTTGATCTATTTCGTTTATACCCACAGTTGTTTTCAATTTATAACAATATTTTTTTGTTTTCTATTTTTAATAACAATTAAAGATCAAGGGGGACAAACAGTTTATGTCCATGAAAGCTGATGCTAGGAAAAAATCAAAATTCAAGGCTGGCATAAACCTTTTTTCTCAAGAACAGCTCTCTACCCTTCACGAAAGTATTGGTAAAGTTAGGCTAGTTAATATCTTCACGAAAGTATTGTTGAAATTAGGCTAGCAATAGTATTAACAACAAAACTGGAGCTTCAACACAGCAGGCCTGAAAACGCGAACATGGCGGCCAAAAACAACGCTAACTAGAACATTTAAAAAAAAAAAAAAAAACATGAAAGACAGATAAACCAGCCGAATAGAAATCTGGTAACACACTGGCAGAAAACAACCCATTTATTAGATTAAAGTTAGTGAGAAAAGGGTGAAATGGACAGTCAGGACTAAATAGAGCCCTAACTGCAAGAAAGGAAATCCTGTCGGAAAAGGAGTGGGGGGGATTAAGCAAGAAGAAGGTAACAAAAATTCAACATGAAGAGGGAAAAGAAGGAAAAAAGAAAATGTTTTATGCTTGCGGAAAATTATAAAGAAATCAGTGGTCTAAAGTAGCATAAAAGGCGCAAACGTCCTAGAAACCAATGGAAAATTAACACAAAAAGTGTGATTACTAATATCTAAGAAAGAACAATAAATAAAGACAACAAGAAATTTATACTTAAACTCAAAAACAATATAAAATGTGACACTTAGAAATCTTCAAAATGCTACTGGTGACGTTCCAATTGTCATTTTTGTGGAAAATTGACATAAGTCATTCTTCCCCCTTGATCTTAAATTGTTTTGTTCTTTTCCATTTTGAGAAAGAATTGTTTTTCTATTGTTCTATCCCTCTCCCCATTTTCACTGAGGATTTTGTTTTCTTTTCCCTTTACACCAATTATTTTTTTTTCTTTTTCATTTGTTAATTTGAATCCTAATATCTTTCTTTTCAGCTTTGTTTTTAAATTGTATGCATTGTAAAACATTTTGAAATATAATGAAACCTCCAGTAAAGACCACCTCTGTTGAGCGACTTCCTCTATTTACGACTAGTTTTAGGAAACGTGAAATTTTTTCCATAGGCTTTGAGTGGAAGAAAACTTTTAGAAAAGACCATCAAAACCTCTCCCAGTGACCGGGCAAACCTCTGCTTCAAATGCAGTAAATTTCAAATAAGGAAATGCGAAAAAATATCGAAACAATATTGGTTAAACAAATAAATAGATTTAAATGTATTGAAAATATTTGTGAGTGACTCTTATTTGGAGAGCTCTTTTTGATGATTTCTGAAAGAGACTGACAACCTTATGTTACAGTCAGAGTGCACTAAAGACAATGCTATCAATGATTTAGCTTTAGAGTTATAAGTTTCAATTAAAAAAAAAAAAGTTATTTTAGAAAAAATTTTGCATTTTAAACAAACAAACTTTTTCTCATTTTTTTAAGTGAACTAATTTTTATAATATAAAATTAAATCCAAACTAAAACAAAAAACATAATTATTTATTCATTTAAAATAGTTCTATCATTCATAATTGGTAATTTTAAGCATAATCATATCAATAGGGGTCATTTTTATTGACGCTATATGATATTTATCGAGTCAGCTTTCCTGAGGCCAACACTAGTAAAATTTCCACACCAAGAAAAAGACTGAATAAAATTAAAATCATGTACCTTCAATAAAATTTTAAAGTCATGGAAATAACCCCTAAGAATGACCAACCTCCATGAATGACCATTTTACTGTGGATTAGAGAGTGGTTGCTCCGAGAGAGGTTTCACTGTTATAAAATTTGTATGATGCATCATAGTTTCAAATATGGCTAGGAATTTAAACTATTTGGTGATTTCCCTGAAATGTTTGCTTTTATTTCAAATTTTAAGGCTGCATCATTAATTTTTATTTCAGAACCTGGCATCTCCAAAAAATGATGAATGGTCAAGATTCGTAAACACATTGCAAGAATTAGAAAACAACAAAGCTGATCAAGAATTAGATAACCTAAATAATCTTACATCTAGTAATTCATACATGCTTCCTATTCGCTAAAAATATCTAAATTGTATTTAAAAAGGATCAAAATAGTTATGAAAGATTTTTTTTTTAAATCTTTTGAAATTTTTTTATTTCTATGGATGCTAAGTATTCATTCGATATTGAATGGAATTTTCCCTTTATACACCATCTCCTTATCACATAGCATAAAAAAAAAACTCTTTATTATGTAAAAAGGAAGCCATGTCCAATGGCGAAAAATTAGTGGGTTAAAATTATAAAACTACGTTTTTGGGTGATACCATTTTTAAAACAAATAATAACATTTTTATATAAAATGTAAGAAATCTATATTAAAATAATTCAGTGTTTGTTGGTTTTAAATAAATTCTTAATTTAAATAATTTTTAAGCTTTGTTTCCAATACCAATTTTTAGTATTTCAGTTGTATTTTTATTTTATTTTTTTGGTTATGTCACACTGATTTGGAGGTTTCTAATTATGTTATATCTTAAGTTTAACAAGTATACTTATGTGCCATATGAGTTTTTTCTCCCTTTATACATTAAATTATCAACATACTTTTTTTTCCACTTATAACTCTTAAACTCTAAAACTGAGATTGTATATGATAATGTATTTTTTATTTTATGTTCAAAGAAAAACCACTTTTATGGTTACCTTGTATAATAACTGTGAAATGTTTCATAGAAGGTATTAAACAATTTGGAAGAATATGGTTGTATTGAAATGAATAGTCATCATTATAAATAAAAAATACTTTTCACAGTTCTCTCTTCATATATTTTATTTCATACGTCATTATATTAATTTAAGTACAAAACTGCAGCCAATATAAAAATTTTGAAGCACTAGCTATGATTGAAAAAGTTCGATTTTAACCGCTGTACTAACATTAAATAGTAACTCATTGTCAAAATGTATTTCTTAGTAGTTTAATTTTTTCTGAAAGCTAGTCTAATGAACCAGAGAGAAACCAAACTTCTTGTGCTAAATTTTTTATTTCAAATCATTTCCATGCAATATTATGTTTATATTGTTTTGTCTTTACCATAAGCAAAACACTCTTTTTCAATTGCTCTATGATTTTGTACAAATTTATTAATTCCTGCTTTTATCAACATGAAATTATAATCTATAGTTTGCAAATGAATCTAAATAAAATCTTGAAACTTCTTGGTTTTTGTGTTTTGTTGTATTTATTGTTCTCCATACATAAGTTTTGTTTCATATGAGAAAGTACTTTAAGCCTTATGAATATCCATGTCCATACAATACTTGTTGTAGCATTATAAAATGCTTTCCTGAATATTTTATAGAAGTGTTAGTTTTTTTTTTTCTGAATTTATCTAGATTTTATCTAGATATTTTGCAAATTTTTTATTTATTTATTATTTTTTTATGCTTAAAATGAATTTCCAAACTAAAGACGTATTATTTGAAAAGAAATAAGTCACAAAAGGTTTATCTAGGTTTATCTCACAGTTGTAAAAAATGCCATCATAGGTTTGTTTCCATCTGTTGATTTATATCATTGAGTCAAGATTTTCAGTTTTGGAACATTAAAAATGACCTGCATTACTCATTTTCTGCCCTACTCTAAGCATCACTCATTGGTATTGCTTATGATTAGTAACTAATAACACACTGGTTTTCTGCTATACTAATACATTTGCTTATATAGTTTGTACCATAAAAAGGAACTAAATTTTATCAAAATTAACTATGTTTTGTAACACTTTGAAACATCTCAAGCAAAAATACATTTGAAAAAATATAGAAAACTACCTGCCTATGGTGACCTGCTGGTCAGCCCACACGAACTCAACACTTTGTGGCTATACACTTGTACCTGTTGCCTTCAGCAGCTTTGCTCTGTTTGTTATCGTTATGTATTATTATTTCTGAAAGTTATGTTTTGAGATATACTTCATCTTTGTGTTCTAATTGCAAATCAGAGGGTTAGAAATCTCTCTTGGACTTTCCTACTGCAGCCAGTTAATTTATTTTGCTGAACAAATTTGATTATTTTCCTGTTATTTATTTAGCTGAACAAAAGTCATCAGTTTAAAACACACACATATATATAACACATAAAATAATTTTTTTCCATTAAAAAATAAATTTCATTTTGGTTATTATTAGTTTGCCTATACAGGATAGCCACAAAACAGGGAAAGATCAAAATATTCTATTGAAGACGAAAAAAATTCGGGAAATTTCGGAGGATTTAATTAAAATATCCGAAGAATCGGGGGGAAAGGAATTAGTTTGAAGTAATATCCATTTTTTTTTTCTAGATGAATTAGAATACAATCTGAAAAATATTTTCTAATGCTCAATTTTTGTTCAATTTGCATCAAATAATAGATAATTTAGTTCAATTTGTATCAATTAATAAATACTAAATATGTTTTTTTACCTTATTAATGCATTTAAATTACATAATAATAAAATTTTATAAAAAAAATTAAATTTTATATAAAAAAAAACTTTTTCTTATATGAAAATAAATTTTATTAAACTTTTTATAAAAAAGTTATTTTATATTTTACGGGCATGAATACAACAGAAAAATTTTGCAATTGGTTACAAAAATCAAAGAAATTAGCCAAGGTAATATATATATTTTTTAATGTTTGTGGCCACCTTGTTAATACCATCTCCCATTTTGATGCCTACCTGAAAATGCTCGCATCTCTGAACATTTTATCTTTATGCTTCAAGTGAAAACTTTTTGTTCTTTTCCACTTCATTCTACGATTTTGAAACCATACTTTTACCTGGAAAAAAATATATTTGATAAGAAGCTATCAAATTAATGTTTACTAATATTCAAAGTATGTATATTTATTGGAACTTAGATTAAAGAACTTGCTTAGTAGAAAGAAAAAAAAAAAAAACATTTTGGACTTTAAGCAGTATTTTTTCAAGGACCAGACACAGACCTTACCTTATTGAGAGCTCTCCTATTCTTGTGATTGTCTGAATTTGATCACTCATTATTTAAGAAAACTATTATTATATAATTTATTGTGTCAGCTCTACTGCCACTAATTAAAAAATATATTTCATTATGGAAATAATTATTAGAGAAAAGCGGGAATTCCTAACCTAAAGAGCTCAAGAAGTGATCTTTAACCCTCATCTTGAATTTACAGAGGCTTTTTAGACAAGTGATAGTTTCCTCCTGTCTTTTATTTTTTTCTTACACTGAATAAAATGAGACCAAAATGTTGTAGATAAGACCAATAGTTTCAAAATTATAAGTAACTTAATAAGTGTAGTATGAAAAAAAAATTTTTTTTTTCTTATAACTATTTACACATCTGATATCTCTATCTATTCAACTGAAGAATTGTTTCCTATGTATTTTATACTGATTCGAATGAAACTAAAACTAAAGTCAATAGATTAAAAGTTATAAAAAATTTTATGTATAAAAAGTATAATTTTCTACTTATGCCGTTTTTATGCGTCTGACATTGCTATTTAATAAGCGAAATACTGTTTTGTATGCATTATTGTACTGTATTGTTTAATCGGAAAACCAAGTTGATAATTAAAACCAAAGTTGATAAGTCTAATGGTGCAGTCTATGTGTATAATTTATGCTAATTCAAATAAATATAAAAGCAAGACTATAAAACCAATAGTTTAAAAGTTATAAGAGTTTTGCGAAACTAAAAGTGTAATTTTAACTTGAGTGTATAAACGCATAAAATTTTAAAGAAGTTTTAGATTTAAAAGTAGGTTTCTCCGGAGCTATTTTACCTATTTTGTTCAAATTTTGTGATCTGCCATATAAAATAACATTCTTTAAAATGATGTAAAAATTGTGATTTCTTACAATTCAAAAAAATTTTCGACTATTATTAAATAAAATAATAAATAATTATTAAAATTATTTTTTGCACGGAATTTTCTTTGAGTATATGAATTTTATAATTCTGTGCAAAAATGTTTTGATCGACTTAAAAAAAATTATGGAGATATACCTAACTATTGGAACCATTTTTCCCAAATTACGACTACCCTTTTATTTTTAGGATCAAATGCGTCGAATAAGGTATGCTTATTCAGAGAAAGTACGTCTTTTTGTCTGTTTTCTTAACTTAGCATATCGTTTGCTCTAACTAATTAGCATATTTCAGATCACCCCTTCAAATTATTAGAATTGACTTCTAGTACGTGAAGATCCATTAGATCAAAAGTTATTCTAGATGATTAAATTTTTTCTTTCTTTCTTGTATACTCTGCAATATTGCACAAGTTTTTTACTACGCTATCAGTAATATCTGTAAAAAATTTCTTTGATTTCTGATAATTCCTTCATAGTGTTGCAATTTTCACAAATATTAGTCTAGCGAACCGTGATGGCTCAGGAGGATAGAACGTTCGTCTTCCGATGAGGTGGCCCGAGCTCGAATCCCAGCGACAGCGGGTCGATACGAATTCCGCATCCCGCTTGCACCGACCCCAGTGCTGACGTAAAATATTCTCACTGGTAAGTAGACAGATCATGGGTGCGAGTCCTTTTGCCGTGAGGTAAACCGTTGCAGGTTTTATTGGTTTTCCTCTCCATGTAACGCAAATGAAAGTTAGTTCCATCAAAAAGTCCTTCACGAAGGCGAATTTCTCCCAATACTTATCCAGGAGTTTCCTTGTCTTCTGGATTGGAATCAAAATTACAAGAGCATTGATAGTCTTGTTCGCGAGATTAATAATGAGCACTTTCATATATTTTCATTGATATGCAATAAAACAAATTATCAAGTAATGTAAAAATTTCACTTGAGCATGCATTTTGATAACTAACGTTCCTCACAGGACATGTTAAAATTGTAAAATACGAATCCTGCTTTACATCGACTGATGCTGGAATATTTTTAAAAAGAGAAAAAAAAGCAACTAAAATTATTTACTTGTCTCTCTGTCAAATCTAGAGCTACAGCTATTTCATATCTCCTTAGCCTAGTGAGATAATTATGGTGAGCAAATTCTTCTTCTAATTCTTGGATTTGACTCTTGCTAAAAGCAGTTCTTTCTTTTCTAGGTTTGTTAAGATCCTCACCTTCAGAATCTGCAAAAAAAAGGTAACAGATTAAATTATTATTATTTTTTTTTAATTGTTTTGTTATAGTTGTTAGTTCAGTGATTCTCAACCACTGTGCCGCCAAATTCTTAAAATGTGCCGCCAAATTTTAGAAATGTATGTAGTAAAAATTATAATAGTTTTTTTATTACGAGTAAAGTTTCAATTAAGGAAAAGTACTTATATATATAACTGAATATTGTAACGAAGTTTGAGTCAGTCCCAAAAGATTTTAATAAAACTATTCATAGAATTGTTACTGACCATTTGACAGCATTAGAGGAGAGAATTATTCATTATTTCCCAAATTTAGATATATAAAAAATTGATTGGGTTCGTAATCCATTTGTGATAAAGAATACTTCTGTATTTGAATTAACTTTGAATGAAGAGTAAGAATTTCGCTTCCTAACAATCAAGATTTAATTTTAAAATATTCGGAAAAATCAATTAAATAATTTTGGATTAACATTAGATGCGATTATCCCATGATAGCGAAAAAAGCTTTAAAAATATTTTTACAGTTTTCCACATATTATCTGTGTGGATTCGAATTTTCAGTATTAAGCAACATAAAAACGAAAAAAAAGATCGAGACTGTTAAATGTAGAAGACGATATGAGAGTAGCATTGTCATTTTTATGACCAAATATAAATGAAATTATCAAAAAACATCGAATTTCTCATTAAAAGTATTCTTATTATTCATTTGCAATTAATCCCTTAATGAACATAGTGTTTTTATAATAAATAATAGTGTTTTTGTAGTACATATTATATTATTTTATTTTGCATTACAAATTATTATCATAAACTATTTTACACAGTGTATTATAGGTAAGTAAACAACTCTTAAACTTATCTTTTTCTTTGTGTGCCGCCAAATTTTGAAATCGTTAAAAGTGTGCCGCGACAAAAAAAGGTTGAGAATCACTGTGTTAGTTAAAGCTTTATATACTTATAAGTCCCACAAATATTATTTCCATAAGTATTAAAGCGGAACAAAATATCCCATCGGAACTTCTCTCTGTTCCTGTAATATGGCTTTTCATCCTTACAAGTTGACAACACACCGATTATTTAAATTTGAACTTCAACTACACAGCTCTTTCGTTATTGATATTTCGTTCGAGAACGTCATTTTATAATAACTTAACTTCATTCTTCAATTCTCAGCTTCTTCTCTGGATCACTTTGGCAAGTAAGTCTTTCATATTCTTCTTATCGATTTATTAAAATTTTCAACGAGTTATAAAACAAAGTATTAAATGTGTAATTTTAATTAAAATTTTATAATGTGGTGTTTGCCCTAAAATGAATATTTTCTAAAAAATTTGAAAATAATATTAAATATTAAAAAAATAATCGTTAAAGCTTAAAAATAGACATTATTTAATGGGACAAAAATGTTTAGCTTATTTTTGATGATTTTTAAATTTGGTAAATAAAGAGTTAAGAGGAAACGTTTAGCATACATCTTGCTGTTACACTCCTATGTTAGTCATAAGAAGTAATAAAATTATGCGAGAAAAAATTTAGTGGTAAAAAGCCGTACCAATTTTTAAATGGATAAAAAAAATAAATAAAAAAAAAAAGACGTTGAAAGCAATAAAATTGACACTTAACATTATCAGACACACCTAATATGTCTCTTGAAAAATAGTTTAAAGTAGATTTCCAGCAAAAAAGTATTTCTACTTTTACCTCTGATTCAATAAAAATAAATAAACAAACAAAAAATATTAATTATTAAAAATTGAAAACTATTAAAATTACATTGAATTGAAAATTATATTAAATTGAATTATACATATTTTTGATAGAAACATCTTGGGAATTAATGGCTCGATTTCAAGACATTTCTTTATTCGGTAATTGATTATAGCTCAGAAATATTAATGTGAGTTTCAATTGCTTCTATTTTGTCAATCATTTACAAATATTTTTATTAAGTAAAATTTTTGAAAAAATATTTTTTTAAGTAAACAAGAGAAGAAAAAAAAAATGGCCTTGTAATATTTTAACTACGAACATCTGAACATCAAATGTAACGAAATGGAAACATAACTTCTAAAATATTTTCCAAGAGATACTTTTTCAATTGTAAATGTAAATTTAACATAAATGTAAATTTAACAGCAGAAAAAAAAATCTCTTTTTTTTTAAATGGAGAATTCTGAACTCTCGAAAAACACACGTACGTAATAATTGAACATTAGCAAAGTAATCAGAGTGGTTTTTAATTTTTAATAAAGTATTTGTAATTAAAACAAATATTTAAAAAATGTAAGCACTTTTAGCACCAGATACTATTGCAATGAAATAAGTATATTGCCATAATTACGAAAAAGCAGCTGACCCATGATTCAGATGTGTTATGTACTGAAGCGGCCCACATTATGAAAGTGTTTGTTTTGGAATTGTCCCTAAAATCAATTTTTTTTTTCATTAATGAATTCCATAACGATTTTTTCCCACTACGTGTTCCGTGATGATATCAGCCTTTATAATATATTTTTAAACTTATTGATAAAAGTGAAGTAAAAAAAGTATCCACAATTAAGGTCACAAATTATTTAAGCGAGCAAAAGTAAATAAATTAAATAATAATAATAATAATTCGAATAAAAAGTAAAATGAAAAATACCAAAACCTGTCTGTTTTTTTAAGGAAAGTTATTTTTAAAATTTTGCGCAACATACACTATATTTCGGTAGAATAATTGTTAACCCAAAATTTTTTCTGAAGAACCGGATTACCTTAAAATGTAATTAATGCAATGCATTGTAATTAATGTGAGATAAAAAGAGGTATGCAAGTAAAATAAAGTAAAGTAAGATAAAGAATACAACTTTTTAAGAAAACGAAGCTACAAATGACGTTGTGTGAAATTGTTCTTTAGTTTTCAACTTTAGTTATTGAATGGGGAAAAAAAAAAAAAAAAACTTTGAATACAGAACACGTGATTCCATGCTTTTAGAATTTAGTGTTTTCCTGATTCGTGAAATTAAGGCATCTAAGACAACTTTTGAGTGGCCAATTGTTTTTCATTTATAGATTGTAAGTTAAGTAAACTTTGAAAATTCCTGCAAACGTTTTTTTTAAAGTGAGAGAAAAGAACACAGAATTTTTAACAATTGGGGGCGACAGCTTTAAGCTAATTAAAATCTCACCTGCGTAAAAATGATTTTCCAAAGACGCTTTCTCCGTTTCCTCCTTTTGACTTGCATATTGTGATTCACTATTATTTATATATTCAAGTTCTTTCATTGTATCTAGAGGCGAAGACGTATCTCGCAAATTGACGTTGAAATTCCTCGAGTTGAATTCACTATTTTCCTCTTTGCACTTAAATTCTGTGTTTGAATTCAATTTAAAAGTGGACATATCAACCGGTAAATAGTTTTCAAAAGCACTGTTATCGGCAACTAAATTTTTATTTATTGTTTTGTCGTCTGGAAATAATGAATAAAATGAACTGTCTTGAAATGAAGTATCAGTTTCTGAAGTTTTACTAAGCCTCTTTGGCAACGAAACATGGTAGTTGGTGGTTTGTTCGAAATTGGAATTGGTGATCTGGTTTATAGTTATTTCCGGTAAAATGAAATTATCAGGTGCCATCGTTTTTGTTCTAAGAGGTGAACAAGATTTAGGTATTGTCTTTTCCTTATTTAAATAGTCGAGTGTATGAACTCCAGCGTCATTAGCTGTCGCTAATGTTAAGTCTATCAAACCACATTCATCTAACTGAGATTCTGATGATGTCTCGAATTCGGGGTTAAACCAGTCTCCTGATGTACTGGATGATTCTTCTAGGTCTGTAAAGTCGATGAAATCTGTAGAGGCAAGAAATGAAGAGTCGAGAATATCGACTGATTCGTTATAGTTCTGAAAAAATAAGTCTGTCTGATGCGTTGAAGGTAGTGTGAAAGGTGAGACATTTTCAAAGAAATTCTTGGTGGATTTTTCAGTGTAATTGCTAAAGTTGATAAATGGAGGAATTTTCTCCATCTGAAATGTGCATATGCTCCTCAAAAACTGGAAAAAAGAAAATAAATGTACACTTATAATAGTCAAAAATATTCCAAAATGAATATCGGAAGATTTATTTCTGTTTTTTTGTATAAGAACTCCGTGTTATTGTAATTGGAATAGTTCTAAATATTAAAAGTAATAAGCATTTATAAGAATAAATACAAACGTTTCGTCCAGAAATAGTTACTTTTAATAAGATTTTTTCTAAACTAAAATTATTTTCGTTATTTAAATAACTTGTTTACTTGATTACATTTCAATTTAAAAAAATGAAGATTTTATTTCTTTTGCTGATAAGGAGATTTTACAAATTTGATAAAGGAATGACCAAAAGTGTTGTCTTCATAATCTACAGGATAGGTGGAAAAAAGCACCGGTAAAAAGAGCACTTGAAAAAAGCACACAGAAAAAAGCAATACAAAATCACTTAATATATTATTACTAAATTACATTAATTTTGTTTATCTTCTTCTATACTTTCATAAAAAATTTCAATTAGTGCTTGTAAAATGAAAAATTTATAAGAAACTAATGTTTTTTAACACATTTTAAAAAAATAATTATTTGTAAAATTTTATTTCCTTTTTTCTGCAAATTGGGTATTTCCGAAGTGCTATAATTGCTTCTCATCACACATTTAATATTAATTTTAAAAGTTTAGTTTATAAAATAGAAATCTAACTCCACTTAAGTAATAAAAAAATAGTTTTTTCCTAAAATATTTAAAATACAGTTGTTATTGTTTAGGCACTTTCCTTTTCTTAGAGTTCTTTCTTTTATATGGACTGTTCTTTCAGTGCTTTTCTCCGGTGTATTTTTTCTAGTGCTCTTTTTCTAGTGCCTTTTTCCGTGCTTTGATAAAAAGGTTGCCCTTCAATGAACGCTCATATAATTTAGAATCTTTGTAATAAAAAAAAAGAAAAAAATAATCACTTTAAAGGTCTCATATTAATATTTAAGTGACAAAAAATTCAAAACGTAATCAAACTTTGGCGAATGATAATACAATTCAATCACAGCAAAGGAAGGGTTTAAAATATCAAAAACCAGTCTATTTTAGTTTAAAAAGAGTTCACTTTTCGTGAAAAACCACCTTTCCGCTTCGTTCTTAAGTAGACAATTTCTAATTTTTCTAATTCTTAATCTGCTCTGAACCGTCTGCTGATGCGTACAATACATGTACGCATAGGCTAGGGTTAATCTCAAATATGATTCGTCAGACCTTAGTAATCATTTTGCTTCGCTTTCAAATTAAAAATCAATTTGAATATTTATTGTATAAGAACTAATATGAATATTTTTCTTCAAACTTCATTTTCACAAAGATTCTAAAAAATATAGGGTAATTCGTAATGATAGATCTTAATCTGTGCTTAAGTTATCCTTGTCAAAAAATAAAGGGAAAAAAAGTATTGACATTAGTCAATATGCAAGTCAGAACAAAAAAAGCGCTAATAAAATCTAATGAATTACTAGTAATAAATTAAATGCAAAATATTTTGTTATAGATAGACATGAGTAGAAAATATTGAACCCAACAATTTAAAAAAAAAAATTAATATTTTTTAAGAGCCCATTGTACTATTGCACACTAGGCCGAGTGTTGTTATGGTAGAAAGCTATGTAAGAAAGTTATTCTTTCATTTTTTTCCAGAACGCAAGTTTTTGTAGGAGGATGGGGAGAGGGACGGAAGATAAATTTAACCCTTTCCGGTCATATTAAGTTGATACATAGTTGCCATAATAATTTTTTGTTGAACAATTGCAGGATATAGAAGAAAAAAAAATCTCTTTAAGGGAGGGAAAAAAACTGAAACTGTTAAACGAAAATACAGTTGTTGAAAATACTCATAATGTTGTATCGATATAATTCCTTATTATATTATTCAGAGTTTAGCTATTCATTAAGTGTCAATCAAGTATTGTTTAATGCTATAAAATGAGTATGGTTTTTTTGCTGTGGCAGCTGAGAGCAGACATAAGACCGTATAAGGTTAAATTAAACCATTGTTTGTATGTTTTGTTCAACTACTATGGGGAGAAATAATGAAAGATGCATCCGATTTTTGTAAAATAAATTTTGAAATTTTCACGTAACCAAAAATACAGAATATTTTGTAATGAACTCTCTTGACGTAT
The DNA here is from genome assembly GCA_949128135.1 of Parasteatoda lunata. Lineage (NCBI taxonomy): Eukaryota > Metazoa > Arthropoda > Arachnida > Araneae > Theridiidae > Parasteatoda > Parasteatoda lunata. Next base: position 89,035,882 of record OX421971.1, read on the forward strand.
ATTTTTAAAATCCTTGTTAAGAATAAAGAAAAGAAACATGCACATTGAAGGTCTGAAATTGGTGTTCAAAAGAGCAAAAGATACCAACGGAATCAAGATATAGCGAATCAATACAAAGGAATCGGGAATGTAAATATCAAATGTTTGATTGGTAAGTGAAATAGATGAGACTAGGCACATATTAGAAACACCTTCAAGTTTTATAAGGCAATCAAAATGATTTTGCTGTTTTTCATGTCACTTTCCCCACTTGTAATTCGATTGATTTCAATAGTATTATTAATTTATAATTATTAATTTTCAATCCCTGATTTGTTTACTTTTTAAATCTAAATTTTTGACACAGATTATAAAAATTAATAAAGGATGTCGTTTCTAATTTTCCAGCAAAGAAGATTTCCCTATGAAAAAACTTTCAGGTTTTCCTTAATCTATTGAATTTAATTATTATTAATATAATTGCGAATTTTATTAAAGTTTGCAACAATGCAATTTATTATATTAACAATGCAATATAAAACAATGCAATTTATTATATTAAATGATATTGTATCGACGAAATGACATTCTATAATTCCTGGTTTTACAAACGTCTCCTGCACTATTTTGAAAAGCCGATGTGTCTGAATCTACAAAATTATTACTTGTATTTTTGGCCCCATTGAGGTCTTTGTACGATATATTTTGAGTGTTCATAAAAAATATTCTTAATTTTACTGTTTCAGTGCCCTAATGTATTTTAATTGTATACTGATATAAAATTTGGTAATTAGGGTGACCCCCAAAACTATGAACGTTATAAATAACAGTAAATGTTATTATATTTTACAAGGATGATTCTAAAAATGCTTCATAAACTAACAATAATTTTTTCTGCATAAATTATTTTCCGGTATTCTTTTTTATTTTTAAGTTTAAATTTTGTAATGTCAATGGAAAAGAGCTATGTTAAATAATCCATTCATTTATAATTATCAAATATTTTAGTAAATATAATTTCAGTATTTTCCTTGGAATCTCACATTATATTCAATTTTGTTTGTTTTTAGACATTTTGCACGCTGTAGCAAAGTTTTGCGATTTTTCAAAACTTTCATAATAAAACATCATTATACATAAACATTATACATCATTATACATAAACTTTATATCATTAATAAACAGAATAATCTTATTTCCCAAATGAAAATCTTGGCATTTCTTACCAAAGCTCTTTAAAAAATAAATAAATAAAAATAAAAAAGACGTTTTTCTAAGTTATTTTTGAATAACTATTAGAAAATGTGGTTTATCATTATATTGCGCCATGACTTTCAATTGCATTTAGTAAAATAATTTGATACTAAGTATTTAATACTAAATAATGTATGAAAAAAATAATATATAAAATAAATAACAAATAAAATATGTAGTATATAAAATATAATAAATGAAACTTCATTTTACCTTTTCTTAAGAAATATCTTTACACCGACCACATATATGGGCACAGAACATTAGCTCAATTGTCAGTAGGAGAAGATTTGGAAGATGGAAGAACTGTTGAGCGTACAACAAAATAAAATAAAAAAAATTCCAAATAAGTCCACCGCCCCCTCCACGTGATCAAGAAGTTCCCTTGGAAGGCTGGACTTGAGTGTCACAAATCACTGCCCGAGGCATTTTGACACTCTGGGATCTGGAGTCAGGGAATTTCCCTGACAAATCTTAAAGAAAGGTTTTTATTTTCTCGTCCGATGAAAGAACTTAATTCTGCATCTGACTTGTCTTCTTAATCGTCTTCCTCCTCTATTTTGACAATTCTTTTTGTGGCGAATAAGTTGCAGATAATTGTGAATTAACTGCTGCATGCTTGTATGTCCATTACTTTAATAAGAGGGTTGTCAAGTGGTGGTTTAAAGAAACTATTTTTAAAAAATTATTTTCAGTCAAACAGCAGTTATGTTCCTTTTATATATCAAGTTGAACAGCCTAATTTTTTTTCTTTTTTGTGCATAAATTTGAATTAAAGGAAATTATATAAACTACTAGTATTATAATGTATTGTTTTGAGTATATAACATGGTGCTCCGTAAAGACCGTGTTTGACATATATTTTTAGAATCGGAATTAATATTGTAGAATATAATAACAAAAAACGGAAAATAACAAGAAACGCTATGGAAATGTGTCAAATCGCAGTTGAAGAAGTGGGCTGTAAGAAACATCAAAACCTGTTTGAATGCTGGAGAAAACAGTAAAGATCTGGAAAAAAAATATGAGAAAGATCTTTAACTTTCTACCAGAAATGAACTGGTTTTGATAATATATACACTCATCCTCCTCAATTGCAATTTATCACATTTCAATATTTTTATTATTATTTTTTTTTTAATAATTAAAGCCATTTTTTCTCGCTAATTAGCGACTCCTTATATGAATACTTTTTTCTTCTTAATTTTCGATAAGAATTCTATGAATTAACACCTTATAGTTATGTGTTTATAGCATATTATGATAAGCTTTAGATTGTCCTTTATACAAATTTCTTCACCTAAAATCTTTCATGTATTTTGTTCCATGAACACTCAATAAAAATGTACTGAACAACTACTAAATAAACCTTGTTGGTGATCTGCCTTTTACTGAACGGAGAAAAAAACATGAGACTTTAATTTTTATACAGTTCACTCGAAAATTTTACAACTATACGTTAAAACTTATTGGTGCAATGCCTATTGTATGTAGATTTTTTTTGTTGTTAGTTTTATTTGTTTTCGGTTAATTAAATGATGAAAAATCTAAATTTTATCGTTTTTTATTTAAACTCGTTTTATCGTTTTTTATTTAAACTCGTTTTATCGTTTTTTATTCGAAAACTTATTTAATTACAAGTTTAAGCAATTTTATTCACGTTGTTTCTTAGGAAAAAAAAGAGAAAACTTACGGAACCGATTTTGTTCGTCTAACTTTCCTGATTTAGTTTCGTTGAATTCCTCTTATAAAAAAAAATCATTAGTATAGTAAAACCCATAGTTTAAATAATATAGTGTAGTGTATACGTATAAAACAATGTGAAAATAATTGTTCATGCTTCAGATCAATTAATTTAAATAGTTTAATTTTTTTTTAATACAATTGCTTGAATGTTTTAACAAAGCGTTTCTAATTTGTAAAGCTCGTTTCTCTACAGTTTCTGAATTGACAAGGAGAAAAGGGTTTTACAGAGACCGAAAGCTTGTCCAATGGTAGCTCTAGTCAAGAATAGTTTAAAAATTTTCAGATATTGGTAATTATTATTTAATAGAATCCTTCTAAAATGACTTTGTAAAACTTTATTATACATATGTTTTTTTTTTTTTTTTTTTTTTTTTTTTTGTCGTGGTTGCTACAAAGATGCAATTAGAATACAAAACCGACGAACATATTTAAGTTTGACACATTAACTTAACCTTGTTATTATTATTTTTATTATTGTATCTAATTCTTTTAATTAATTAATTTACCTGGCTGTTCATATTTTTCAGAAACATATCGATCGATTATTTTTTTTCTTCTATTTCTAGCAATGTGTCAAATCTGAATTCCGCGGAGTAACCTATTTTTTAGATATTTTTAATAAATTTATAATAGGGTTCATTACACAAAAAAATCGACTTTTTTTTAAAAATATATATTTTTTTCTTCTGTAAATTTTTAAATTACCTGTTACTCAATTTATGGAAAGATTACAATTATTAGTGAAGTTGTCCTTACGTAGCACAAGTAGCCGAATAAAAAAAATTGTCGGTTAAGTATTCTGTTATATTTTTAACTACATCAGCTTATATTTTGGCATCATCAAAAATATCACACATGGGAGCATTCTAGATACCACAAGTTTCAAAATAAATGCGAGGTTTCAATATAAAGTTTTGTTACATAAATTTTTTTACATAAAATGAAATCATTAATCTCAACCAATCAATTTTCATTCATTTTAAATGGGTTAATAATTAAGCTTAATTCTTAAAGATATAAATATAAGCATTATATCGTATATCATAGCATAGTTTGATTGTGCTGAAATATATAATTTGGTCGTAGCATAATTTGGTTATGCTTTTTCTATGGAGTTGATAAGAAATAAACTTATATGTTGCATACATTTGTCCTACATTGTTTCTATCGGAAAAATAAATTGTAATTTTTTGTGAAACCTAAATTTTTTTAAATGCTAAATTAAATAAACTTAAACAAAATAAAAAATGAGGTTTTATTTTAGCGTGTCTCATCTTTTTAATGCTTTCGCATAGATCTTTTTGTTTTATGTTTTGTATCCGGATGCTACAGACATAAAAATGACAAGCGAACAAGAACAGCATCTTCTTCTTCCTTAGAAAAAAATTAAATAAATAAAACGTATTCAACATACAAAAAAAATGCTACCATATGGTGCCTAAACTATTCTATAAGCTGTTGACAGTTTTCTTTAGTTTTTATATCCTATTTTTTGTTGTTCAAAGCATGCTATAATTTATTTTATATTTTGATAAAAACCAGTTTCGTATCGATAACCATGAAAAGAAACATTAATGAAACGAAATGAAATTAATGTGCTCTTAAAAACATGAGTGTGTTCTTAAAATGAATTTAAAATTAAAAAGCTAACAGAGGTAGGGATATGAAGGCAAAACTTAGATTTCATTGATTAGAAAATAGTTTTTGGGGGGGATTATAGAGGATCGCATTATTCATTTATTTATAAATCGTTCTTTGAATCATTCTATTTATAAAACTTTCATACTTTTAAATAAAAGTTAATCTAGATTTCTCTATTTTTGAAACTGTAAAGATACTTTATCAGACAAAAATGGAAGGGGCATTTTCATTTTTTAAAATTTTCTAATCTTCTTCCAGAATTACTTATTTTATAATGTTAGAGGAGTTTTTAGAACTTTAAAAAGCTTCTTGCAATTTTTCTAAATAGTTTTTGCGTTTTTTTGAAGAAAGTTCTGAACGATAATGGGTTTTCCACAAATTTCAATTTGTATCAAAAAGCAAGATTTATTAAAACAACTGTCTAAATTTCGTTGCAAGCATGCATAAAAAGCTTGCTACTATTATTGCAGCTCACTAATGGCAAACCACTTATTAAAGTATGTTTTATTTCTAGCTGGGTCAGTTATTGTAGGATAAGTGTCATTTGTTGTCAAATTTAGTTTTACTATAAGAAATAAAATTTGTGCAATCAATACCCCTTTTCCGGAAGAACTTTTTTTAAGAAAAAATTACCAAAAGTACTCGGAAAATTGCTAGAAATTTATTAAATTTTTAAGAGAGTCAAAATAATTCTCTTAAGTTACTAAATACGATTTACAACAAAATATGAAATGCTTTTTTAAATGTTTTCGTTGCAAGTGCAGTATAAAGCAGTTTAAAAGATAATCGCATAACCGGAACAATTTTAAACTTATGAAATAATTAAGTATTTCTTAAAAAATAAAATATCAAAAACTTAAAATTTTCGTTTCATAATTTTAGAGTAATATATAATGATGTACTGTTTTGCAAATGATTATTTGTGGGGAAAATAAAACAACTAAATTGAAAATTATATGTTGGAATTAAAGAAAATGCATTAGTAATAATTTTGTGTAGTAAATAATAATTAGTATATATTGTGTTCTAATATGCTCAAATTCTTGGAGACTGACTGTTATTTGATAAAAGTTTAAGTAAGACAGGCGTAGTTTCGAAATACTTCTGTGAAATATTTATGATACAAAATATTTATAATACCTAATGGAAAATATTTACATACAGTAAAGTAAATTATTATTTTTTAATACAGTAGATGCGCAAAAAAGGTGTTTTTTCTTAATGTAGACTTAGACTTAATGTAGACTAGTTACTTTTTCACTAAGACCTTACAACATACTGTATTTCGTTCAAGTAATGCATAGGTATGAACTTGGGGCGGCGTTGCCAAATGTGGAACAGCTCTCCTGATGAGACCGCTAATTGGCGCAGGACTTGACTGGGGAATGCAGGGAGACAAAACTATTCTTCCGTTCTTCCCTCTCCCAGTCTGCGAGGTCGCTCTGTATGTGCCGTACTCTATTATATTAATGTATATTACTAATTAACTAATTATTATGTAACTTTCTTTAAATATTATGGCTAGCTGCTGATTTGGAATTATTTTATTTAAAATCTATTTTTTCTTTTTGGGCACGATGCCTCAAACTCATTTGTGAGATCATAGGTCCATAAACAAACGCATATTAATAAACAAAACTTTAATATATGCTTCGTACAATGTTTTCACATTATCTCAAACCGATCAAATGAGTGGGGCATTTTGTGAAAGTGTAAAACCTTTTTATTACTTACAAAATGTTATATTTATTGAATAAGGAATTGGAAAAATCTTATTTTGAAGCAAAAGTATCTTTTATGTAATAAAAAAAAAATTTATAACGCAAGAACTGAACAAGTAAAAATTTTCTGAAAATGACTTTCTAAATAACTGTACTAATCCCAAGTTACCCACTTCTCCCTACGATCATTCCTTTTAGGAGTACATATTAGTACTCAATAGTACATATTAGCACATATTGGTACATATCAGTACTAAAATATTAATACGCTATGCATTCATCAATAGTGACGTGGAAAAAACACCGAGGGGGAGAAAGCACCTTTTTAATTATTGTATAAATGTAATACCCGATTCAATTCCAGACATTGAACCGGAATTTAAAGTAATTAAATAATTATTCGAATGTAGTTCAATATTTCTTTAAAAATTAATTTATATTTTACTTATTTAAAGTATACGCTCGTTTCATGCTATTTAACAAATTGATCACGACTCTTCAGTAATTTTAAAATTATTCTAAATTTCACTAATTATACTAATTATATTGTGATATAATAATATATAAATAATACTTTTTTCAACTAGTTATTTTTTTATAAGAAAAATGTATTAAATTAAAACACTTTTTCATTTTTGTTAATATTTTTAACTCATCAAAAGATTAATCCCTTGAGAGTTAATTGATAAATTATTCATAACAATACTATTATATATTATATAATTGTATTTACAATTAAAAATATTTAGTATTTGAAGTTACGTTCAGTCAACTTCAAATTAAACTTTGCATTTTAATTTTTTTTTTTTAAATATCTATTTGCGTTCGAATAATTATTTAATTACATTAAATTCGAGTTCAATAGGCCGAATCAAATCGGACGTAACATTTATAAAAAAATTAATGAGAGGCTTTTGTCCGGAACTTTTCTTGCTATGCTTTTTTCTGTGATCAGTAACGCATGTTGCAGTTACCATGAGCCATTTATAATTTTCTATTATTTTGGTCTTACTAAGAACTTTTAACCTTGAAGATATGATAAGAGTACTGCATAAAAGGATATAAATTTTTATATTCCGTTTCATTGAAGAAAAAAAAAATTGTTAATAATAATGAGAAAATAGTTGCAAAAATAAAGTCAACTATAAAACTATCAGCACTTCCAAAAATAACCTCTTTTTTTTTAAATTTTTGAACTAAAGGTAATAAAAAAAATTATTTTTTTATTTATATTTTTTTATACATTTTTTTAATAAGTCCCTGGTGCATAAATTATGAGACATTACTCATTTAAAAAGGAGAATTCTTAATCCAAAACCTAAAAGATAAACATTAATAATAAACACTATTTAAAACTGTACTCAAAACCGTTTTTTTAACTATAACTTTAAATAATTAAATGCTAATGCATTGATATTTAAAGAAATTTCTACATGAACATTGTTTTAACTGCTAAGCGATATACAAAATTAATCAACTAAAAATTTATGCAGATTTTTTATTTATTAACTAATTATGATTTTAAATTTACTTACTGAGATGGATTGATATCAATAAGAAAATAAATTGAGCTTATTTTGAATCCCTTCACATAAGATTTGGGTCCATGAGCACCAAGTAAATTAAATTAAATATATAATGAATGTACTTTAAAATAAAAAAATCTAAGATAAGAAATCTGCGCTCATAGATTTGAAAGCGACTTATCATTTTTCTTATAATTTTAACTTGCATGCCTACAATAGTATTATTATTATATGTAATGCATGAAATAACAATAGATTCTGGGTCAACAACAATTATTAATAACTCTCTCTCAAAATTTATACTTTTTATGTCATGTTATTCCTTTAACCTTAGTTAAATACCCCTTGTAAATCAACAAACTTTTAAAACAAGATCTGAAAAAATTGTAATAAATATTCGATTGCATTTAATCCGGTTTCAGTTCAAAGCAATCGTTAAATTCATTTGATTTTTCAAGCTAGTTTCATATTAGCACTTGTGTTCCGATTTTGCATATTGATCTTGGAGGAAAAAATTTTTTTTTTTTTTTTTTTACCGATGCTTTATTTTTTTTCGTCGATTACTTTTTTAAAGACTTACTAAACCAAGTAATTTTTCATCTTGGTGAGTTCAATTTCTTTATCACCCGGATATAAAAACAAGAAAATTTTCTGAACTAAAAAACTTCGCCAACTATTCAATAAAACAAGTTTTCCAACTGATTGATTTTGTTTTCCAGACAGGTGACTTTCGTATGCAAAAATTTAAACTTAATTTATTAAACAAATTTAATTATTAAATAAATTTAATTATTCAAAAATAAAAGAGCATGAAATCAAAAACACAAATCAATAGTCAAATTCGAATTCCCAAATTAAATATTTGAAATTAAAATCTTTATCAAAGGTACCGATTTTATAATCTTAGGATTCTCGTATCAGCAAACTTGTAGATTCTGACAAAGCTGGTTGAACCTGAAGGATTCGATGGGATTTAAAGGATTTTGCCCGGTGTGACCGTCCTCTTTGCACTTGACACCCGAACACATTCATCATTCCATGAAATATTTTGAATCCAAACAAGGTTTCGGGTCGTTTCTTTCAAGACTGGCCCATGCCCCGGACGCACGTGTAAATCTCAATCCCCAGTCGCTAAGTTATGCTATTTCTAGTGGCAGCTCTATTCTATGTTTTCAACTGGACGGATTTTGTGTCTTTAAGAATTTTTTTTCTCCCTGCAACAGTTTTTTGAGAAATAAAGCGATAACAGACGAGCGTGAAACATGATATATCCTTGTGGATTCTTGTTGATGTTACGACCACTTGGCTACTGCTCGGGAAGAAAGAGTGGCAACGTAAAAGAAAAGCAAACGATATGAAATTCTTGCTGCCACGGTTAGTTGGAAATTAATTGATAAGCATTGCACATATGTAGTCAGGGCCTTATTATCGCACGAGCCTGGGAGGCGCTAACTATCTGTTACTAATATTTATTTTTAACAATACTTTTTTCTTCTTCAAATTTTTTCTGTACTGATTAATCAATATTTAATGTTCATACTTCTACGTTTTCTAAAACAATATTAATTTATTTTTTTATCAATTACTGTAATATAAAAAAATTTCTTAGTTTCTATGCGTATGCTATATTTATATGAACAATATAATTAGAATAATTATATTATTTTAATTATATTACTCATATAATTACAATTCGATGATTTATATAATTAGATTATTCATATAACTAATATAATTAGAATTCGATGTTCTTGCCTATTTAAAAAAAAAAATACTCTTAGTTTTCTATGCAAGATTCACAACTAAAAATTTTTTGAGTGTAGAACGACGTAATATTTTTAAAATTTATCCAAGTTTTTTTTTAACGTTTCGGATTTTTTTTAGAATGTTATTTTTTTAATTGAGACTTGAAAACTAAAAACATTATCATTCTAAAAGGGGCACTAAAACCTTGGTCCAGTTTCACCATAGTTCACTCTGGGCCATAGTCAGGCCCAGCGTATTGAAATTGAAAGAGAAAAACATTATTTTTCTATAGCTAGAACCAAATTCAGAATTATAAAATGCCTCTTGTAAAATGGTTTCGCAAAATTTCAAATAAACTGTTTTATAAAGCAAAATAAATTGAAATTAAAGCAAAATTAAAGCAATTTTGAAAATATTTCGTTTGATATGTAGCAAATTAAAGAAAGAAAAAAAAAAGTTTAAATAAATTTGCTTCAGTTTTATGATCTGAAAAAGAGGCGTATAAAAAACCAACAAACATAACAAAGGAAGCGAACTTGAACTCTTATTTTATACATTAATGTTAATTTTAAGTTATTATAATTGCGTCTAATGCACTAAAAACAACATTTCAATTTATTATTTTTATTTATTTTAAGTCAATGGAACTTCGATTTTTTAATGCTATGCAAAATGAAATAAACTTTTAATGTAATGAAAACTAGTTGGTTTATTTAAGTAATTTTAAAAATTAAATTAAATAAAAAAATTAATAAATTTAAAATAAGTTGAAACAGTAAACATCCCATCACCACTTTATGCTCCAGTTCTGTTTTGCGATATTTAAAAGAAAATTTTTTTCGGTACTTTTTTTTTCTTCCCCAAGTGGAATTATTTTTCTTTTAGTGTCTTTTTTTCCGTAATTGAGAAAATATGTTTAAAAGAAATTGTGCTTTTGAAAATGTATGTTTAAATATCATCTTATTAAAGATAATTTAAAAATTTATTCTTTTGCTTGAGAATTCTGTTATTTTTTATTTTTTTAAAATAGCCGAAACATATTCTCTTCTCAATTATAATTGTTATAACATATTTTTTCTAAGTTTAAACTCCCAGGAACAGAAATTAATACAAGAATCTATATTATTTTTTATAATTGCATTTAACATTAACATAAAAATTAACCACCGGAAACAAAGGATAAAAAGCTTGATGCAATATTCATTTTATGAAACACTCTTTTTTAATTATCTCCGCAGGAATGTTTTGAATTCTAAAACCAAAAAAGGCAAAAACAATTCTTAAAAGATAGAGTCTTTTTGGTAATAGTCAATAGCTAATAAGAGGCATTTACTATCGCTAATTTTTAATTTGTGCTTTCTCGATATTTTTTGTGCTTAAACTTTTGATGATATAGTATTATTAGACAGTATAGTACCTTTCAAAAAAAGGTAGAAAATAAAGGGATCGCTGTATTAGGTTAAGAGAAATATAGCTTGATAATTTGTAGAACTTCTATGAATTTTTTCTCAAAAATTTAAAGCAATAAAATGATGCGATTTGTGGTTGTGAGAAAGTAACTTAAAACTACATGTTTCTCAGTTTTCAGATTTTTTAAAGTATAATTTTATTGCAATTTAAATTAAGGAAAAGCTATTTCGATGACACTAAAAATATTTCTTAGCGTTTATTACATAAAAATAAAGATGTTTATCAAAAATCTAATAACTGTTAACTATTTAAATACCATTCAAAAATTATTGATTGCAGAACTGTATTGACATAATTTTGTGAGAAAAAAATTAAGTCAATCTAAAATACTGCACACTTAAATTCTTAATTCATCTTAAATTCTGATTGGGTGGCGGCTTTATAATTTTCATGTATCGAAAGGTAGTGCCCAATAGAGTAAACATCCATCATCAGCTTATTAGTGAAATTTAAATAAAAAGGATTAAAAGCATATTTAGATTTTTTTTTCTCCCTGTCTCTACCTCTTCGATAGATGTGGAGGAGACAGGGAGAAAAAAATCGGTCGGAAGAACCTTTTATAAGTCAAAGCATGGATTTTTTACTCATGTTGGCGAAGTATTTATCAGCATCTTAGACCTTGAACCTTGTAAAATAAATTAATAACCTAATTTAATAATAAAATAATTTAATAAGACCTTGTAAAATAAATTTATAAATAAATTTTTTAAGCCCTAACTGAACTAAAATTTTCAAATAGGTTTTGATTAATCGCCTTGATTATCAATTCATAAGAATGACACATATTGTAAGAATATAAAAATAAAATCCTAACTCAATAATTATTCGAAAGCAGAGAAAAAAATCCTTATTTATTATATGAACAACGGCGGAGGCCATGGTAGCCCAGTGGTTAGAGAATCGGAATCCGGTCCTCGACCGAGTACATGTGATATACGTACTCGAAAAATCATTTTAATCGAAAGTCCTGTGGTCGGTTGCTGAACAGTACCGTGGGCACAGGGATCTGCAGAAAATTTCCTTCCCCTTCAGATCTATGTCTAAATTGAGGATATCTTTGGATCACCCTCAGGGATGTTTCCCAGACCGTCACCAGTCAAGACCACCAAGATAGGCTTAACTTGACCTATTAGTCATGAGTAACTGTTGTAAACTCACAACTCTAGTGCAACAAAAATAAAGTACCTACCTATGAACACTAGCGGTTAGAGCTGTTCTAAACATTGGCATATAGCTTCTAAATAACTATAAAAGACAACTTTTCGAAACTCTTTCGCAAAGAAAAATGAAAAAGCCGATAATTTTGGACTATATAAGCTGTGAAGAATTATCTGAGCTTTTGAACAGACAAATAATTTAAATATTTTATAAGTCACTAAACTTTTTTTTAAAATTCGTCAATTATTTTTCCACCCAAATAAAAATTATCAAAATCAATGCCTTATTCTCATTTTTTTTTTTTTTTTTTTTTGCAAATCTTTATGAACCCAGATAATGCATCATTGGAGTAAGTTTATAAATATTAAAAAATTAGACCCTAAATATGCTTTTTCTTTTTGCCAAAACTGAGACCTTTTTGACGTTTAGAGCCATTTTCAGAATAAACATAAATGGCGCTGGCTGAAGATAGGCTTAACTTGACCTATTAGTCATGAGTAACTGTTGTAAACTCACTATAATAAAGAAAATAGCATATTATTCGAAAAAAAGAATATTATTCGATATCATTTCATGCCAGCATTTGAAAAACAGTCATAAATAATAATATATTTATAAAGCAAAATAATTCATAAACGTAAATAAGTTTATAAATTATCTTGGATACCTTTCTTTCGATAATTTTGTTCTTTAAAAAAAAAAAAAAATCTCTGAATGTAACTCAGTCATTTTTCAATACACATTCTGAGTAATTTGTAAAAACATAATTTTTAATTGTCTGTTAAATTTTCTGTTAACAAGAAAATTCGATTGTTTGTTTAAATAATTAAAAAAAAAGAAAAAAACTAATAGGCATAGGTTATTTGAATGCCTCATGTTTTTTTTAACGAAAAAGTAGATAAAAAAATACATTATTTTAAGATTCCTAGAAGATTAATGCTGTTTTTTTTTTTTTTTTTTTTTTTGTATAAATTAGTTGAAAAACAGAAAATATTTTTGAATTGTTGTATTATCATTAAAAAAGCCAACTATTGTTTCAAACTCAAATATGTATATTAAAAAAAATCAATATCTTAAAACTTTAAGTCATTTGATTTGCCTGATCCCTTATGGAAAAAATAAATCTTTTTTTTAATAACTCAGAACTCATTGTCAGTTGAACAGTTTTATTAAAAACATAAAATATACAAATATACATTTGTTCAAAATAAAAATGAAAGGCACATTTGGCTTCAACAAAGTTATAAACATTAAGAAGTAACATTTTTAAAGTTTGTTAAAAATCAAATCCTCTGTTTTGAAGCAACGATAATAAAATAATTCCATTTTATTATTTATGCTGAATTGATAACTTTGAGATTTTTAATTTTTTGAATAAGAAATTTGAAATGTGGTGAGAAAACATTTTAAATTTCTGACAAATATCAAAGCATAGAGGTGGAGGAGGTAATTTTTATTAAGGTAAGTAAATCTGTGTATTCAGAGTAAAAATAGAAGTAACAAAAAATCTTGAACTATTTGTACATTTAATGTTAACATAATTGGACATTACCATGAAGAACGACATTTAAGTCTTATTATAATTGATGAATAAATGAATATTTGAAGATAATAATTCTTTAATTTGGTAATTACCTTTATGCATAAAGCTAAGAAGCAAGTAGAGAAAATATACTTAACTTTCATAAGAATACTAATAAAAAGAAAAAAAATATTATTCAAAAACAAATTATAACTTCATAAATATTAACATGGCATGACAACAACATAATTTAAATAGCAGTAATAATACTAAAATTAAGGGTGACTTAAAAATTATCAGATCAATATTTAAATTATGTTTTTAAAAATGTAATAACACTTTTTCATGTAAAATGAGTAAAAGATTATTAATTTAAGAATGACTATGAAAACCCTGTTTAAACACGTATTAAAAGAATGACATTACTTTTCACAGAAATTATGAATATGCTTTTTTCTTTTGACAAAAATTAAAACTTGAGCAAATATAATCACATAAATACATAGTTTCATAGATGAACTTTAATAATGTAAAGATAAGGATGTAAAGTAAGCTCTAAAAAAACTATTTATATGATATTGCAAATAAATAAATGTTTGCATAAACTACCATGAATCATGAATGTAGTACTAATATTTAAAAATATTTACTAACTTTTCATGTTTAAAGGTAATATACATTGTGATAAACATAACAGCATGCGTGAAAAACACATGCTGTTATCAAAAGTATATTTTGCTATCAGTGTTTTTTCTCTTTTTATTACCAACAAATAACAATAACCATTTTAAAGTTTTTAATTCTTTTTCAAATAAGCTTGTTCCATAATATGGATATCACAAAAACTTAATTTTCTTGGATTTTAAGACATTGACTTGAAACAAGCCGTTCTATGTAATATACATTTTTGAAATAAAAATAAAAAATAAATTTTCCAATAATCATCAAAATAAATTTTCTAATTTATTCAACGTCTTGAATAAATTACAATCCAGTAGTTACAAATCTATTTTCTTACAACACACCTTCTAGTTGTAAGTCAATGAAAATAATTTATTTCCAAGGATCTTCATTCTTTTTAACAAATGATGCTTCCTTTTTACAGCAATAAGAAAAGGCTTATTTACTGCTCTTGATTAAGGGAATAAAAAAAAGTTACTAATTTTTTATTGTTGTGTACAATCAGTGGTAAGCTATTTACATATCACTGTATGGAAATACAATTTTGGCAAAAAAGAGTCATGCACACAATAAACAAGACAGTGACAAGATTTTCATTAAACGAGGAATTTGTAAATTCCTTATGCAGAATGATATTTACAAGATAACAATGGTTCAATATATGTACACAAGAAATGGGAATGAAAACAATAAACTTCTATGAAAATGAGGATGTTAAATAACATGTGTTTCCCTATTAGTTGACTTATAGCACAAATGAGTGAAGATAATAAAAATATAATTCAATTATAAGTTTCCTCAAAAGGAAAATTAAAAATAAATAAAATTTTTCATTGGTCTTTTCAATATCTAAGTTTCTTATTTTTGTTCTAAAAATTCTTTTGTGGGTACAACTTATTGGGTCAAGCTCAACCTGCTCTGGTTGAGGCGCTCATCGATTTTGGTACTCATATCATAATTTCTCTATATCTTCAACATAACACCTAATTTAAATCACTAGGGGTCCTTTGTTGCAACCCTCAAAATTATCTATCTCATTAAATAGTCTCTATACATAATAATTATATACTGAGATGATAATATGAAGGAAAAGATAAAATATGATATTTTTTCACATGAAAATTTCTAGGAGACAACATATATATAGGAAGCAAAATATTTGCATCTTAGACACATTTAAAAATAAAATTCGTTCCACTCATTCAAATAATAATCATCCAACACATGATGATAAAATAATGGATAGGTTTATTATGAAAACGTATTTTCAGACACAATGAAAATTGCTAATTGAGCTAAACTCATATAGTCCATCCCATTTAGCTGCACTAACAAAAGATCAACTTCTGTATTGGAAAAAAGTGGGAGATTGAAAATTCCTTTAATTAAAAAAGAAATATGTGATGTTGGGGTAAAATAACAGAAAAACAGTCTTATAAAGTCTTCACTTTCAACAAACAAAAACAAGTAAACTGGATTCTTTGAACCGAATGGCACATCTTCAGATCACACAAAATTGACTCGAAAATCAGACTAGCCTTACCTTCGACCTGGCACTTCGTAGTTCCAAAGTCTCATGTTACGTTCAGTCTTTGAAAAAACTCCCATAAGCTACAATAACTCAGGTGCGAAAACTTTCTTCTGAATATAAAGGAGTTCTTAAGTTCCTCGTCAAAGTCCCATTGCAGTTTCTTTTGATTGTGGCTTCTTTTTGGGGTGTTTTTAAAGTTGAATCATTAAGGGGTCTAGTTGCTTTCCACTCAGTATTTGACATGTAAAGGTTAGCATCAGCAGTTCTTGGTGTGAGATGAGGTAGATCGTGAATTTTTTTCTGTTTGAAAAGATACATTCCAATAGCTCCAGATGCAAGACCAACAAGGATTCCACAGAACAAAGCTAAAATAACATGCTCCATGTGAACTCCATCCTCTTCTGTACTCTGAGCTTCCTCAGCTTGACTGCTCACTAAAATAAAATAACAAAAAATTTTATAATTTATTCCTCATCCCTATATAAGATAGTGGGAAATATATGTGTCCCCAACTTAATTTTTAAATCTCAATCAGAAGCTATTTTCTCACATAAAACTTTTGTAGTTATCTGATGATAAGCAATCAAAAGGATTTTTTTGCATAAATGTGGGTAACAGTAAAGGTAAACGTGCGATCAGTAAGAGATGCTTACACTAGGGAGCTATTTTCTCTTTTGCGTTATGCATTCATGCGACTATTTCTCATCAAATTTATTTGCAGTTATAAACACAGAAATCATTCAGTCTGTTATTTATAAGCACAGATGATCAACTCTTTACAGTAAATAAAATTTGAGAATCCAACCCACCTATGAACTTCCACAAAAAAGTAACTTTTAAACTTTAACATTCTTTAAATAAGAAATTTTATTGCATATGTTAATAACGCTAACCTATTAAGCTTTTCTAATTTTAATAAAAAAGACCACTTACCACTGTAAGCTGTGTCCACACAAAGACGCAACTCACGACTAGGTCCAGAGCAGAACTTTGAACTTGGGACATCCGCATTACATCTACGTTGTCTGTGTTGCATATTTTGGTAATCACAAAGTGACCAAACAGTCCATTCATCCCAACCTTCAGAAGCTATAATACAAAGAGAAAAAAAAATTATAACTAATTATTTAATCAAGTTAAAATTCGATGCAGAATTTAAATAACTAAAATTACACAATGGCATATGCTTCAACTTCTGATACTTTAGCAGAAGGAAAAATTTCAGGTAAATTTGCTTAGTTAAGCACTAATTTCTTTATCTAATAAAACAAAGAAAACTAGTTTGCAATTTTAAAATATGTGCAAATTGCAGTATGACATTTTACGTGCAAGATTGTAAGAGGGTTAACACAGAAGACTTTCATTTACAGGTAATAGCAGAAGTATTGAGTCAAAATAGCAAAGTCTTCTAAATTACATCGAAAAGTTAAACATAGCAATTTAAAATAAAATTGTTGCATTTTTCTCACAAAAATTTCTTAATAGTAAATATTAGCTTAAAACAATTTTGTTACAATTTTACATTAGTACATTAAAAGAAATTACTTTTAAAATAAATGATAAAAAATATCAATAAATGATAAAAAATATCAATGATAAAAAGTTAGCAACAAAGTACACATAAAGGGCAATATTTTTATAAGATATGTTTTTTTTCTTCTTCTTTTTAAAGTAAAATTTTGTATCAAACAGCACAATATACAGAAACTACTTTATTGTCGATGGAAAACATTGCATTTTTCTCCAAAATTGTTCTCCTGCACAATTTCTAATGTTGGCGTATCATTAATTTCAAACCATATGCAAACCAATATAGCACTATTTTAAAATTAATCTGATGAAATATTAGGGGTCTGTCCAGACATTTTGTGAAAGGTCCGTTTTTCGTGAAATTGTGAAAAAATTACTCACATTCTTTCAACCAGGGTCCACTTTTATGAATTTGTGGAAATAAGGTCCGGTAAATAGATACAAGATTATGCTAGGCACCGTTAAATAATAATTAAAAAAAACTGAATTTTCAAAAATAAACAGCAATTGCTGCTTCTAAATTAGAGATGCAACAGACAAATATTTGGTATTTAGCCTATACTGCTGAATGCAGAATATTCATTTCGGACAAATAATGGAAGAATCGTCTGCCGAAGACAAAACTTAATTCGTTTACATCCATCTTTCTTGTTTTCTGCCCTGGAAAGGGTTTATTCGATTAACAAAACAATAATGAATATAAACAAATTTGTGAAGGGTCCGATTAAAGGAAAAATCATTTTGTGAAGGGTCCGTTAACGGACCCAAATTTCTTCTAAACAGACCCCTGAATATGATATAAATTTTCTCTGTGTTTATATTGTTTAAATAATCTCTGATTTATTGACACATTAATTATTTTTTCAAAATTTATAAAAATTATAAAATTCATACCATCACAAGCTGGATTTTCACATTTCTTTTCTGATCTTGATGGGCCTTTACAGTCAGCACCATTTCCAGATACAGAAGGATTGTCACAAGTTCTTTCTCTATATTGAACTCCAGATCCACAAGTCACAGAGCAGATAGACCATGTACCCCATTCTGACCAACCACCATCAATGTTGATAAATGCTAAAAAATAGAACAAATATGACTTTAAGTAATAGTTGAACATGCAATAATTGAATGAGTATAATATTAAGCAGAAGAATTCTAATTAAAAAATATGTCACTACAATAACTTTTTCAGCATTGTTTTAATTTAACGCTGTATTTAAAATAATCTTTTACAAAGATAGAATAAAATTTAAAAATATTATACATTCTCCCATAAAGGAATTATTATAATAAAAGCTAAAAAAAAGAATGTATACATATTTAAGTAATATAGTTGAATACAGAATTGAATAGAAGCATGAGTAATTATAAAAAATAAAAAAAAAATTTGTTAACTTAAAAGAATAATTAATAAATAGTTTATCAATTTCAAAATGAATAATTAATGTAAATTGAATTAAAACACAGCTAAATATTTAATTGACTAGATTTCCTACGAACTTAAAGAATTTCACTATAAGGAACAACATTTCTTATAAGAATTGCTAGCACATTTAGGGATATTGTAATATAAATTATTAGAAATATGATATTTCATCCCTTTTAAAAAGTTCAGTAGATTAAATACTTTTTTTTGTAACAGCAGCAGTTTCGAGTATATTTTTGGCATACTAGATATACTTTTTATAGCAGCAAGTAGCTTTGAAATCTTTACATAGAATTATCATTAGATTATTTTTATAAAATCAAGAATTTACAGATTTGCTATATTTTTTTAAAAATTTAGTTTGTTTGCTATCAAACTTTAATAAACATAAACAATACCATTACTGATTAATTTGTTTATCATCTTGTAAAGTATGCCTGAGTGTTGACTTTAATTTTCCAATGCTTTCGTTGTAAAAGATTTTTCAAATAGAGTTAACATTGTAAAATTTGCTTTTCCAATGCCTGAGATTGTAAAACTAAACCAATAAAAGTTATTAAAAATTATAGGCCAGAATGACTCTGTTTCTGACAAAAGTAGCGCAAATTTGAATTTCAATAATGGTTGAGAAATGTGTGCTCTTATTTAGTTCAATTGCTTTTTTTCAGTAAATTAAAAATACAAATTTACTGATTTCAAACTCCTATAGCAGTGTAAAAGGCGAATATAATGCCAGAAATATTTATCACAAAACCCAACAAGGATTGTAAATGGTTAGCAAGTAAACCATGCAAGCTTGAAACAATGTTAAATTTAACTATGCTAGTTTACAGGCTATATGGCTCGTATTAAGCTTGCATAAAAAACATTTTTATGTCGAAATTGAACCTATCTTTAAAAAACAAGGTTAGAAAAACTTTCTGAAATGGAGGATGAATCATCGTTTGCAAATCAAGAGTAGTAAGTGTTTTTTAACAGAGAATAAATTCACCTTATCTAGATTTATTTTAGATTTAATGACCATCACTGAAACAAGGATTGCACAAGCTTCTATATACTTTCTATTACTTATTTAACTTTGAAAGTAAAGGTTGGCCTGATCATAAAGTTTTCAACACTAAAAAATTTCGCCTTTGAAAAGCTGAAAATGAAAAAAAAAAAGAAGACTAAAAAAAATAAAAGAAAGTAGACAAAAACATGATTTACAGTAAAAGGTAAAAAAATGAGAGTTTTTTTTTAAAGCTTTTTGCACAAATCTATTTAATTAAGGTAACACGCTTGGCATACTAATATTTCTATGAAGTTTTAAAAAAGGATTAATTAGTCAACTTTTCTATGCCAAACAAATGAAAATGCAACGTTTGCTGTAAGGTAGTTTGTTATCTGGGAGATATTTGAGGCGCCATTAACACATATTGGCAACTAAAAACAATTATAATTTAGGATTGATTTGAGTTAGTAACGAATTAGCTGCCAAATAAACAAAACATTTTACAAGTCTGGACATACCCGAATCTAAACAGCTGTTACTTCCTTCAAGACAAAATCTTTCTTCTTTTTTTAAATGTCCCATTCTGATGTCATTAATGTCTGGCACATTGGCACGACACGTTGATCGATATCTTTGTTGGAAGTAGCCATCTTTTGTAGTATTCACCAAAAGCCAGGGTGACCAGGGTGATGATTTTCGATGTTCTGGGCACATATGGTTATTGCAGATTCTAAAGTCTTGAGGACAGCCTATGCATTCTTTTCCTCCATATTGGGGAGCAGGATCATTGCAGCGTCGTTCTCTTGTTTGAATGCCGCTACCACAAAATGCACTGCATTCGCTCCAAGATGTCCATTCAGACCAATGACCATCCAAAGGTAATCTTGAGAATGCTAAAAATATGAAATAAAGTTTTTAAATACTAGATTATAAGTATTCAAACATGACATAAATATCTAATAGCTATATATCTAAAATTAAAATTGTTATAAAAGAGTGTGACAATTTTTGCAAGTATATTATATTATAAAAATAAGCCAATAAAAGAAAACATGTCCCATCAACTATAATAACAGTCAAATATGTAAATATTGTAAGAAATTTTTTATGCCTGTAATTTATTCATTTTGTGCTAGTGTATTATGGCATGTAACATATTTAAATCCTCAAAATCTTTTAGGATTTATTACATACATAATAAATAAACAAGAAAAAAGCTTAAGACAATGCGTGTATCTGAATGTACTATATAACTAACATAATTAAACAAGCCTAGCATATTTAAAAGATATCACAATGAATAATTTATACATCTAGTTCCATTATGAAAAAAAAAAAATCTTAAGAAATTTTTAAAGGAAGTTTTTACAATACAACTGCTAATGTGTGAATAATAATAAAATTAAATTAGATAAATTAACTTGTTTTTTCCTTTTTGCAAATTTTTTTAATGTTACCCATATACTTCAAGATCAATAAAAAAAAATTAAAGAACAAAAAGTTGCAGGTAATGCAGTATTCTCAATTAATTAATAAAACAATTGTCGAGATTTTTTCCTCTTTCGAACATGATGAAAACAATAGAAATCTCATTATACAGTTCTATATGAAAAACAAAAAAAATAGTTATACATGTTCTCCACTTTATTAATCTACCCTCAATCTTATACTATGAATGTATAATATGAATATATTTTTAAATGAATAATAGCTTTACCAAGCTTATTCTAGCTACTTGTAAATAGTTATGTAATTAAATATGTGAAACTTAATGTTTCTCATACTTTACAGTAAATTTTTAAATCTTCTTATTGATTGCAAATTATACCCAAATATAAAATTACATAAAACATATGGATAGTATAAAATTGTACTGTAATGGAATAAGCTCACATTGTTTAGAAAACTTAATGTTATATACCTGGACAAGGTTGATTAGTGGAACAGAACATTTCATCAGTATCAGGTCCAATACAATTATGACCACCATGCTGAGGGGCAGGATTGCCGCATGTTCTACGACGTACTTTAACAGCAGTGCCACAACTTTGGGAACAAGCTGACCATGCAGACCATTCAGTCCATTGACCATGAACTAAAATAATAATTATTAATATTTATTAGTAATATTTTAATATTTATAACTTATTATTTTGATACTTCTCTTCAATAAATTAAATATTTATGGAAAATAGTAATATGTGTAGATGTTTATAAAGGAGATGGAGATAGAGTAAAATTCTATTTTACTATGTAATAAAAAATATAAAAAATTTTCCCTTCATTTATTAACAAAAAAATTTAGAATTATTAAATTTTTTTATATATATACATAAATTGGACTCAAAAATCTTATTCTGAAAAATATGTTTTTAGAAGATAGTAAGATTGTAAATCTATGCCACAAACATTATGTCTTTCTATCGGTCTGGATTATTCTTAATAATATATTAAGGAAAAATAAGAATTAAATAACAAAAAAAGCAATGTCAAATAAAGTCATATTTTATACACATACCAGTGCAATTTGTAACTTGTATGTCAACCCCTTCACATGGACTTCCACCATTTGCTGGTGTAGGTTTATTACACATTCTTTTTTGACAAAGACAGCCTTCATCAAAAGATCCTCTTTTTAAATTAGAACAAGGCAACCAAGGAGACCATTTTCCCCAACCACCATCCACTATAAAAAAAAAAAACAAGAATAAATTAATACTTTATAATTCATTAAATTGAAAAAGTGAAAAGAAATATAAAGACTGCATTATTGACATGACAGATTAAGTTATTGTCTAATACAACAGGCTTTCATAACACAAACCTTGAAACGGGAGGCTTTGTGTTTTACAGTTATGTGTTTTATATGTAATTTCACACACTTTTTATTTACTAAACATGGTAATATCAGTCTGGATTTAAAAGAAAATTTCTTGTTCAATGTATTCAATGCACTTACTGTAAATTAAGGTAAATTTGTTACTCAAAATTTTAAAGGAAACAATAAGAACACATTTTAAAACTATCCAAAAAAATATTTTTCATTGAATAATTCATATCTTGGAATAAAAATTAATTATAGAAGTAGAAACTTACCAGGAGCATTAGGTTTTGGACATCGTATTGGTTTCTGCTCCCAAAAAGTAGTTAGTGGATTACGATTTGGAGCGGTTGCACAAGCCATTGAATAATCGTTCCAGCCGCAGTATGGATCCAATGAGCTCACACAATCACTGAAATTACAATTTTGTTGTATAAAAATAACATTTAACACAGTATAAATTAATAATACTAGTATTTAAGTTTACAAGAAAATAATAAAACTGAAATATACTTTAAGAAAGCCATTTCAGTAAAGCATTATTTACATGGGCGTCACTTATGGAAGATTATGGGTGTATTTTCCCCTTATAATTAAAGTTCTCTATTTGTCCCTCTCAATATTTCATACAAATAGAGGAAATTTTCATCAATCATTATCGATTTAAACTTATTAAAGGTAAAAACCAGTTAAATCTTTTTACAGATGTTAGCAGAATTCAGAAAGTTTTTTTGTTCTGAGTGAAATTTAGAGAACTAGTTTAATTTTGTCCCCCTTAAAAATTGGATACCTGTGGCGCCCATTATTATTTAGCTTAGAATTTTCTTGACGGATTTAAAGTGGTAAAAGATTCATCACAACACTACTTACTATTTAGATCTGAATCGTTCACACCTCTGCATTGGGATTCTAATAACAGTCTCATCTGTTCCAATGTAAATTGAATTCTAAATATAAAATAATAATGAAATTAAGAAAAGTAAGAATAGGCAAAAACTAGTTAAACCAGTTATGAAATGGAAATAATTTATATCAGTTTAGATGTAAAATGACAAAATTTTTAGTATTTTAGAAGTTAGTCAGGCATGAAATTGTAAAAAGGAAGAAAAAGAGGAAAAAATGTATGTGAAATAAATTTTTTTAAAAAAGAATGTGATTGAAAAACAAATCAGAAGATGTGTGCAGCATTAGCTAATAATTTACAGTAAATATAATTCTTAACAGTAAGTAATTTCTCAGTGTCTAACTTAACAGAGACTGAGGATAGAGTCTGTTTAGGCACAGTTTAGATTGTCTGTTTTGAAGCATCAGTGTTGGAATAGTGGAATCTTGAAAACAAAGTTTTTAATAAATAAGACTGATAAGATAGTACAACATTAAAATTATTGATATAACTGTAAAAGACTCTGATAGCAAAGCTGACTAAAAATTACTTTATAAAAATTAATCAGTGAATGATCCCCTATGATCCTAATAGACCAAATGATGCTATGAATGATCCTAATAGACCAAAATGGAAAATAAAAGTTTCCAGCATATGACCTCAATTCTAATCAACTAATGGCTTTGGAATTTTTTTTGGATTAATTTTTATGCATTTTCAAAAGTTTACGATGGAAAATTTCACCAATGTAGTTATTTTTCAACATGATTCGAAAAATAGCAACTAAAAAAAGGGGAAATTATTAAAAAATTAGAAAAGAATAAAGTGATAATAAAAGATGAAAGTCGTGATTCAAAGAATAAATCTCATACTTGATCAGTATTGTCTGAAATACTTTTAAAAAAGAATAGAAGAACATTTACATTATATTATCTTTTAAAAAAAAAAAAAAATATTATCTTAACCATTTACTATTTTAGAAACAATGTTTTTAGTTCATAATATTTTATTCTGAGTATTTATGTGATGAAGGACTTTATAGTAACTTACAGTATCTTTTAGAAGCTTCATAACTTTTATTTTCTGTCTTCTGCCTTCAGGGAAAAGTTGCATTTTCTCAATAAGGCAACTTTCAGAGCTATTGGGCATTCTAATAAGCTTTTTCAATTCTCCTTCCAGAGTGGCAACATAAATGACATGAATTTCATCGTGATATTTTGTTTGCACTATATCAACAACAATAAAGGTGAATCTGAAAAACAAAATGGAGTTTAAATACAAATGACTAAAGTAGAAACATTTTTTACATGTACTGAAAAACAAAAGAATTAGATTTTAAAAATAAGTCGCTTACAAAAAAATGTAAAAAAAACAACATTATGAGTATTAAATATTTTTCAAATTTTTTTTTATATAATAAAATAGGATGTTATTTAGAGCTAGATTCGCGAATGAAGACCTTGTCATTATAGGACCACTAATCAAGCTAAATTAAATTAAGGAAACAAATTATAGTTTTTACAAGCTAGTTTTTAAACTATTAAATTTATGTCAAAATACTGTTTTCAGGCACATGTTAGTTAAAGTTTTCAGAGGCTGTCTCTTGGATTCTCTTTTATAAAAGATTAATTGGATAGTTATTTGTAATGAAGAAAAACTTAGTTTTGTTTTGAATATTGGCAGTGCTTGAGGATATGCACTAAGTCAAATTTATAATATTGACCATGTCAAAGCTGAAATACAACACAAAAAATTGCAAAAATATTCCAATGTAAGAGTTAAAATCAATTAAAAACCACACAATTTTTGGCATAAAAGCAGATAGAAACTCACTATTCTTGCTCAAAGCTTATGGTTTTTGAACCAGTGTTTTTTACAAAATGAGAAATACATGAGAATGAGAGAATACTTTTCTTTGAATATAACTTTATTCTAATTGTAAATCAATTAAATAACAGTTGGATGATTAACTGATTATAAAATTTGAAAACTTTATGCAATATGCACTCATTTGTTCTCACCTTCACTGCTGATCCCACGCTAGCATGTGACGAAATTCTTCCAAGTAGTTTAAGTCGATAAAACAGATTCGAGTGGAAGCAAGATGTATATTACCATCCAACTATTTTGGTAGAAAATATATTTTCTTCCAACAATAGTACATAGTTTATTGAAATAAACTTATTGTGAATTTCACAAACTAAAATAGTAGCTAAACAAAGAAAATTTCATTTTGATATTTTTATCGAATACCACTTTTAAATGATAGATACAGCATAAGCACCTGTTCTCGGTTGGTAGAGAACATGTTAAACAAAATAAAAGCTAATTATTGTCAAGTTTTTTTCTTTCTTTCTTTTTGGATGTTGTTTAAATCAATAACAAAGATTTACCTCACATTAAATGGAAAAGGTAAGGCAGTTACAGTTACTTACCTCTCAAGTTCTTTTGTATAGATAGGCCTTGAATGTATTGGTTGGACAGCATCATCAGCCAACTGGTATTTTTCAGAGTCTAATAAATGGTTTGCACTTCCAGGACTTTGACACTAGATAAGCAAATATATACATTCTTTTTAAAGCTATTATTTATTAATTTTTTAAAAAAAAATAATTTTCATTATTATTAATTACAGTTTATTTCAAAATGAAACAAACAAAATTAACATTTTATAAATAAAGAACACAAGAAACATCTGATTTTACATACCTGGAAATGGTTATGAGTAACAGTTTGTTTTTCCCATGATGATTTGGGTGTGTTCTGATATTTCAAAGGCCCATTGAAAGCCTTATGCAAAGCTGATAGATTGAAAGCACAAATCGCACTTCCATAAATACTGTTTCTGTAAAATGGTTAAATATACATAGTTAATTTTATTGACAAAAAGGGGGAACATCAACTCTTATAATAATTATTTGAAAAAGAATTTGAGGTAATGTACTATAATAAATTATTTACCCAATGTATCTCTAATACAAAATAATAACTCAGTCTTTTAAAAAGTCAAATATTTGGATTGTACTAAATTCAGAATTTTATTGTGTCAGAGCTTAAATCTAGTATACAGTTATCAACAATAAACATCAGATACATTAGATAAATAAATCAAGAAGTGTTACAAGCTAAGTTTGAGCAGGGGAGGGGAGAAGAAGGCAAGAAAGAAAGATCACTTTAGTACCTTGGGGTTATGGAAGCTCTGTTTTTTATAATTTAAGAATGCTCTGTTTACTTAAGGAAAACCCCTTGAGTATATTGCGAATATGCAATTAGTTTCCAAAATAATAGTAATGAAAATAATTAAATATAATTTCAAGACAAAATAACTTTATTTAAAGAGATTTCATTAGATAAAAGATCCTTTTTGAAAATTAAAAAAAATAATTAAAAAAAATTAATGAGTTTCATGTCATATTACAGAAAATTTTACGAGAGGGGGCACTAAATCTTTCTGAGCATTCATTTAAATCAATCATCATTATTCTCATCAAGGAATAAATCATGCAAACTTGATTTCTTAAAAAGAAGGAGGAAAAAAAGATATGCATAAAAATTGATATTTACATTCACATATTAGCTTATTTTAAATTTTCAAATTCAAAAGTCAATTTTTTTTTGGCTACTCATAATACAGAATAAGAATACATAGGAATTAGCAATGTCAGAAGTAATGAAAAAGTTGGATTAAATATGTAACAGTAAAATTAACTTACTCTGGTGTTGTAAATGTTGCATACATGATTTGGTGACTTTCATCAAAGTGAATACTTTGAATTTCATTATAATAGAAAGGATAGGGTCCAGGGATAGAGCAATTTAAACGGGCCTTAAGAAATGTTGTCCAATTATCTTTTAGAATAAATTGGCCACCTTTATCGTTTTTGCACATTCTTCCTACTCTGGAATATATAACCTGAAAAAAAATCACAAATTTAAAAAACAAATTTCAATTTTAAAATAAAAAATTCCTGCAAGAGTAATTTTCAAGCATCAAAATGGAATGCTTTTGAATTATAAAAGTATGCAAACAAATAGTACGAATTAACTGTTCTAAAGAGAATACAGAAGGTAAGTAACAACCAATTACAATTTCCCCATCTCTCAAAATACTGTATGAATTTCAACTTATCAAGTCACTACTAGATATTTTAAATTATTACTTTTCTTTTTTGATTCATATTATTAATGTATTTTATGACACCTAATTGTAATTTTTTGAAGTATTTTAAAAACTTGGTCAAAACAACTATTTATATTTCAAGAGTATAAAACAAAAGTTTAGAAAATAGTTTAGTACGTTAATTTTATAAAACAGATCACAATGAATAGAATAAAATAAAAAATATTTAAAAATAGTATTAATTATTTTAATGGTGACAAAAATATTCACCAATAAAATTAGTGACTTCATATAGTGGGCTGGTATTCATATAATTCTCCATGGGAAAATATAGGAGACAGAAGAAATTGAAGTCCTGCATAGGCAAAATCTTGAAATTAAATATAACTGCTAAATGCTTTGCTTATTGAATAAAAAAAATAGTAACAGAAATAACAGCATATATTGATACAGAAAAATAATGTAATAAGAAGTTTTTATGGGTATAGAACTACAGGGTGCGTTCTAAAACTAATGCGCATTTTCTGGGAGAAATCGATTTATTGATCCTAAGGGTACAAATGGTTAAAATTCTTCAAAATAGTTCCCTTGTGCATCAATACACTTGCGGAGATGATTCTGCCACGCCTGGAAGGCACCCTGGAACTCTTCTACAGGAATGCCTCTCGGGAACCTTGTAACACGAGCTTGGATGTTCTCCACCGACTCCCGCTGTTTTCCCTTCAGCTCTCTTTTCGGTCGGGGGAACAAAAAAAAGTCACATGGTGCCAAGTCAGGGCTATAGGGAGGCTGGGGCACCACCTCATCAATCCCCACAATTCTTCACTGTGCAAAACTCGAACTTCTTTTTGCTCCTCCGTCAACACCTTCGACAGAAGCTTCGCACAGACCTTTCGCATTTGCAAATCCTCGGTCACAATCCCATGTACCACACATTTTGACAAGTTCAGGGTGTTAGCGATTGCCTGAATGCTTAACCGACGGCCTGACTTCAAAACTTCACGCACACGCTGGAGAGCGAGGCTCGTCGGTGACTTTCTCCCGACCCACCTTGGAGGCCTTGTGCCACCTTCAACACTGAGATCTCAAAATGCATTCCTCCTTAAAGGTGTCTTGAAGCATGAAATGAGTGTCCGTCTCATTCTTCCCAAGTCGCACACAAAACTTTATCGCGTTCCAGCGAACACTCCATCATGCCGTGACTCGATCGAAAAAAATGACTTTGCGCAAAGACACGTCCTTCCGCTCTAAAATCATGCGCATTACTTTCAGAACGCACCCTGTAATTTTATTAAATTTTACAAAGGAAAAAAATTCTAAAATAAAAAGTACCCTAAGAAATTAATTTCAATCTAAGAATTATTGAAAAATTGTGAAAGTTAAATTAATAAAACTTTTCAAACTGATAACAATAAAGATAAATAAATACAAATATGGATGATAAAATTAATACTATAAATACAATCAAATTACAACTTTAAAATTGTTCATTGTTTTTTCTTGTTGATATAATAAAAGATTGATACCTTTCCACAGTTAATATACTCAACAGCAATTTCTCTGAAGAAAAAATACGTGAAATTTCCAATTTCATATGCAGCAATAAAACTGGGTTCTGAAAAAAAATTTAAATTTCCATTTAAATTTTACTCTATTACTTGGTTGAAATAATAAAAACAAAATCATTTTTTCTTTAAACATTACTTGGAACAATAATAATGCCAAACCAGTGTTGTAAGTGTTGCTTTTTTTTAGATAAATTTTAGTAACTGATTGAAATTGATCTATCAAATATTATTTTTAAAGTAATATAAGATATATGTAAGACTTTATATTAATAGACTTTAGACTTTATATTAATTTAGACTTTATATTAATTTTACTTATTTCTTAATATAGCAGAGAAAGGCATTTATAGAAAGAAACAAATATTGCAAACATTCGTTTTGTATCTTTTTAGCTTCTTGTTAGTATAACAAAAGTATATTGTACTTTCTAAAAAACACATTCTCACATTTTTGTGAGTCAGGGGAATCACGGTGGTTAAGGACCCAGAATTGTGACCAATAGCACGCTTGTAACAACGCAACGATTGTAGCATTGCACACATGCTATCTTTACTTCTCAGACAAACTGGGTGGGCTTCAATACCATGCTGGGGAGTGAACCCCTGTTTTTCACGACAGTTTAGTGCCTTAACCACTGAGCCATCATGGCTTTACATCGTACATTTTATCATATTGTAAAATTACATTTTATAAATAAAGTATACAAATTTTACAGCCTTAACACACTTTTACATAGTCTTAGCTTATTGAAAGAGATAATTTTTGCAATTTTTCATCATACGGCATGACTTTAGTCAAGTAATTCATATTGTGAAATTACAAATTTGGAAAGAAAAACCAAATTTTTCATCACTATCCAAGAATTCAGCATTAATTTTTAAATGCTAGAGAAATTAACTATATTATATAAGAACTGGTCATTAAAAGGAAAACATTGAAAATAAGTAATTTGATTTAAGTTCAAATGAAACAGAAATTAACAATTATTTTCAAGATAACTGCTTTTACTTTAAAAGGAAAACATGGAAAATAAGTGATTTTATCTCAGTCCATTTTTAATTGATGATAAAAATGTGATAAATCCCAATTACCATTCAACCACTTTAGATCATATTGCACTGTGCGTAGGAATGGTTGATTTCCCATTATTCTATAGATGGCATGGGTTTGAGATGTAAAATCCAGAGCTGAAGCAATATAATAATCTCCTTCTGTTGTAAGTAAAGCAGTACTGTTTGCGTGAGGATTTCTGGGACATTTGGCGACACCATCCTCCCATCCATGGACAGAACTCAGGGAATTGACCTATAGATGAAGAATTTTTTTTTACATATAATGAATGTGTTGTTTGGCAGTCAACAGCGGTATTTAAAATTGAATAATTTAATCACCTAAGTGTCAATAATAAGTAAACAATAACATTGAAAAACTAATAAAAAAATTATATTCATTAAAACTCTTTAAGATGACACTATAACGTTAAAGAAATTTTTCATGGCAAATTCTGTTTCTCCTCTACTGTAAATTTTATGTTGTACAAAAAGTCACAAAATTCTAAGAAATTGTGTCATTATATACATCATTGTTTTTCTAATTGAAATTAAAAGCGATCAAAATGACTTCCATAGGCAATCTAGTGTTAATGACCAATGGGAAAACAAGTCAAAGCAATGTGCCTATGTAATGAACTCGAATTATAGTATTATTATCTTTTGAGCAAATTTAAATAATGAAATGTATTTTAATTTAGTTTCTAGTAAATAAAAGTCAGGAAGTTAGAACTTACATCTCTCCATGAACATAAGGGCGAAAATGCATTTGTTCCGCATACAAATATTCTGTTACCTTGCATCAATAGTACACGAATGTAATTATGACAATCATCCTTAAAAATAAAATAATTATGTGGTAAGCAAACAAACAAATAAATAAATAAAATGCTGTTAAATAAACATATATATCTTTAAAATTTGTAACATATCTTTTCAAAAGTGTTAAAACTAATGTTACCAAACATAGTAGAAAAACTTTCATAATGCAAGCCATGAAACACATTAGGCTTTGCATTAAAAAAATCATTTCACATATCCTTAAACTTGCATTTTGAACAAGGAAAAAAAAAAAATTGAAACTGATCAATATTGCTTTAAAATAATTTTTAAATTCAAATACTTCAGAACACAAAAATCTGCACTAAGTTATTACTTATGAAAATCGACAAAATCCATCAAATTTTACAATTTTGGCTTGCTTTAAACAGGGTGAGTAGCCAAATTATTCAACAAAAAATAAGCATCTTTACAAACACTCAATTAATATTTTTAAGCACTTTAAAAAAATATCATAATTAGGCAGGGTGGGAAAGCTTTTGACAATTGACGGTTTTATCTGGTTTTAACCGCCCCCTGTCATAAAAAAAAAAACTTTGGGCATTGTTTTTGGCAATTGTCAAAATTTTCGAATCGTGTAAATCGAATGGCGTTTTCATACACTACGGACTGACGATGCGCCGAAATAGATTGAGGTTGAATTAATTGTGAAAACGTTGAATAAAACAATATGAACAGTGTCTTTCCTCATAACTCGTAGCGAAAATCAACATGGTAAAGGAAAAATCTCAATTTAGAAAAGTGAAAATTACGCACTTTTTAAAAACACCCAATGAAAAAAGCACCTTTAAGGGGTTTTAAAAAACGAAAATCAAAAATAAGCACCTTGAAGCACTTTTTAAAAACGCTATGCACCCTGTTTAAAGCTTTTAAATTAATATAATATTTAAAGAATTGACAAAATCCATCAAATAATACAATTTTAGTTTGCTTTAGAGTGTTAAAATATTTAAAGAATTGTGTTACTCATTTTTGTATTACTCATTTACTGTACCTATTTTTGTTAAGTTATTTGAAAATAACTGTGCATTTAAACAGTTATCTTTTAGGCATTTTATTATAAATATAATAAAAAGTATATATCTACTTCACAAATCAAAATTTTCCTAAAATAATGATAACAAATGTTAAATATATATTGATTTTGTTTTTTGAAAAATAGTGATTACTATAAATAACAAAGTTTTTATATAGTTGTATGAGTTTACCTCAGTTTGGCCTTTTTGCATGCACATCTTCAGCTTTTCTGGTGTAGAAGGCCAGTTTGTTTCTTCTAACACCCTCAGACTTTCCAAGTTTAATCGAAACAAATAATCTCTATATCAATGACAGAAAAAAAAGCACTGTTTAGTTAATTGAATTAATTAATGGCAAAACGCAAATTAAACAGTAAAATGGGTAATAGGGAAAAATAGATAAATTTCCAATAAAAATCTTAAACTAATTTTAATGAAACATCTTATTTTTTTTATCAAATATTTAAAATGTTATATGCAAATAAAATAAATATTTGTTTAATTTTTGTACATTGTATTAATGCTACATTCTGTTCTGTTGTTTTCTGATAAAACAGGATAATATATATATATATATATATATATATAATTCACTTCATATTTATAACTAGCTTCTACTACCTAATTCATATTAATTTTGATACATAAATTGTATTAAATAAAAAAAAAACACCCTACATCACAAATGAGAATATTAAAACAACATTATCAACCATACTAAACAAATAAGAAGTCATTTACTATTAATATAATTAGTTACAACTAAGGTTTTTAATTATTTTGTTAAATGTAATGTAAAATAATAGGATAAACTTAAAAATGTATAATATCTATCAAAACAAGCCTGTGTCACCTACCTAGCGCCGACAATCATCTGGTATCTTTCACTGTCAAATAGAAGTTCAGTGTAAGATTCGACGTTGGGTCTGGTAAAAATGTCGACAACATCTTCAAGCTCTATAAAGGAAAGAAGGAATAGCTAAAATAAGTCTTATATAATCAGTTAAAAAAAAGACGCTATATCGCTAGAGAAATCCTTCATGGCAAATTCTCTTTCATTAACATAAGTAATTTAAAATTAAAACAATAGAAAAGAGTGAGTTCAGGTAAAACACGAAGTTTCAAATGCTGAAAATGTGGGTTCAAATATATACCAAATATAAACCAAAATGTAAACAAATATACCAAAATATATACCAAATGTAAACAAATGATGTAAA
The DNA here is from genome assembly GCA_949128135.1 of Parasteatoda lunata. Lineage (NCBI taxonomy): Eukaryota > Metazoa > Arthropoda > Arachnida > Araneae > Theridiidae > Parasteatoda > Parasteatoda lunata. The sequence goes on from OX421971.1 coordinate 89,069,324, forward strand.
TACCAAATAAATGTTGAATATCGATCGTATGTGAAATATACCAAATGTATGTTGAATATATACCAAAGTGTAAAGAAATTATGGCAGGGTTATTCAGTATTAAGCATTAAGGGGAAGTACTCTTGCAAATAATTTTACATTTTTATTTTATTAAAACATTTTTTCAGTATTTGAAACTGCATGGTTTACTCAAGGTTTGCCTAAATTCACTTTTGCTTAACTTAAAATTTTAAAATAAGGTAAAAAAGAATTTGTCTTATAAAGCATCCTCATAAGAAGACGTAATAATTAGAAAAATATAACAAAAAAGAAAACAAAAGGTACCAATCGGATACCATCTTAAAGACCAGTGATTTTTTTTTTTTTTTAATATGAAAAAAGCAAAAAGTTTGGAAAAATGAAAAGGGAGTTATATATATAGTTCTTCATCTCGAATACAGAATTCTTAAAGAGGCAGCTAAAGTAACTTATCATTTCTGCCTTAAAATGACAAGATAATTAATGCCAACCTGTCTCTGGCATAGATAAACTCCGCCCTCTTTTCACTGTACTCTAGGAAGATTTACTGGAGGAAAAATTGTAAGAATTATCTCTTCACACCAAAAAAGTAAGGGATGTAGAGCAGAAAATTAATGAGAATGTTGTGAAATATTAAACAACTAAACGTTACTAAAATTAGAAGTTATCATTCAAGATATATTTTTCTATTAAAATGCCCACCTTTCGTGAAACAAATCTACGACTTATTATTCTTTTTAACAGTAAGAGATTTTGATTAACACATTACCACCATTTTAACAACAATAAAACACTACTTTGCATAATTTTTCAAACAAATGTGTGAGTAATATATTGAACTAAAAATTCTTTAGAATGCAATGTTTAACAATGAATTAATCAATACATTATAAATTAAGTTCGAACAAGTTTTAAGAGTACTGAAAACTACATAAGTAGTCACGTGCTGCGAAAAAATCGAATTAAATTGCATATAAATTTCATAGATACATTTCCTTCATTTTAACAACAATAAAATACTACTTTGCAAAAAAAAAAAAAAATAAATAAATAAAATAAAATTAAAAAAAATTTAAAATTAACAAATTAGAGATATATTGAACTGAAAAGTTTTTAGAATTCAATACTTAACAACGAATTAATTAATATACTATAAATTAAGTCCGAAAAAGTCTTACAAGTAACGAAAACGACATAAGTAATCAGGTGCTGTGAAACTTCCAAGTATATTGCATATAAATTGAATATAATTTAATAGACAAATTTCCTCTATTTTAGCAACAATAAAATACTACTTTGCATATTCTTTTTAACAAATTGTGATATATTGAACTGAAAATTCTTTAGAATTCAATTCTTAGCTATGAATTAACCAATGTACTCTAAATTAAGTCCGAAAAAGTCTTATAAGTAACGAAAACTTTAGTAATCACGTGCTGTGAAAATTCCAAGAGAATAGCACATAAATTGAGGGAATTGTAGTGCCTTATACGTGTGTCAGTGGCGTGCAAAAAGGGGGTGATGGGGCAACGGCCCGGGGCATCCAGTTTATAGGAGGGTATCCGATTGACGATACCTTATTCCATTATAATGTCCAGCCTCAAATAGCGGTTCATATATGCAGAACATCGACATGAAGAAAATCGTAGTAAATACATTTTTATCTCAAATGAATGTTTATTTCTGTTAATCCACCATTTCAGCTTTTGACTTCAGATCGAAATATAAATATTTATATTATTAATCTTTTATAGTAGGCAGAATTGTCTGGTTTCTACAGAATAAAGTCTAATACTTTTGCTATCGTTTCTTTCGAGCGTCTTTTTAAAAAGAGGATAGAAATCTGTTGCATCCCTAATAAGATGATAAATTGAACCACGTAGGTAGGAAGGTACTTTATTAACGTACTTTATTTTTGTTACTAGAGCTGCACAATGGTAACGGTCTGAGACCATATTTTATTCAAGTTTAACCTTAGAATTATGTAATCTAAATTAAGAAGTGCGATAATGTGGTTCAAATTAGCACCACATTAAGATTGCAGCAAATTTGAATGATATGATGATTCATAAAGCAAAGATCCCGGTAACAATCCGTCAGAGCCCGAGGAGTTATGAAGGTTAAGGATCCACAATTTTGTTACCGATGGCCATGATTGTAGCAAAGTGGTCAACAATGCGCACCGACCGCTTTTACTTCCCAAAGAAACTGGTATCAGGACAACAATCGATTTGAAGCTGAGTGAACTTCTATCCTCCATCAGGGATCGAACACCAGTCATTCACATTCACAGCTCAGAGCCTCAACTAGTAAACCATCGCGTCTTACTATGATGCATGCAACATTTTTAACACTATAAGAATTTCTATATAAAATTTTGGAAAAATATTCTCGCATAGGACTATTATCGATTTATGGAAAAATAAGAAATATAATTAATTTGAAAATTTCACAGTGAGATATTTCCTCATCGATTAAAAAAAAAAAAACGTTAAATAAAGAAATAACGTTAAAAAAATATTACGAAACGACAGAAGAATAAAAGGGTGAGTGAACGAAGTTTTCGTGATTATGCATACAGGAAGTAGCTTTACTCGTGTTTCAGCGTATAATCGTGTGGCGTTGCACATTCATCCTTGTTAACGTTCAAAGAAAAATCTAAGAAAAGGGAGCTAGCGGAGAAAAAGAGTCGTAATTATTTTTCTCCTCAACCCTTCAAAAGAAGAAAGTGAGAGACAGACCCAAAATAAACAGAATTTTTATTTTCTGGTTCCATCCTTGAACATTCTCATATTGTACAGTCTTTTCGTGATTATTGGTAAATAAATAAAGAGTCACGTGAGACAGTGAAATGGAGTAATTAAAGAGAAAAGTAAGACAGACATCCGTGTGAAGTATAATGTAATTCGGAGTTGTTGATCATGTTTATTTATTTAGCTAGCAAATAATTATTATAAGTGAGTATTTTTAATAAAAATAATCGTTAATTTTATTTCACTTGCTAGAACTAGTAACATCAAGCTATTAAAATAATGCGGAAAAAAATTTTTTGGAAAATAATTTTCGCAGCTGCTATGTTTTTTGTAGCTGCTATAAGTTTTTATCAGTATAAAGTAAATTTTGACACTCTTAATAATAATGTGGGCAAATATTTAATGGAAAAGAATTTTCTCGACTCATTTTTTTAAAAAAAAATATTTTTTAATATTGTTTCTTGGCTCGTTAGCTAGCATCAGTTTTCATCGGTATTCAGGGATTATAATAATAATAATGAGGAAAAATATTTTTTGGAAAATAATTTTCGCAGCTGCTACGTTTTTTGTAGCTGCTATAAGTTTTTATCAGTATAAAGTAAATTTTGACACTAGTAATAATAATGTGGACAAATATTTAATGGAAAAGAATTTTCTCGACTAATTTTTTTTAAAAAATATTTTTTAATATTGTTTCTTGGCTCGTATGCTAGCATCAGTTTTCATTGGTATTCAGGGATTATAATAATAATAATGAGGAAAAATATTTTTTGGAAAATAATTTTCGCAGCTGCTATGTTTTTTGTAGCTGCTATAAGTTTTTATCAGTATATAAGTAAATTTTGACACTAGTAATAATAATGTGGACAAATATTTAATGGAAAAGAATTTTCTCGACATTTTTTTTTTTTTTTAATTTTTTTAATATTGTTTCTTGGCTTGTATGCTAGCATCAGTTTTTATCGGTATTCAGGGATTATAATAATAATAATGAGGAAAAATATTTTTCGGAAAATAATTTTTGCAGCTTGTAAGTTTTTGCGTAGCTGCTATAAATCTTTATCGGTATTCAGGGATTATAATAATTTGATAAGAATAATGATAATGTGGAAAAATATTTTTTGAAGAATAGTTTTCTTATCTCAGTTTTATATAGTTGCTAATATATTATTATAGTATCCACTTATAATAGTAATTTTCATATTAATAAAATATTTTTAAAAAAATGGTTTTCTTAGTTCATTGGAAATAAAATTAATTCCGAAATATAAATTCATCTGAAATAAGAAATAAATGTTGTGAGATTTTTTATTTTTTTATTAGTAAAATCTTCTTCAAATAACAAGGTTATAAAAATGTTGTTGAATGAGATTGTGTTCAAAATAATGGATTACAAAAATCTACTAAAATAGGTCTTGAAAAAAAAAAAAAAATGTTTGGTAAGAGTATTTAATTGCCTGTTTGATCCTGCGAGAAAATATAATCTTTACTACCTACCATAAAGTAACAAACAGGACATATAATTCACCTAAACCAATTCCATAATTTGTTAGAAATAAAACGAAATCATAAAGCCAATCACAAGCCAAAATTACATCATTGCCACTTATTAAGATGATGAGAGATGTAATTCTTTATCAAGTAAATAATCTAGTTGCAATAATCAAAGTACACTTCTCTTTGAATGCAATTTTAATTTTATTTCATAGAATTCTTCCAACAATTAACAATTTAACCAAGCCTTACGGTAAATGAATAAAGGCAGCTATTCTAAACTAAGTTTCTAAAACTAAATGTTGGATTTCCGGTAGTTTCAAAATGTAACAAAAATTCTTCGCGATTTTCAGAGATAAAAACAATTTCGCCCACTAACTATAGCTAAAACTTTATAAAATCGTTTGGTATTCAGCTTCATATGCAGATGACGGGGGGAGGGGGTACAAGCTAACAAGTCTTACTACACCCTTAGCCTTGACGCTGAGGCGTAGGCATGTAATTGCCCGGTTGTGCAATTAAAAAACATGTTTATAATTTCTTTGATTGAAAGATTTCCATCAAACAATAGTAACTTGTTATATTCTATTAGCACCGTAATTATAAAATTGAAAATGTTATTTACGTTGGAGCTATTGCAACAAAATAAACTAAATATTAAAAAAAAATTTAGAAATTTAAAAAAAAAAAATCTATATCATTTGTACTGGTGGTAGAATACCGCTCATAAACTTCAATCAACTCCAATTTTATTATAACTATTAAATAATAATAAAAAAAAAATTTTAAATATGGTTCTTAATAGTAATATCCGTTTAGCTGTTGTTTATAAAATTATTTTCATTAATTTTTGCATCAAAAATTAGTCGTAAAAGGGTTAAACATATCTTCTTATTTTAAAGGAAATACATAAATAATTTAAAAAAGTCAAATCGAATTTAGGCGCAACAATTGCGCATGCGTCGAGATAATATAATGAATTTAACGCTAATATTTAATTAAAATGAATTGTAGAACAATTAGTAAAATTCAATAAATACTTAACAATTAAAATAAAATTTAAAAAAAAATTCACTGCAACGAAAATAATGATTATAAAAATCGTTAGAAGTTACGAATATCAAGTAATAGCAGTAAAACTTGCGCAAAAATCGATATTGATAAAAAGTGTTCTGAAAAAATTTGAAGAGATAAAAAAAAATAAAAACGATGGGTAAAGTTAGTATTATTACTAATAGTAATAAACATTTTGAATTTAAAAGCAAATGCTTTGTATTAGTTAGAAAACGAAATACCTCAAGATGTTAATTTTATTATTATAAAAATGACCTTTACTCTACAATTTCCTACCAAATGGTAGGGAAAAAGTAATTTTATTCCTATTAACGTTTGATTATAAACTCCCATCATAAATAATTAAAGAATGATGCTTCAGGTAAATAATTTCCTGTAAATTTATTTAATTTCCTAACCGAATTCTTCACACAATTTATTGCATAATTTACGAAGCATTCTTAATCCTAACACACATTTTTGTTTAATAAAGCCATTAAAATTTTCTCGAAACAAACTTGAAAAAACTTCAAATTGCACTTTAAAGAAATAAATACCAAAACAGTTATGATTAACGTTGAATGTGTTTTTATTACCATTAATAAATAATGAGCTGCGTTGAAATCTAGGCTGAAATCTCAAATCTTCAATTGCAACCTACGGAACAAATCTTAAAATTTATCGTTCTTCAAAAAGAACCGGAATTTAATCATAGCCTCACCAAAACCATTTGAAAATGGTTTATATCATTTAAAAGAGCAATTACGTTGGTTCAGTACCAAACGACACGACTTCGAGCAAGGTGGACTAACAATTAAAGAGTCTATTTCCGGGAAGAAGATGCAGACAGGTAGTCAAGTAGATTTCTAAGATTGCAAAGATTTTTTACCGACTAATTATTGAAATCATCTTCGCTACGAGACATTATGGGTTGAAATGAGATATTTAAACGAAATGTAATCGAAGCAACTAGTGCATGCTTTGAATGAGAGAGGTTTAACAATTATATGGAGGGTATAGAATTATGTTCTATTTTTAGTTCTCTCAGTGCTCTTTGGGCAATATTTAATTTACCTGATTGCATATTTACTACTAATAACAATAATTATCTGTTACGGTAGAAAAAAAAAAAAAAAAACATTAAAAAATAAAATATTAAAAAAAAAACATCTTTGTAATCACAAATAATAAGGTTTTTAAGCAATACCTCATTTGGAGTCAATTTTACTATACGAATATTCAACAAATTTTTTTTTTTTAACAAACCGTCGTTGAACAGCCAACCCGATTTTCTGGATTTACGACTACTAATGTTCAACTCCGTAGCCTTGTAATTTTAAACCCAATCCCGAAGACAAGGAAACTCCTGGATCAAATATTAGGAGAAATTTGCCATTGTGGAGACCTTTTTAATGGAACCCACATTTGCGTTACATGGAAAAGAAAACCACAAAAACTCCCACGGTTAGTCTGAAGGCAAGGGGACTCTAATCCATAATTCGTCTACTACTGAGGATACTTTACGTCAGCACTGTGGTCGGTGCAAGCTGAAAGCAGAATTCGTATCGACCCACCATTGCTGGGATTCGAGCCCGGTTCACTTCATTGGAAGGCGAACGTTCTATCATCCCCTTAGCCATCCCGGCTCCAAAAATATTCGTGTAATTAATCGTACTTTAAAAGCTTTGTAAACCTATATTCATTTGGGCTTACTAAGTATATTTTATTTACTTATTTTAACTATTAGTTCAAGGTAACTACTATTCGAATAAAAAAATTTTTGCGTTACACGAAAAAGTTACATAATTCATGTAGAGTTATAGATGGTATTACAAGAATTAATTGTAAGAACTATTCGATTATATTTTTCAAAATGTGTTTTTTTTTTCTTCCTTAATTTAAAAATAAAAAATTTAAAAAAAAAAAAAACATATGAATTACAATCTAAGACGATTCAATTTTATAACGTAAATTAATGGGTTCATATAGACATTCAGCATTGATATTGCAGGAAACTGATATAATTGTCAAATATTTATTAAACTTTACAGCAGACTAAGGGAACTTTTTTAAGAAAAGGTTAACAATCTTCTTATAAAAAAAGAATCAGGAAAAAAAAAAAAAAAAAAAAAAAAAAAAACAGATAATCATTGTAAATCACGATCTCCTCAAGATCTCGATAACGATTACTAATACAAATATGTCAAATGTAGAGGTGGGTAAAAAGACTATTATCAGCTAACAAGTGTAATCCAAGACTTTCCATAATGAATGAAAGATTTGCTGCATTATCAGAACAGTTTAAACTCCTTGCAATTAAGCTAAGAGATCATCGATCATTATTGACATATAGAGCTTTGAGTTTTTCTAAATTAGTAAAATCGATAATTGAAAACGAAATAATAAATTACTTATATTAAAGTCAAAAAATCAAATAACATATATTAGAAATACTTTTACTATGAAATGCATTCAGAATTTATGAAACTAATAATATTTCTAAGTTATTTCTGAGAACAACTTCACAAATTATTTTAGAAGCATTTAGGAACAATTTCAGAATGCAGAGCAATTTTCGCTGTAGTTTGAAAAAAAAATGCGCATTTTTCGCTAGACTTAATCATTTTTTATTTTAATTATCATTGTTTACATAGTGTTTCATTGAAATTAAGAATCACAAAGATTAAGACTAACTTGTCGGGGGACGTTATTATACGTGGAATAAACAGTAAGGTGTCTCCTAATTCATTTTTTTTATCAGTTTATGTAACATAACTATGTGACAAATAAATAATTAGTTTCAAATAATTAGTTATAAAGATATTTAAAATATTCAGTAAATTATTTGTTTTAAATATCCGCTTACTCATTGTAGTAAACTACCACATTTATTGCGTAAGCACCTGACTCAAAGAAAGGGGTTTGCGGTTTGCTTATTAATGCTGACTAGGAGAGAGAATGGGTGTGAGCAATGCTTACGCAAAACATTAAACTACCGTTCTTTTCAAAAATTTTTTAAAAAGCAAAATGAAAAAATGCAATAAAAAATTACATATTTGGAAGAAAAAAAAATGAATTTGGAGAAAGAAAACACCGTAAAAAAATTTATTCGAAAAGTCTTAGGTGAAGAATTATAAACAAAATATATAAATAAATAAAAACTCATAATTTTGTAAAATGAATTAAAACGATAATTTTGTTTTATGCTAAATTACATCCTTTATTTGAATTAAATTCTAAAATTAGATTGCTATAGTTAAAGTAAAATTACTTAAAAAAAAAAAAAAAAAAAAAAAAAAAAAAAAAAAAAAAAACAGGGGTGCGACTTTCTTACGCAAGTATGGGAGAATGTTAATGATTTGCTTATTTTTGCTGATAAGGGGGAGCCGGAAGTCAGCAATTGCAAAAAAAAAAAAAAAAAATTCTTACTTAATATTTGAAGGGTCACATTTTTTTATTTTTTTAGAAATTCATATGAACTATTTATGAATATCAGTTTTGATAACAAAGACAATAGCATTAAATAAATGTGTAATAAAAAATATATACATGTAAGTCAGAGCAATCAATATTTTTTTCCTCCTTTTCGCAGATGATGCATTAGAAACGTGAAACCGTTCATTAAGAAAGACAATTTCATCGTCTGAATGAATGCGAAACGATACGTAAGCACATGACTTTTTTTAGATGGATATATTATATACATATATATATATTTTTTCCCCGCTGATCATCACTCAGGTACTCTAAGTAGATCTAGCATAGGATCGATTCTTACAGTCACTCCTTTGAAAAATCGATTTGCCGAAGAAAATAAGCAATGCAAATTGCACTTACTGCCTTTGGCCAAGTAATCAATATCATTTCATCCTTTTACTTAAGTTAGCGTCGTAACGGGATTCGTCAATTTATTCATATTGTATTTTATATTGGATATATGATTAGCTGCTCCCAAATGAGTTTGACATTGGAAAACTAAATGCTCCATAACAAATTCGAATTCACGAACTCGCGATATATACATATATATTTTTTCCCCGTTTAAAGTCTGCATTTGAATAATGGTACGGGATTCTTTTTTTTTTCTTTTTCTTTTTTTTTTTTTTCTTCTTTATTTAGGTTGGTGTAAGTTTTAAGATATTAATTTATGCACGCTTGAAGTCCGAAAAGGAAAGTATCTTAAATTTATTTCGCCCACCACGTATTATTTTACTTTTTTATTTATTTAACAAAGATACTAGATAAAACCAAACCATTAGACCAAAACCTAAGCTTCTGCACTTCTGGCACGCGAAAGCATATTCCTGACTTTCAATTTAATTGACAAATATTTTAATAAACTTGCTTCAGAGCTTTGTACGCTCAAATTTTATGCAATTTGTATACTTAATCTCTGATAGAAGACTAGGTCATTAAAAAATGGCAGAAATTCAGTAAAAAAAATACTAAATTTTGTTCTAATTCAAAATTTTTTAGCATCCATTCTATGTCAGAAAGTATTTATATATACCAATCACTCTGCTTTCTCTCACTTCGGATTCTGAATATAATATCTTTAATAACAAAATGGTTCCTCATTAGAAATACAGCCATTTCTTAGTAGCATTTAATAAGATATTTCGTCACGACTTCTCATTAAGTCTTAACGAAGATAATGGTTGACTCAGCAATGACGTTCCATTTATATTTTTAAATAAAAGAAATCCAAGAAATAACCAAGAGCTCAAGGGAATCATTCAATAAAGGATTATATGAGATTACGAGATAGCATTTTCTGCGTCACTCAGAGAATCCAGACTGATCAATTTATTTTATCGATCTGGACCAAAGTTCTGATGTTTAATTGAAATAAGCAACATATTCAATGAATGGTTATCTTCATTCTTCTTTCCACACTTTCTATTACGAAAAGCGTGAAGAGATGCTGCATTCTTGTTTAGAACCAAGAACATATATAACTTGTTTGGATTTTCAAAAGATAATAGCTACTCGGGTCAATCCGATGTGGGATTTCCCCCTGGAGAAGACGTCTTAGAATTGAAGCTCATTAAATAAAAGCATTAGTTCGAGGAAAATAAACTTATTTAGACATTCTGATAGTAGTTTATGCAAATAGTCGGATTATTTGTTTAAATACTTAAAATGTCTTATACAATGTAGCGAATATAGAGCCATTATCATAAGATATTTCAGCTGAATGACAACCGGATTGTTTACTTTTATTATTACATCCATTATTATAAACTTCAAAGAAAAAACACTAATAAAGTGTTGAGCATAACATAAAAATGCATTCTTTTTATTTTTAGATAATTCTTAGAATTAAACACAAATATTAAAGGAGTTAACTAACAAACATTCGTTTAATTAATATTAGAGGTGCCAAAAAAAAAAAAAAAAAAAAACTCATTTCATATGATTTAAAAATTTAAGTGACCGAAAATTATAAATGCTGATAAATATTCTTCTTCTTAGTCACCACAGCCGATTACTGGCCAAGACTTTGGTCAGTAATCGGCTATGGGGTAAATTGACTGTCTCAGTCAATTTACCCCATCTAGGTCTATTCGAATGTATTAATATAAATAAATATTAATATAAATAAATATTAATGTAATAAGAATCGATAAATATATTAACCTTATTAAAAAGATATTACTTTTTATTTAAATTTTGTAAACTAGCGGAAAAAACGTGCGTGCTAATGGATTATATCATTAATAACAGTAAAAAGTTTTAAAAAAAATTATGATAAATTTGTTACCACTAAAATTAAAATAAATAAAATAAAAACACATATTTTATATTTTCCAGATTAGATTTTTCACGTTAACTCGAAATTGATAATTATTTTGTTTCCCTTAAAAACCTGCAAAAATTATGTTAATCTTAATGAAAAATTTCAGAATTTTTTTCTTTAATAAGTAAAATAAAAAATTTCATTATATGCATATATTGTTGTTTCACTTTTAATACTTAACTATTTAATTATTAGTTAATGTGTATTACTTTTTGAACATACATTCAACCTCGTTTAAATAAGTTCTACAGTTCTCTTGTTTTAAAAGAGTTAGCGTTAAATAAAATACTAATTATATATAACCAAAACAGAACATTTAGCTTACCTTCGTAATTAGTCGTTCGAAAATCGTCACTGCTGACAGAACAATGCAGAAGTATAGAGGATATTAATGTGATGATGAAAAACATGGCTACCCCTCTAAAAAAAAATCCAATCTTATACTCTAAGTTCGTCACCTTCGTTTCTCCATTTTGTCCTTTTTAAAACTCTACTCCTCGGTTTAAGTAAGTCTAAAAGAGAAGAAAGGTAATTAGATTTAACACCTTATTTCAATTGTTATATTTTTATACCTTATGAGTAAAAACTTATTAGCGTTTATTTCTAACTAACCTTATACGTAAAAAAAAGGGTACCAATGATAAAAAAAAAAATAATTAAATACATATTTGTCTCAATATTTAATTTAGTTTAAATATTTTTAAAAAATCTTTTTCTTTTTAATTGTTAATTGACTATAAGAGATTGTATTTTAACACTACTACAATATAAATATAGTTTTTATAAAGTCATATAGGCACAATAACTTTAACCATAGCTTATAAATATAACATATGATTCTATTCTAGTAGCACATGGTTCATATATATAAGGAAACGCGAACTAAAATTGCCTTCCGTGAATGAATTGCTGCTAAGAAACTTAAGGTAAAGCAAGGTATTTTGGAAGAATCGTTTAGCATGCAATCAGCAGACAGCTTGACTTTTTGTCTGTTGCATAATAAGGGCGAAGGCTTTCCTTTTAAGAAGGCAACTACCAACAAAGGAATTTTTTCTGATTTCTCAAGAAGGTTACCGACTGATTTACGAATTGAAAATATCTTGACTTGAGATGGGAGACAAACTGCAGGTGGAAAGGGTAAAATTTAGTATTCGTTTAAGGAATGCATAACTTCAGAGGCTTCCTTACTCGCAAATAAATAAAAATTATTCATTTCTTTTTAAGTCTAATAAATTAGAACATAAATTTTACTGACTCATTTCTTAAGTAGTCATTAGCTAGTTCTGATTTATTTATTAATTTAGAAAACAAGGTTAAAAAACGAATAACTACTAATATAGTTTTTTTTTATATTTCCTATGAGCTGCACAATCAGTCTTCCCGATGAGCAGACCTAGTGCGTTCTCCAGAAGTGGTATCCACTCTTTCAGGACCACCACAATGGATGAGATACCGTTGGCCATGTTAATTTGGACGTCTAGTTTCTGCCACACTAGATGGCAGCACCTAGACTCTATTTGGATGCTAAAGTGCACTAGGAATTTAATTTTGCCGGAAATGCCAAGAGCCAATAAGGCACTCCAGGGATCTTTTACATGCCGCATAATCATACGACATGGCTGCTGAGTCTACTAATATAGTAAAACAGCCCTTTTTGGCTGTTTATTTAAGTCACTACAGAATTGAATATGCTTATTATATATATATATGATTATTTAAAAAAAAAATTAAAATAAAAAATAAAAGAAATGAAGATAAATCTGTACATATCAAAGAAAATCGGCAATACACAAGCTGAATTTTTTTAAAAACATGATTCATCTGTTTGACAATTAAACATCTGCTTTTTGTTTTTTTTTTCTTTTAATCGATATACAAGAACTCTTTTTAAACAGTAGCAGCAGCAGTTTTTTTTTCTTCATTGTTTATTTGAAAATCTGAACTCACATTCAACTGCCTGAAATGATGCGTTTAATAGTTTCGCTTGAGGTAGATCATTTTGAAATTATATATCTATCTTTTTAAGATCATTTCCCAGCATTCCTCTTTCAAATTATCTTCCATTCCTGCATCACGTGAGACTACCACCATTTTGGACTTACTTAAAAGTGTTACTGATCCATTAAAAGTAAATAAAATGAATAAAAGAAAATAAAAAAAAAACGGTTCCTGATACATTAAAAGAGAGTTACTGATACAGTTTGAAAAAAAAAAAGAAGGGGGGGGATCTTGATAAAAATGCCTTTGCGAACGTTATTTCGTTTTTAGGAGAGATAAAAATAAAAATTCTTTAAATCATGAAACATGAAGTAAGAGTACAAAAAAAAAAAAAAATTAACCAAAAATTAGTAAAAAGATATCGAGATATTTTAACATTTATATTTAAAATAAAGTAGGGGATATTTTTTATAAGAGTAACAAGGGCTGCAAGAACACAGCCCACAATTAAAAAAAAAGTACAAAGAAAGGCTGGTGGAGGGGGAGGGGAAATCAGATGAAGGAGTTAGTTGAGTGAAGTAATGAAAAGAGTGTTTCTGTGGTGCAAACATAAATAGTAGGTGGCGTAATAAAGATTTCAGCACCACAACTCAATAACTGCCTTTATAACATTTAACTCAGACATGTAGAAAGTCAACATTTAAAAGAAGCCCTTTTTTGAGTGGTATCAGCAAGGGGGCCGTACAAAACAGCTGTGCATAAAAATAAAAGATATGAAAGAGTCTCTACTCAGGGGTTAAGGATAAAAATATAATTTCAAGATAGTTAGGTAATTATAGACGACGAAATAAGGGAATTCACTTCTCGATACATTATCATTGAGGTTTCAACAGGGTTGTTACTGGAAAAGTTATAGCGCAATCTCGACGCTAATGAGCGCTTTGTTTTTATTTATGTTTTTTTTTCTTCTTTTTTTTTTTTTTTTTCTTTATTATTCGGTGTAATGTGTGGATAGTATACGAAGAAATGGCGGTGGATTTCTGTCAACGGTATTAGTAATTAAATAGGCGAAACGTGGAAAGAACATTGTCTACTAGATGAAGGATGGAACGAACGTTATTTCATGTAGGGAAGAAACGATTTTTGTGCAGACGAAAATGGGTAAAAAAAAAAAAAGATTTCAAAGAATATTGCGATTTTTGGAGAAAGAAAAATCACATTTTTTTTAACACTTCATGTTTTTGGTACTTATCCATTAGATGAATTCGGCTATTTTATTTATTAATTAACTTTGTATTTTTGTTTACTTCCTACTTATCCAAGAAAAAAAATAGAAGAAAAACCAGCTTAATTTACTGTTTTTTTTATTTTTTGTTAATCTTTAATTGGCTACTTTATCGCCCGCGCCGATGAAACGGATTTATACCGATTTTAATATTTGACAAACTTTTGGCTCTGGGATAAGGGTCTCTACAATTTTCACAATGTGAGCCGTGTTGGCTCGCCTTCCAATGAGGCGAAGCAAGTTCGAATTCCAGCGATGGCTGGTCGATACGAATTCCGTATTCGGCTTGCATCGACCACAGTGCTGAAGTATAATATCCTCAATGGTAGAAGGATCATGGGTCAGAGATCCCTTGCCGTCAGGCTAACCGTGAGAGGTTTTGCGGTTTTCCTCTCCATATAACGCAAATGCGGGTTAGTTCCATCAAAAAGGTCTCCACGAAGGCAAATTTCTCCCAATATTTGATCCAGGAGTCCCCTTGTCTTCTGGATCGTGTTCAAAATTACAAAGCTACGGAGTTGAACATTTGTAATCGTAAATCTGAAAAATTGAATCGGCTGTTTAATGACGGTTATAAAATAAAAATTTACACTATGTGGACAGTCTCAAAAATTTCAAATAATTAATATGATAAATTTTAAGTTGAAAAAATAATATCTAGCCATTTTCTTCACGAATGGTAGTACGTGTTACACCGTCAACCATTTTCGTCAACATCGCACCATTGCTATTTTTGAATCTTTCGAATTATTTTAATATAGTAATTGACGATAAAAAAAAATTTAAAAAAATGCAAATAAAATTTTTTTGCGAAAATGAAATCCAAAAAATGAGATATTTAAATTTAAACAATTTCCAAATTTTTTTTCCGTTTTGGCAAAAATGGACGACGGGCATAAAGTACCTAATAAACATTTTAATTTCAAACTTATAAAGATATTAAGAAATTAATTTTAGAACCAAATAAGCTAATTATCATAAACAATGTACGCATATTTTGGAGTTTATTTTTGAATCTGCAGGTAGAGATGACAGTTTTGAAAAACCCGTATTCATCTTATGACTTAATAAAATATTTAAATTTTTTACATCTAATTTATAGATTCATATATAGAATTGCGGCATGAAATTTTAGATTTATACAGTAAATAGTTTAAGAGATAACTCTTAATAAACTAAGGAATGCTAAAAATAATAATTCAGTTCCTTAATGATAAGCTTAAAAAGTTTCTTAATTATTATTCAACAATTCGATATCAAAATATTCATGTATAAAAGGCTTTAAAATATATTCCCACGTCCCACAAAAATTGACGATTTTGATGATTGAAGGTTTACGAGATTTTTTTACCAAAATCAAAAACCGGCACAAAAAAAAAAAAAGATAAAATAAAGATTATTTAAATAAATAAAGAAAAGTTATAGAAAATTATAAAAGATACTTCAGAACACCCAAGTAGAAAGTTTAATTTTAAAAGACATTGTTCTTATGTAATTGTTCTGAAAGAAGAAAAATAAAAGTGCAGAGCTGCAATCACAGGATATTGACATCCAGCAATTTTGAAACCAACAGAGCGTATCCTCCATAAATTCAGTCTTCTTTTAAGATTATATTAGATATAGAAATGATATTGCATGCTCCAGAGATTTTACCATAATCGATTTACACAGAAAATTAGTATTAGTTCCGTTACTATATGAAAATTTGCTGTCTTATTGTACTAAAATTATTTATTTCATCTTAAGAGGCTTTTATATTTTTTTTTGTCACACTTACCAAAATTATAGTTATTTTCTGGGAATTTAGGATTATAATCAGTGTAATTTGAACCACAGATTACTATTATCAAAAGCATAACTTAAATATATAGTAATCATTCTGCACAGAAATTTAAGTTAATCAGATATTTCAAGGGACATATTCTTACGTATGATTTTTAATTTATTTGCTGTCTGATTATACTAAAAATATTATTCAAAAAAATATAGCACTGAAAGAGGTTTTTATATTCTTTACAGTTGTTGAAATTACAGTCATTTCTCGGAGATATGGGACTTAAGGTAGGTATTATTATTTGCTGTCTGATTATACTAAAAATATTATTTAAAAAAATATAGCACTGAAAGAGGTTTTTATATTCTTTACAGTTGTTGAAATTACAGTCATTTCTCGGAGATATGGGACTTAAGGTAGGTATTATTATATGCTGTCTGATTATACTAAAAATATTATTTAAAAAAATACAGCACTGAAAGAGGTTTTAATATTCTTTACAGTTGTTGAAATTACAGTCATTTCTCGGAGATATGGGACTTAAAGTAGGTATTATTATTTGCTGTCTGATTATACTAAAAATATTATTTAAAAAAATATAGCACTGAAAGAGGTTTTTATATTCTTTACAGTTGTTGAAATTACAGTCATTTCTCGGAGATATGGGACTTAAGATAGGTATTATTCTCTTAGTAGAACAATAAAAATCTTGATGTAGAGTGACAACAGGATTTGAAATTTTTTAAAAATTATTACGAAACTTCACGATAAGGGGTTTTTTAGAGCCGGAAAGCGCTAAACTTCCTTTTTAAAAGGAGAAAAACGTCTTGTGGGGGGCATCAATGGTTTAAATTCGTCACGAACAGGAAATTTAGTACTTTTTTCTCTCTTAAACGTGCCATTTCCATCCTTTCACAGAAGTTCGGCGCATCTTTTATATTTAACACACCTCCACGGTTCTGTTTGGAACATAAAAGGAAAAATAGAAATTGGAAGACAGGGAAGAGTGGAGAACCCCCTCTAGCCCATTTTGTAAAGAGGGTGGCAATTTGACATATGCAATACAGCTGAATACTGGAGGGGGTTGGAGGAGATCCTTAGGGATCGGCGCCATATTCAGTCAGCAGCAGAGTTGGTCAAGACGTTTGCCAACATCTGTCACTCGTTATTCTTTATCTATCTCATAGCTGTTGGAGATGGATTGAAGATAAAAACAATCTCGCTGTTTTTCTATTTGTAAATGCTTCTAAATACATAAATTCAAGACAGTTGATAATACATTCTAGAAATACCGAAGAGTTGCTTATTTTTAAGATTCATATATATAAGATATTCGTGGAATGTCTCAGTAAGATCCTACTTTTATTTTTATTAAAACGAGAAGCAATTTCCGTAATAAAAAATCTATTTTTAAAGTATAGAAGTAGGGCCAAGTAATTTGTCAAATAAAGAAATGGCATTTAAGAAATTAATAAATTATTATATAATGTGAATATATAAAAACAACAGTTTACTCATTGGTATTATGAATCCGAAATGTCTAATGAATCCGAAATATTTCAACTCATACGTTTTTGAATTATTATTTGTCTCATAGGAGAAAATATTTTTTCGAGGGAACACAAGTTACTAATTTTTTAAAGGGAGTTGCCATTTTTTAAAAAAAGGTATAATACTAGCTATAGAAGAACAAAAAACAACATTAATATATTTTTTAATTTAAATATAGATGGATTTCGTTCTCTATATTTACTAAATTTCAGTATAAAGATAAGAAATAACGTTCAGCTTTATTAGAATGAGTGAAACAGTGTTGTCAAATAGAATAAATTTATCAAATATAGAGGAGAATTCCCGCTGCATCATGAGCTGAATTGTGTGGCCTTACTAATTTAAAATGCACAATTTACTTAAAGTTAAAAAAAAGTGGTTCACATTATATTTATAATGCGGAGAAGGAAAAAAAAAACGGACCACCTTGAATAACTTTTTGTCTAATAATCGAATCTTCACGTTCGGGGACTCTATCTTAAATGGTTAGAGGGGGTGACCTCAAATATGCTAATTAATAATTGCAGACGATATTTTAAGTTAAGAAATCAAGCACAAAAACCTACTTTCTCAGAATAAACATACATTTTTTCCAACCGATTCGGATTTTTGACCCCCAAGTTGTTAGGGGTAGCCTCAATCTGGGAAATATGGTCCCAATAGAAAGGTCAGGAGAGAGCAAAGTTTGGACCCCTTTGTGTTAATTTTACTTTTTGCGTATTTCTCTAATCTCGAAAACTTTTTAAGCCAATTGAAAAAAAATTTGCACATAATTATGAAATTAGTATATCGAAAGATAATTCCATGCAAAAAGTAACTTTTGGTATATATTTATTATTTTTTTAATAATGGTCAAAAAAATTTTTTTTAATTGAAATGAGAACAATTTTTGCATCATTTTAAAGAATATAATTTTACATGGCAAAAAACAAAATTTGAGCGAAATCGGTAGAACAGTTCCTGAGAAATCAATTTTCAAATATCTAAATTTTTTGAAATTCAATTTCTCAGGAACTATTCAACCGATTTCGCCCAGATTTTGTATTTTACCAAGCAAAATTACATTCTTACATTAAAGGGTCCAAACTTTGGACCGCTCTCCTGATTAAATTATGGGAACCATATTTCCCAGATTTCGGCTTCCCTCCATATTTTGTGGGTCAGAAATCCGAATGCGTCGAAAAAAAAGATATGTTCATTGAGAGAAAGTACGCTTTTGTGTCTAATTTCGTAACTTAAAATACCGTCTGCACTTCTTAATTAGCATATTTGAGGTCACACCCTCAAACCATTAAGATTGAGTCCTTGAACATGAAGATCCGATTATTAGTTCAAACGTTATTCAGGGTGGTCCGTTAATTTTGTGCACTGTATCTTGTTTCTTTTCAAAAATGTACAAATTAACTATCAGCTTATTTAATTTCCGGTGGAATAAAAATGAAACCGATGAAGGAAAAACGTGATCACAAAAAAAGTATGAAAATAAAATGATTTAAAATTGAATCTCTTTCTTTAACAATTATACGCCGGATCTTAAAAACACGGGATATAATATTAGATCAAATACGTGTATCTTTATTTCTTAATAAGTACAAAATGGGAATACAATATAAGAATTCAGAAAAATATTATTTGCGGAATACTTTATTTCCTAGGGGGAAGGGGGAATACAGTGAACGTCACACATGACGCAGAACTTAATGGTGCAACTGCTGACTAATAATACATTAGTTTCTACAAATTATTAGGTGAGTCTAACATTTGCATCGGGAGTGTGCAAGTTAAGAGAGAAGCAGTAATATTATTACATGACGAATGAAACCCATATTTGAAATGTAGTTGCGTTTTTTTTTGTTTTTTTTTTTTTTCTTCTTAATTTACTTCGATATCCCGTATAACACCAGTGCCACCCAGGGCGTCGATGACATCGACAACATTACATTTAACGGCGAATTATTGGCCTTGCCCTTCACAAAATTCTCGACAGCTGAAATTCAGATTAAAAAACAAATATGAATTGGCATTTAGGCATTTAGTTGGGCGTAAAATCTTAAAAATGAACAAAAATAGCTATTAAAAATCTGAAATACAGAAAAAGTTATATTCAAGTATAACAGTTTATAGCTATTTATTTAATAAATTCAAAAAAGAATTTTCCTCCAGTAATACTAATTATTAGTGATAATAATTAGTGATATTAGACATGATATTATTATACATGATATAAATTTTTCATGTGATATTAAATGAATAAGTTATAATTTTAATTTTGTTAAATTAATTGAATGCCATCTATTAAAAAATTACTATTATTATTTAATTAACCTCATTTTATTATTAGCGAAAATGAATAATTATTTTTAACTACAAAAAACAAGCACATTGCCAAAAGATATTCATTAAGGACCTCGGCAACATTTATTTCATTCATAATAACATGTCTGGATGAACAAAGTTGTGGTTCATCGGCGAAAGAGCATCGACATTGGCATTAAAACATCGGCTGAAAATAACGTAGGATTCTTACCAGTACTCCATTTAAATTTATCTTGTTGCGGATGCTAGGAAGAAAGAAAGCAAATTTAACATCGGGGTCAAGTCCCCACTCTGTCTTGATCAAAGTAAAAAATAAAAGAAAGAATAAGAGCGTTCAAACAAGACTTTAATTTAGAAGATTAAAACAGCTTTTGTAGCCAAACATTAAGTAAAGTGAATCTGTTGGACTAATTTTAATACATAGTTAACCTTTAATTCTAATCTAGAAATTAAGAAAGTATTACGCTCTTCTTTATTTAAAAAAAAAAAAAAAATTCTAATGATGTATTTTAGGGAGGGGGGAGAGAATAAGTTAAAAGAACAAATAATACGTGTCTTTAATTTGCGTTAAAAATTGTATAATTGAGCATAATATTATCACGATCTATTAATATTGAGGACAATTATATTCAATCCATTAATATAGAGCATAATTTGGAGTCAAAGGCACAAAATTATGCTCAAAAGAAATTATTCGAAATTATAATTAAAGAAACAACTTAAGTATTGGTATTTTTTTAAATCTAATTAATTACCAATATCTAAATGATGATAAACGCTACTTCGTGCTACGTCAACAAAAAGAAAAAAAAAGTGACTATAACAAATTTTGGTACCTTTATTTGTGCTTTATTCAGGTGGTTTTAGCTCTAACCAATATACCTAAATTAGATATCTATTGTCACTGCATCTGTTACCTAATTCCACAATGACACACTAGCAGCTGTTACCACAATTAATGAAGCATCTCTACCGTGAACATCACTAGCGTAAAAAAGCGGCAATTTTTTACGCCCCCCCCCCCGAAATGGCTATGTAATAAATTATGTTTATCTTAAGAAATTAAACATGAGTTTATTAATACAAATATTACGACAATCTTGTTTTGTGTTTATGATAATTGAAAAATACTTGTAAACTATCAAACATTTGACAGATAATTTTAAAATATTCTCATTTCTTATATTTATTTTATTTAATGAATAATTTTTTTCCTTTTTTAAGCGGGGGCTTTAAGGGAGCGTTCATAAATATCTCACTTTCCAATATTTTTAACCTCCCTCTTTACCTTTATAAAAGTGTCACACTGAATTACATACGTTACGTTATAAATTCACGTTATAAATACATACGTTATAAATTCATTTTACGAATTTTATTTTTAAACTTAGACTATGTGTTTTAATGACATTTGTGAGTATAATGATAATAATTTAACACTATTAAATCGCTTCGATTTTAACCTATGTGTGAGGTTTTACACCTGCTGTGCAGAACCCTGTGGAAGAGTTAAAGGGGTTCCACGAGTTAGCACTTTTTATAACCACAGACGAGTTTCGAAACTTCAGAGATCCAATCTATAATTCATTATTTATTTGATCTAACAGTTGCATTCATGAAATTTCGTCAAGTAAAATGCCAATGAAATAAAAATGAATTTCTTAAAGGAAAATATAAAATTTCTAATAATGTTTCCATTATAACAGTAATAGAACGAATTATTTAAGAAAAAAAAAAGCATTTATAAAATATTCCATGAGTAATTCCTAATCGCGCTTTTCAAACCAAAATAACAAAATTCTTATGTATGGTTATAATGGAAACATGTAAGAAATATGTTTTCATAATAACCATTTTCAACGTTTATAGTAGTTTTAATTTCGAAATAAATCATAATTCCGTTCATTGAATTATTTTCAGCTTATGTACATACACCAAAAACAAATTCATAACTAGACTAGACATAGCACAAGGACTGCAAATGTAACTGTCTATCAATGAAACAATGAAAAATCTTCATTCCTCTAATTTAATATTTTAAACATAGTCTTTTATAGGCTGTATCGTTCACAATTACCTTAAACTTTATTTATAAAGTTGGGGTTCCGCCGGAAGAAGGTTGATTATTTCGGGTTCCGAAGCCGAAATAAATTGTTCTAAATATCTAAAATTCAAAGTACTAGCACAATAACTTAAACTAAATAAATAAAATAAAATAATAATAAAAAACGCAAGCTTGAAATTGATTTCCATCCTCTCAAATTTTGATACATGAGTAATATTTTCATTATTATTCTAAAAAAGGTCTAGATAAGAAGTTCGGCCAGGGCTGTCACGACATCTGGCTATCCTATTCTGTTTCCAGAGCTCTTCAACTCGACCTTGAAGCAATCAACCACCCTTCTGCTACTCTTCTGATGCTGATGATCTTCATAAAGTGGAGGGAAAAAATAAGATACGCCCTTTTGAAGATGAAGCTGTGATTTACTAGACAATTTTCTACACCAGCAGCAATGACCAATGAACTCACTGAAATGAAACTTCTGTTGTTTCGTGTTCTGCAAATTTTAACTTAGTGGTGATTTTATAACATGCTAATAATTCACTTGTTTTATGAAAAAAACATATAGATAACAAGTTCAATAACTTGCTAAACAGCTTGTATAATTTTAACATTTTTTTTCTATTTATATTAAATAAAAGATTTCAGCAATTTATCCTATTTTCAGAGGCGGTTGAAAGTTAGAATCATGAGTTTACATAGCTACCAAGAATTAAAAGAAAAAAAAAATCTTGAAATTATAACTATTGCATAATAAAACTATCCTAAATACACCCAATAAAAGGTCTCGCGATATTAAAAATACAAATTAAAACTTATTTTGAAAGTATAAATAAAAGAGTTAATACCTTTGAAAATAAAATAAACTTCAATTATCAATAAGAATATTAATAATTTTCGTGAAACGAACGATAATTTCAGAACATAAATGTGATTCATATTATAGATTAATCGCTAAAATATTGCGATTTTAGAAAGTATGGAAAAAACGTTATTAATATTCACAAACAGAAATAACTTTGCTAGTTAGAACATTTCGGTGTCTTAAAGTGTAACAAGGTTTAATTTTTTTAAAAAAGAAATGCATAAAAAAAAATAAAAAAAATTAAAAACATCTAATCATATAAATAAATTATCCGTTCAAAGTTAATACTCATCGAATTAATAATTTTTATTACTTCGAAAATACATTAATTATTCTTATAATAAAATTTTAATATAAATTAAATTTGTCATAATTCGAATAATAACGGAAAAAAAATAATTAATTACCAACCAAAAATATTTTTTCTCTAAAGAAAATGTTCTCAAACTTCATAATAGTCTAGAAATACATATAACAAATAACAAAATAGAGCATAATAAGTTGGATATTCTAATGAAATTAATTTATGTTGAAAGTTATTTATTTATGGCCAAATCATAACAAAGAAAAATGAATGTAAATGTTAATTTTATTCAGACGATATTTTTATACACACTGTCAATTTATAAAAATTCTAAACCTAATATGAAATTCAACAAAAACCGTTTTATTATAAAAAACCATATAAATATATATTTCTCATTTCAAAAAATACGTTTTCACAAGTTAAAAATATTTTTTTTTAAATATTGAATTCTGAGCAATTTTTTTTAAATACTTAGCTGACGTGATTTCTCTTATCTATTAACTAATAATGTATCAATGATCCATCAATTGCTAGTTATAACCAATTAGAATACGTTTTATTTCAAAGTAAAATCGTGTTAACAGCTAGTAGTCATTAACATCCAGAGTATTTCGCCAATTGATTGAATGATAATAGTCAAGTGATATTGTTCAGACTCTGGCTTGAACATCTCTATAAATTTGATTGTGTTTATTCCTTTTGCAATCGATGACGATATTAAAATTGTTATTAAAAAATTATAAAAATTGTACAAATCATAGTTGGTACATTTCAAAGAAATAATTGGAAGGAAAAAACGTAACTAAGAAAAAAAAATACTGATACTTTTTAGAAAACGATATTTTTCTCAGCACGCTTTCAATACTTTTTTTTTTTTTTTTCATTATTAGTTTACCTTATTTAAATGTGGAATTAGACACAATTAATGTATCATTTTTTTAGGGAGTAGATATTTAGTAAAACTAAGTCAATTACATTAAGTATGAGAGTTTATTGAAATATATTAGACAAAAAAAAAAAAAAAAAAAAAAAAAAAAGAACAGAAAATGCATTATTTGAAATAAACTCATAATTTTATTGTTTAATTTTACAAAGGCTCGCGGAATAAAAGCACATTTGTTGTGAAGTTAAGATATATCGACAATCATAAAAACGTAACAATTGCTGCATTAGAGGCGAATAATTTTTCCCCATTTCTCCCTCTTCATCA
This sequence comes from Parasteatoda lunata, assembly GCA_949128135.1. Lineage (NCBI taxonomy): Eukaryota > Metazoa > Arthropoda > Arachnida > Araneae > Theridiidae > Parasteatoda > Parasteatoda lunata. Next base: position 89,093,750 of record OX421971.1, read on the forward strand.
TACATTATAAGGAGTCATATAACACCAGAAAAAGATTTTTAATATGCCCTACCTTACCCTGCTTTGGGGCACCATTCGGGTTAAGAAATAAAAAGCCACACAAAGGATTACACAAAAAATAACAACCAGGAAGGGTTCAAAAGGAAAATAAAAGAAAATGGTGTCAGAAAAAAATTGGATGCCTTTAAGCACTCGTAAAAAGCTTAGCTGGTGGAAAATAACAGCCTTGTGAGTCACGTAAAATTATAAATGTCCTATGATTTATTTCGATAAGGAAGAGGGAAATATATTCTGAAAACAAAACGCTAAGAAACCTATTACTAAAAATTTCGAATCATTTATGCGTATAGTTAATTGTTATAATAAGATCAATAACTTCATAAATAATGGAAAAGAATTGATTGATCTGATAAAAGGAAAGATTGAAAAATATAATTTTAAAATGGAGATAATTCTTTTTAATAATAATCCATGTAATATCGGATTTAAAATAGTGGAACAACCTTGGTGAAAAATTAATATCAGATGTCAGCAATAAATATTTTTTCTTCTTTAAAATAAAATATCATTCAGGTGTCGCGGAAGATTTATTTACGGGGAGTTTCTACATGATTCTATGAAATGTAAAAACTTGATATTCAATAGAGTACATAAACTAATAAATCATGCATTTTTAGAAATCATACAAATTTAATTTTAAAAAAAATCACTAAACTACATAAACACTTAAGACAATAAGCCCTAATTCAATTATGATATTAAATAAAGATATTCTTCCTTCATTTTTTGGAGAAATTAAAATCAAAACGGAATTTTTGAGAATTAATTTTTTTGCCAGTTTTAAAATGAAATGTTCCGTATAAAAATGAAGCTAGTTTCATCATATTAGCAAGACTAAATCTAATAAATCTAACTAATCTGATAAAGTTAATTTTATCATATTAACTAGGTAACAAATAAGAGGCTAAAATATTGGAGATTTTTATTTATTTGATAAGTAATATCCCGAAAAAAAACAAAAACAATAAGGATTTTGAAAAGCCACTTTTTTATTAGTTATCATCAATACAGATAAACTAATCGGACTATCTTATTAAACATGATGTTTTCAGAAATACTAATCATAATTAGATAAAATCTAAAAATATGATCATAAAAGTGTTAACGATTCTGAAAGTGAAGCAAATTTCTCCTTTATTTGAGAGCTTTGGTTTCAAAAACAAATAAATAAAAATATTTATTATGAATTAAAAAATATAAATATCATCTAAAATTATTTTTCAGAAATTATAAAATTAAATTATTTCAAATGCAGTTTTTACTCTTGAAGTTGTAATTAATATTTTTTTTAATAATTTCTGTTTCTTTTTATCTCTGCTCAATAATTATTACGATTGTTACTTATAGTAATAGTTAAATATCATGCTCATATACAGTTTTACTATTCATTCAAAGAATATTCGAAAAATCTAATTAAAAATTTTTTTTTACACTTTTTAATGGCTTAATATAGTCTGGTTACAAAATGTCCTATTTTCCTTATTAGTTTAAATAACTAATAACCAATTAGTTATTAATATCATGTAATATTTTATTTTAAATACATCATTTGAGTAAATTGTAAATGAATCTTGATACAACGCGTTGCTATTTATAATGAATGGTGTTTCAACTCATGTGAGGAAAATTGTGACAATTTATTTCTTTGATTTTTTTTTTTTTTTTTTTTTTTTTTTTTTGTAAAACAGCTAATATCTTGGAGTAAAATCTACCTTGGTGAGAATCTACCGCGATTTTGATATAAAAATATAAAAAAATTTAAGTTAGTATACAAGAGTTAGTTATGTTAGCATTAAATAAGGATACGGGCTTTCAATGAATGTTTTTTTTAAATTAATGTTCATTTAATGTTTCATTCGTACAAAAATGATTTAAAAAAAGAAACACTTATTATAACCATGTTTATAATTCAAATAGTTGAATTTTCTCTTCATATGAACTCATATAATTTTTAACAATAATTTTATTTAAAAAATCTTTACAAAGTTATTTATCTTTTGATGTTTTCAACCAAAGCAGCAGGAACCACACTTGATTCTCACAAAAATGATATAAAAAAAATGTATAATCGATTCACCAAAAGATACATTTATGAAAGCTGCGCCATAATAAACATGTTGTTTGAATTTTCGCGTAACATATGAACTCACAGAATTTTAAATAACAACGATTTTATTTTTAAAATCTCAACAAAATCACTAATCTGTTGATGTTTTCAATGCAAGCAGCAGGAACTACACGCCAATCAAAGTTCATAATTGATTCTCACGCAAACGATATAAAAAAAATACCTAATCGATTCACCAAACGATAAATTTATGAACGCTGCACCTATACAAATGCAATTACCAAAATTATGTGCGCAGGAAGAAGAAGAAAAAAAAGAGAAAACCACGGTCGATCTATAACGAGAAATTCTAAACGTTAATTAAGAAATCAGGTGTTCACATTGCTCCCATTTGGAGAGAACAAGATCTAATCCCTTATAGGGAAGATAGCAGAAATACAGAGAAATCGAGTTCAAATCACGAAAGCTTGGAATGAGAACGAGGCTTAGACCGACTGATTTTTTCTATTTATTTCTTTGGCTGGTTCGTTTTATTTCTCTTAAGCTAGATGTATTTATGTGCATGATAAGACAGAGGCCTGAACTTTCTTTTATAATTTATTTTTGATAAACGCTCCTTTTGACCTTTGGAGATTCTGAGAAAGAATATAAGCTGAGTAGATTATGTTATAAAGAGACAGAAAGGGGTAATTCTCGACAAGGGATTGTTATATAAATCTTGTGCTTAAGAGTTTTCTAAAAATCTTCTATGTTTTAACCTTTTGAACCAGCAGCTATTTTTTTAAAGTTATACTGCAGCAACTTGAATAATCATAAAATAAAATATAGCAGAAACTTAGAATCAATTATTTCAGGAAATTATGAATAAATGATTTTAAGAATCAGAGTTTGAATGATTTTATGGAATAATTATTTTGGATAATTTATTTACAGACGACATTAATCAACCGATCCGTATCAGGCTCACAGTTACCAATATTCATCTCAGTAACTATCGTACATAACCTTGAACTTAACTCATAAAACATCTATTTTTCATAACAAAAATAACTCATAAAACATCTATTTTACATAACAAAAATAATAATTTCGCCTGAATATTTTTCTCGAGAACAATATTAACAATAGAAAATAATAATTTCTATCTTGTTGTGAACATTTTTGAGATAATATAGTTGTTAAGATATTTTAAAAACCATTGGAAATAATTAATATCTCTAATGAAATATATGAAAGAATAGCTTAAATATCATTAATTTATGAATTACGAGATCTTAAAGCATTAAATAGATATATTCAACCTGATTAGCATACGAAAGTTTACTACAAGGTTAACTCTAAGCAAGAAAGACTCGAAAAGATTTGAAAAGCTCAGCAAATAAAATCAGATCAAGTCCCAAGATAGAACATGTCAAGCTCCATTCTATTTACTGACTCATTTAACTAGAACTAAAGGGTGAACTGGATCAGAATTAAATTTTATTCACTTAATTTATCCGACAAAGAAACTTATTACGAAAATTTAAAGTAGAAAGTAAGTAATAAAAAGCTTTGCAGGCAGACGGAGAATCCATAGGAATGCAATGCATGACTGTCTCTGATTCATTTTCTTGGCAAATTAAGCAGGTACAGTAACTCTTCCAGAAAGCTTAGAAGTTAAAAAGGGTTAAAGAACAAAATAAGAATGATTTGAAACAACAATTGAACACCTATACTCAGTGTTTCTTCTTTCGGTAAGTGAAAATAGTTCGGGAAGGGAATGTAATTTTAAAAAGAAAAAGAAAAGAAAAATCAGTGTACTAAGTTTATTGAGTTTCGATAGCGAATTGACACATAACTTAACGCTTTCTAACTTTCAAAACTTAGAGTAATGTCTTAGAGTAATGTTTAAAAATCCTGTATTAAGCTTTAAACAGTTATACTATGGAAAAAGTCATTCACGATAATTATGACTTCAAAAAACAACGTAAAGTATAATTGTAGCCTTTAATTCATAGATATTAGTTTTAAGAGTCCTATCAAGAATTTTTTCCAATATTTACACAGTGATGTAGATATTCCCTTCCAGTGTATAGCTCGCTTATTCATAGTCCAGTACTTTTTATAGGTTTTTATAAAGACTATAGTAGTGAAATACTTTTTCTAACTGTTGTTAATTCGGTTTTTCTACTCCTATAGACCAGCAGTTCCCATATGGTGTTCCGTGGAAGCCTAGAATTCCGAGGACTGGGGTTCCGAAAGTTTAAATCAGTAGTTATTTTTAAAACCTGTAATTATATTTAAATCAAAACAATAAACCATAATTTATTTTAAATGTTGGTTACTTTTATAAAGAAATAGCAAAATTGTAAAAAAATTTCACAAGTATTCCCCGAACTTTCAATTCAAAATAAAATCAACAAACTCAAGAATAATTATAATTCAGCTTATTTTATTTATTTCAGTAAATGTACGAACATACGAACAAAATTACAAAACATACGAACAAAAAAACATACGAACATACGATTAAATGTACGAACAAAAACAAATTAAGAACTCCCCCCCCCCCAGGTTTGTGAATTCAAATGTTTGACGTAAAATCTATTAAGAGTTTTATTGACGAAAAATTGCAGAAAATCTTCTAATTATATATTATCAAAATAATTAGTAGTCTTTCTATAGCTAGTATGTTCATAGGTGCTAATAAATTTTATTTATGTATTCGGGCTTCCCATAAAAAATTCTCAATCGTTTAGGGTTTCGTAGTCGTAAAAAATTGGGAATCGCTGTTGAAGGTTAAGAAATCAAGTTTTTTCCTCCTTTATGTTTCTGTAAATTAGCAGACAAATCTCGAGGACTTACCACGTAGCTTCCCAATTTAATTTAAATTAAGACTAAAAAAATTTTTGTCCAATTTCAAAATTAAATAAAAACTGGTTTATCTTTTGGTTATCTCATTGAGTATCAATAGAGGAACAGGAAGAGCAAATCAGTAATTGCATTTGCATATTGAAGAGCGCCATTATGTTTTTAATGGCTAATCTAAGTAGCATCTTATTTCAATGGCAACAAAATGAGTCATCAAGCGTAAACAGCCATAGGTAACCATAAAGCGCCGCGCAGAAAAGGAAAACAATTAATATCCAACCTGAAGATACTCAAAACAAAGGAATCAGATAAGGGGCTAATTTTAGACTCTTGAATAGGTCACGATGTTGGAATCATAATGGCTTCGGCAACGTGCTAAGTGTGAGTTTAAAAGCCAGTTAGTATTTATTCCTCTTTAACTGTGACCCTGACTGTAACTGGCCTTGCGTCTGGTGGCGAGAGGCTAATTCAACAACAGACCACTTACAGCTCACTTTATGCAAACATACATAACAGAATAATTTAAAAAAGGAGAAGCTAGAGATTTTGAAGGAAAACGAGAATCATCACTTTTACAAGGGAGTAAACTAACAAGGAATTATTGTTTAATCCGTTAGTGGATTTTTTTTTTTTTTTTTTTAACCTTATATAAGAATAGCCAAAGTCAGGGCTTGACAAAAAAAAAAAAATAATAATAATTGATCTGATAAGAAATATTCCAACTTTTACAAGAAAGACCATTACAAATTTCAGAAAAATTTATTCAAGATTTAATTCTAACATAAGTGTATTTTTGGTAATTTATGGACATTTCTGGTAACGTAATCATATTTTTTGGCAAATTCGTCATCAAAAATAGCAAAATAATTAAAATCTAGAAAATTAATTGCATAATAATTAAATTTTTCAAATTTAATTATTTTGCAATTCCCAGAAGAATTTTTGACAACAGCGGGAATTAGGTGTTTAATTTAGTATTTTAGATAAGCACTGCAAACAAAAGGTGCTTAATTTTTCTGAAAAAGGAGAGGCGCCCTTGTCACCAAGAATAAGAAAATTTTTCTCCAATAAGTGGTTAAGCTACATTCGAATGGACACTATTGCAATTATTCCGTTTCATTTGTAAGAACAAAAGCATAATTAGTGCTAAAATTTTTTCTTTTTTTTTTGCTTTTCATTTAAGTACAGATTTAATTGAAAATGATTGGAAATAGATTTTTTAGAGGCACTATCATTAATTAGATAAGATTAAAGTTACAACAAAAATAATATATTTCTGAAACTAAATTCAAATTTAGCAAAAAAAATATTAATATTTTTCTTACATTTTTTTTTTCTTAAAGCTCAGCTTTTTTTTTTTTTTTTTTTTTTTTTGTTGATAAGAAGATTTTTACAGCAGAAAAAGATTTTCCAACAATCAAAACTGCACTTAGAAAAGAAAATTGAAAATAAAAAATAAAGAAAAGCATTTCATCTTAAAAACTTCCTTTTAAGGAGATAAAGAAATTAATTAAAATGAGAAGTACCTAGAACTTCTAAAAATAATAATTTAATTACGCTTAAAACTAACTTATTTCTTCATTTCATTTAAATTATACAGCTAAAAGCAGTCTTTTTCTTGACATTTTCGGGTCAGTTCAGGAAAGAAATGCGTAACAGACTATCTTTCTCAGGCAACAAGAGCAACTAATTCTGTTAAAGAAAAGACCACTTTTTTTCACCCCACTTAAAACTAATTTCGACTTCTTTCCGCTCTTCCTCTTCAATTCTGGCTAAAATCCCATCTCAATTTTTTTCAGTTCAGTTTACATTTTACTTGGCCATTACAAAAGATCACGGTTCCATTGTTTCCCTGCTTCTTTGACTGTCAGATCACATTCTGTGCAACTTATTTCTGCTGACGGTTGGATTTATTTTAGACTCGAATCTACGATTGACGTAATAGGTTTTGTTTTTAGGTGATATTTTCTTTTATTTGTGTACAATTTACGCACGTTTGACATTTTACTTAGAAGGTTCAGATTAAGCCTTCGAAAGACACAGAAAAGAAAAGGTTGTGCAACTTTCTTACTGTTTTCTTTTATTATTTTAGTTTGCTTATTTTTTATGCTTGCTTCTTTTTATTTTAAACGCTACGAGAGATTTAATGCTTGCCAAGTTGCTTGTTTTCAAAGGAAGATGCAACAACATTGAAACCTTGACAAAACATTGCTCGATGAGTGATTTTTAGAATTGGAAAAAGAAAAAGAGCAATATTTAAACATGTGTATGCTATACCGGAAGAAAAAAGAAATATGGAGAGAAATAGTTTTTGTTCTTATGTCACTTTAAAATCGTTTTTTGAAACCTAAAAAGTAGGCATTAATTCACGAGTGAAAGAAGGCCTTATTGCTAAGTACTAGCGGTGGAATGTCACATAAACACAATGCATTAGTATCGCATACGTCTATGTGGTCTAGGCCTTGGGCACTTATGATTATTTTTAACAGTATTATCAATATTTGGTATGCAAACTTCTACATTTTGTAAAATATTACTAGATTAATTTATTATTCAGTTTTAAATGAGCAAAAACTATTTAGCCTCTATGCTTGTGCTATATTTATCTGAATAATAAAATTAGAATTCGATCTTGTTACCTATTTTCAAAAATATATCATATATATCAAAAATATATCAAAAAATATATAAAAATATATCAAAAATATATTCATATACTATTCATAATTTCGGATTTTTTTATTGTAGAATGAAATAAGATATTTAAAAATGTATACAGATTTGTTCCACAATTTAGAACTTATTAAAAATAAAAAAAAAATTAAAAAAAATAAAAATAAATTTTAATTGAAACTTTTTGTCTGAAATTAAAAAACGGGACATTTCTAAACAGGGCACTAAATCATAGTTTAGGACCTGGGCCCAAGTTCACCACAGTCGGTCCCGCTCTGCATAAACACACACTATAGTTTCAGTTCTATAATGAAGAACCTTCTTCAGCGTCTAAACATAGATATCGGTGTATGTTACATGACCCAACCATGTCTAAGCACCTACCCAGTTTTTCAGGGCTCTATTTCTTACCGGCCACGTAATTTTGACCCCGGCCAGACGACAACGCCTGAGCTGATACCCCTCTCCCTAAACTTCCAGGACACAGCCAACGAGAAGCCTTTCAGCCTCGACAGATATAAAAAGCTCTTTGATGCGTATACACGCCGGTTTGTCAGCAACCAGAATCGAACTCAAAGCCGCCAGGCCTCCAACAGCACTTGGAGCGATGCCTTAACCCAGTGTTCCCCTACCTTTTTATCACCGCGGACCTGTCAACGTTTAATAATTTTACCGCGGCCCGGTGGAGGAGGATGTTGATTGTTTATATTTCAGCTTATTTTGATTTATTAATTTTAATTTAATTGTATTTAAACATGCCTTCAAAATAAAATACAGTTACACCAAAAAATAAATATAAAGTGATTTAACATTTTAACTTACTAGAACGTTAAATCAATGAGAACCCTCAGCTTGTTTCCTTGCAATGAGACTGTTCCATCTGAGGGTAATCGGAGACAATGACACCCGAAGTGTGTTGCTTATGTCCAGTTTATTCCGTTGCTTCGTTTTGGTTGTTGTTATTGCTAAAATTTTAATGGAACACGGATATTTTTAATTTGGGGTATAAAACTAGGAATTTAAATTCAGTTTCAATCAAATGGGCAGCCCGGTACCATTTGATCCACGGACCGGGGGGTTAGGGAACACTGCCTAAACCGACTGCGCCATCGGAGATCTCGGTGTATGCCACACGTTATTGAAGATAGTTCTTCATTAGAACAAAAACTATAGTATGTCTGTTTATGTGACATTATCTATTTTTCGACACAGAAGAAGGTTCTTCATTATAGAACAGAAACTATAGTTTGTTCATGCGGCATTATTTTGGGTTCTTTGCTAGACTACTTATATTTTTTTAAACGTAATCAGAAAACACGAAGTAAAATAAGAAGCAACATAAGACACGTGTAAAGTAATTTCAAAACTTTCAAGAACTTTTTTTGTCCATTAAGCATAAATTGAAAAAAATGGAACAAATGGATTTTTAACATGAAATTAAAGAAGGGAAATAAAAATTCAGCAGTACTGCAATTCATTTCAAGTTCAATGTAACGCTAAATTTCTAATTAACGTTCTACATAATAGAATATAGGTCTTCTTTTGATTCGGCAGAGGGTAAGGTATTAAAGACGACGCACATCAAATTTATCGTTTTCTATTTCTCAAACCTAATTTTAGCTTAATTTTACCATAAAACGATTGTTCCGATGGACCGCTTAGGGTTAACATCAGACAACTAATTTCGAAAAAATGTCTTTACTATTAGATCACGTGTACACTTGCATCGTAACTGCCATCTACAGTACATCTTGATTAATCATCTTACACCTTCAACTACTTATACGACAAGAGATTATTAAGCTGTACGTCATTATCAACGTTCGAACTATAAATTTAACAAAGCTACACATTTATTCTAACCACTTCTTACACGTCAAAAGATTATTAAGCTGTACGTCATTATCATAGATCAAATAATTAATTTAACATAGCTACATATTTTTAATAACGCTTATGAATGAAAACTATAAAATGATAAACTTGTATCGCACATGTCAAATTCAACTAGATATCTTATAATAGAAGAGTAATCAGATCCGATCCTCTAAAGAAGAGGTAACTCATTTCATCAAAAACACATAAAAATACAATGATCAAAAAACATTTTAAGAACACTATCGATTAAATTCGATGAACTATAACCGGTTTGGCCAAAATTGCCTATTTCGCTTTTGATTTTTATCTAACTAATTAGCGATAAGGTAAAAGAACATTACCCGAGATTTTATACTTAGAACTAAATGGCGAAGGATCTGGCGTCACGTGTCTTTCATGTGCTTTTTACTGAATCATATGCTATTTTTTAATAACTGTTGTGATTTTTTAGAAAGCGCCTGCTATGCTAATTATGAAAGTGACACAAAATGTTAATACGAAGAAAAGCACCAATTTTTTAAAAATGAAAAGTGTCTGTGATTTAATTTTTGAGAAATTTCTGTAACGCTGTGTTATTAAAATCCACACAAATATAAAAAAATTAAAAATTATCTATTGAGTTATATGCATAATTTTTGATTTAAATGGGAAAATCTCACCAAATTGGAATAATTTTATAAAGATGTTTAATAGTTCTTCTGTAAGCTATTCGTCCATTTGAAAGTCTGGAAAAAATTTTCAACAAGAATGTATTTATATTTTATTAAAGTTTTGTTCGTTTTTAAAGTACGAAACTATGGCTTTTTTAATTCGATGTATAAAAAAAAAAAAAAAAAAAAAAAAAAAAAAAAAAAAAAAAATTTTAAAAAAATAAATAAATAAAAAAAATTAGAAAAATACCCTTTAGGGTAGATTTTTTATGCAATATGAGTTCAACGTTTCCCACACTTTTAACTTAATTCGACAAAAATTACCAAATTACTTGCAATTTGGGAGAGAGAGTGAGCAAGCATTAAAGTTCGATCTTCGTGGTACTCAACAAGCGTAAAAATGTGAAAGACCACAGCAATATCTGACGAAATATCTACAGTTTACATATTTCCTGTCATCACAAGATAAAGAAATCAGCCGAGCATGCAACGAACCATAAACAAAACCGTCGTCATTTTGTATTGAGAGAAAAACTGATACTGAAATTAGGAATGAGAAGACGACGACAGATGCTAAAAAACCTTGCTCTCATTCTAAAAAGCTTTTTCATGCCAAATGTAGCATTTTTTTTTTCTTGTTTTATTAATTTGTTTATGAATGTGATGATATAAGGATATTTATGCTAAAATAATATCAATCCTAATTTGTTTTTTACAGAATTCGAATTGAATATTCGATACAGTATGGCTTAAATGGCTAATTAATTACAATAGAATATTATAACTTTTAATAAACGTGATACAGGTTTCTTTTAAACATAATACAGTTTCTTACAACTCTTTTTTAGAAAACAAATAGTAGTAAATCTTTCAATATTAATATAATGAATAATCTCCCAAAAAACAAGATGTTACCCAAGTCAAAATTCTTGATGATCCCATCGAAGAATTTTGATGGTTTATGTTAGTTTTAGTGCAATTTATCATGATCCAACATAATTTGATGGTCACCATCATCCAGCATTTTCCATTAGGCGTTCATGGTTTTTGATCTGCCAAAAAACTTCCATCTTTCCAGGATGGAACATACTACTTTAATACTACGATGGTTAACCAACCATCAAGAAAAGATGATTTTCATGGACCAACAATTCATTATGATTCGTGATGGTTTATGATCGTTCCAACAATATATTTCCATGATTTTTTAACCAGAATTCTTGTTGGCTCTCAGGAATATACCATCAAAACAATTATTATTATTATTTTTTTTTTTTTTCATGTTGGTCCATCATAATAAGTCCGAATACGTCTCGGGATAATGATTGTTTATGATCGTTGCAACATTTGATTTCTAATATACTATGATGGAAATTCGTGATGGTACTTAATGGTAGAACAATGCATTGCCATGATGGTTTAATAATAATTCTTGTTAATTTAGCAGGAATATACCATCAAAACAATATGGTTGTTTTCATGTTGACCCATCATAAATCAGTTCGAATTCCAACACTGGGGTGATAGTGGTTCATGATCGTTCCAGCATTTAATTTCTTAGAAACTATGATTAAAATTTCTGATGGTTCAACATGAACAAACCATCAAAACAAGTTGTTATTCTTATGTTGAATCATCATAAATCAGTTCGAATTCCTACATTGGGGAGATGGTTACCATCACAAAATATAGTGGTTCATGATAGAATTATTGATAGTTACCATCAAGATTATGTTGGTCCATCAATAGAAAATCATCGAAAATTTTGACTTTAGGTCAAGGTAATGAGAGAAATACAAAATCCCCTCCCCAGTTATTATTTTTAACTAAACCCATTTTAAACTTCTGGTTAATTTTTTTTCACATAGTGTGTGAATATTTTTAAAACATTTTATATACAAAAAAGAGAAGAATTTTTCTTCTTTTTTTTTAAAAAACTAATTAAGAGAAAAATCGTTTTCACTTCACGTTATTATCTTTACAATGACATCATTTTCACTTAACAAATCACATTAACAAAATATAATAGTTAGACATGGTAAATATGACGTAATTTCTCTAATAAACTGGAATGTTACTGTAAAATATCAAGCTGGAAGTCAAAAAATATTAAACGAGCTCACAATTTAAAAATTTTATCTATAAATTCTCACTGTCATAAACATTTCCAAACACAATTTCTAACAATAAAAAAACTATAGCCCATTGGTCCCAAAAAACTATAGCATTGCATAGTCTAGCTTTGAAAACACTGAGAAATTAATATTGCCATGGGATGTGAAAGTAAGAAGCACCAATTCGGCTTATATTTGAATGTTTGTTCTGTGTAGGTAAATATAATTTTAATAACTATTTTAAAATTAAAAAATTATAATAAAGGATGCACAATGTGTTTGTTCGAAAAAGTAATATTTTCTTTTCAAAAACCGAAATCAGCGGGGGGGGGGGAAGCAAAATGCTGAAAATATAAAATAATTAACAAAGTTCAAATCAAACCTGATTGAAAAATTTTTCCAAGCAAAAGCAAATATTTATAAAAAAGAAAATAAAAATAATAAAACCAATCGATTTTAATCTTCAAAACATCCTAGCCATGAAAAAAAATCAGGTTTTTAAAGACAAAACACTCGATCAGCTTAGAAGAAACTACACGAAGAAGCTAACTTGCTGAAACTTTACTGTAATAAGAAATATGAAATAAATAAATAAAAAATAAGACACCCAAACAACAACAGATTTTAATTGAGAGGGCAGTGGCATTATCCACAAGAACAAAAGAAGGCAGAAGTACGTGATTTTTTTTTTTTTTTTTGCGTGCTTGAGGACGCCTACACGTGCAGAGAGAAGGTGGAGGATGGTCACAGTGAATGGGCCTGAAAAGGTTGATCTTAGGCAGGTGCAAGGGGAACGTCAAACGCAAACGATTAAAAGGTATGAATGAATCGGCTTTACGATAGTTGTAGCGTTTTGTTCCATGACATAATCCCAATGTTTACTACTGCCCAATTATAGATTTACGCGGGAAAACAAGGGGATTCCCTTACGCGGAAAACATTAAAGCGTGCAGTGCTAACGGCCTTCTTCAGTTTTAGATGGAAACATTAGGACAAAATAAAGGAAATTTCATCAAAACATGGCTTTGTTAGTTTAAAATAAAGCAGATGGACACGTGCAGTAGTTGGGAAGGGGAAATGCTGTTATCCGAAATATTTGGTTTGTTGTAGCAAAAAAAAAAAAAAAAAAAAAAAAAAAAAAAAAAAAAAAAAAATCAAAAAAAAAAAATAAATAAATAAATAAATAAAATCAAAAAAAAAACAAATAGTATTTGAAAAAATTTGAAACCAATTTTTTTTCTTTTTCGCTCTTTCATAACATTATTAACAACTTTTCACTAATTATCGATGAGAGTTGCCTAAATCGTATAAGTTTTTTACATTAAAATTTATAGCAGTCTGAAATCGCTGACAATTGCATTTGAAATATTTTAATAATAAAATACAGTCTATTCAGCGATTAATATTGATTTTTTGTAATAATATTTGAGCTTAAGTACTGAAAATTATTTTCGCAAGGTATGCAAGTAAAATGTAACTTGACTAATAGGCAGAAATCAGGATTGGTGTAAGACAGAAATCAGAACTAATTTCGACACAATCGAAATTCACCACTTCCTCTTAACATTTAGCCGCAAAGAATTACTTGGGCTTTAGAAAAAACTAATAAAATTTTAACATTTTAAAGGTTATAAATTTTTTTAGAAAAAAAATCGCCAATTTGGTGAGATTTTGCAAAATGGAGTGTTATAGTTGAGCTAAGTGTCTACACATAAGTTAGAATGTTAATTAACGCGAAGTTAAATCGTGATATATTTTTGTTTTGTGTACCTGGCAATTTCAATGCATAATTAGTTTATCTTCTACATGACTTTATCCTGTCTTTTTGTTACTTAAGAAATATTTAGTAAAAGAATTGAAATCCTTGTGAACGAATCTTTTGGTAAGAATGTAGATTGTTTCACGTAAGAGAATTGATACTAGACGGGCTTGGCTTACTCGAATAGAATGGAAAGAACAGTTGCTAACATAAACAAATGCCACGTTTCAACAACCAATCGGGATCGAGACACCCACACAACGTCACTTACAGGTATCTCATTTTCAAATAATATCTTAATATTACTGCCGTTAAAATTGAGTATTTACAACTCGAGAAGAAGTGAAGTGATTAGATTATCCTAGCCATGTGATTTAATTTAGATTTCATTGGCTACCTGTAAGCAACGTCACGCGTGTGTGTCGATCCTGATTGGATTATGAATCGACAAATGCCACGATTTTCCGACGATGACAATAATAGGGATGTACTTGATAAAATCAGTTATTTTAGTTTATCACTGTATATTTTTTATCAATAAAAATTTAGAAGGGTAAACAATAAGAATAGCTGAAAAAAAAATTTTTTTTCTTAAAAATGTAGACAAGTCTTTTCACAATAAATAAACAAATAATTATCTAACTAAATTAAAATAAATGCTAAATGAAGCGAACGATAAGTGAAAGAAAAAGCTAGAAAAATAGATAGAGGGACAGAGGAATATTACAGTGGAATATATAAAATAATTCGTTGGAACAACAAATGGAGTTCGGGTTCTTTGCAATTATGTCGGTTGAAATCATTTATAAGAAATAATGAGGGAAAATGTTCGAAAGGAGATGGGGGTTGACACTAACAATAAAAGAAAAGGAAATGTAATAGAAATAATGATTAAGGGACACGCTTTAGAAGATAATTCTTTTTAAGAGCCATTCAGTCAATGAAAAAAAAAATCATAAGAAATAGGTGCTTTGGTAGGCAGATCACATAAAATTCGACTGTAATTGAGGAATAGAATTTCATTCGTTTTCTCCATGTATAAGTATGTCGAATTTTAGCTTAGAACAGTGGAACATTTTGAAAGAATCGGTGATTTAATCACGTCTTGAATAATTTTAAGTATATGCTAAATAAAATGTGCTATTTTTCTTGATTAATAGCATTTTTTTCGGTATAGAAAGTCAAATTAAATGTATAAAATAGAATTTGTTTACCCTGTTCTTTTTTTGTTCTTTCTTTTTTTCTTTTTTTTTTCGTTCTGATATTTTTCTTACATGACAGTTTTGACAGCTGATATTTTGTTGCATCAGTTAATAAATTAGAAATATAGCTTTTATTCCACCATTGACATTAAATTTGTGCCAACAAAAAAGATTCAATAACAATACTTTTGATTTATTCCAGATATTTTTGATCTAATTTTGTTTAAACAAACCAGATTTTTATTTAAATTAAATTATTTTAATATAAATCCATTTTTTTCTAATTTATTTTTTAAAGTTACCAATCAATATATTACTAATATTATTATAACTAAAATATGTAAAATATCTAACTAAAATAGTTAAATTCTTAAAAGTTAATCACTGAATAAAATCATAGTTATTTTCATTCAAGAACAACACTCATATACATATGTATAAGACTCAATTTGTCAGTTAAATATCAAATGAGGAGATTATTTTTATTGAGGCCTTTCATCGTTATTTATATAACATCAACAGCACATGCATTTAAAAAGTTGTAAAAGAACTTGGTTTTTAAATAAATGAACATAAAACTAAATTTATATAATTGAAAATTCTAAATCACTTATTTAACATACAGTTTCATGTCACTTTTATCTACATTCCTTCCCTCTCCCTATATTTTCTTTTTTAATTTATTAGTCTATATTGAATATAGAATAATAACTTTCATACATCCTTCTCAATTTCTCAATTCAATGAAATCAGATCACAACCTTCAATATCAATGAAATCAGATTTTTTTAAAAATAAGGTGATTTAAATTGCTATTTAAATCACGATTTTGGTTATTCAAATTACCCAGCTTTATTCTGAGATAAAAAAATAAAAAAAATTTATTGTATTCTTTCATAGTATAAAATGCCTCTTTCAGTAATGTGTTTCTTCTTTTGCTTGAACAATTTTAAAAAATAGCGTTTAGCCATGGATCAACAAAAAAATTAGAAAAAATTAAAAATACAGATGGAGTTTCTTTTTATTTGTTCTGCTCTACGCTACACTTTGAAAATATAAAAACTCAATGTAGAAAAACAGAAACTATGTTTCCTCTAATTTTAACTTATAGTATGTTAAAGTCTTTCTATAATTAACAAATACAGTTTCAATAGCAATATTTGAATCATTATTACCATTCATTATATCAAGATTTGATGAACTAAAAAACTAAATTTACATAGTGATTAAGAAACTATGCTATTTTACAATTAGAAGCACATTCAAATTTAAAACACTTCGTAAGTAAATAGAAGACAGGATAAAAAGACAGAATAAGTAGTTAATAATCCAAATGTATTAAAATGGTTGAAACAGTCTAGACTTATACGCTGTTTTAACTATGTCAGTATATTTGCAATTTCTTAAGTTAGTTCTGCCTTTTATTTACCTTATCCATGAATTTTTTACTTATTTTAATATTTTATGAGTATATTCAATTTATTGCGATGTGTTAAACATAAAAATTTATAAAAATAAATTCTTTAAATGATTAAGCATCATGTGATAAACATTTGGTATTAAAAACTACACACCACCCAGAAAGGTGTGTTCTAACACTAAATTTCTTTTTTGTGAGAAATTGTAACTCAAGTCGTTTATTAAACATGCATTCAAAGTTTCGTCAGTAATATAACAGGAGCAATATTTAATTCTGATTTACGATTTATTTTTCCGAAGTCAAAAACAGTTCAAATTTACGATTTTTTTTTTATTTTTTTTACACTTCACTACTCCCTATGACCCTCTCTTGAAGAATAGCATCTTTCAACTCAAGAAGTAGACGGAGAACACGTGCATGGGGGGCCCTCTTGGGGTCGCCAGCGGGAGGTTACCCCCGCCAAAACACAACTTTCCGACCCCCGTATAAGGGGGAATAACGTCTTGAGGGAGGAGGCGGGATTACTATATTCAGGCAGAGATGCAGGGAAGAAATCTGTTCCTTCTAAAACCTCCCCCTCCCTGCCATTTCATATGCAGAAACTATAATTTGATGCTTTCCAGTGGAGCGTAAACAGATCGTGCATTTATTTTTTGGGGGATAAAAACTTTGTGTGAAATAATAAAAGGAAATAAAATAAACTCAGGTGATAATAAGCACTTGTTCTATTTTATAACCTTAGTCGCTTTTTCATAAACTAATTTTTTTTTAATGTAAGTAAAAATATTGATAAGTGAGTCAGTTATGGACTAAAAACAGAAAATATTATATAGAGTGTATTGTTTATTTCATTGATTCTATACTTAACTTTTTAACTTCGGCAAGTTCATAAAACTAGCAAATTCATATGGAAATATACAATGTTACAATAATTTAAATAAGTACTATATTTTGTATATTTGCGTAAGACTTCGTGTTATGTAATTTTTTTACCGCTTAGCATCATTTGATAAGAATAAATTAAATCAGCATTATGTTTTGATTCATTTCTATCAATAGCACATAAAATTCATACGTTAAGAACGTTAACAGAAACCTTAAAAATTCATACGTCAAGAACGTTAACAGAAACCTTAAATAACAAACAATAGTATCGCTGAAGTGCAAACGGTAAATTTTTTCATTACAATATAAAGTTTCTTTAAAATATAGAAAAATGTATTTAATAGAAGCAACAATATTTTTTCAAGAAATAAATAAAGTTACATGTCATTAATTCGAATTAGGCTTTAGCACTATCATTTTATTTTATAAACGGCATTGAACTACCGGCCGAATTCTGAGTTAACAACTATCCATGTTCAATTCCACAGCCTTTTAATTTTAAACTGAACCCTGAAGAAAAGGGAATTTCCGGGATCAAGCATTAGGAAAAGCTAGCCTTAGTGGTGGCACTCTTAGATGGAACTGAGCCATATTTGCTTTACATAGAGAGGAAAACCAAGAAAACACCCACAGTTATCCCGACAACAAAGGGAATCTAACCCAAGATCCGTCTAGCACAAAGGATATTTTACGTCAGCACTGGGGTCTCTGCGAGCCGGGTGCAGAATTTATATCGACCAACCATCGTTGAGAATCGAACCTGGGTCATCTCTCTGGGAATCACGCGCTCCTTTAGCACCATTGATAGGTACGGTGTAGATGAATAACCTTTGATCAAATGATCATTAGATCAAAAGTTATTCAGAGTGATCGCTTTTTTTTTCAGGCACTATACATGAAATTAAATTACACTTCTTTTAAAGAAAGTCAATTGCCTCAGCCCTTCCACTTGAAATTTTGGAACGTATTATACCATAATATTGGCCTTACTAATTACCTTAGTAACGTGCACCACATTATTTTGCGAATTAGTCCTTTTTTAACCGAATTACCCAATATTATGGTAGAACATTGAACCCTCTTTAAATGATTAGGAATTATTCATGATTACGATTTATTTCAGTGCACTGCAAAAAAATATTAACATTTAGTATAGTAATTAATAGTATAATAGCTGGTTATATTGAATCGAAATAATTCATAATCTACCAAATGAGTTCAATTTGAGAAAATAAATGTAATAATACCATAAAATTTATTATCTTTCACTAAATTGTAATAGAATAAATAAATAAAATAAAATAAATACAAAAATAAATAAAATCTCCTTTTCCCTCCTGTTAGTTGACATTATTACGGTTAGGACAAAGAAAATACACAATTTATTTCTGATGTAAATCTAATACAAATTTAAGTGTCCCATTAAGAGAAAAACAACACATATATATGTTTATAGCATTTTAAACCTTTGAAGCACATAAATGTTTGACAATAGGAGACTCGGGGACATAAAAAGAGGAAATAACCATTTGGGAGATTTTATGGGCGCCAATAGTTTCACTTTCTAGTAACGATTTCTTTTCTCAAAAGAAATATTTTTTCTTCTAACAAGGAACATTTACTGGCCATTTTGTTCCTCTATATGTCTTTTCACGCATGAAATTTAATAAGTCATTTATAAATTTCACACTACACATAGGGCATGGCATGAAATTTCAGTTCGAAAGAAACTAGCCAAATAAAAATTTTCACTCGCCACTATTTTCATGGAAAATATGAATAGTTTTTTAATTGTTAACAGATGTAATATAAAGAAAAATGATTACGCTTTACTATTCCATGATTTACGTATCATGTTACAAAAAAATTAACATTTATAGCCGAGAAAATATATCTTTTAAAAAAGGAATAATTAATTTAAAATTCTCAAAATGGTAATAGTTGAGGGTTAAAATTTTGACTTTTGCTAACTTGCTAGACAGTTTTTTACAATTGATACCAACAATTATATATATGTTTTTTCAAAAATATGACGTTAATTTCTTTTTTAAATTAATTATAAAAAAATTATTTCACTAACAGCTTGAAAAAAATAAAAATCTAAAATCTAATTATAAATAATATTAAAATTTACTCAGTTATTAATTGCATTTAAATTCTCAGTAAATCTTCTTATAAAATGGATAATCTTATGAAACAGATTAAAAATAAAATTTGCCATTAGTGTACAAATTTACTATGTTTTATTACTATTTTATGCATTGTAATTTTTACTGTATATTCTAATATTTACGTTAAAATGTTAATGTAATACATACATAATTGATCTATACTAGTTTTAACCATTATGAAATAAATTTAGAGTATTCGTAGATCACAATTATCACATGCTGGCATGACATTTATCTATCTATTTGACTTTCTGAAATATTAAACAGAAAAATTCGTACAATGAAAAAAAAAATAGATTTAAATAATTTTTATTTTTTAAAATTTTTAACTTGTTCCTTAAATTTTAAATAATAAGAAAATCTCAGTCAGAGATAATTATCATAACCATATCGCTGCTTCAAAACTAAAACGACACATCTGCAGGCATAATACGTTTGCAGATTTGTCGTTTTAGTTTTGAACCAGCGATATAATGGGTAAAAAATGATAATTATCATTATCATTTTTTAACCATTAGGAAATAAATTTAGAGTATTCGTAGATTACAATTATCACATGCTGGCATGACATTTATCTATCTTTAAATTGACTTTCTGAAATATTAAACGGAAAAATTCGTACAATGAAAAAAAAAAAAAAAAAAAATCGAATTAAATAATTTTTATTTTCTAAAATTTCTAACTTGTTCCTTAAATTTTAAATAAAGAGAAAATCTCAGTCAGAGATAATTATCATAAATAGCAATCATATTCTAAATAGTTTTAATTAAATCCCTTATATACGAATGGAATGCATACACCTGCTTCATAACACCAGATGTTAATGAAATCAATCATTCTAAACTTTAACCAGTAATCAAAAATTCAT
Source organism: Parasteatoda lunata (assembly GCA_949128135.1). NCBI lineage: Eukaryota > Metazoa > Arthropoda > Arachnida > Araneae > Theridiidae > Parasteatoda > Parasteatoda lunata. Next base: position 89,114,348 of record OX421971.1, read on the forward strand.
GCGCTGAACTGCGCGCACTAGTCTCGGAGCATGTGATTTGATCTGAAGAACTACTTACCGAATCAACTCACGTTGGAGGATAAATAACGCTGTCCTCGACTCGCGTCGATAAAATCCGAAAAGATGCACGCACACTTTTACACACAGTTAGTAATATCGTGCAACATCGTAAATTTATTCGAAATCTACAACAGAATAATGCACTGGAACATAGAAAACAAAATTTGAGGAGCGTATGCTTAGTAAAAATAAAAACACAGCCAAAATCCAGGATTTAGTTCAACTATCATTCCGTCAAAGATCACTTTTGCAGAGCAAGGTTTTTTCTTGAGTTGGGAGCTGCTGAGTTTGTGTGTGTACGATTTCGGAGACAACTTGAGGTTGCTATAACAACCGCGCCAAATGTTCGCCAACTAATTGGCGTTTTTTAGTGAATGGTTTTAGATGGGTTAATAAAATAAAATATATACTTGTGTTTTTTTTTTATTCACTAAAAATATTTTAATTAGGTTTGGTGGCGATATATATATCTCACAGATACATTTTATACAAGGCATTTTAGAGACGGAGAAGGGATTAAACTTCCCAGTCAAAAAAAGTAAATAAAAAGAAATACAAAAAGCGTGTGTTAAACTGGTGCACAGTTTTCATTCATTTTATTTATTTATTTATTTGAAGAGCATGAAAATTTGATATAATGTCATTTAAATAAATAAAATATGCAAGATTGAAATCATTCAGCCATCCACGCAAATTCAAACCCCTAAAATAGACCCTATAATTGCTTTTTTTAAATTTTTTTTTTTTTTTTAGCTTGGATTAAATTATATAGTTTTTTTTTTTTTTTTTTTTTTTTTTTTTTTAAAATCATATTATAAATTATCTACGATTATATAAATATGCTACAAATAACATAAATGTGTGACAAATTTATCTAAACATACTGACTTGACTTCACCGTGCAAAAAACTCAATGCGCAATAAAAAAATTTTTTCTTTTTTTTTTTTAAAAAAAAAGAAAGAAACGATGAGAAAAAGTGACGGCTTTTGTTCACTCGTGGCGAGTGATTATTTTCAGGTTTACCCTATGAAATTCGAAAATTTTAATTCATTAAAAATAAATTAATTCGAATAATCATTACAAGGTTTAGACAGACTTTTATTTAGATTTTGTATAGAAGAGCTTTAAAGCTTTCTAATATTTTCATTGAATCTCTTGCTTCCTCTAATTTAAATTAGAATTAGGTTAGGTCCCATCAATCATATTCAGTGAATGTTTATTTACCATTTTTTAATAATATAATTACAATTTCGCCACTATTTAACTTTGATTATTCAAGGCCAATTAATTTTAGCCCGGATTTTAGGCCAGCTCAATAAAAAGTAAAACTCTGTTTTATATTTTATTATCATCATTATTATTTAATAATATTTTAGTATTCTACTTGGAGGTCGTTTAAATATTACCTGAGAATATTTTTGGTGATTTTAAAACACTCTGACCTTGTCAGCGAAATGTAAGTAAATCGAAAACTCACTCGTTTTAAATTCTTTGTGATATGACAACGAGCTTTCAGTGTTGTTTTTTTTTCCTTCAAAAAAATAGAACAGTAATTTTTTTTTTTTTTTTTTTTTTTTTTTTTTGCTGAAAAGAAGTTGCTAATTTTAGAGTAATTTTATAATTCTTTCTAGTGACAGAAACTAACATAGATTATTGCAAATTTTGTCTAACAAGTAGTCCCAATAGTCTAAAGATTGTAAGACTCGCTACCCTGCATTAGCTGCGGTCAGTGAGGGGGGTGGATGAGCATTTTGATCAGCCTGCGAAGTGGCCGAGGGTGCACGGTATTGGTCCTTGTTAAACTGTTATACAGTAAACTTATAGACTTCGCGTGAATGAATGAATTGAGCAACTTTAATGAGACGTAAATTAAGTACTACTATTACTACATTTCTATAAATGCCTTAAAAGGTTATATTTTCTAAGCAAAAGTATCAATTTTGGACAACATCGATATTATTAACTAAAGCAATATAACAATAAAAAAACTTTGATAGTTTTGATTTGTTTACGAAGAAAAGAAAAAGTTTCAGCTGGACGATTACTCGAAACTATTCTTAACAAATGGTAACGCTAGATAAGTTACGTTTTACTAAGTGAAAGTATTTTAGAAATTTTTTTTTATTGTTTCAATACATGTCTAAATACAACGATCGAAACAGCATCCTTAATTAAACAGAAAATGAATTAAGTAGTAAATAAATTCATTAACACATTCCTTAAATTTATTTTTTAAATACTTTGTAGCATTTTCTGATATTTTTTTGCACGGAATGTCATTTTCTTACTCTTGAAATATCGAATAGTCTAAGATCATACCGCTGACAGTATTTACCATAATATCCCTAATCTAATTTAAAAATAATCTAATGTCAAAAAATTCTATTGAAAAAAGTTATTATAGTTTAAATTTTTTAAATGCGGAGTTATTTTGCATACGTGTAGTGAAATTTTGTTCATGTGGCATAGCTAGAGCAGAATTCAAAATCAACTGTAATTAATATTATTGTTCCGAACTTCTGAGAATCCTCATGAATAAAACATTCAAACTATTTTTCGTGCAGAGTAAAACCTTTAAGTTACATTAGAAGAAAAACATGACAAAAAGGCTGTTTTTCGAAGGCTTCGTTATGATATGAAATTATGCTTTTTTGCGAATAATATGCTATTTTCATAACTGTAGTAAATTTGCAACAGTTACTCATGACTGTTAAGTTTAGCCTATTTAAAGTCAATGCTCTCTACGCTTAGTTTGAAAATGGCGCAAAACGTCAATATGGAGAACAGCCACAGTTTTATGAAAATGAAAAGCGTTTGTGGTCTAATTTTTTAATATTTAAAAACTTACTTCAATGCTGCATTACTTGGACTCATAAAACTTTGCAAAAAATGAGAATAAGGCAGTGATTTTCTGCGGTCAAATATGGCCAATTCGACAAACTTTGTTAATTCATGATTATAAACAGGAGCTCATGACAATTTAGGAATAATGAAATTTCAATAATTATTTAAGAATAATAGAATTCATGACATTATAGGAATTTCATGACTTTCAGATTCAATACATATACATATTAGCCAATTTAAAATCTGTATTGTTCTTAGCTGGTCAGTTTTTTCAAAACAACAAAGTATAATTTTCGACCAACTGATAGATAACCATTTTTTGTTGTTTTAAAGAACATTAACTTTAGCCAATTTCATTCGCTAATATTGTTTTCTCCTACTATGACGACAGTTTATTTATTCATTTATTTTAAAATTGTAAAGGTGATTACTTTTTCGAAAATGATTGCTTTTTCGTAAAAGTGATTACTTATTTATATTATTTTCTCCTAATATGACGACCTTTTATTTATTCATTTTAAAATTGTAAAAGTGATTAATTTTGAATTTTTAAGAGTTTGTATGATATATTGTGTTATAAAATAGGTATATTTAAGAGTTTAATTTTAAAAACATATTATTTTCAAGACCTACTTCAATATAGTGAAAAATTCTTGAGACAACGAAAAGCCATGAAAAAACCAGTTTAAGTAATTCGCAGAATTGGAGAATCAACGAATAAAAATTGAATTAGAAAATAGGTAAAGCAGTGAATCAGTTTATAAATCAATAAAAAAGTTTTTAAACCTACAATTTATAGTGTGGTCGTCAGAAACTACTTTTTATTATCATTTGCTTTATAAATTTAGTTTTTTTAAACTACTAATTTTTGTTTCGAACAATAAATATAAACATCAAAAGAAAGCGCGATAAGTAGCCAAATTTGGAATACCAAACGTTATAAACTTGATAATCTAAGCTTACTTTTTTCTCCAATGGTTGTAGCTGGAGCCTTTTCACCCGGTTCTTTCGTAAACAGAGATGGGGAAGAAAAGGGGAAAAAATAAGAGAAAGCAAAAGAGAGAAGATGGATGAAAAAAAGTGTCCCGGGGATGCGAGGGGAAGTGTAAATGGATGTCTGGGGTTGGAGAGAAGATTTGTGGTGGTCATCTGCAAGGTCAGCTGCAACTTTTTGTGAAAGTTTCATGGGGGTTTGAAATTGCTGGAAGAGTAATTAAGAAGATACAGCGAACCATTTTAATTTATGAAAAAATTAATCTATTTAGCTGCGCAGATTAAAAGTTATAATAATAAGTTGTGTTTAATTATTTTTATTTTATGAAAAAATCACAGGAACAATTTTTTTTTTTTTTTAAATAAACAAAAACATATCAATTATACGTGAAAGTTGAAGAACTTGAAGCTGTTTAATAATAAGCCTCATTACATTTTCATATTGTGCAGGAGAGTTTTTTTGCTGTAAAACACCATGGGTTTTGTGTACTGTACTTGTTATTAAGTTAAAAGTGTGGAGAACTTGCAATGCACCTATCAGTAAATATTACTAAGAAACAGTTTGATGTTAAATTTAATCTCTGTAACACGACTAATCAACCGGCATGATGTACAAAATGTAGGACAGAATATCATTTTAACTGTAACGATTTTTTAGTTAAAAGTTTATACGCGCATTTTGGTGATTCCAAACTCTTTTTTAATTTAAAACCCTATCAATTTATATTTGCTACCAAAAATTTAAAAAAAAATTTTACAAAAATTTATGATTAACATCGTAACATACATATAAGCGAAAATTAATTCATGCAGCAGACGTATTGGAAAATATAGGCACAAGAGTTCTATCATTTTGATTTTAAAAATTAATTTAGTAACGCCACTTAATTATAGAAATTTCTTTTTAATTTGAATAAGAAATGTCATCTTTATTTACAATTGAAAAAGTGAGTAATAAAAATTCTACTGACCACCTGACACCCCCAGGTTTAATCTACGGCTGACCACCTGACCGGAACATCTGCTCCTGCACCCCAGAGCCCAAGAAAACTGAGATAGGCATAGTAGGTCTTGGCCCTCTATGGGCTGTCGCGCCACTGAGTTTAGTTTATTATGTATATATATATATAAAAAAAAACATTTGATCCCGGGTTTTTAGGGGTTTGTGGGTGGGTCAAAAACCCAGCAGGGAAGTATAGAATATGCATTTTTTGCTGGAAGCCAGAAGAGGTACGTTTTTGCACAATTGTACTGTATATGTTCCAAGGTTAAAAAATAAACAGAGACCAAAACTACTTGAAAACAGACCACCCTGAATAACTTTTAATCTAATGATCGGATCTTCAAGCATGATTATTCATAAGTGCAGACGAAATTTTAAGTTACGAAATCAAACACAAAAACATATTTCCATCTGAATAAACATACCCCTTTTTCTGACGGGTTCCCCAAAATATGGTCCCAATAGTTTGGTCAAGTGAGCGTTCCAAAGTTTGGAACCATTAATGTTAACTTTGCATATTTCGCAATATCTCGAGAGCTTTTAAAGCTAATTGAAAATTTTTTGCCCACAATTATGAAATTCGGTTATCTACAGTCAATTCCATGCAAAAAAATAACTTTTGGTAAATATTTACTGTTTTTTATTATTTAATAATGGTCGAAAAAATTTAAATGGTAAGGTATGCAATTTTCTGCATAATTTTAATGAATACAATTTTGCAGGGCAAAATACAAAATTTTTAGCAAAATCGGTTGAAAAGTTCCTGGGATATTAAATTTCAAAAGGTCAGATATTTAAAATTCGATTTCTCTTGAACTATTCAACCTTTCTGTGTAAAACTTTTCTGTGTTTTTCATAACTAAGTGCAGAAATTTTTCAATTCGCTTAAAAAGTTCTCGAGATATTGCGAAATACGCAAAAATGAGTCACAAGAATTTTACAGCTATGCTAGGTATCCATTCCATGGGGATTTATTCTTACTTATGGATGGTCATAGGACCTCCCAAGGGGCCGCTGGCAAAATAACCTGAAGTTCCAAGAAAGCAATAGTTTCCTGCAAAGAATATAGAGGTGAGAAGGCATACCTCCATATTCTTTGGCTTGCTGTTCCCTTCCACTATCATTACTTACAGAATATCGATCGCAATGTAAATTCATTTATCACTTATAAAACAAATCATTTTAATAAGAGATTCATAATTTTTTAATTATTCTTTAGTGATTTTCGACGTCAGAATCAGCGTCAAACTACTTAAAATTTTTTTAATTGTAATATTGCTACTAATTTTTCCATTTGATTAGCAGGCTTGCTTCCTAAATGTATTTTTTCACTTACTTACTAAAATACACCATAGAGAAATGAAATCGAAGAGTTTGTCTGCATATTTCGATGCCTTATGCCTACTTTGTACACATTGTTTATTTATTGTAAGTAGTTATTAATTTTTTAAAAACAATTAACAATTTATTTTTATTTAAAATAATAATCATTAAACTTAAATTATTCTCGCTCAAAATGTTATTTTTTTTTTTTTTTTCAATTTCGTTATTAGTAATCAATTAAAATTCATTTTCATACCAACTTCATTTTATTTTATATCCGTCGTTGAACAGTCGACCCCATTTTGGGTTTACGACTACTAATGTTCAACTCCGTAGCCTTGTAATTTTGAACCAATCCAGAAAACAAAGGAACTTATGGATCAGTACCCCCAGAGATATTGATTTGTTATGGGAACATGGAGGACTTTGTGACTAGACAGATTTAACGTGCATCAGACACCATTTACAACACGGGGAGACTTCGGCCGGCTGGGATCTATCATTTCATTTGTGGCTTACATTTTTAGAAAACCACGCACTGAGAAAGAAAGTATGGTAAAAATTTCAAAAATATTGTAAAATATTTTACCGAAGCGCGTTTGGTAATGATGTTGGTAAGGTAAAGTTAAGTATAAAATAATTTTTTTTATAATATGTGTTGAAATTTTGCAAATGTGGTAAAATTCGGTAATTTTATCTTGATATTTTAAAGCATGTCATGAAAACCATTTATTCGATTAAATTTCCTTTTCATTTTTGTATTTTTACTGTGTGGTAATAAGAATAGTTTCGAAAACCAGAGTTTCTGATAAGCCGTTACCATATGAATGGTTTAAATACCGTATATTTCGGTTTCATTACTATAGAAATGTGACCTTTTTTCCCTCCACCAGAATTGTCTTTACCGTATAGTGTGGTCATTTTACCAGGAATTTTTTTTTTTTTTTTTTTTTTTTTCGCTCCGTGCATCACATTTACTTTATTATTTTGTGTTTCAGCCTTATGTCAATACATTCGCAGCGAAAAATCCTAGGTCTGTCTCTTAAGATTACAATAAAAACATTAATATCGATAGGAGGATTTTTAAAAAAAAATATCGTTAAATTAATCGTTATTAGTATTATTTAGCTTCTCAGTGTTAAAATAAGTATAAGTCTTTCAAATTAACGGTATGATTCAAGTGTTAGAGGATAGTTAGTAAAAAAGTTTCGACGCTAATGTTAGAAATGTGCTTAAGCCTAAATTTCCTCCCCGAAAATAGTTAACTGTTTAGTATTATATATCACTAGTACAAGTACACAATGCATGTATCCCTTGTACGTTTACTTGGTAATATGAAAACTGCATTTGCTTCAACGCATAATACGTGGAGAAAATCGACATGGTTAAAGAAATAAAAAAATCTTATTTTCGAAAAGGGAAAATTAAGCACTTTTTAAAAACGCCCAATGAAAAAAGCACTTTAAAGGGCTTTTAAAAAACGAAAATCGGAAATAAGCACCTTTAAGCACTTAAAAACGCTACACACCATGTATAAAAGATTATAAATTTATCATTTCATTTGATGAAATCCAAGATTGGAACTTTGTTTAACTATCACTCATCTATGGAAAACAATTAACCCTCAATTTAATGAGTCTCGGCGCGCGACTTGATCTGATATCGATAACCTTTGACTGGATAAATTAGTCCGGTCTATATTTGGCAGTGAAAAAGATGGGCACAGGTAAAGTTCTGCAATCTGCCGGGTTGATCTCGTCCTGTGTCGCGACATTCATCAGACGGGCGACACGAGGTTACAGTACAGAAGCGTAAAAATGGATGCCATATGGGGATAAAAACCGTTATCTCGATTATTTTTATCAACTGAAACATTTTCATGTTTGATTTTAGTAGAAAATCTTGGGCATTTTAGATGGTAAATACTGATTGGTAATCGTATTGTAGTCTACTTTAAATTCTTTTGTTGACGGCTTTATTTTCCTGAACTTGGTGCATAGTTTTTAACAACTTCACTGAAAGTCAGAAAAAAAAGATATATATTTCGAAGATGATCGAGAAAATAGTGTATTTTTAAATTGTATCGTTACTATATTTATATTTTTTCGTCTAAAAAAGTTTGTGCGAGTCAAGTTAATATAATATCTGAATTATCTTGAATAAAATAATCCCAAGAAATTGAAGAGGTAAGATATTACCTGATTAAAAGCTTCATTTGCTTCAAAAATACACAAATAAGAAAAAAATATTCAACATGTTTCAAGCTCTTAAAAAAATTAATAAATAAATAAAACGCATAACGCAGTACGGTAAAAAAAATTTTAATGGTACAGACATTTTTGTACAATTTTTAAATGTTCAACTCTTTTGTTTAACTGTTTAGCCTTTTTTTTTTGTATAATTTTATACATGACTATCATTAAAACGTTTTTTAATCAACGCTTTCATATTAAATGAATAAAACTAGAGTGCTGCTAAAAAAAATAAGTAAATAAAATTTTTTTTATAAATCACTTTTTTGAATTGGTCTAAAAAAAAGTAATAATTTTATTTTTATCACGCACGAAATGACAAATATGAGGCGCACCCCTTTTGAAAAATGTAGAGGAATTTCAGGTGACGATAGTTTTTTAAGCGTCCCACTTCCTCTATTTAGTCCACAAGAAAAACGTGGCTTAAAAGCCACGTTAAAAAAGTTTTTAAAAAAACTTTTTTTTAAAATTGATTTTTTTTTTTAAATTTTTTGAGTCAGTTAAGTTACTTATATCGGAATTTCAATTGGCAATAACTTCTACTCGTTACAATCATGTAACCATTGGAACTTGTATAGTCATCGAGCATTAGAGTTCCAGTTGAAATTTCAGCATTTAGGCCTGCCGTTAGTGAACATTTTCCCTCCTTAATTAACAGTCACGAAACTGAGCTAAGTAAAGTATGATAAGAAATACAAATTGGTAAACCATAATCTTAAAAAAAAAAAAAAAAAAAAAAAAAAAAAAAATCTTTTTTCGCCCTAAAATACTCTTAATAAATTTTTTTTTTTTCATTTTTAACAAATTAATACATTTTAACTTATTTTACTCGAAAATAGCGTATAGAAACAACAGCCTGATGAAATATGAAGTAAATGTGTCCGCTGGTTCATAACAGCCAATGTAAAAAATGCAGATCCGTGTATTTTCGTCACATTATATATAAAAAAAATTTCATGGAAAAAAAATTAAAATTTTTGCGTTCTTAAATCGAAGTGTAAAAGGACTCAATCTGTCAAAAACATCTTCATCATCATAAAGCAGAGCATTAAAGTAATATTAAAACTAAAATTAAAGAACACCATCCTCTCTCACGTTTGACCTTCGCCCCTTTCAGCATTTACAACACAAAAGATAATGCGCGAAAACTTAAATTGCGAATTTACTTCATTAGAGTGTGGCATTTTAAGTTATCTTCAGCAAGGAAAAAAAAATAAAAAATAAGAGCCTTTTTAAAGTAAGAAACATAAAAAATATCTCGTTTCTGTCATTTAAGATGGGTCTGTTAAAAAAAATAAAAATAAAATAAAAAAAATACCCAGTTAGATGTACGAGTGAGGCAGCCACGCCCCATGTCATGATAATATTAAGCATAGTATTCACATTCGTTTGCATAGAAGGGTCAAATCGGAGTTCAAGTGGAGTTTTCTTAGAAAATGGCGATGATATTTCGTATCACTGTACATTTTTATTTTTCTGTCTCCGATGTAGACAATTTAAAACGCAAATGAGTTTTTAAATAAATGTAGTATGACATATTTTTTTGTTTCTATGTGTGTTATGCTTGCTGTATTTGTTGGATGAAAGCATCTCATGTCGTTAACTGAGAATGAATTGGAGCAAGTTATTTAGATTAGTCTATGAAATCGCAAAAAGGCCTTCTCAGGAATTTTCTAAGCATGATTTGAATAGTTTTAAGTGTTCATATTGTACAATGGTATCGTACAAAGTAAGATATCGAACACTCAGGGAATTCATTCCTACCTTGTACCATAATATAAGCACCTCGAAACATAATATTGAACGCGCATATTGAACCATCACATCAGTACCTGGAACCTTACAAAAGAATCATAATAAGGTGCTAAATTGAACTGTGTTTCTGCTCAAGTTGAGCTATACAGGGGTGATTGTGAGCCCAACTCCGGAAAATTTCTCGAGTAAAATCATTAATGACGCATTTCAAAAAATTAATGTCGTTATAAATTTAAATTATTGATATTTTCAAAACATGAAATTCCAAATAAATTATATTCAGCAAAATTTAAATGAATAATTATATATAAGTTTACTTTAATCTCTCGATCACATTTATTATTCTATCAGTAAAAATATTTACAAATGAAAGAGATGCCAAGTTATAAATTTTAGCTCTAATATTTTTAAATAAAATATAATTTTTATATATAAATGTGAACGATAATTTCAGGAAACTTCCGAATCGCGTTTTGTGAAAAATTCGGAAATCCAGATTTTTTCCGAAGCACAATCATCTCTGGCTATAGTATCCAGTAATTAAGACCCATTAGCTTGCACAATAATATGGTCCAGATTGACATGATGTTATGGTATTTGGTTGGCATGATGTCAGTCATATTTTACAAGATGCCAGCAAATTTGAACGGTAATACGGTTCAAAACGGTGCAGGATTTCTAATAGTGTTTAAAATCAAAATTTTGAGCAGAAAATAGGTATCACCCTACAATAACTTTTGCCCTCTTTTTGGATTTTCATTTAATTATCAATCCTAATCGTTCAGAGGGTTAAACTGACGAATGTTTATTAGCTAGTGCGAACTATTAATTAAGTTACGAAATTAGACCCTAAAATGACCTTGAATTGAATAAACGTAATTTTTATTTTTTTATTTATTTATAGATTTGGAATCTTGATCTTCACCCTAATCACCATAAATAACTTTTTTCCCTTCTCATTATTGAATTTTCACTTGCGTGCCAATCTTAATGGTTCAAAAAGTTAACCTTAAAAATGTTAATTAAGTGATAAAATGACACTCAAAATTGTACTTTATTTGAATAAACACGCTTTTTTTACAGATTCGTATTCGTGACCATCAAAATATGGGGAGTAACCGTGATCGGGAAAATATGGTCCAATAGTTTAGTCAGGAGAGCGGTCGAAAGTCTGAATTTCACTTTTTGCGTATTTTACCATATCTTGGGAACCTTTTAAGAGAATCAAAAACTTTTTTTTTACACTATTATAAAATTAGTTTATTCAAAGGTAAATAATTCCATGTAAAAAAAATGTTTAATAAATTATTTGCTTACAAAATTTAATAATGGTCGAAAATTTTTTGAATTATAAAATATAGTTCTTGGCATTATGAAAATTAAAATTATGTAACTTTAAATGACAAAAAGTAGAATTTGAAAGAAATAAAATAATTTAAAATTCGGCATTTTTGAAATTTTGTGCCTGGGATTTTATCTAGCTTCCAAGATGGTCCATACCCATACGTATGTTTAGCATTTAAAATTACATTGAGAGTCTGAAAATTTCACAAGGTTTTTCTAGTTTTATATAATTGCTTTGGACTAGTTATGAAGCGCAATTATAACTCAACATTTCAGTAGCTAACTGTTATATTTTATAAACGTTTTTCGGACATTTACAACCGAATCAGTACTGAGCTTTCTATGAATAATAAACCTTTATTTTTCAACCTCATTTAAACCGGAATATTTTTTAATATTCTTTTATAAATATAACTCATAAAGAATTAAATGTCTCCTTCGTGACAATTACAGTAATTACATGTTTTTCAATCGGCAATCTCATAACATGATTGTCAGGATTTTTAATTTTTTTTCGCCAAATTTCCATGCAATTATCATCGTTGGCGTATATTTATTATTTAATAAAACATTTTGTTTGCTTTTTGTCAAGGAAAAAGAGTGGCTTTTCTAAAGAAGAGAATGTATTTAGATCACGCGAGGACCAGGAACATTTAAAAGGCTTCTCCCATGATAGTCTTTTCTTAAGAATTTTTTTTTTATTTCAGGCTCCGTATGAAGAAAATTTGAATTATAAAAAAAATAAGAAATAAATTTGAATAGGTCTTCGTTTGATTCCTATTTATTATTCATGTATAGTGTGGGGTGAGTTACTTTCTTAGAAGTTTTGGAAAGGTCAAGGTAAGGTTACAGTTAGAGAATGATTTTAAGCGTGATCTTGAATACATTATGAATGGAGGATTATATTTTACTTTGTTTTAATCAGAAATAGCGGTATTAAAATATTACCAACCTTATGTTTCAAATGTTGCCAATTAGAATTTCATTTTCGAATAACATTTGTTTTATTTTTATAGTTATTATTTTCAAATAATTTTTTAGGGTTAAAGATGTTGTATCACGCGATTTTTTCGTCTAGTCGTCTTACTGTACTTATAGAACAGACAAATTTCTAATGTATTTGTGACGTCACAGAGGTTTTTAAAATGGACTAAACGGTTTAGCAGGTATCTAAATTTAAAATGAAATTCGCCTTATTCTGAAAAAAAAAAAAAAAGGAAATTTAGAAAAGAATAAATAAACAATAGAATAGACATTTTAAAAAAAATCTTACCATTTTTGTAGAAAAATAATTAGAACATGAGCTAGGCGAGTCTCATCAGAGCTGAAGTTGAGTTTCTTGAAAAGTGACAATATTTCGTACCACTGAGTATTTTTTTCTTTCTGAAATAAATAAACGAAATGAAATAAAATAAAATGAATAAGCAGACAGTTAAATAAATACATTTTTCTATTGTTTTAAAAATATACAGATGTGATCTAAGAACACTTGATTCAAATAAGTAGTCTCTCTTACAAAGTACTTACAATTTTATACTAATTTTCTTACATATTACTTACAAATTAATTGTTATTTGCAGTTACTCTGTATGCAGATTAAATATTTATTAATACTAAATTTACTTTTAATCCATTCCAAAAAAAATAAATATTCTTGATTAAAAAAAAAGAAATAATTAAAAAAAAAAACATGCTTTGACAAGAATTGCATAATATTTTTAATGGCATCACAAAGTCATGGGATGATATTTTCTAGATAGCCGCTATCCTCCATATTTTGATGCGTAAGATTCAGAAATCAGTCACAAAATTGTGTGTTTATTCAGAAAAGTATAATTTTGCGACCAAAATCGTAACATACACCAGAGCATCGGAGACAACATTGGTATTTCAGACGATATGATCTGGGGCGTAGCTAGGCTTGTTGAATCGGTAATCCGCACCGGGACGCGATTTTTCAATTTAGCGGTCTTTAACGACCAGCTCTTCTGTTTGGCATTTTCGTAAAAAAAAAAAAAAAAAAAAAAAAAAAAAAAAAAAAATTGATTCTTGACATTATTTATATTTTGTAATTTTTTATTTCAGGTAAAAAGTTTTAAAAGAAATAAAATAAATGCTTACATTATAACTGCGACCAACTACAGCAAAAGAGGAAAAATCTCCAAACAAAATGAGCGAATCGTTAAAGGACACTGGATTGTGAATTAGCCACCAGGACCTCAGAAGGAAGATTCCAAAAGTATATTTAGTTAAAATTTCAAAATATATCATAATTTAAATTATTTTCCGCGAATAACATTAGTACGGTTTCTTCTCATTTTTCTGGGCTAAAAAGTCAAGGATTGCAACATACGGTGTTCTGGGAAGAGAGATTGCAAGCCATTGAGTCAAGCAGTTCTTTTTATCAACACCTCACTCTTTGTTGAAACTGGTCAGTAAAAGGGGGTTTAAGCATTTACTCACTGGACACCAGGAAATGTCTAGATGAAATAGTTACAAAGGAAGGCACATCAATAGCATTTCTGTATACGTATATATAAAACAGTCAGCTTTATGTTTGGTTTTATGTAGTGAAAAAAATATACACCTTCATCGATATTTATATTATTGATTTGAATTAGAAATGCTATTCTTATCTACAATAGAAAAAGTTATGCATGCGTACGTAGTTTAAGAAAGTGAGTCACAAAAATTCTACTTTATTTATAGCCGAAAATGTATATGGTACCGACAAAGTATGAAACACCGACATTCTATCCATACAATACCAAATAATTTACATTTTAACACGCCACTCTATATGACGTTTTGAACGTCAGGTGAAACAATCCTTTTTAGTGAATTACATAAAATTTTTAAAACTGTTATAAGTATGTAATGCATAATAATTTATAAGCAATTAATTGTTGTAATGTGTAAGCAGTTTTTTAACTTTTGTAAGTTGTTGTCAATTATGCATGACTGTTAAACAAGATTTTGTCTACCTTGCAGCAACGTCCTCTGAGTTACTCAAGAAAACGGTGCAGAATGTCAACATGAAGAAGAACCACAGTTTAGTGAAAATGAATAGCGTTTGTGATCGAATTTTTTAACCGCTTCCTTCTCGCACTCGTCAAAATGAAGGGTGGAAGCTAGGCCCTCTATTTCTCATACCCGTGATATTTCTGGGCTTTTGTGCTCAAAAGTAATAGTAAAGATTAAATCAATCTATTTCTTATGTCCGGAATCATGTTTATTTCTCAGTCTATACACCAGATAGCAGTGCCAGACTATTTGTCTTGTGTTTAGAGATAGTTTATTTTATACTAGATGTCAGCACTCATGTAACATGTAAGCTAAAAATTAACCCGAAAATTAAAAATGAGTACACATATTGTATATACACTTAGTTATATATAATTTTCCTGAATAAAAAATTAGGCGCTTTTATGATCATTTTATTTTCTTCAAAATTATACGACAAATGTGGTGATATTGCTTGAAATGTTACTTTTATCTCTATCTCAGCTCACTCAGGAGTTACAGCTCAGGTTGGAATCCCGGCAATAGCACGTTGATTCGAGTTATGCTCCCGGCTCACACTGAGCACAATGCTCTGATGTAAAATATCCTTTAGTAGTAGATCATGGGTTAGAGTCATTTTTAACTCGGGTTTCATGAGAGGCTTCGTGGTTAATCTAAAATGGGTTTAAGCTCCCTCGGAAAGCTCTCAACCAAGGTTCGATTGTCTCAACGTTTAATTCAGGAGTTCCTTTTTCTTTTAGGTTGTGTAAACCCAAATATGAGTCACACTGGTTATAAAAGAAAATAAAACACTGCATTGTTTGGGTTTAAAAAAAGTTTGTGAAAATTCTGAATTAGTTCATTGATTAAAATAATTTTCTTTTAGGTGAAAAAATTTCGCCAACTAGGCAAATTTTTAAAATTGCTTAATAATTTTTTAAATACTTAAGATATTTTTAAGTTTTAAAATCAGCTAAAACTGTGTTTTGTGTTATTATGCTGCAAAAACCCCGTTTTCTCCCCTTATCTGATTTTACCAAGATGCTACAAAAATTAAAAATATTTGTTTTAAGATACACAAAATTCCTATTTTGCAGTTACACTCTCTGTAACCGTTAACATCAATGAAAACATCCATAAAAATCATCACTCATCTCAGCTGGCTTTCCCCTGATTATTGCGCAGCTAAATATAAATACACAAACGAAGAAATTCAATTTATTTTTCACTCGCTTGCGTCTGTTTTTCATTTTTCATAGTTTTCACGAGACATTTTTTTTTAAAAAAGGAGAAGAAAAAAAAAAAAAAAAGATCTCACGTGTCCTCAACCCTAGCTGAGAACTCGAGGATGGATTTGTTCTATATTTGATCATCAGGGCAGGAGAGCAGTAAGCACTTCAAACCTGAGAATTGCAATGGTGTGTTTAATGTTAATAAGATGATACACTTGATGGTGATGAAATAGATGTTTGAGTTGCAAACTTTCTTACTTTACACGCTGAGGTTTAACGGCGGTAAATATTTACACAAAGCCTTGCTCTTCTGTATTTTAACAGCCACTGCCGATTGCGGTAAAAAAAAAGTGGCGTACTCGGATTGGAATGTTTGTAAAGAAATTAGCCAAGTTTTATTTAATATTCGCATGTACTTAAAGATTTAGTTTAATATTTAATAGCTTACGACTAAAATATCAATTTATATGATTTTTTTTTCATGAGTCTTCTACAGCGCTTTTGTAACTGTTAATTTAATACTTTTTTCTTTTGAACTTATCATGTTGCTTAAATAATACTACATTTTATTAAAAATAGTTTTTGCAATAATTATAATAGCCAAAGTTTCAACTTCAATTCCGCCGTTAAATTTAAACACGAGTGTCTTTGAAGGATAGTTTCGAAATAAACGACAAACCTGTACTCAGTAATGTTCTTAGTCACTAGAAAGCTTGACCACTTTTGACTTTTTATTCAACTTTGGGCTTTTTATTTATAAGCATGCAGATTCCTAGAGATGCTACCGAAAACAGCAGGATCCCTTTAATTAATCCACTATGAAAAATTAACCAATGTAAAGCCAGAAAGTTCCGTGAAGAAAAATGTAGCATTTTTTTACAATGTAGCAGAAGGCAGCAGGTTAGCTACGAAGCCCTGAGTTCAAAGCTCTGTAAAAAAGAATGAAACATTCCGAACAATGCTGCCGAAGACAGTTGTTTTAATGTGGAACTTCGAACAGGTGAGTTAGAAAAAGCAAAATAGCTAGTTGCCATAGGCGGCTAGTATAAATTTAAAAATACAAGAGATAAATTCCATAAATTTTTTAAGAGTGTTTCTTTAAATAACGTCGTTTCATGATTTATTAAACAACATTTAAAATAATATTTTTTTTTTATCAAAATAGTTTAAAAGCAAAAATTGTAAACAATAAAGTCAAAAATAATGATAATAATAATAAAAAACGATTTAAAAATATATAAAAAAATGAAGACTAGTTAAAAGTAATAAGATTTTCTGTAGAAAATTCCATATTGTCAAATTGAATTGTATTGATATTGTCATGACTAAATTATAGTTATCCTTATTAATTATAAACCTTATTACCCCTTATTAATTACAAAATTAATTTTTTTTATCGTTTGTTTCTAGTTTGTTCTAAAAATAACTTTGCACCGTGTTAAAAAACATTTCAACAGAAACCACAATTAAAATAACATTGTTCAACAAAAATTTGCATTTATCTGGAAAAATTTTTCTCACCAAAGTGGTTTCAAAGCAAAAAATATAAAATAATAAACAATAACTGGTTTAAAATAGAGATAGCAAGTTGAAAGCAACTGCATTTTTTTCAGAAATTTTTTATTATTGTTTGATTAAAATCTGAAACAAACACTTTACGCTCTCTTTATCGGAAACATTGTTTCAGTTTGAAAAGCAAAATCCGGAGCATAAAAGTTGACCAGCTCTTAATAATATAATACGACAAAAGTTTGCACGATTGCTGGTTAAAAATCAGCACACGAATAGAATTCTATCACAGTCTTAACTCCCTCCCCAACTGCAGGGAATAAAAAAATAAAAAAGGGAAAAGATTGACCGAGAACAGAAACCTGACATTGTCAATTGCCGCAGCTGACAATCACTGTCAAACTACGACTTATATTTTGGTCTGCCTGTCCTCTCTCAAGTTTTTACGCTTCATCAGAATGCAGAGAGAATAAAAAAAAGAATCACTATTCTACATCCATTCAGGACACATAAATTTAGAATTTGAATCTGGTGGTATCAGGCTGTAACAAATAACAAAGCTCTGAGAAACTCAGATTTAAATTTTTGTCACTGTAAATTTTAATTATCCTTAATCATTTTAAAAAAATGTGTGAAGAATGGTATTAGGTTTCAAAACCGTATTAGTTTATAGCTTTATTAGTTCATAAAAATTTTAAAAATGAAACAACAAACGATTTTTTATTTAATCATTTGATAATTCAATTTATAAATTGGATTTGCTTTTAAATTAGAATAAATTGGGTTTTAATGTTTAAAACCATCAAGGTCCACTACCATAGTTTTCGTAGATAGTATTTCATCTTTAAATAGGTTGTTTTCAGGGTTTTAATGGATAGTTTTGAAGTCTTTAAATAGAAAACTTTTAATCTTCACTGTATAATTTTTATTTATAATCTTTAAAAACACATAACTTATTTATTTAAAAAAAAAAAAATTCTAAAAAATTAAGCTAACCTATTTTGATTATTTTTCTTTGGAAGAAAAACTCAATGAAACCTACCTTTTCTTCTTGTTGAGCTTTTTTCAGGGTACATTATCTGAGAATGCACGAGATGAAGGAAATAGAACGAGGAAGGGAAAAAGAAAGAAATCGGAAATGGACGATTCAGAGAATGGGTGTATCCATGAATCGGCTAATCTGTGATTGGGCGAATCAGTTTATCGTTGAATCAGTGAATCGGCGAATCAGTTTGAAAATGGATAAAAATCTTTTGAAAATGTTTATTTTATTGCACGACAGTTGGAATTGACTCAAATTTTTGCATTCTATTTGTTAATATATATCGATATTTCTTCGTGAAAATAACATGAACAATTTTTTTTTGCTAATAATTTATGCTAGTTTAAACTTTCATTAATTGTGGTTCTTATTTTCTATTTATTGCACTTTTTCAAAGTAAAAATTAGTAAGATTAAATTTTTTGAAAAATTTTTTGTAAAAGTGGGCACCAGCCTCTGCTCGCTGATTCTCTCCAACTTACAAAAATTACTTTGCAAGCCATGCTCACTTCGCTTGCTAATGAGTTAAACCCATTTGAAATATGTTCGAGCGTAAAATCTTAAGAATTAAAGTCAATTATTATAAAATTTTAAAACTACTTTCTCTTTAAAAAATTAATTTTTAGTCGATAACAAGTTATTGAAATAAAAAGTTTTAAAAATAAAATAAATGACAAGGGATAGGAGAACTTGCAGACAAAAAAAACTATAGTTATGCTTTTAAAAAACAACATGTAGGACGGCACGTCACCTATGCGTTATTTCAATGTTACGTATTTCATAATTGTCTTCAACGCTTTCTTCTACTCTTCGAACACGCTTTTTATTACTGTTAAAAAGCGTAACAGCACGATAAATACTTATTTTTTTAAATTTATAATCATGGCAATGGACGTTATTATTATTATTTTGAAT
Source organism: Parasteatoda lunata (assembly GCA_949128135.1). Taxonomy (NCBI): domain Eukaryota; kingdom Metazoa; phylum Arthropoda; class Arachnida; order Araneae; family Theridiidae; genus Parasteatoda; species Parasteatoda lunata. Next base: position 89,133,626 of record OX421971.1, read on the forward strand.
AATTATAGCTAAAACATGACATAGAATACTTCTTTTGTTGATACGAACTATTCGCTTTTAAATTTTTTCCAACTCATAGTTCAATTTATTCAAGCTTTACGTTGTAGGAATTCAGAAATTTGTAAATATGTACGTGTAGGATTTCATACTTATGACAGCTCACACTCTTGATATTTCAATTCTTTGTTGCGAACGTGAAAAAGAAAGGAAGACTTTATTTGTCACCGTATAATATATATATATTATACGGCACAGGATTTTAAAAAGAGCAAATTAATTTTATTTACTCACCATAATGAGAGAATTAATATCAAAGTGAGTATACAAATTGAAGTACTCCTCAATAATGGTAAGGAAAATCTGACAAAGTAAATCCGTATAATATCTCGCTTTAGGGAATAAGGGAAATCTTAGTTATTGGTTTGTTAAATAGGTCCAGGGAAAAAGCCTTTCCCACGACTTAGCAAAGGGAAAAACTTCAAAATGTTAATTAATGCATACTTGAACTAAAAATAGATTATAAGACAGGGTGTGAATATTAAAGTGTGAAAAGGAGCGTTTCGTTTTGAGTAATAAATTAAGTGAAAGATTTACAGAAATTGAATAACATAAAAAGATCAGTTGAAGCCACACACATATATATATGTATATATATATATATATATATATATATATATATATATATATATATATATATATATATATATATATATATATATATATATATATATATATATATATATATATATATGTAATAAAAGAGTTAAAATGCCTTTTATTTTGTATATAGATAGCTTAAATAATGCAGTCGTAAGCCATGTTACACACAAAAAATCTTTATTAATGGTAGTAGGCTGGTATCGATAACACTTCACATCCACACTCCGCAAGGGAGAGGCTGGACAAGACTTTGGACAATTCCGGAACAAGTTATTAGGATCAGAACATAATGAAAAAGCCATGCGAAATGCATTGCTCTCGCTTTTATACTAACACATTTTGTAGTAAAAAGGCATTGTCTCTGACATTCTTGTATCCTTACGCATTAAGGAAAATCATTTCATGCTTCCTTATATGGAATTGAAAGGGGGAGAGATTCTATAAATAACTCAATCGTATGTTTATCAGCCTTGACTTCCCAAAATAGAATCTCTCTACGCTTATTCTTTAACAGAGACATTTTATTAAAACGAAAGAGATTTAATTCTTTTATTAATACAAAAGTATTAATTTTTGTATTACATATATATATATATATATATATATATATATATATATATATATATATATATATATATGTACTGGTGTGCGTGTGTTTTTAATAAAAGTTGTCAAATAATTTATTCTAGCTGAATATTAATTTATGGTTGATTTTAATTTTTCTATTTATTGTTGTTTTTAGAGCTAAAAGTGAAATCGATCGATATAGCAACCATTCTTTTTCTGTATTCAAAACATTGCAGAATTCATTATACATTACCATGGCGCAGAGTAGAACATTTTTAACTGGTGGAGCGCATTATGAGACAGATTTTTTATTTTATTTTTTCATTATGTTTATTATGTTATGAGATTATGTTTTTTTTATTTTTTTAAGTTGTCTTTTTTTGTGGAAAAAAAAAGAAGTGAAAACCCCCCACGCCTTTGGTTATTGATCACTAAAGGCAACCATTACTCTAGCAATGAGCTGTAACTTAGACACTTAGAGAACTAAAAGCTTTGTTTGACTTTGTCCCAATCCCAAATCAGATTAAACAACGAATACCGAACCTAAGGAATAATAAAAGAAACTATTTAATCTTCATCTCTGTACCTAAGATGATGCATGCACTTGTTCTTGTCTATGAGTCTAAAGGGGTTGTCTTTTAAGAAACTGTCTCCAACAGGTGGTGGTTGAACAGACAAAAACCATTAGTTTAGTATCGCCAACAGGTAATCGGGTTTGAGTGAAAAGGGCAGTTATCTCTTAAAAGGACAGTTAGAGATAATTGAAGAGCTGAACAATTTGTGTGGAGATCTCCTTTGTTATTTTCGAAAATGCTGATTCAGTGCAAGGAAAAAGTGCACCGTATCGGCTTTATTTGAGGAATTAGATGCGGTGGAATTTTGAAGACAGCGAGAAAGGTACAAGAATTTGTCTGTGAGAAAACGGGTGCCAGTTTCACATAGAGATTGTCTAGTGATGATTTATAAATGTTTACCTGCTGGGAGCATGGAATGAGGAAGATGATTGCCATTTTACGATTTCCGGATTGCAAAAAAAGAATTCTTGGGTGAATTCAATTGCCTGTTTGGTTAAACTTTTAATTCTTTTCTATAATAGATAAAATAAATAGAATACAATATTATATAAATTTCAGTTCTCAGCTAGTCATTAATTTAATAAATTATAATAATAGAGTAAAAAATTTTTAAATTGTTGCATGAAATTAACAATTTTAATTTGTTCTCTTATTTAAAAAAATATATATATATATTTTCGTTTAGTCAAATAAATGATTTGCTATAATAAGTAAGGAAATTTCCAAAATAAAACATTAGTTAAAAAAAACTTGTCTGCAAATGTTCTTTACACTTTTTCATTTAAAATAAAATGTAACTTGTTAAACTTAATAATTTTATTTTAACCGAATTATTGGATTTATTAGGACGATTAACAAACTGAAAAAGAATATGAGTGAATTACGAAGGAATATATATGCAGTCCGAGAAGAAAAAAAGTGATACCAAATAATTTTTGATAATTAAGATCAGCAAAACGGGAAAGAATATGAAAAGTGAAATGAGAAAGAAGGAATAAATAAAAAAATTAAGAAAGCAAAAAGTGAAGGAATAATGAAGAATGGAAAAAAAAGTGAAACTAAATAACCGTAGCATCAGAAAATTTAATTTTCAATTAGAGATCTTTAGCATAGAAGAAAGTTAACGCATAAATGTCGGTATTTTTTTAAAAAAAATTATAAAATAAATTTAGTTAATTTTTTAGCCACTTTTATTTATTGTATACAAATAATAAAAATTTTGTTTTTTAAATTTTTTGCACATTGTAGTTATTTTTATAATAAATTTCTTCTCATTTTAGTAATGAAACAAAATCCGCTAAACTCAAATAGAAAGATAACGTCATAAAACTGTTCAAAAGCTTACTTCAGTCGAATTTCTTACCTTTCTTATAATTTTCATTTGTAATTTAATATTCCGATCAAGGATAAGTTCAATTATATTTTTACAAAGGAAATCTTTTTGTAAAGGCATACAGACAGAAAGAAACACCTTTAAATATTTTAACTGATAAAATTGAAATCAATGCTGTCCAATATATAGATAGGATATCGTGTCTTAAGAGGTTAAAATTGCAGCAAATTCTCAACACGCTTCGAGATCGCTAACAGTGCAGACTTACAATTTATTAAGTTAAAAAATGTGGTATATTAAAAACAATTAATGCTTTAAAAATCAAAAAGTAAGTATTTTAGTATATTATTTACTGGAGAAGGACTAGTTTTTATTTACAATCAAACATTAGTTAAGACAGAATTGTTTAAGAAAAGTATTAATAAAATAAATTATGATTTTGTCACATAGTTTTAAAAATTTCGAGCATTTTATCTTAGCGGTAATTTTAATTTTGGTCTAAGCGAAATTAATATTTACTTAGTTAACAAAACTTATCAGTTTACTAAATCTTTATTGATTGACTCATTATTATTTTTGCTGATCTTGTTCGCAGCTGTTGTAAAAAAAATTTTTAAATTTCGTATGAACCTATTTGAATCCGAACTATTTCTCTGACATACGAGAGGTACTATCAAACAATTGTTCAAGACAGTAAAAGATCATCAATATCACTTCCTTGTTTGCAAGGCCGCTTCGAAACATCAGCAACAATTGGCCTTCTTCAGTTAATTCTCAATAAATTGATGCAGAAAAAAAAAAAAAAAAAGAATTATAAATCTAAGTAGCAAATCACACGTCAGAGCTGAAAGAGGGGGGAGGGGGTAATTTCATTGTTGCCAGATGATTTCTATCAAACGCCATGCCGAGAATTCTGTTATCCTTCATCCTATTTTTTTCCCTCTTGATTTTTATTCACTGTTAGTTAAGAGTTAAAAATACCAGAGTGTAACTCTGATTCTACAATTTACTGATTGCTTTAATTATAATGTCATTTTTCAAATCTGTGCCGATTAAATAATCGAATTCAACTTCTTTTTTAATTAATTTTGATTTCATGATTAACTGTGCCGAGAAGCCATTCCACTTAATTAGTAAATGAGATAATTTTTGTTTAAATGACAGTGATTTTGGTTTGTGTTCCAATTCTTCTTCTTTTTTTTTTTATATATTTTTTAAATTTCCTATGCTGATGAAAATATCAGAAAACTAATGAAAATATAACAAATTTGTCATAACATCTATGTTTTGTATTTTTGATAATCTGGACATCCTGTATCTTCAGTCTAAATTTCTGGTTTGGCCAAGGTCACAAAAGTATTGTGGAGAGCTCGAATCATGTATAAAATAGATTAATCATGTGTAAAATAGAGTATTTTTTTATAGACTTATATACTATCATCTTCAATATATTGAAGCAAATGAAGTTTCCAAGTATTTTTTTTTCCATTTCAGTTTCTGTTTTTGTTGTTGTTGTTTTTTTTAAATTCAGTTTTGTATGCCATTAATTTATTAGTGTATTCATGGCAAAAATGTCTGACTGTTAAATAATTTTTCGTAAATTTTTTGTGACTTATTTCCAATGGATAAAAATTAAACTGAGATTAACATTTCATGAGATGAACAGAAAAAAAGAAACATCCTCTGAAATATTTTAATAAGAAATGAAATGATATATTTTCCCATTTCCTGTTTTTTTATTTTAGCTGATGACTTTTTAAAGTTAGAAATGTTGAAAAGGATTTATACAAAATGTTATCACTGAAATGCGATAAAATTTTATGCCGATTAAAGAATCCTTTCATATTTTGTATCTTGTCGCTGAATGATATGAACTGACACTTTTAGTTCACGGATGTGAGAGGCTCTTTAGTGGTTGCAAGTATCGAATTTTCTTGTACATCTTTTTTCAAGCATGTATATCAAAGGAACCGCTAACTCGGTTTGAACGCTTGCATCGGATTCTGTAAAAATTCGAAGTGGACCATAACGTAGCAACGAGTTATGGATAAAATGACACTTTTTTTTTCTTGCATTGAAAATCAAGTTGAATTTATGTTTGATGAAAATCAGATAGCAACAGAGCGACATTTAAAAACATTGCATTCCGAAACGAAAATGCTTCATTTCATGTTTCAATTTTTCGTCGAAATGAAATAATATTTTTCAAATTTAATGGATCACTACCTTACAAATTAAAACATCTTACATTGAAATAATTAATTTCTGATACAAAGTGCGTAAAATAAAAAAGCCAACACCTAAATAACTTTTCATCAAATGATCTGATTTCCACCCAGTACGACGAATCAATCTTAATAGCGCACAAGGACATAACCTTAAATATGCTAAATAATGTGTACAGACTCGATCTTAGTAGTACAAGAATTTAACCATAAATATGCTAATCAATCTGTAATAGCCGTGGTGGCTCAGGGAATAGAACGCTCGCCTCCCAATGAGGTGAACCGGGTTCGAATATCTGCGAAAGCTGGTAAATTCGAATTCTGAACCCGGCCTGCACCAACCCCAGTGCTGATTCAAAATATCCTCAGTGGTAGACGGATCATGGGTAAGAGTCCTCTTGCCGTCAGACTAACCGTGAGTGGTTTCCGTGGTTTTTTCCTCCATGTAAGGCAAATGCGGGTTAGTTCCATCAAAAAGTTTTCCGCGATTAGTAAATTTCTCCCAATACTTGATCCAGGAGTTCCCTTGTCTTCTGGATTGGGTTCTAAATTACAAGGCTACGGAGTTGAACATTAGTAGTCGTAAACCCAAAAATTGGGTCGGCTGCTCAGCAAGAGTTATTAAATAAAATAAAATTAATGTGCACAAACTACATTTTTTAAAGTTGTGTTATTGGGTACAAAAACATAATTTGTCGCAATAAACTTATGTATATACCTATATTTTAAGGACCTCTCTTAAAATTTGGGGGTAGCCGCAATCTGCGAAATATGTTCCCAATAGTTTGACCATGAGATCAAACACAAGTTTAGATCCTTTAATTTCAATTTTACTTAGATTAAAATAGTGTAAAAATGTAAATGTCATTCAATTTTTTAGCTTCATATTAAGATAAATATGAAAATAATAAATATCTATAAATAATTATTTTTATGCCTGAAATTATTTTTGTATAAGCGTGCTTTATAATCGCGTGAATCTTCATTAATTCCGAGAGTATGACAAAATACGCAAAAAAATGTTAATTTACATTCAGGGCTCCGAACTTTTCGACCGCTCTTCTGACTTAACTGTTAGGATCATATTTTCTATGGAAAAGAAAAGACTCTAAATGGAAAAAAAAGCATCTCCTTAACAATTATATGCATTTCACAGCCGATTCGTTTCGGGTCCTTGAGCCAGAATTTAGTGGAATTGAATAATTATTTGAATGAAATGAGATACTTTTAAAACCATTAATTAATTTAAAGTTTGCGGTTAAGAATTTCCTTAAATTCACACTTTTTAATGAAATTAATAGGATTCTGAAGCATCTCTAGCAGCAATAGTTACACTTATTGTATTTTATTATAATAGTATACACATAATACTTTTTCAGCCAAGTGATAGAAACAGTATTTATCAAGACATTTAAAATAGAATTTACGGTAATTTTACTCACTAAATAGAATTTATCATCAATTGACCTAACTATAGCACTCATATCGCATCTGGAGCTATGTGCTTGGGGACAGCATAAACTTCAACGGTTTTCTGAATGCTACAGGCAAAATTTATTGCTATAATGTAGCTAATTAAGTTGATTGTCAGTCAGAACGTTACTTTTTTACGAGATAGAGTGCTTAAATTTTAATATGCTCTGTGGTGGGTGATAATATAAATTTCAATCGCTTTTCGAACGACCTTTTCAAACAAAATTTATGTTGCCATTTTATCGCCAGAGTAATGATCCTTTTTCAACAAGCTAGAGTGCTCAAAATTCAACCAGATCCCTAATCAGGCCAGATTTCTTGTACTAATAAGGCTAATTTTTTTAATGGTACATGCTTATTGTCAAACGAAATTTTGTCCTCTCTTTGACATAAACAAAAACGCAGTCATGAAAAAAGAAAAAATTGATAAAGTAAAAATCACGAAAACCAACTATTTCAAGAAAGTAGATAAAAAAGTAGAAAATAATTCTATTCTTGTCAAACATAAAATATAACTTACGTCACAAATTTTATTATTACTTAACGCCCATAAGAAAAAGATTTACAACTACATACTAGTTTATGTAAACAAACAATTGATGATGTGCATATCACATAAAAATAAGACCTTTCAATGTTTCCGAATTCATTAACTGAAATCTTGCACACAACAAATTCAACGATATTTTTTGGTTGGTGATTCTACATATTGGTAATCAATACTTTGAAATTTATCAAAACTTCCATCAATTTCATGTTCACACTCTCTTGACGTTTTCTCTAAACCTCAATTAATAGGGGAACATCGAACAACATCGCCATTCATCGCAGCCACAGATATTCTGTTCCAAATCAAAGCGCCCTTAAAACATCAATCACACCGCAAAAATGTCATCTCATCAAACGTAAACTCATCCAAGAACTTTTCAGGCAATACAAGACAAGGGATTTCTTTTAAGTCAGTAAGAGACGGTTTATTATTTGTAATCATCGATGTTTAAAAGTTGGTAAACAAAACGATGAAATACATCGGAAAATTGTTTTTAACTTTAATGAATAATATCAGATTGGAAAATATCGATCAATTTTATTACTATCACTTTTGAAAAATTAACAAGAGTGTTTTGTCGTGTGCCGCTGATTTGATTTTTATTATCAAGTTTTAGTTAACTCATTTTAGAGTGTCTTTGTTTGTGAGGTGCAAATCTTGCAATTTTAAAGTACGACCGTTTTGTGACTAGCTAGTGCAGTACTGTATATTTTCATATCCAAAGACCTACCGTGTATTCGCGCATGTGCCAAGTCTACTTCGATTTCATCAAAACAGAGAAAAGATTATGGATTGTTTATTTTTTTTTTTCCAGTTATATAGATAAATTTTTTTTGGTTTTGAAAAAAAAAAATTTTGTTTCAGTACAGAGAAGAAAATAATTTTATTTTTTTCTTTCACAAGAAACGTGAGTTTCTCTAGGTAATAAGCTCCCATGAATACCAGAAATTTCTATCAATACAATTATTTATTATTGTGACAAAAAATATGTTTTCTTTCAGTTTACAAGATTTTTAAAATTTTACTTTATCTTGTTTTTTTTTTTAAACTTTCTTTTAGATTTTCTCCAAATACTTTTTTATCAGCTATAAAAGATTATTAAAAGATTTGTAATTCTTACAAGCAACTTTTTTAAGAGTTGTGAAAGAAACCAACAATTAGAAAGCGTTTTTATGACTAATTATGAAACTTTTAAATACAAAAATTTATTTTTAAAATCACATAAAAAGTGAAAGTTTTTGGTTATCACTGCTTATCTTTCAGAACAAGTCAATGTTAAGCTCAACAAATTAATGGTACTATTATAAAAATAAAGAATCTAAAATATAAATTATTCATCATAAAATACTTTAACTATACAACTCAGAGTCCCTAACCCTCTTGTACCTAAGACCAGTTTATAAAATACCATTTGAACTGTGGGCAAGATTTATTTTTCTGAGATAAATCTATACTTCAATTCTATATTTTTGTGTAGCATTTTATTGAAAACTGAAATATTTCGCACAATGGTGCACAAACGCAAAACGCTCGGTATAACAACTTGTAGCCATAGAATTGCGTAGGGACCATTTAAATAGGTGATTATATTTATTAGAATTGTGCATGGTGATAAAACGTAACAATTTATTTTTAATATTCATTAGAGAATGAGAGCTTTCGTTTTTCACTGTTCTTTTTAGGAACAAATTAATAATGTTTTGTTTTACAAATTCTTACTAATATTATTAAACTAATTCTTATTTATAAATTATTTACCTAGAACTACTTTGAATAAATAGATGATTAGATTAAGTTGATTAGATTAAGCTATTTATTTTTAAAATTCATTAAAAAGTGATAAGTTTTTTCTTTACAACTTCCTTAGGGACAAATTAATAATTAAATTGTAATTAATAATTTAATAAGCTATAATTTTTTAATTAATAATTATTAATCTATTCATAACTAATTAATAAATTATCACTTAATGTAATTAATACTTATTTAATTAAAAGAATCTGGAATATAAATTAAATTTACCTTACCTAAAACTAGTTTAACCAGTTTTGTTGGCGAGAAATTCCCTACATGTTCGATGCTTTAACGAAATTTAAACTATTTTTTCTAATTCTATGACACGAACCATGAATGTGTTTATTTTTTACTAAATTTTTTTTTTCGATAGTTGCCTGCTGGCGTGTTCACATGTTGATGGCAATTTTGTATAAAAAGCATTTTGAGGATCATTGTGTGTACAATGCAATTGAACCCGGCCATTCATTTTTAAAATTCAACTTCTTTGCTTTTTAAGTAACAAATTAGTAATGTAATTAACAATAAATAATTTAAATAAAGAATTTCAACCAAAAAATTACTAGTAAAGAACTACCTCAATTATAATAAATACTATAATCTTTTCTTGGATGATTCGATAAGAGATTTTATGAATAAAAATAAATTTATAGTTAAAAAATTTATATATTGTGAGATGCATGATTCTTTTTTTTCTTCTAAATCATAAATTAGATATTATTTCCTTACGCCTGAGAAGAAAGGAAACACTTATCAAAACAAGAAGAAAACTTGCCTTACAGCCATAAATAATGTATTTTGCAACACTTCTTTACCGTATTTACCGCAACACTTCTTTACCATTATGCTTAAGTAAGCTATGTTCTTTAACGTTTTAAGTTTTCCAATTACGTAACAAAAGCTAATTCATTTAAAAATATCTACTTCAGTGAAGATGCTAACAAGAATAGTGAAAGCTGTCAGTTTTTTTTCCTACCGTATTATGTGGCTAAAATTAATTATTCGTAGTAAAAAAGGCTGATTTCGAGGCCGTTGGTTTCGTTATTTTATCTATATAAAGAAGGAAAATAACTATTATGCATAAACCAGTTCTATCTATTACTGAATAAAGTCTAATATAAAAATAGGGGTACTTAATTATCTTTTTTACGAATTTATTATTCTTTACCGAATAATTAATAACTAAAGTTCCTTTTACGTTCAAATGGTGAGGAAAGTTACAAATATAGAATTCAAAGGAAAAAAAGTCGCATTTTAAAAATATTCTATATTTTAATAATTCGATTTCTCAGGAACTATTCAACCAATTTCGCTCGAATTTTTTTCCGCCTTGTCAAAATATACACTTTGAAATAATGCAAAGAATTACGTACCTTACAATTCAAAATTTTACCAACTATTATTTAATAAAATAATGAAAAGCAATAACTATTTATGAAAAGTTATATCTCCCAAGAAATTATCTTTAAGAAAACGAATTTTTTAATCGTTCGCAAATTTTTTTTTTTTCTATTGGCTTAAAAAGATATGACAAAATACGCAAAAAGTAAAATTAACTTTAAGGAGTCGAAACTTTGGATTGCTCTCCTGACCAAACTATGAGAACTATATTTCCCAGATTGCAGCTACTCTCTATATTTTGGGGGTCAGAAATCCGTTAAAAAGAAACTATTGTCGCAGTACCTGATATGAAGTAGATGGGAAATTCATCATCAAGATAAAAAATTCATCATTATTATTTTAAAGTGTGCATTTTGACAAGGCGGGAAAAAAATTTATGTTTATTCAGAAAAAGTACGTTTTTATGTCTGATTTCGTAACTTAAAATATTGTCTGCTCTCATTAATTAGCATATTTGATATCACCTCCCTTCGAGCCATTCCTAGAATCTGAAGATCCGATCATTTGATCAAAAGTTATTCAGGGTGGTCCTTTTTTTAACACACTGTACATTTACAGGTAACCGAAACTGTGCTATTTAGAGCAGTGGTTCCTAATATTTTTTCGGCTGAGGAACTTTAAATGCCTGACCTCTTTATGGCTGAACCCCAATTTCAGTTTGACGAATATGTTAGTCAATTTCACATGCCATCATCATAGGTGTAGAAATAATTTTTTGCCAATAGAGAAACAAATTTCTTCCCAGCATCTTCTCGAGTACGCGGACAACTATTTCTGTCAATTAAATTTTCTGTTTATTCTGTTTAATTTGTTTCCGTTAATTAAAAATCTGTTTTCAACAATGGGATGTGGTTTCCAGCTCGATCAATCCTGCTACATAACAGGAATGTTGATTTTGTTGCTTTTTTCTTATAAGTTTTTCCATAATTGCATTTTACCTATCGCAAACAAGTCTTTACTATCGGACCTTCTGTGTCCCTTCCTTCCTGTATCACCGAGTACCGCGGGATACATTTTGGGAACTGCTGATTCTGAGAAATGGAACCGGATTCTGCTGGTGTGATGAAAAGATTTCGTGTGCTTTTCACTTGCTTGATGGCAGTGCTAGTCATACGAGTGCTTATAAATTGATGATCACCATGAAGTTCATTAAGACGGTTTCCCAGATATTCAGACGTTACGTGTGTACTGTTTGGCACGTTGCCGGAGCTATGAAGCTTGTGTCAATGATCACTGATATTTGAAAACACCAACACTGCTCAAACACGCAATCAAATCGAAACGATCTTCTGGTAAGCTTTCTAGTGGAATTATTATGTTATAAATGGGACGTACTAAGACATCCACCTTATGGTCCAAGTCTATCCCCATGGAATTGTCGTTCATTTGATGAGCTTAAAAAAGCTTTGCCTACTGCAATGAAGCTGAGATGTGCCCGCACAACTGTTTCATAAAACAGCCAATGTTCTTTTACGGACAGAGTATTGCCAAACTATAGGGGAGAGTGGGGTCAATTGTAACATTTTTTACTTAACTATTTTTAACTAACAAACAATCCAATATATTATTATTATTAATTGACAGGCGAGTAAAGTAGACTATCCTCTACTAGAAAAAAAAAAACCTTCTTTTAAATGTTATTATATTAGTTATTAACAGTTTTTGACAGTCGTGCACTTGTTACAATTGTCCCCATTTACGGGGTCAATTGTAACAGTTCATAAATTCAAATAAAACATAGTTAATTATACATATTATCATAGTTGTGATATATTTTTTTACTGATCAAAATAGTAGTGATATTTTAGGAGTAAAAATAATAATGAGCAGAGACCTAAAGGGTTAAACTTTTAACTTTAAGGGGTTAAAAATTTTAATTTATGCTGTGAAAGGTGACAAATAAAATAATGCACATGCAACATAATATAAATGATATAGGAAACTATTGGTGGTTCTTAAAGAGTTAAGTAATGGTTTGTAAACATAAGATTATTTATTTTCAACTGTTACATTCGTCCCTTTACTTGTTGTTACAATTGTCCTTAAGACGCCATTTCAGCTTCATTTGTTAAAAACAATGCTAGTTAATTAACAAAACTAATCCTTTTTTTTTGGAAATGTTAATTAAGGTGTCCACTTACATATTCGGTTAATAAATTTTATTTGTTTAAACAAAATTACTTTGTTACAATATAATATTCTAATTCCAAAAACAGTACTCACGTAGCGTGAAAATATCTTTTGTGATGTAACTCTTTCAAAAGTACATAAAAATGGTTGCCAGCCGGGGTGTACATTTAGATTTATTAAATACACCTTGTGCGCCACCTAGGAACCAAATCTAGAACCCGACACTCGAAATTTTTGCTCTGTTACAATCGTACCCTGTTACAATTGACCCCACTCCCCCCTACTGTACTGTAGACAGTACTTATGAGTTTCATTTATTTATTTAGTGAGCAAATTGCTTGAAATAATATTCAGATTGCTTGAAATAATATTTATTTAATAACTGTAGCCATTTAAAGAATAAGCAAGAAATAATAAAAATATAAGTGTCTTGTTTAAAATTAATAAGCTTTGGCTTTCACAGATTTTAAAATGGCATTTTTACAAAAATAATAATTTTATACTCACAGATCCGAAATCTCGTTCAATTTTAAAATAATTAGAATAAAATTTAACACCATAGCAATCACGTACGTTACTAGTATAGTTTTCGTAAAAACTATGCATATTTTCAGTTTTCAATTTCAATTTTAGGTTAGGTTATAACGTGCAGACTCTGGGAGACCAAGGTGTTACATTTTATAGTTAATTTTTTATTGCTATTTTACATTCTAAATTTTATTGCATTTATGCTTTAAAAAATTTAGAATCCAACTTTTGACCACCACCCCATGAATAAACTTTAAATTTATTCCTGAAAACCTAAATATTTTTCAATCACACTAAAAATTTTATTTGGGAAATATGGGACCACAATAAAAACTTTTTATCGTCTTTAAACTTTGAGTTTCAAAAAAAACTAATCGCAATACCCCTTAAGTCTTATCGGTTTATATATGTCGCAGAGACCCAGAGTCCAATATATTGGAGAAAATTCCATGGAATTTTATCTCTTAAATAATATTGTAAAAAAAAAAAATTATTTTTTTCGTTTTGCATGCTTTCACAAAGCAATAATCAATATTAAAATATAATTGCTTTTAAATTCGTTGAGCGGGATTTTTAGTTACAAGAAATAATTATAGGAAAGGTTAAAAAGTTTGATTCAAGTGACCTTTTGGAGTGTTTAATGACATATAAATATCTTATTATTTGAGTCTTGTGGATTTTGTTTCATAGCCAAAATGTGAAGAAGTACACTATTAAAATGTTTAACAATCTAAAAAAATATGCAAAAAAATTAGGATTTTTTTTTAAAAAAAAATAAAATAATGTCAAAATCAAAAATATTAATTAAATTTAATGAAAGAAAATAAATTCTTTTGTATCGCATTTATGAATTTACTTTCTTCAATGCTACATATTTCTCGGTAAAAATTGCATTTTCTACCATCATTTAATCCTGGGGTAACAGAATATAATTATACCAATATTAATAAAATTATGATACCAATTTATTGTCGTATGGGGTATACACATTAAAGAAAAACTGTCATGATTATTTAAAATTGCAAACAAATATATTCTGAGAAAGAAATTTTTTTAAATTCTCATTTTGTAAAATGATCTGCTCTTAAATAATTTCATATCTCCCTGACCTTATTCAAATAAGGCTGAAACAAATAAAAGAAAAATAATAATACAAAAAAAAAAAAAAAAGAAGAGTTGAAATATGAAGTTCATAAGCAGATAATGAAAGAGTAATATTTTCTTTGTTTGTTTCTCGTTCAAAAATAGGTTTATGACACTGGCTCAGCAGTATTTATCTGCGCATGCTCTAGTAGTATGCTTACTAGTATCAGCATAGTTTTTATCTCTAAATGGACGGTATCTTCCAAGGCTCTCAACTGCATCGTAATACGTAACTCTTTCGTTCAAAATTTATGGATTTTAAGAGAGATTGTGTCACTAATTCCAGGACCTTTTAGTTTGATTTGTGAGTTTATTCATCTGTAAGTGGCAACGTTGTTTAAAGATACCGATTAGGGCGAAGGAGTCCACTTTGTATTTCACATTGAGAAATGAGTGTCACGTTTTGAGATGCAGTCTGGAAAAAAAAGTGTTTTGAAATTACTCTTTTGTTTATTCTATGATTACAAAATTTTTCATTTTAATAACACTGAGTATTAAAGAAAGGCTATTTGTTCAATTTCAAGTTTGATAACCTTATAATTGCAGAGCACCCAGCTTACTAAGTAAGAGAAAGCAAATGAGAAATTATTAATTAAATAAAATTTTAAAAAAAGTCAATATTTAACATTTTAATCAAAAGCATATAGATGTGTAAGCGAGAGACTTAACTACATCATTTGAGTGAAATAAATCAATCAATTGTAGTAATTTTATGCCTATTTGAACGATTCGTATTCTTGTCCTAAAGAAACGTACTTCTATTGGTTGCTATCCGTAACTGATTGATCATTGATGAATTGCTAGTGGATAAGGAAGTGAAATGACGTCAGCTTAGATATTTCTATAATTTAAAATTCATTTGTAAGTGACGTAGTGTGAGTATCTCGATCCTGATTAGTTGTGGAAACGTGGTATTTGTTTACGTTAGCAACTGTCATTTCCACTCTATTTCGAGTAAACCAAGCCCACCAAGTCTAAATTCTCTTAAGTGACATATTCTTCTCAAAGATTTCAATTATTTCACTATATATTTCTTCTTAACACAGATACAGGCACGAAGCCATGTAGGAAATAAACAAACTAATTAAGCGTCGAAGTATTACGATTACAATAAAATACGTAAATAATAAATCTAATTTAAGTAAAACAAATCGACGAGAAAGACTTATATTTCGATGTGCAATACGGCACTGTTTTACTTCAATACGTTTGTATTTAATTTACGTCAATAACCATTCTAGTTTATGTGGGGAAACTTAAGTAAACTTTAACATGCCATTTTCCTTGTAAACAATCAGCTGGTGATGACGTCATAGGTCACATGTGTGGGTATCCGTTATCTTCTTCGAGATAAGATTTCCCACATAAGTTAGAATGTTAATTAATATGAAGTTAACTAAATGCAGCTCCATATCATACATCGAATTTATTGAATTATAATTCTTTCGCGGCTACATCTTTTACTGAACTTAGATATATTATTTGTTTATGTATTTTATTGTAACCATGATACATTTTTGTTTTGTATACTTAGCACTTTCGATGCAGAATTGGTTTATTTATGTTCTACATGGCTTCGTGCCTGTCTTTGTGTTAAGTAAGAAATATATAGTGAAATAATTGAAATGTTTGGGAAAGAATATAGAATGTGTCACTTAAGAGAATTGATACTTGACGGGTTTAGCTTATTCGAAATAGAATGTAAAGAACAGTTGCTAATGTAAAAAAATGACTCGTTTCTACAACCAATCAGGATCGAGATACCCACACTACGTCACTTGAAGGTATCCCATTGGGTACTTGCAACTCGAAAAGAAGACGATCACTGATGAACAGACATATGACCTGTGACGCTGATCGCTTATAAACAAGATAGAGTGTTAAAATCGTGCTAAATTCTAGTAAGTTAGAATGATAATTAACGTGAAGTTAATTAGATACTTCACCTTATCGCACATCGACTTTGTTAAAATATAATCCTTTCACGCCTACGTATTTTATTTAAATTAGATTTGTTATTTGTTTATGTATTTTATTGCAACCGTAATATATATATATATATATATATATATATATATATATATATATATATATATATATATATATATATATATATATATATATATATTTTGTAAACCTGGCAACTTCGATGCATAGTTAGTCTGTTTATGTTACACATAGCCTATTGTTAGTGCCTATCTTTATATTATAAGTTAGAAATATACAAGGAAAGAATTAAAATCTTTGTGAAAGAAAACAGAATGTGTCCCTTAAGAGAATTGATACTTGACGGGCGTGGCTTACTCGAAATCGAATGGAAAGAGCAGTTGCTATTGTAAACAAATGCCACGTTTCAACAACCAATCAGGATCGAGATACCCACACTACGTCACTCAATCGCTGGTGTTCCATTGAATTTTTTAAAAAAGTTGGGGGAGAAAGGCACTTTTTCTAAGAACTGATTTGAAAAATAATTTTTTATGACTTATTCTTATTAGGTTTAAACATAAAAGAAAATAAAAAATGATGCTGAAATTAATTAAATTTAATATTTTATAATTTAAAAAATGGCTTTAAAACTTCCAGTAGCGAGCCTAAACTCAGCCGTTTGGGCCCTTAAACCCTGGACCATTTTGAGACAAAAGATAATTTGTCTTTCGAAGACTTTTGATTGATTTTCTTCACTCTTTTAGTTTATGCTATCTGAGCCTAATATCTAATTGATTCTGTGTGTTGAAAAACATCAGATTTTTATAACAAGGGTAAAAGTTTACAACAGGATGACACTTTTATTTTGACTATTTATTTATTTATTTATTTTGCGGAAAACTAAGAAAATGACTTAATGAGATTTTTTAACAATAAAAAAATAGGAAAACGGAAGATTTCATAAAGAGGAAAAAATCGAAGTTCCAGTGTCCAATTCAAGGAACACCCCAATTCTACTCTCAAACTTTCGAAAAATGCTCTTAAGAAACGTATACTTGTTAGTGATTTATATTTGAACTTTTATTTTTGATTCGTTGTTTTCAAAATGTAATGGTACTCGCTACTTAAAAATCTCAATTTTAAATTTAGATATTAATAATTTTTACAAGCTAATTTTTAAATTTACCATTCCAATGAATGGAAATATCTACAATAGTTTGAATAGAAGCGATGCTTTCTAATAAAATGAATTCTGGTAGATAGCTCAGTTATGATTAAATCATTTATTAATTGCTTACAATATTTCAAACACTTGAAAATATTAACAAAAATGCTTAAGTCATATACTGCTCAACACTAGTTCAAGGCGATATCTGAATTTTTATAAAGCGTTACATCATCTGGAATAATCCATATTTTACGATATATTGCGATATTTTTCAATTGAACTAATTTACTTCATTTTTGCATTGGTCAATATTATCTTTACCCAAATCAACTTTATCAGTAATTCTGTGATAATTATCGTTATCAATTATACTCGCGTTAGTTAAGATTATTTTCGATAGTTATACTCGTGATATTTATTCGGTTATTATTGTTGTCAATGATGACGGTGTCGATAAATATTATAATTCGATATTTATTGTAAGACATGATATTCACGGCATATAGTAAGAATAATTTTTAAAATATAGTTACAGCAATGCTGAACAAATAACGATATTTCAAGATACATCGATATATCGTCTTGTTCCATCATTAGCACTCCCATGTTTGAAACAAAAAAGTTCTAGTGCGCTACAAAAAAAATGAATGATTTAATATAAGGAGCCATTATATGAAAAAAGTTTGAATGTCGTTATGTTACATAATGCACTGAACACTCTTGGCAGTCAAAAATTAAAAGAAGAGTTACTTCCATTACAGTTACAGTTTCTTTCTATTTTAGAAGTCACGAGCTTATAGCTTCTAATTGCGTTAAATTATCTTCCGAGAGTGTGAAGTTAATTGAAAGCGGTGGTCTCATTTCAATAAAGAGAAGAACTCATTTTTTTTCCATCACAAATTTTGCCTAGTCTATTTAAAGGCCTCATTTCGAAGTCCATTAACTGTGACTGTGTTCTAAGCCCATTGCATCCAATTAACAGCTGCAGACGATTATAACTCAAGATGAAATAGATAAAAGAACAATAAAATGTACAGCCAAGTTATTAAAAAAAAAAAAAAAGAGGAGAGACTGCGATAGATTGTTGATGAGGCTGTTCTATTATTACAAAACAATGAATAACATTTAAAAATTGATGTATTAATGAGTCTGTAAATGAACAAAATTATTTTTTAAAATTAGATGTTGATAACTATCCTTACTTTAAAGTTTCTAAGGTTGCCATTCCGTTAAACATTCATGGCTTGAAGAATTGTGTTAACTATGAGGATTAATTAAGCTTATGTTGTTCAATATTCAATTTTAACGCTACTCGTTTGAGAGTAATTACTATCAAATTATTATTATTATTTTTAAATAAATAATACGTAAATCAACAATTTTTACTATATACTAATGTATACGACAAATTTGCGTTTTTTTTATTGGAAAAACATTATTGAATTTTGTTGAATCCTCTTATATTGTTAGAAATTTCGAAGCTTTTGAAACCATAATATATATCGAATTTTCTGTAACCGTAATATGGGTTAAATCAGATTATTGTGCTTTTTAAACTTGATTACACGATATTATGGTACAACTTGAAAGAAAACATGGCTCCACTTAACACCTTAATAGGGTGTTAAACACCTTAATAATTAATAAGGTTCTAATATAATGATTCAACGTTGGTTGTTGTCGTGTATAAATGTTGAAGAAGAACTGTACTGTGATTAAATTAAGTGGCACATAGGTTAGAGCGATGGTGATTCAGGTTCGAATCCCAGCGGGGGCTGGCCGGTGCGAGTTCTGATTCCGGTCAGCACCAACTACAGTAAAATAATATTTTCAGTGGTAGATGGATCATGGGTTAGAATCCCCTTGCCGTCGTGCTAAACATGGGTAATTTTCGTGGTTTTTGCTTCTCCATGAAACGCAAATGCGGGTTACTTCCATCAAAAAGTCTTCCGTGAAGTCTAGTTTGTCCCAATGCTTACTCCAGCAGTATCTTTTTCTTCTGGGTAGGGTTCAAAATTACAAGGCTACATAGTTGAACATTGATAGTCGTAAACTCAGAATTGGGTATCCGATAGTATTTTCTAAATGATATTTACCAAGATTGTTGTGAGTAGTTAAGATGTAAGGCGAATCCTTTTGTAGTAAAAATAGCCTTTCATAAATTTGTAGCGCATTTTTTTCGGGACAGGTTATTTTAATAGCTGCTACTGCGAACTTAGTTATTCATTACTTAAAAAATGAAAGCATTAAAATTTTTTATAAATAAAAAAAGTATCAAAAAAAAAAAATCACGATTTTAATTCACTTAAAAGGATGGGGCATATGATTTCGTTTTTTTTTTTAATTTTTTGAACTTCAAATGATGTTGAAACTTTGAAGACATCTTACACCGTGATCAATTTTTTTAAAAAGTATTTTTCCAATTTTAAAACAACAATATTTCTGAAATATGTGGTGCGAAAAATTCCGGAGCAAATTCCAGTAAAAAGTACTGGCACACCGAGTGGCGGTACATTTACAGTAAAATCCATTTTTACCGTAAAACTTAACGAAATAAAAATCTGATGTATCGTAATTTTGACAGAAATCTTTAAAAAATTCAATGGATCACCGTAATAAAACAAATATTACTGAAAAATAACTTTATAAAAGTTATGATAAAAGTAATTTTACAGTAAAATTTATTTTATGGATGCATTACGGTGCCATTTTTTTTTTTTTACCCCTCATTTGATCGAGAATTTGTTACAGAATGAATAGTGTGCACTTTATATACATTTTTTTGAAATGCTATTACTTTTTTACATTTCAAATTATTCCAAACAACGTTCGTTGCATGTCATACTGAATTGATTACAATTCATAAACTAAGCGGAAAATTTGCACTTTGAAATTTAATGTTATAATTTTTTTTTTTTGCCAATTAAAAGATAAAGCAAAAAATTAAAGAGGAAAAGAAATTCTAAAATGTTGAAGCTCACTTTTTTTTGTGCGCATAGAATGCTTTAATTTAAAGAATTTAAACAAAGCTTGATTTTTATAAAAATTATTTTGTTTTGAAACTAAAATGTTGTCAAAATATAACTTTTTTGTCAAATCGTTGGTTTAATAGCTTTAATTAAATTATTAAATTTACCTATGACAATTTCCGTTGCGTGCAACACAAAAATAATTTTCGAAAACAAATAAACAATACTTATACATTATTTTTTAAATAAATGAATATTTTCTCTTGTTACACCTCCCATGCGTAAATTTCTGCTCAAAACCTATCTAAAATAACTGCAAGAAATTTCAAATATATGCAATTAAAATTTATGAAATATATTATTTTACTGTAATTTTATGTCAGAAAATATGTAAAAGATTTTTAGATTTTATATTAAATTAAAAAAATAAATAAATAAATAAAAATACATGAATACATTAAAAAAACATGATACATTTAAAATGCATAATTTTTTTTATTTTACGAATTTTTAAAAATTGTTTTTAAGCACTTATAGCAAAATTACTGACATTTTTATTCAAAATGAAGGCTTTTAAAATTGACTCATAAAAATTGTGAGCATTTTTTAACTTTGTACGGTACAAATATATATATATATAATCAAAAGGATGCCTGCATTTTTATTAAAAGTCTTAAAAATATATCTAGGACTCCAATAAAGTAACAGCAACAATTCCAAAAAATTGCAAAAAGCAAATAAATTAATTATACGCAGAATTGTTTAATCGGAAAATCAGAAAAATAACTGCTACCTCTATTAAATTTATAAAAAGTTTTCCCAGTTATAAACTCATTTTGAAATCTGAATTAAATATAGTTTGAATAATTTTCTTTGATAATTAAATATATTTATTTCTCTCTAAAGTTTAATTTTATTTACAGTATTGTTTTAAAGGGTGCAATAAACTAATTATTTTGAGGGAAAAAACTTTAGATCTGGGAAAATTATTTACCGTCAATTGAAACAGCAGGGCATTTGATTTCAATTCAACTTTATTAGTTGTTTACTTTCATTTCAAGCGTTGTTTACATTTTGTTTCTTTTTCACTCTGCCTTCACCTTCTTTTCCATATCGTACTATCAGACCAGAGGTCAGCGACCCCCTCATCCGTGTCATCGCGATTAGCATCTACGCTTTTTTAAAAGAAGACAAACAGACTCGGAAAAATAATCTCTCTTGTCAGCGAATGCAATTTATTACTCTTAGTGTGTATTTTATACGATTCAATGTTTGTTTCATTTCAGATCTTCGTTAAAAGGCGTGTGCGCACATTTATATTTCATTGTTTGAAACAGAATAGTTAATAACTAATATCAAAATGCCGTATTTTGATGTCTTATGGAATAGTAAAATGAACAAGAGTAGTTGCGGTTCCCATGAGCATCAAAGTGTATTAGAATACTGTTGATTGTTTAATAGTTAATGACTAATAAATGAGGCCCGGATTTTGATGACATTTGCATTTTTTTTTTTGCATTTTTTGGGCATTTTTTGTCCTTTAGAGCATTTTTTTTTAGATTTATAGGGCATTTTTCTTTAAATTTTGGGGCATATTTTGCATTTTAAAGCATTTTTTAAATTTTTCGTTAATTTTTTCTAATTTTTATTATTTTTTTATCATTTTTCATTATTACACTGGCTTCCAAACAATGAAGAAAATCTCTAGGATATTAACAGGTGAAGCAACATCCTTTCAAATTGAAGAAGAATTGTCAGTAAGTGAGACCGTCTTTTTCAAGTACGCACCAATAACATCAGTAGACGTTGAAAGAAGCTTCTTCAGGTATAAAAATTAACTTTCACACAAGAAACGCTCGTTTACATTTCAAAATATTAAAAAAAAATTAATAATCCAATGTAATTCCGATATTTAGTAATATTATGAGATGGAAGTTGATATATTCATTAAAGTTTCTATACAAAATGAAAATGTTTTGGAGTCAATATATTTTCCATTTTTTTGTTATTTTAGGATATAAAACATATTTTTCAAACTTTAATGAACGTAGAACAAGTATTGCATTGCTTTATATTTTTTGAAATGACTCATAATAATTTTAAAGAGAAAAAAATTGTTTTAGTTCAATATTTTTACTTTATTTAAGTCATGTCATAAGGCGTTTTTAGCGCAATTTTTGCATTTTAAGGGCATTTTTTGCATTTTTTTAAGGACATTTTTTGCATTTTTAAGGGCATTTTTTGCACTTTTTAAGGGCATTAATTGAGATTTTTTAGGTCATCAAAATCCGGGCTCTACTAATAAAGAATATAGTGAAGATTTGCTTTAAAATAAATCACAAAAGATTATTTTTTCTTTACGAAAACTTGTAGTAAACGTGTTGAAAAACAAAATGTTAATTTAGATGTAGTTTAAAAACTCAATTTTATGTAGCTGAATTTTGCTCTGAAAAAAAAAAAAAAAAAAACTGTTATACCGTAAATAAAATAAAATAAATAATAATAAAAAAACGTTGAATAGCCAAGATTGGAGAGACCAGTTTGAAAACTCTTCTTTAAAGAATTCTTTTTTAATTTGCTATAGCAAAAAATAGAGGGGAAAATAAATATTATGGTTATAAAATTAAATTTTATTTGAAGGAAATATTAAAGGATACTTTTCCATTCCACCGTTGCAAGTAAAATCAACAAATTTTTTGTTATTAAAAAATAAAAACATTTTACTTGCGTGGGTGATTTTGCAATGGCGACTTCTGCGACGGTGAATTTGTCAAGTTCCTATTTAGGCCTAAATTAAGCCTAAAAAAATCAAGCATAACGATATTTTATATTTTGCAACATTAATGAGAATTTAATGAAAAGGAATTGAAAAAAGAATCATTGAATCGGATTGTGTTCGATTGTTCATAATGAGTAAGGTAAGTTTCGTTTTCTAATGATATGATTGAACTATAATGCCATATAAATTTACCATATTGCACGTAATTAAAAACTATATCGATTGAAATAGTTGTGGCGTAACTACCACTACGAAAATTAAACATCAATTCACAGGTATATAAGACATGCTAACTTGAATCAATCATGAGGTACCTTTTGATAGATGAAGGTTGGCATTGTCGGTAACTCCGCTACCACATAGTTATCAAATGTCTCCTAAAAGAACTCTTCCATTATCAATCCCGTGAGCATTTAATTTAGCTCCCCATTATTAATTTTTTCAATCATTTGAAGTTTTATTTTCAAATCATCCAAAATAATGCAAGAAATAGATGTTTATGTTATTATTTACACAAAAACAGGTATGTTTTGAGAAAATCGACATTTTAAAAGATCGATCAATATTATTGTTATTATCATCCTTTATATAAATTATAATAAGATACATTTACTTTCATTCATTTTATTCAAATATTATGAGGGAAAAAAGAATATAACATCTCTAATGCTCATTTCTTTAAAGATAATATATCCAAGAATATATCAAAGATTAAATGAAAACTTTAGTCTAATTAACAGAGTTACTGGTAAGGGAAGATAAACACAAATCTGAGTTATAAATGTTAATTCCATTTATGATGACTGTAGGTGGAACATTTTTATTATTTATACTTTCAATAAAACTTTATAATAATATGTAAATAATTCTTTTTTTATACTTTCAGGTGCAGTTGACACATGAAAACTATAATAAAATTTAGATTTTTAGTACCCCATAACACAATTAATAAATACGTGATGTTTGTTTGTATTCCTGGGTGCAGTTTTTATAAATATTTTTCGTCGACGATTTTTTTGCGACACCTGCAAAAAATCGTCTGTCAGGGAGTTCCGAAATAGTTAATGTCAACAACTGGTCTCCGCCACCCTTTGAACATGAGCAAGGAAACAATCCCTATTAAGAACACGTGTTCGGGTAATCAGTTTGGAACATTTGCGCAGCTGTCCAGGCCACGTGACAATTCTGAAAATAGAGAGAGTCAATGGAAAAAGCATTTGGAAAAATATTCTGGTCTTCTTAACATTACCATCAGTTTCATTCAGAACCGTTATTCAGAAATGATAGCAAATTTTCTGGAACAGTTTTATGCTTAAATAAATTCAAACCCCTTAGGATTTAGAAATAAAACAGATAGATGCTAGCCATATTTGAAACTTAATTATTTAACTTAATTTTTAATTACAGTCTCTGGCCAAATTATTCGACGCACTACAAGATTCCATATAAAATCTTAATTATCAGGTGATACTATACAGCTTTATTGTTTTTACGTGACTGAAAAGTTCATTACTTTCTTTAACGTTGTTTACGTTCGTGTATCAATTGCTTAAATTAGACGATATATAATATAAATTCGACGATTGGATAAATTGCACGATATAATATAGAATATTTATTATATCAGGTATTGTATTATTATAATAAGACCAAATTAGTAGACGCACTGTAGTTTTTTAATAATCACATGTTTTGTACGAGTTTATATGCAATCCTTTTATATTTAAACATAAATTTTTTTTTATTCAGGGGATTTTTCATATACTTCCTATTTGTATTTATTTTTAACGGATTGCATTACAATGTTAACCAATTGATACACGAACGTAAACAAATGCAAGCAAGTTTCAAGAAACAATAATGCTGTATAGTATTACCTGATAGTTACGATTTTACATAGAATCTTTAAGTGCGTCTAATAATTTGGCCAGAAAGTGTATTAATCTTAAAATAATTTAAACAATCCTAACACTATCAAATGAATAATCCTAATAAAAAAAAAATGGATTCTTTGTCATAAATAAGTTAGTATTGGTAAAAATAGAATTATATTAATTTAGCTTAAATTAAATGTCTAAGGAAAGGGGTATATAATTGCATAGGGAAGGGGATCTTTATTTCATGGTGGGTGGTAAAAAAGATCACCGAAAAAAAAAGCCCCACCTTATTAATAGTATGAATTTAAAAACCGATTCAATCCGAGCTCTTGAGCCAGAATTTAATTTAAT
The DNA here is from genome assembly GCA_949128135.1 of Parasteatoda lunata. Classification (NCBI taxonomy): domain Eukaryota; kingdom Metazoa; phylum Arthropoda; class Arachnida; order Araneae; family Theridiidae; genus Parasteatoda; species Parasteatoda lunata. Next base: position 89,159,078 of record OX421971.1, read on the forward strand.
TAAATATTTTGAAACAAATATAATAATATATAAGGATCAAAATTTACGGAAAGGAACCCATGATTAGGACTCTTAAGTAGCTTTAAAATGTTTTTAAATTTCAATAATTGCACTCATTGCATTGTGGCATAATAATAATAAAATGCAAATAATTCTTTTTTTATACTATTATTTTATCACAATGCTATGTTATTATTATTTTAAAAGTTGTATTAAACTGAACTACTTTATCATTTTTGTTAATATTTTTAAGTTTTCAAAAGATTAAGTCTCGAAGAGGGTATTGTTAATAAATTTAATTGATACGTTATTTATAATAATTCATTAAATATTATATAATTGCGTTAAAATATATAAATTAATAAAAGTTCCTTTCATTTAACTTCATATTAAGCTTTCTATATTAATTACTTTTTATTTAAACAAAGAAAATCTCTAAACCTGATAATGAATATAATTTTTTTAATGCTTTTGAAACACTAGATTTAAAATTCTTAAGTTTTTAGAATTTTCCTACATGGTAGAAAAGACCTAAGTTGTCCGAGAGGATTCACAACTTTTTGTGAATTTAAAAATCTTTATAAACGTAGAGAAATTTTGCATGGTCTAAATTACATTAAATTTTTAAAAAAAATTATTATTATTATTTTTTACAAATAAACTTAGAAAAGATAATATTATTAAAATTATATTCTTTAATGATCAATAGATAATAGCTAGAGTATAGTTTTTAAGAGTTACTAGTTAAAGTTTGCTTAAGGCTCCAAGAAAATTCTAATCAATCGTTAAAAAAGCAAGTTCTAACCAGTTTTCAATAATTTTATTCTGTAGCTTTAAAGTTTTTTTCTTCTTCTTTAATGCATTTAATTTCTGAATTATTGGCCGCAAAGCGGGGCACAAGTTCAACAGTCGATGTTCTATTCGAATCTAATAAACTGTTATTCTGAGCTTGTTATCCTCATTAAAATGCTAGAATCGATGGTAAAAAAAAAAAAAATAAAAAAAAAATAAAAATGGTTGATATATACTCCAAGGGAACTTACTATGTTAGTTTTACACCCAAGAAATCACACCCAATTATCCGGTAATATAAAAAGAGATCGGATCTCGCTAGGGGTGGTTTGAGCCCCCATTGTGCACCGCAGCGCAATAAAATTTTCCTACTTGTTCGATCATCAAAAGTAGGATCGTATATTAGAGGATTCGAGCCTAACAAATCTGAAACGAGCAATTTTTTTTTCTTATTGAAAATGGTGATTTATTTTCGAGTCTGACACATCGAGAAGAAAAGAATTGTTATAAAGAGAATTTCGAACATAACCTGACTCTGACACACGTTCGAAGGCAAGTTACATTACATGCCTCAGGCCTATTTACAATGAAATAAACTGAAATAGTTATGCATGTAAAAAAGAAGCATTTGATGTTACTAAAAAATATGATAAAATGAGTCGTTATATGGAAGAGATTATGGTATGAAAGGAGAGATGATTGTATAATGAGACATCAAAAATAATTTGCAATTTGCTTTAACTAGTTTCTTAAATTTTACCGACATCTAAAACATACTTGTTATATTTTAGAGAGTTTTAAAACTTACTTAATAAATCTCTGTTTTTTTAAAAACTTACTTATTAAGTTTTAGTGACTTTTACTTACTTACTAAATTTTAGTGACTTCTAAATGTAACTTCTAACTTTGACTTTAAATGTGACTTTAGTGACTTACCTTTCATGCGTTAAAGGTAAAATATTCCAAGCACGGCTCCCTTTCATACAATAATTTTCCAAATTTGTACTTATTTGTAGTTCAGCTTTAAGAGAAATAGTAATTCATGATTGAAATTTCTCTAATTTTTAAAATCAATTATTGCTAAATTTTTGAATGAAAAAAAAAAGTTCTCTTTTCAAACTGCTTTTTTTAAAATTTTATATTTTAGTACAAATATAATTCCGATAACCTAACAGATTTTAGTAAACATTACGCTTTTTTTTTATAATTAAAGAATATCAAATATATTTTTGCTCTTAAATACAACGTCAGGAAAATATACGAAAAGGACACCGGTGTCCCATCTGCGTCAAATGCTTAAAGAACAAAATTTGAGATTTCTAAATTTCTGATAAATTCTTATATGAGCAATTCTACAAATAAACGCCAATTAGGCGGCCAAAAAAAAAATTTTTTTTTTCGGGGGGGGGGGGAGGCACACTATTTTTACATAAATTTTCTTCTTTTTTACACCCTAAAAAGGCAAGAAAAAATCGTGAACATCAAATTTTTTCTTTGTGACATACTTTAAATGTGACATACTCTTTCCGACATACTCAGATAAATCTGAGCCATTTATTCAGATAAAAAGATTTTTACATAAATATAATATTATTATAATGTCTCTCTAAAATGTATTTATAGGGATTTCATACTATAAGATTATATTTTAGTATAAAAAACAAAAATAAAAAAATTTAATCAAAGTTCGTAAATTGGAAAAATCGAGAAAATTAAAAATTGGTATTTTGTCATTTAAAGTACTATGTCACAAAGAAAAAATTTCATGTTCAATATTTTTTCTTGATTTTTTAGGGTGTAAAAAAGAAGAATATTCATGTAGAAATAGCGTGCCCCCCCCCCAAAAAAAAAAATATAATTTATTTTTGTTTGTCCGCCTAATTTGCGTTTATTTGTAGAATTGCTCATATGAGCAATTCTACAAATAAACGCCAATTTTTATACTAAAATATAATCTTATAGTATGAAATAGTAGTCTCTCTAAATCTGTAAATACATTTTGGAGAGACATTATAATAATATTATATTTATGTAAAAATCGTTTTATCTGAATAAATGGCTCAGATTTATGTGAGTATGTCAGAAAGAGTATGTCACAAAGAAAAAATTTAATGTTCACGATTTTTTCTTGTCTTTTTATGGTGTACAATAAGAAGAAAATTCATGTAGAAATAGTGTGCCCCCCCCATTTTTTTTTTTTGGCCGCCTAATTGGTGTTTATTTGTAGAATTGCTCATATAGCCTAACTTTTAATTGGGATAGTTACCCAGCTATCACCCTGATAATTACTAAATATTAAAATGAAACTTAGTTTGTTTGATTTTCGTTTCAACAGATAAGACACTTATGGTTGACATTTGAGACTACCACATCTAGGTAAAAACGTGTTTAAAAAAACCTGTAAATTTGTCTCCTTGATAACCCCGAAAAAAATAAAACTTGAAAATTAATTTGGTTTCAGTTTTTCTATTTATCTAATACAGAACTCACGGTCCAAATTTTAGCTTTCTAACTTTATGGCGAATCAGCAATGAATACTGAATCAGAGCTTTGCTATTTAATGTTTGTGACAGTGCAACACACAGAATTGTAACAGTGCAACACTGCCGTCTCAGAAATGGCATTGTTTTTCACCAAAACGTTCTACTGAACAACTTGAAAACGATTACAATACCCCGAAGTCCTTTAATTTAACTATTGGAATGAAATTTATCTGGATACCTTATCCCGAATTCCTTTAATTAAACTATTGGAACGAAATTTATCTGGATACCTTATCCCGAATTCTTTTAATTTAACTATTGGAACGAAATTTATCTGGATACAATACCTCGAATTCTTTTAATTTAACTATTGGAATGAAATGTATCTGGATACAATACCCCGAAGTCCTTTTAACAATCGGAAGGAAATTTATCTGGATAAAAAATAACCTCATGATTGAAATGTATCTAGTACAGATTGTGTGATTATAAATGGTATTTAAAATTTAATGACAATTTGTAAAGAATATTATCAGTGATATACATCTTATTTTCTAGACCTGTCAAACGGTAAGTCGTGCTTTCTAACACGAGATACGTCTTAATTCTTTTTTTTTATCACCTTTGATCTCGAAGTTGTCAAATCTTATCAGCTTAAAAAGAAAGAAAAAAAAACACCTTTTTCATTCACCTCCCACTCTTTCAACTGAAAAAATATATATTGCTTCCACCTCTTATTCAGTTACTTTTATATAAGTTTATTTAAAGAACGATAATTTGAAAATTTATATTCCTAAATCGTACCGTGTTCGACTCGAAAAGAATTAATTATGTTAGTTTTTATTTTAATATATGTCATGTTAAGTTGATTGCATTTGCATGATAAAAAGCTAAAATCTTATTGATAACTTTTTTTTTTCTGAATTTATTCAGTATTTTCTTTTCTTTCTTTTTTTTCTCTCCCCCAAACAGACTTACATTATTAGAATCGCCAATGAAACTAGCCCGTAAAGAAAAGTTTCACTTCAAATGCGTATCGTAATCGGTAGTTATTTAACGTCGTCAATTTCATTTTACTTTATTTTATTATTACTATCGTTGAACATCTTATTCAGGTAATGGATTTGGATCGATAATGATCAGCTCCACATCCCTTTAGTTTTCGACTTAGAAGCTCTTGAGTTAAAAATCAGGATAAATTAAAATTTTCCGGAAATTTCTTTTTAAGTGAAACTAATCCATATTTGTGTTCTATGAAACGAAAATCACAAAATTTCCAATAGTCATTCCGAAAGCAAAATAAAATACTCTATCCTACAAATCGTTTATACTTACAGCATTATTAGAGACATATTAGAGCTGAGGATGCTATTATCTAGAAACAGTGAACGAAAAAGAAAAAAAAAAAAGAAAAAGAAAAAAAAAAAACAGTCATCCTGGAGATTTGAACACCAGACGCCTTTGACAGACACGAATGTTCCAACTTCGAATCCATCGCAGTCGTTACCTATTTTAGAATTCAGAAATAATTTTTCTTCGCAAAAATAAAACAATAGATTTTTTTCTCCTAAACTTTGAGTTATACCATCAATTATGCCAAATTCAGTTAACTATCTGTGATTCTATAAATTTGGAAATATTTAAGGAATGGCATTTTATGACATTTTGCTTATAATGTTAGGTAAATATTGGGATGTTTAAATTTTTTATACTAATTCAATAAAATTTTTTATACCAATTCTATGGCTTCAATGATAGACTACGATTTATTTTTATATAGGTCCCTTATAGGCCTATAATTTTGGGTAAATATTGATATGGCTAGATTTTTTAATATTGGTCCTGGAGGGGCCGGGATAGCCTGGTCGGTAGGGCGCTGGGCCCATATCCAAGATGTCGTGGGTTCGATCCTCGCCGGCCGAAGACTCCCCGTGTAGTAAATGGTGACTGATGCAAGTTAAATCTGTCGAGTCTCAAAGTCCTCCATGTTCCCATAACAAATCAATACCTCTGGGGGTACTGATCCAGGAGTTTCCTTGTCTTCTGGATTGGTTCAAAATTACAAGGCTACGGAGTTGAACATTAGCAGTCGTAAACCCATGAAATTGGGTCGGCTGTTCAACGACGGTTATAAAATAAAATATTGGTCCTGGGAGCCGCGATGGCTCAGGGGATAGAGCGTTCGCCTTCCAACCAGGCGAATCGGGTTCGAATCCCAGTCAATATGAATTCTGCATCCGGCTTACACCAACCACAGTGCTGACGTGAAATATCCTCAGTGGTAGACGGATCATGGGTTAGAGTCCCTTTGCCGTCAGGCTAACCGTGGGAGGTTCTCGTGGTCTTCCTCTCGATACAACGCAACGCGGGTTAGCTCCATCAAATAGTCCTCCATGAAGGCAAATTTCTCCCAATACTCGATCCAGGAGTTCCCTTGTCTTCTGGATTGGATTCAAAATTACACGGCTACGGAGTTGAGCATTAGCAGTCGTATACCCATGAAATTGGTTCGGATGTTCAACGACGGTTATAATATAAAATAAAATATTGGTCCTGGAATGGCTTTCAATAATGGACCACGAGTCATTTCTAGCTACGTACCTTATATATTTACAATATGAGGGCAGTATTGAGAGCCAATCTAAGACCAATATAAAAAAGTCTAGACATCCCAATATCAAATTGAAAAATCACTAAGATACTTCAAATGTTAGTTAATACTAATATACTAGCAACAGAGCTTAAAAGTTTCTGCTTCTTTCAGTATTTGCATATTTTAACATGCATTTGAATGACAACATGGCATATTAATTACATTCGAGAACGTATAAGTTTCAAGGAGAAATTTACAATTATTAACACTCTGACTGTACTCATATTTATTTATAACATTCTATGATGTAATTAACACTATTCTAATCTATATGCATCATTCATTAGAGTCCATCATCAATCAGTCTCTTATTGAGATATGCGGATGACAAGAGAAAAAGGGCATAGTTCATGACAAATCAGAACTTCTTATGATCTAAGCAAGCAATTATAAAGCTATAGGCTTGCTTACTTACGAAAACTTGCAAGATTTAGTTTGTAGGAATTATCACAGCACATAATTAAAATTAAATTATATTTATATTACACTTTCTTTAAGCCGTGTTTATGAAAGGGTTAGATGCACTTACTTTGAAAATGAAGCACATTTTACGAGGTAATCACAAAATCTTCCATTAACCGTAAAATGCAACTTCATTTATTACAATAAAATAACAGTGTTTAATTTTTGAAAGTTTTCTGTTTAAAAGATATAAAATTCCACATACATATATTACACATACATTTACATATATTACTCATATATTTACAAGATATATTTCGATTTTTAAGAGTACATGATGGCTTAATGAGATGATAGAAAAGTTATGAGACAGAAGAAGCAATATGGGTTGAAATTATTAATTCTTGTTACTTTGTTTGTTATTAATATTCTTTATATACTCATATTAGTAATTTTAATCAATTTTAATTTTTGGTATAAATTCTTAAGATTACATTAAGTATAAGGTATCGGACAAAGCACGTGTGAATGGCATTTCAATGAAAACAACATTTTGTTTGAGATTAAATGGGGGAAAAAAACTTTGATACAGTTTAAGATTCGAAATATTATGTTAAATGAATGCAATAATGCGAATAAAACAATTTTTTTAACCGTTCAAAAGGTTAAAAATACGTCTGATCGGAACACAAGTATTCTCAAATAAGTGGAATAATACTTAAATGGAAGTATTCGATACTAAAACGAAATAAAATAATGATGTTTTAATCCATTATTGTTTTATCAAAACATTTATGTTTTTTTTAAAGACCATATTTTTTATAAAGACCATATTTATATATTAGACCTACACTGCCGGAAGTTTTTAAAAAAATATAAAGAATAATTCGAAACAGATAATAATTTTGGAACACATTGTTGACAATGACGTTGTTTGACAACTATGTAATATATAACGATCATGTATTATAATTGCATAATATATAATAACTGTATAATATATTAAACTATAACAGCTGGGCAATACCTTAACTTCTGTCATATATTATTGAGAAGCTGAAATGTCATCTTCTTAGAAATGAACATAAGAAAAAATATATATTCTTCTTTAAAATGACCTTTCTTCTTTATAATTTCGTAATTCTTAAAACTTTCGGGTTGCAAAATTAAAAGCAATAGTAAGGCCAGGCAAAATTTGAAAGCTTTTTTTACAAAGGGCCTATTTGACATAAGGCTTCTGTTTCCCGGTTCAGTTATTGATTATGCGTGACCTTTTCACAATATTTTTGTAATAGTAAGAAATAGTACTGTAAATATCTCGAATACGTATTTAAAATCCTTTTTATAAATGCCTACTTTGCTTTGAACTTTTATTTTTATTAAAAATAACGGTGTTTAAAAATGGTGTTTTAGAGTTTTATGTGTAACTCAAAATATTTATCTTAAAATTAATGCATTTTGGTTAATTTTATTCAAAAAGTTATTTATGATAAGTTTTTTTTTATCTTCAATATTCGTATTTTAAAAAAATTTTTAATTAGTTTTTTTTTTTTTCAAAAAATACCTATAATTAGTTTTTATAGCATACTAAACACTTTGTTTTCTATTTCTTAAAGACAAATTAATAGAAGTTGCATGAAATAAATGATTCGCATGAAATATCAGTTTTTGTTTTTTGGAATTAGCAAGAAGAGAGATGAGAGCAGCAATTATCTTTAAGGATTACCTTTTTTAAGAGAATTAAAATTTTATTGTTTAAGTGTAACAGTGATAGAATCTACAGTAATAAAAATTTTGTGCAATAAGGATTTTTCTTTTTACATTAAGTCGATACATGTTGAAGGGTCCAACCTACCTTAATAATTAATTTTCCATAGTTAATTAATTACTGAAAGAAATAGCTTATAAACAATAACAGTTTTTATTGTAAACAAAAATAACAATAACAAAAACAGTTCATTTAATGATTCCGAATGAATCATAGTATTCCAAACTCTAAAACAATAATTATGAAATCAAAGTTAAATAACGAAAAACGATGAGCACGAGAGCAAAAAGAAAAGTTAAGTGAGCGGAAAAACAGACTTACTGACAGTAGCGAGACTCAAAATCGCCAACGGCGACAACACATGTGTTTTATACAGTTTTAGGTACACTGTTAGAAATTTTTCGGTAAAAATGGTTTAATAACAATCTATTTATTTGTTATTTTACCATATTCAAACAAAAGAGTGAAATAACCATAAATAAGATGGTGTTCAAACTGTAAACAGTCTTTGAGAAAAACCGTTTATTAACTACTTTCACCAAATACGGTTAAACAACCAGAATCGTTTCTCGTTCCCACCTAAGAAAACAACTTAGTTCCTGGCAGTCATAACAGAGACGGTTAATCTGCCAATCTCGTAACCGGCAGAATGGTGTTCGAGTCCCCGCGTTGACACCACAAAATTTTCTCCACTCGTTTCAGTACATAAAGAGTTTCCTATGTCCTGCATTCCTCGATTTGTGACCTTGGACTATTAGAATATGATACTCTCGCCCACACATAGATGGCAGCACCATAAAGCTGCTTAACAAAAAAAGAATAGTATTTCTCATCTCTTACCAGAGGTGAAACAACCAGATAAACTAATTAAAATGCATTCCACGGTTCATTTGTTAAAACGCAGCTCAACCACAACCTAACTCCAATGCCCATTACCTAACGAAAAGCCTAGGTTCAATGTGCTGTTAAATTATGTTCTTTAAATAAAAAAATGTTCTTTACCGTTAACTTTATGGTTATTTGAATGAACAGACTGCTGCTTGTTATTTTACAGTCATTTTAGAATGAAAATTCTAACCGTGTACGAAATCTCGCCAAGTTCTTTAAATAATTATTAACTCAAGCCAGTTTTTTTTTCTTAAAAAAAAAAAAAAAAAAAAAAAACATAAATTAGTTTCTTTGATAAATCTTTCGAAATTATAAACATTTCAAAAAGATAAATTAAATTTTTTATTGCAAAACTATGATTGTCCGGGACAATAACTTGAATTCAAACTAAGTTCTTTATCGATTTAATTAAATTCTTTATCGTTATACATTTTAAAGCAACCCAAATAACGCTCACAAATGGAGAAAAAAAAATAAAATCAGTTCATTTAAGAACATCAATAAAATATCAAAATAAGCACTTCATTCATTCAACCCTTATGTGTTCAATATGAGTTAAGGTTATATATATATATATATATATATATATATATATATATATATTTAAAAAAAAACTTAAAAAGATAGGGAAAAAAGGCGTTTGAAGAAGGCTTGAGGTGTGGGAAGTTGTCCAAAAGGTTGTTTCTAGTAGGTGTAAGGCAACATGTAAGGCAAAAACAAGAAGGCGGAAGACAATTTTTTCCCCCTCCGATTCAATAGAAAAACGTAGGTAGGCACAAGACAGCATAAAATATGAACACACCTTTGAAATTATATTTATTCAAAGGACACGATGTCAATAAACGAGCGTAATTAGTAATTAGAAATCCTATAATTTTATAATTTCTGTCTCAATTTTATCATTAGAATCCGTTCTTTTTTTGCGTGGTAAGATTAAGTAGCTATACTTCGGATACATCATAATTCGGATTTGAGAGACAACAATTACTTTTTCGTAACTCTAATATTTCATAACATTTATTAGGAAGCAACTCATGGAATACTAAATTTTTATTTATTTATTTATTATTCCTTTTTTTTCCACTTACTAGAGCTAAATTTACTGTCCGAATTTCGCAATAAATATTACGCTAGGCAAAAAAGACATATTACGTAAAACAAGTATGTATTATAATAATTACTTGACCAAGATAATAATTGGTGAAATTCTTTAATATGATTTATTTATATATGGTAAATACTTTATATTATATTGTGTAAGTGCAACCCATATTTGATAGTCCTTGTAAACATTTATAAGCATGTTCTCACCGATGTTTTTATTTATTATTATTTTTTTATGGGACATACTTTACTTTAAACAACAGTTTAATTTGACAAATAATTTAATATGAAAAATAATATGTCACATAATAAGAGAAAATAGAAACGAAAAAATACTGCTTTTCATCTGCTTTGTAAACATTGCTTTCAGTGTAAAAAATTTCGGATCAAAATACGGTATAAAGTTCCTGCATTTTGGGTCCATCATCCATGAAATCCATTTACCGTAAAATCCATTGTTGCCATAACACAATATAACGTAATTTTTACAGTGGTATTTAATTAATCAGAGTAATTCAGTGATTTTACTCTAATTACTATTTTATTTTATTTTATAACCGTCGTTGAACAGCCGACCCAATTTCATGGGTTTACGACTACTAATATTCAACTCCGTAGCCTTGTAATTTTGAACCAATCCAGAAGACAAGGAAACTCCTGGATCAGTACCCCCAGAGGTATTGATTTGTTATGGGAACATGGAGGACTTTGAGACTCGACAGATTTAACGTGCATCAGTCACCATTTACTACACGGGGAGTCTTCGGCCGGCGAGGATCGAACCCACGACCTCTTAGACATGGGCCCAGCGCCCTACCGACCAGGCTATCCCGGCCGCTCTAATTACTATTGTAAAATTTACAGTTTTATCTGATTTTTGTTCCGTGACATGTTCCAGTAAAAATGAATTTTACGGTACTTGTTACCGTACCATATGCTAGAGTACCGTAATTCTTCGAATTTTTTTTACAGTGTTTTGATCCGGAATTTTTTACAGTGTAAACTTGATTATTAATTTTTAACCCATATGACTTGAAAATCAAAATAGTTATAAGGTGTTTGATTTGATTGATTTATATTAAATTCATTTGATATATCTCTTTAGTTATCTTAGCAACTTAGGCAAATAAATTTTGTTTTGGTATGGTTAAGAATCCTAAGATAAATTATTAATAAAATATGAAGCTGAATAATTTATTATTGTACATTATTTCCAGAGAAATACGGGAATTATTTTCTTAGTGATGTAAATATTACCAAATTATTTCCTTAACAATAATATATGAGTTTAAATTTTTTAAAAAGTGGAATCGATTTTACAACTACAAAACGTTTAATAATATGGCCTTCCTAATTTTATTTACTTTACTTTTACTAAAATTTGTTTATTTACTTTTTTAAAGAAAAAAGGAATTACAGATTTCATAGATATTAATATTAAAAACAAAATCACTATAACGTTTTGCATTCATCCCGAGTTCTCATAAATACGAAATAGATCTGAAAGATCATATTGCAGGTTTTATTTGTGTATATATTATTATGTAGCATAAAGTTTATTTTAAATGATATTATGAAAAAAAAAAAAAAGGAATTGTTATTTTTACATAAGAAGATTTTTTGTCTTTGAAGTTGGGCGCGCTTTTTTACACTGAGGAATAAAGTATAGTTAAAACTACCAGAAAATGGTAAAATTTACCGTATTTTACTAAAGCGCTTTGGTTATGATCTTGGAAAAATTAAAAAAAGAAATATGGTCTCATAATATAGTATAAAATTTGGTAATTTTATCATGATACCTTATATCATGGCATAAAAACCTTTTATTTGGTTAAATTTCTTTTCAGATATGTATTTTTTACTAAATTTCTGGTAATAAGAACTATAATTTTGCTAACCAGAATTTCAGGAAAACCGTTTCTGGATCGGAAAAATTACGAAATGAATGATTTAGGATGCCAGTTAAAAATGTCACTACCATACAGCACGGTAATTTTACCAGAATTTGTGCCCAATGTACAATGGAGAAAAAGTAATTCCCTCATAGCTTCTACTTGGAGTTCCCCAATTTTGTTAAAATAAAATAAAATAGAGTTCTTAAAGTATTATTATTTTAACTGGTTTTAGAATATTGAATCCAGACTAGTTTACCTGTATTTTTTATAGTTAAGTTTAGTGCAGATAATAAAGAAGATTAATAAACTATACAAATTTCTTCAACTTATTATTAAGCGATATATCCCTCTCTGCAATTAAATTAGATTAAAAAACAAATAAATAAATAAAAAAATGTGAATATTTATTTTTCAATGCCCACCTGTGTTAACATCCGTCAATGCAGGCATTTACAGGGCAGATTTGTTGGCCTCTCTTGACACCATATTAGGAGGGCCAACAACGCTCCCACAATAAGGACAGATAGGACAGAGATGGAAAGAACATCCATGCCTTGCCCGGTATTCGAACCCAGAACCTTTCTGACGCAAGGGCAGTTCCCTTACTCCTACACAGGCTGGTCGGCAAAAATGTGAATATTGATAAATACATTTTTATATTTATATAAATATATCACGCTTTTATTGCCATGTAATGTTTTAATTAAAAGCGGTATTTATATTCAACTTTATCTCAAAAGAATTAATTCTTAAACCAGTGTCTAATAGTAAACTCTTAATAACTGCAACTTTTGTCTAAGTCTTTTTATTCGTTTCATTTATGACTAAGTTTCTCATTTGTTAAAAATACGCAAAAAATTTAGTTAAACCCACTTATTAAAAAAAACTTGTAATTATCTTTCAAAATCTACTACAAAAGTAAGCATAGTTATCATCAATCCATTGAATTGGATGAACAGGCTCGGAGTTTAAAAGTTGATCAAACTTTCTACCAAAAGTTATAAACTTTTTCCTCGAATTATTTTAAAATTTGTAAAAGTTAGAAATTTCAAGTAAAATACTTCACAAATAATCTTGAAAATAAATGGATTGAGAAAGAGGCTAAACGATGAAAAGTACATTTATACGAACCATTAGTTATAAATGTTAACAAAGTTTTCTATGTGATGGTTCGTATTATTTTAACATTTATATTTTGCCCAACACAACTTTCTAGATCAAGTCATTATAAATTCGCGTCAGAAAACTATAAAAATAAGGCTTGTTACGTGTTTTATAAGAACTTTGTAGCTTAACGACTTTACATTCCTTTTGATCCATCGTTAACCCAGGGAGTTGTTTTATTATCGTTAGAACGTCGTTACAATTAGTACTGCATAATTTTAACTCAAACATCAAGCTTTAACACTTGTAAAAATTCTCGTCTGTCAGATAATCATCTCCTCCAACAACTCCACTCATCTTGACTTTGATGACGTTAATGACGAGACCACGCCTTCTGGTGGAAGATTAATTCATTCTATTTGAGCAAGGTAATAATCAAAGTGGTAGCAAACGTGGAGCACAGATTTAAAAGTTAGTGGGGTGATTTGCATGAAAACTGTGACTGGGGATGGCAAGCTTAAAATTTGCAGTTTGGCGATAAGATGATGTTTATTACGGATCTGAGAGAGAATAAATAGTCTTCTTTGGAAAGTAATCGAGTAATCGTTCCTTTTACTATCTGCTTCAATGCTTTCATTAAAAATGCATCTACTTGTATGTCACAGAAAAGGGTGGGAGCATAAATTTAAATTCGAGAATTTTCTGACGGAGAAGTAATTTAGAGGAAGCAAAACATTTTTAAATAGAAAATGAAAGACTAATGCAGCTTCTTTTTTAAAATTTTTGTTCCATATTTATTTCTCTTCGCCGTTCTATTTTTTTTTGGAAGCCAGAAAGGATTTAAAGTTTATAATTTCAGTTTAGACGAGAAACGTGATGCTTTTTATTGGCAAATAAAATAATATTGACTGAAAAAACAACTTCTTATGTATGACTGTATATTTTGAATAATATCTAAATAAAGGAATTAATTTTAAGATTTGTCACAAGAACTGAAAAACAATATTAAGGAGAAAGATAAAACCAATAAAATTTCGAAACTGTTTATCGCAAAACCCAATAAGTTCCGTTTTTTTTTTTCTACCTATAATTGTTAGTTCATCTTTCCCTGTTCAAAGACAAAAGAAAAAATATGATTTTCATGTTCTGTATTAATGTTCTGAAACAAGAAGTTTAAATTAGTAAAATATGTACTAATTTAATATAAAAAATAGAATAGCAATAATGTCAACTACAAGGTGTACCAACATAAAGATGATAACCTTTTAGTGCAGATGGGGTGCTGTCTGTTTAACTAAAGAACTCCTCTCGCCAATTGTCTTGAGAAATGTCGGTGACTATAGTTGCAAAGTTAAGATACATCAAGTAGGAGTAGTGTGGGGTAAAAATTCCTTTGAAATGTACCTTATCTTGTATCCATAACAGCAGACAGATCTGCAAACTGTTGCAGAAATTCTTTGGTTTGACAGACTACGTTATAAGGATTGAGAATTTCATAGCATCCCTTGAAAGGAAATGTCGAAAGAGCCGGAGGATCGGTCGATTTGCCAAGGTGGACTGGCATTTGGGGTCACGCACGCCTGCCGTAATTTATTAAGCCTTAATTTCTTTCTGTGGGAAGCCCTCTTTGCTACCATGTATCATAAGTTTGTAGAATCTAACATGAATTTCGTGATAAAACTAGTTCATGTTTTGCCCTGTCAGTATAAGACAAAATTAACAGTTAAGTCCATATTTATTTTTCAAAAAAACTTTAATTAAATTCACATCAGTTGCCTTTTTGACGAAAAAAGTGGTGATTGAGTGACGACTAGTAGACAGTCTTTTAATCGTCAACCATTACTAATAGCTGGGATATTTATCAAATTTCGAGTAAATCTGATTGTGCGTATATTGGACCAACTAAACTAACCCTCATACTTCGATTTAACACGAAAAATATGTCTAAAATGGAATAATAGCCGATGTTCTATAGCTCTAGTTGGATTAGATAGTTGGAATTCTAATCACAGGTTTGAGTTTTCTTCTGTTCAAGTCCTTCACTGTTCTTCATTCACTGAATTTGTGTTTTTGGGAGTCATTCCATATTTTGAAAAATATTGCTAACTTGAAAATTATTGTTAATGTTCTTTCTAGTATCTCATTATTTCCTAATATTTAGAAGTAATATTCAATTTTAATCTGTTGCATCCTAAGGTTACCACCAAATCACCTCAGATCTGTTTCCTTCAACCCTTTTTTAATATCTTGAACTTCTTCCTTTGTCCCTATTAGTTAAACCATTTTGCAAGCGTTTATCTTTTTACTTCTCAACCATCATTTGGTGCTTTGACACTTAGAAAGGTTTTGGTTTCTAGAACTGAAACTGCAGTCTGCCCATTTTTGTACTTCCATTTCTGCTTTATTCGCTTCGTTTACTTTAGATTAAATTTATAATTCTCCCTATTAACAATGCAAGTCTTGTTGCAGATGTAACCTTACTACAGATGTTGATTTCTGTAGAACAGAAAGTTATAATCTCTTATCCTACACTCTAAAGAATTTCCCTGCCATATTACGGTCAGTGATCGGTAAAAAGTGTTTCAACCAATGGCTATATTTGATTGTTTAAGCCTGTAAAAAGTTACCGTGTATAAAAATATAGGTCTGCATGTAAATTTTTCCACGTGAAATATTTAGTCATTGATCAAAAATTAACATAATGATCGTGAAATCTATCTTCTATTCAGATCTTAATGCAGTTTGAGATTTAGGCGATTTGTTTGTCGAATCAATGCAAACCATGGAACGAGGAGAAGTAGTGTGGTGTTGCCATGTTTCGAAAAGTAACAACGTTGCGTTTTCGTTGTCTGTGGTCACCAATGTAGAAGGAATGCGAGAAAGATGTTTTCGGACGCTGAACTTTGAATCTTAGTTCCCTTCGAATGATGCTGTAAATTTCATGGGAAAGGATGTACACTAAGTTGAGTAACGTGACAGCAGTATTAGGAAGTTTGAAACCCCAACTAATAATAGAAGTAATTTATTTCAATTAGACAAAACGTTAAGCCCTGTTTCAATTAATTCATAATAAATTCCAATAAAACAATTATTAATTTTATCAATTTAAATACCATCTGACATTTTTTTCATCTTAACTTTGTGTAAAAGTAATTTTTGTTAAAGGAAATGTAACAAACAATTAATAAAATTAGTTTCACTTGTACTAGCCTTTTTTTTCCTCAAAGAAAGGTGCTGACTGTATAAATCAACAGTCAACTTTACTAATCTTATTGAAGTTCATTACAACTACAGGTACTGTATCTAAAAAAAAAAAAAAAAAAAAAAAATGAATTGGCTGCTAAAATAAACAGCCTATACTCTTCGAATTTTAAGGATTTAAGAGTGTTACTTCTGGAATATTGTATTTGTTCTGACGATACGCGTTCTGACGATAAGTTTAACATTTCCATTATTTAAAAAAAAAAAAAAAAATATTGCATTACTCAGCAGATTAGAATAAATAAACACATTTAACCTGGAAGACTGGATTATCATTGTTTGTGAATGCATGAGCGGAGAAACGTTTACCCTGTTTACAGTAAACAGTTTGAGGAACATTATTCTTTCAGAAAATTTACTAAGTAAAAGAAAAAATTTATAAAAAGTTGATTCTGTAGATGAGTAGGTTAACAATAAACATAAAGAAAATATTTCAAGACAGAAAGAGTTTCTGTTTATGTTTTATAACGTTTCCTCCCCTCCTTTATTCAGAGAACTGCAACAATAGCATTATCAGCGGAAGTGTTACCGAGTACTAACATAAAAATCTTAGATAATATCGAAAACCTCTTGTTGAGTTATCAAAATAGTTTGTTTACTTTCCGTAAACTGTCATCCGTGATGATAAAATATGAAAATGTGGGAGAAGAGCTGTGAAAGAATAAGTATTTAAAACATTTGTTTTTAGTAATAACCACAATTCAAATTACTTCATTGAATCTTTGAAAATAGAGAGTTAACCTGAATGATTTATCCAATTTCAATAAACCGATTATTTATAAGTATATGACATAGAAAGAAGTTGTATAAATGGAAAGATATATTCTCTCACTAAGGTTTGGTTGCATACTAATAATGATCAATATGTCGTTCGACCTCATCCGAATGGTAATACGATTCCGTTCTGTCCAAACATCGCATTGCACAAACTTTGTCATTCACAAGTTTATGCGATTTCCAATACCAACAACACTGCTTCTGTGACAAACATTCATTGAACTGAGTCATTCATTGGTTTATGTACCTAACAAACCAACAACACTGCTTCTGTGACAAGCACTGACTAAACTTAGTCATTCGCAGATTGTGACGAACATCGATTGAACTAAGTCATTCATAGGCTTATGTGCCTATGAATGACTGTTATGTACCAACAACACTGCGTCTATGACTAACATTGATTGAATTTAATCATTCACTGGCTTATGTTCACAATTTGATGTACCTATCAAGTCAACAACACTGCCTCTGTGACGAACATTGATTGAACTTAGTCATTCATTGGTTTGTGTTGCCTATGAAACCAACAACACTGCTTCTGTGACAAACATTGATTAAACTTGGTCATCCATAAGTTTAATTGCCTATCAAAGCAATAACTGTGCTGTGACGAACATTGATTGAAATATGGTATTAAACATATGGACGGAACTTTATTACAATTGGGACGTGTGAGGGGTGACCGATGTTGTACACATTGTAGCATGTTTCTGAAATTTCATGAGCGCATACACACTTCCTCATCGAATACTTATAATTAAACAGTTCTTTAAAACTGGATAAATTATTTCGGCTAACATTCTATAAAAATCTTGTCGTTTATTAGACTTTGTAATTTAATTTAATAGGGCATGTTTTTCACTTAAAGAAATGTTACTTTTGTAGTTTGATTCCGCGTCAAAAAGCGCAAATAATATCACTTTTATAAAGTAGTCCAGACAATGAAGAGTGTACCGGGGAAAATTGTTTATATTTTTTGTACACTTATGTTTATTGGGGTGCTAAACACGAATCAGACCAGAATTTTTAACCGGGAAATATGTCTACTTCTAGAAAAAATCTATAATTTTTTTATGGTTTGAGAAAATTTTTCAGGCTTTTTCTTAATCTATCTTCCTATATTATCTTCCTATTATCTTCCTATATATTATCTTCCTATATTATCTTCCTATTATATTCCTATATTTTTAGTTAATGTAGACTTCTTACAACATTAACAGCACTCAACACTCTTCATCAATTTATTCCCACTTTGAAAATAACCATAATCTTCTAAAAACTTTCGTAAAACCACGATTTTTGGTCTCTCGTTTTTAATTTGCTTATAAATAAAGTTTGGAAATTGAGATTTCTTCCTCAATTTCATATTTGTTCTAGCAAAATATAGTCCCCACTCCAGGCATCTTGTCCCATAAAATCAAAATTCTTTAAGGCATTTCTCGTTTAATATTAAACGTTTATTTTTTTTAAATTTTTTAAGCAATCAAAATTTAGATTAAGATTCTTAGCATTTCAATACGAACAAAGTTTACAAAAAGCAAAAATATCAATCTAACAAAAAATAATTATTATTCTCTTAATTTTTTTTAAGTTAATTTTATAAGAATTTTGAATTAACTTAATACAAAAAAATTTGCATAAAACAAATGTTTTTTTTTTTTTTAATTTATCTTGTAAATGAGATCATTAGAAGAAATACAGTGATCTATTATTATACCGTATTGCCGTTTATCACTGTATTTATTTGCATACGCGAAAGGTTTTTCAAACATTTAAACGAATTTTCACGTGACACTGATATATGAAGTTCAAGGGAGTAGTAAGGTTTATGTGTATGAAAGTTGATTCTGAGGAAAAAAAAAAAAAAAACACGTAAGCAGGTAGTGATTTTACACTGTGTAATAACTCTCGAGTAGAACCGATTTTCCACGTTATTTGTTGGTTAAAACGTAGCAATCCTCAAATCTAGTAAAGCCTCAAATCTATTATTTTCATCTACTGAAGCCTTATCTTCTAGTAAAGCTCTAAAATAAATATTTCGTGTTAAAATTATATCACGCTATATTTCTCAATTATATATTTATTTTTACAATAAAGTATTTTATTTGCTTGTATTATTTTTAAACGTAACAACTATCTTAGAAGAAATTGAACATCGTCTGCAATAAAAATATAAAAACAACCAGGTTCAAAAGTTCAAGTTCTATTTCACAAAACGAAGAAATCATGACGCTTTCTCTGAAAATAATTTGTTCCAAAATTGAGCTG
Source organism: Parasteatoda lunata (assembly GCA_949128135.1). NCBI lineage: Eukaryota > Metazoa > Arthropoda > Arachnida > Araneae > Theridiidae > Parasteatoda > Parasteatoda lunata. Next base: position 89,178,476 of record OX421971.1, read on the forward strand.
TCAGATGGCAACTACCGTTTGACCCCTCGAAGTTTTCAAAATTCTTAAGGTCCCCTCTAAACGATCGTAATTACAAGACGGCATCGAAAGCTCAAGTCAGAATTTTAAACAGATCACCGGCGATAGAAGATTTTAAAATCGAATGGAAAAATAGGAAACTAATTTAGCAGTCTTCTGTAACAGCTCTTTTGTCTTGAGGAACAGCCTGAAGCGTTAAATCAATGAAAAATAAATGTCGGACCCCCCAACGGTACGATCGTAATGGGCCGCCAAATGACTGTTGGGCAATCAGGAGGGATAATTATTAAAATTGCCATTTTCTTCACGTTTTCGTGAAGAGGGTGACTTTGGCTTGGTACTGGTGATATTAATGTTCACAGTGCGCCATTTCATCTATTTTAAATTCATTTCAAGGTGAGTTTAGGGATTATTAACATTTATTGGCCATGATAATGGTTTAACACTTTTGAAGCAGCCCGTAGTACCAGCTCGTAGCAGCTTTAGTAGTACCGGCACTCAGGGTAACGGTACTCTTTACTGTAAAATCCATTTTTGCAGCATCATGTAACAGAGCAAAAAATCTGATTTTACTGTAATTTGTAAGGTAATAATTATCGTAAAACTACTAAATCACTCTAATTCAATAAATATTACCGAAAAAATAACGATATAATATTTTACGGAAAAAATAGATTTTACGGATGATACGCTCAAAGTGTCGGTACTTGATACCGTAATTTGATTAGGAATTTTTTACAGTGTAGCTAATGTAAATGTGCAAGAAAATTATCAAATTATGAAGAAATAAAAAGAGAGGTCAGGAGGAATTAAAAGGCTTGATATTAATTTGCAATCACTAATATGTATTTCCTTAAAATTCATTTTTCAAGGATTCTAAAGAATATATATTAATTGTTATAGTTGCACAACATACAATATACCTTAGAGGGGCCGGGTACAAATACAGCAATCGACTCGCACCGACTATAGTGCTAACGTGAAATATCCTCATTGGTAGACAAATCATGGGTTAGAGTCCCCTTGCCGTCAGGCAAACCGTAGGAGGATTTCGTGGTTTCCCTTTACATGTAGCGCAAATTCATGTTAGTTCCATCAAAAAGTTCTCCACTAAGACAAATTTCTCCCAATACTTGATCCAAAGTTCTCTTGCTTTCTGGATTGGGTTCAAAATTACAAGATCACGGAGTTGAACATTAGTAGTTGTAAACCCAAAATTGGGTTGACTGTTCAACAGTGGTTATAAAATATATCTCGGCGACTAAGCACTGAGGGTTCAGTGTTTGGCTTACCATCCAACAGGGACATCTGCTCTTGCACTCCAGAGGGCAAGGTCAAGAAAAATGAAATGGACACAGTAGGTCTTGGCCCTCCATGGGTTGTAGCCCCACTGAGATTACTTTAGTTTAATGGGAGGCATTTTCAACATTTTAACTATTTGTTTCAGTAACTACAGTTAAAACTAAAATAGAGCAATAATCAGACATGGATTATTTAAAAAATTATGGGATACAAAATATTCGAATCGGATACAAAATATTCGATATATTCCAAAACAAAAATGTCAACAGATCAAATTTATTTATATGTTTGCTATATTAAAATATAATAGGCACCAGAAGGAAAAGGAAAAGAGGCTGGCAGAAAATTAACATACAGACAAATGATAATCAAGGAAATAAGAATCCTGGGGTGGTAAAGTTGCAGGAATGCAAAGAAAGCGGCTCTTTAGAGGCAGGCATGGAAAGCTCTTTACAGGCAGGCATGGAAAGCCACCAGAATATGTTTCTATGTTACAAATGAATGTGAAGACTGTCAACTATTGTACCCAGTACAAGTTTGTATTGACAGAGTTGTAATGAAAGTTTCCTCTCTATACTAAAAATATCGTAAGTGTCGGCGCTGTTTTGGGTGTTCAACATAATGTTACAGTTTGTTTTGCTACCTAAAAAGTATAAGACTTAGAAACTTGAAATTGCGAATGTTGGTAATAAAATGTACAAGAAAAACAACGAAATTAATATTATTCTATTATAATTGAATCGTGAATTATTAAATGTTTAATTTGAAGTAAAAAAAATACCATGAGAGCAGTTTAGCAGTCCGTAGAAATTTTTAAATTCGACTCGCTGAAAGGGCCAACTCAACGCAAGTTTTTGTCGAAATTCCAATTTGTTCGAAAGTTATTGTAATTTTAAATGCCTCTTTAGCGAAATTTTCTTCACTTAGTTTGCTTTAAATAATTCGCGATCGCAACACTCGATACGCCATCTAGCGGGAGACTGTAAATATCGTGCATTAGTTCCCACATAACCATTGGCAATGACGGACGCCATTTTCTTAGCATAAAAAAAGAAGCAAAATTTCCCTAAAGAAAAGGTAAAACTTCTTGAAAAAACTAATCAGAACATGCCAAACATTGAAGCAGAACACGCCAAGCATTTGAAGAACAACTTCTCAATATCTTCTCAACTTTCTTCTTCAAATATCTTCTTCAACTTTCTATTACCAACAACATAACATGATTTCATGATCACTTGCTGTTACAGATGTGTGTATTGCGGTAAAATAATTTTTCTGTCTTCAATTCATTACAAGTTAAAAAGAAGTCAACATTGCTTTCGTCATTCCAATGAATAAATGTGTTCCAATGAATTCCATACAGAACTGTAATAGTTATAGAATATTCTTCTTCTTCATAGAATAGTATATATTTCTGTATCTACATAATTCAGAAAACAACAATAAAGAATAATCCGAATTACTTGAAAAAGTATCTTTTGTGCTGATTATAAATAAATTTTTTATCGTTTTCTTGGTAAGTGTTTTTTAGTTTTGAAAGAATTTCAACTAGAATACAGCTATTCTGTTTTTAAGCTACATATTAAAATTCATATCGAGATCTTACAATTATAAAATTTTGATGTGTGGTATGTTACCTAAAAGTAATGAAGGGATAAACTATGTATATATTATTTGAGAATAAAGTTTTCAAACAAAGAACATATCATTTTGGAATTCTCCGGACTTATAAATCAGGTAAGTGTTATGATTTTTATAATAAAAAATTTGCTTGTAAATAATTTTTTTTTCTTACTTGATGATCGTTCTCTACAAAATGGTTTTTTTACGTCTGATTAAATACTATAAGAATTTAAAAAAAGAAACAAAACGAAAGTTTTTATTGAAAAATGAGGAAATTTTAAAATCGTTTTTATCCTAAGAATTCTTTATTTTACGTTTTTTAGTTTATAATTTTTTGATAAAATTGTTGTCAAAATACTTTTTTTGAAAAATCAAATGGTATTAAATTACATGTTTATGTATACTTCTTGCATATTCTAATATTTGAAGTAATATGATTCAGAAAAGTATGGAAGAAAAATTCGGTACTTACGTATTTACCACAGCTACAGATTTGGCAGATTTTTAAGTGCCGCCAATCTACACTTAAAATTTTTGGAAAAAATCTTAAAATGAAACAAAAATCAAAGTAGTCAATCGGATTTAGGTGGAAAATGGGCTGATATAGAGTTTAGCATAGATTCAAAACAAACTTTTCTCTCACCTGATTCTATAGCCATTATGAACTCTAATAAATAAGATTCAAAGTGAAATAACATTTCCAAAACGGACTTTTACTAAGATAAAGTTTCATGATATGGACATTGGTACATTTTCGTTATATTTCACTCTATAAATAATTTCGCTCTTAAAAAAATAAAATTGCATCTTGTTTTGTTTCTATCAAGTCCCAAAGACGCATTTTCGTAACACTAAAAATGGCGACAAAAAAAGAATGGTTCTTTTTTGTTTGTTTTGTTTTTGTTTCGTAAGCATTCTTTATTTTACGTTAAAATTTAAATGGGCCTTTCATGTTATACCATTAAATTTAGTAAAACTATTTCTCAGGCATTAGGTTTGAACTTTTATAAGAATATACCTGTTTTTTTCTCTTTATTTACAAATATTTTTCCGATGTGTTCTGGATGTTCCTTCTCTAAAAAAAGGAGATACCATTTTGTTTTCGTTTGCATAAGAAAGAAAATAAGCATTTTTCTTTTTTAAATTTAATCAGCCACAATAAAGATGGAACGTTACAATGCTACATGCTAAATTAAAGACGTCTCCAGTGTAACTGAATGACTGTTCATATGGAAATCGCAGGGATTCGGCACATACAACAACGCCCCCTATAGTTCGTTGCGATCGCGAATAACTATTTATTTGTTGTTGTAGAAAAATTAAACTCTCTCGCGATAATCATTTATGAGCTCGTGCTTGACTTGATAAGTAATGGGAAAAAAAAAAAGAAAAAAAAAAGAATGAATAAATATAACTCGCGATCGAAACGGTCGATACGCCCTCTAGCGAGAGCCTGTAACCATTAGTTCCCTCATAACCTTTGGCAATGACGGAAGCCATTTTCTTAGAAGCAAAATTTCCCTAAGGAAAAGGTAGAAGAACTTGGAAAAAACTAACCAGAACATGCCAAACATTGAAGCAGAACATGCCAAGCATTTGAAGAACAACTTCTCAATAATTTTTACCTTTCTATTACCAACAACATAAAATGATTTCATGATCACTTGCTGTTACAGATGTGTGTATTGCGGTAAAATAATTTTTCTGTCTTCAATTCATTACAAGTTAAAATGAAGTCAACATTGCTTTCGTCATTCCAATGAATAAATGTGTTCCAATGAACTCCATACAGAACTGTAATAGTTATAGAATATTCTTCTTCTTCATAGAATAGTATTTCTGTATCTACATAATTCAGAAAACAACAATAAAGAATAATCCGAATTACTTGAAAAAGTATCTTTTGTGCTGATTATGAATAAATTTTTTATCGTTTTCTTTGGTAAGTGTTTTTTAGTTTTGAAAGAATTTCAACTTGAATTCAGCTATTCTGTTTTTAAGCTACATATTAAAATTCATATCGAGATCTTACAATTATAAAATTTTGATGTGTGGCATGTTACCTAAAAGTAATGAAGGGATAAACTATGTGTATATTATTTGAGAATAAAGTTTTCAAACAAAGAACATATCATTTTGGAATTCTCCGGACTTATAAATAATTTTTTTTCTTACTTGATGATAGTTCTCTACAGAATGGTTTTTTTACGTCTGATTAAATACTATAAGAATTAAAAAAAAGAAACAATACGAAAGTTTTTATTGAAAAATGAGGAATTTTTAAAATCGTTTTTATCCTAAGAATTCTTTATTTTACGTTTTTTAGTTAATAATTTTTTGATAAAATTGTTGTCAAAATATCTTTTTTGAAAAATTAAATGGTATTAAATTATGTGTTTATGTATACTCCTTGCATATTCTAATATTTGAAGTAATATGATTCAGAAAAGTATGGAAGAAAAATTCGGTACTTACGTATTAACCACAGCTACAGATTTGGCAGATTTTTAAGTGCCGCCAATCTACACTTAAACTTTTTGGAAAAAATCTTAAAATGAAACACTTTGTTTAAAATCAAAGTAGTCAATCGGATTTTGGTGGAAAATGGGCCGATATAGAGTTTAGCATAGATTCAAAACAAACTTTTCTCTCATCTGATTCTATAGCAATTATGAACTCTAATAAATAAGATTCAAAATGAAATAACATTTCCAAAACGGACGTATACTAAGATAAAGTTTCATGTTATGGACATTGGTACATTTTCGTTATATTTCACTCCATAAAATATTTCGCTTCTAAAAAAATAAAATTGCATCTTGTTTTGTTTTTGGCAAGTCCCAAAGACGCATTTTCGTAACACTAAAAAATGGTGACAAAAAAAAAGAATGGTTCTTTTTTTTGTTTCGTAAGCATTCTTTATTTTACGTTAAAATTTAAATGGGCCTTTCATCTTATACCATTAAATTTAGTAAAACTATTTCTCAGGCATTAGGTTTGAACTCTTATAAGAATATACCTATTTTTTTCTCTTTATTTACAAATATTTTTCCAATGTGTTCTGGATGTTCCTTCTCTAAAAAAAAAAGAGATACCATTTTGTTTTCGTTTGCATAAGAAAGAAAACAAACATTTTTCTTTTTTAAATTTAATCAGCCACAATAAAGATGGAACGTTACAATGCTACATTAAAGACGTCTCCAGTGTAACTGAATGACTGTGCATATGGAAATTGCAGGGATTCGGCACATACAACAACGCCCCCTATAGTTCGTTGCGATAGCGAATAAAGAAAGTACAGTGTTAAAGATTGCATGTTGCCAGATATAAACCGTAGAATTATATTGGTAAAAGTTTATCCTCATATGTTGTTAACAAGTAGAATTACTTTTCATTCATTGCTTTTTATTGTGACGCGCAATCTGTATTTTTAAGTTTGATTTTTTTTTTTTTTTTTTAAGTACAGTCAATTATTTTCAAAATCCAGATATCCTTTTATGACGTTTCTATTAATATATTGACAAAATGTGCTTACGCGAAGTTATGATAATTGTATATTTTATGAACAAAATAATTTCTTTATTGACTATTAAGAAGAAAAAAAACAAAAAATGAATGAGAAGCAACTACGGAGGTTTGTGTGTGGAGCTTCTTTGTTTTATTTAAAAAAATGAATTAGCATACAAGTCCAAGTAAAGTAATAAGTAAAATAAAAATAGTTGTATAAAAATAAATGTTTAAAATTTCCCCCCTATAATATTAGTATGTTGCTATAGCTTGTACAGAAAGAAAATATAAAATTTTGTCTCATTTTTTTTAATGAAACGTCATGAAATTCATAAATTTTTTTTCTTCATGAAAAAGCGTTGAGAAATACTTTATTTTCTTACTTAATAAAACAGTGTCAATGAATAAATATTAGGCAGCCATGCCAGAGTAAAATTAATTACTGAAGGACGAAAAAAAAAAAAAAGATTGCAGCTTTGTAATCTTTAACGAGCCCTTTTTCTAACCTGATCACAATTATGTAATCCTAACCAAGTATTTGCACCCATTGGCGAAAGAAAGTGGTTCATTAAATCCATGGCTCGAATTTCTCTTGGGAAGAAATCGAGCCACTTGGCGTTATTAATTGCAACAAAGTACACGACACCCCACGATCTTCATATCCATCAACATTTCCGAACAAATAATGAGAAAAATAAAATTAATCTACACATATTTCTTTTTTCTTTCCTTTTTATATTCCACAAAAAATAATAAATAAATAAATAAAATAAAAAACTCGGCAGCTTTTTTGTATCGTATAAGAAATGGAATGAATCTAAATTATAATTCCATCTAGTAGACAGATAACTGATGGTATTGAATGATAATAATCGAATAATATCTTCCCCTCAGTAATTTCGCCAAGTTAATTTTTGACGATAAATTACTGGGTGGGCTGCTGAAGATTACAGTATTCTGTTTTCAAACTTGTTTACAGGATGTGTCAGTGAATTGATGTCAATATATATTTATACATAATGTGTTAGAAGAGACATTAGAAATTGTTTTCAAGTATTTAACATTTTATATATATAATTTTATTTCAACTACCAAAATCATCATATTTCATATCTGATGCCAAAAAAAAAAAAAAAAAAAAAAAAATTGAAATTTTAAAATGAATGACCCAAGCCAGTTAAATTTTTAAACAAATAAATATGTAAAACTAAAATTAAAGGAAGAGCAAGCAATTAACGCAATAAAATGCACCTTAAAACGTACAATTTTTTCAGAAAAATTATAGTTTTTGTTTTAAAAATCGAAATGTCCATGCTTAAATGTCTTGAGAATCACAGATCGGAAATATATCACATGTCTTACAATGCTTGAAATTTCCAGAAAAAGACAGAGGATGTTAACAAATTTCTCTGGCGATGAATTCGGTATTTCATATTTATTTATACAATTTTAAATACAATGAAATTTTTATATCGCCTTCCTTTTATTGTTATGCAAAGATATTTCCTTTGCTTCTTGTTGTTTTTGAAAAATTAAATGTAAAGATTAATTAGCCTTACCAGGAAGAAATTTCAATTCTCCAATATCAAAATGCTTTAATATTTCACAGAGAAAAAATATACGGTCGAAACTACCAGAATATGGTAAACTTTCTTGTGTTTCTGGCTCTATGGGGACACAAAAATTACTCGGTTATTTTTACCGATGCACTTTGAAAATGATTTCGGTAAATTTAACTATGAAGTATGGTTTTATAAAATTACTCTGCTGAAATATTTATATACAGCTAACACTTGATTCAGATTAGCTAAAAACGTTTCACATAAACATTAAAAAAGGAAAAAGAAAACGCTTGCTTGATTTTGTCGTTTGCATTATATTCAAATGAATTTAATCGAACTAACTTATACAAGTTCAAGCAGAAAAAATAAATTAATTTAGAAAAGTTTGTTGGGTGCTCTTTTGCATTAAATGAAATTGAAAACTAGTTTTATTCTGTTAAAATATTTATGCAGCTACCATTTGATTTAGATTAACTAAAAACTTTTCACGAAAACATTAAAAAGGGGAAGAAGAAAAAAAAGTTTGCCTTATACTCGTCACATTATATTATGTCGTTTGCTTTATATTCAAATGAATTTAATCGACCTAATTTGTACAAGTTTATGCTGACAAAATAAATAAATATAGAAAAATTTGTTGGGTGCTCTTTCGCAGTAAATAAAATTACCTCTAAGTTCATTGACGTCTCTAGTTAATTGAGTTTCAATATGTTTTATGTAAAAAAGAATACTTTTAACACTATGTCGTTTCATTTTATTATTGAATTTTGCTTGTCTCATCTAATTATAGTTGTAATTCCTACATTCCGTAGATTTCTTTATTTTATTTATTTTTCTGATGTTCTCTACTGAGCAAAGTAAGCGTCACCGCGGGCCAGACTGGTTGGTGCGCTGAAGTTGATTCTTTTAATTACATTACTTATTATAAATCTTTTGATGTTGAAATAAGGGGCACCGATCAATTCTCCAAAACTTGTTCGATACGTGCAATTCTTTTCATCTTTCATGTCGATGCGATTGACAAAAAGTTGACGAGGATGCCTTCCAGAAATATATGTATTCCAATTATACGTGGAAGAATGTTTGTTTGTAACGAAAAAGAATGTTACTCTCCTCGAGCGAAATAAAACCGTAATATCTGAATAACTTTTGATCGAACGATCAACGATTTCACACGATTTCACACACTATTATGCAATATCATTATATATTTTTTTAAAAAAGACAGTAAATGTTCTAGTTTATTTGCGGTCAGTCCCAACACCGCTCTTTTTCTTAATTAATTTTCGATTAACCCTCAATTTACGTGAAGCGATTATTTGGAAAATGTGGAAATTAAATAGGCGTGTTCTTTATAGTACTTTCTCTAGTCAGCCCTCTGGAACTATTTAAACGAATAAATTAATTTATTATACTATAATCAAGTGAAAGAAGAATCAAGAGATATGAATATACCATTCTGCGATGTTTTATATACCATCTGTACCTATAATTTTGTACATCCACCACTAAATATGTTTTTATAAATTATAGCTTTTTAAAAACCTTTATTGATTTTTTTAAAAATTACAATTCTTTTTTTTTCTCTTCCGCTTCCTTTAATTTTTATCCAAAAGAAACTAAAATTATTTAAAAATTAGCAGCTTATGCTAAACTAACCAACTTCGAACTAGTTTTTCACGGACAATACTAAATCGATTACGTATATACTTTTAAATATTCTTTTAAAATTTAAAGATTTGTGTAAAACTTAATGACTGATTTAAAAGGTAGATATTTTTTTTTTTTTTGTTTTCAAAAAAAAAATAAATAAATAAATAAATAAAAATTAAAAGTTAATAAATAGCTATAGATGATTAAAGAAAGTGCGTATTTATTTATTTACTTATTTTGAAAATTAATTTAATATTTTCTGAGAAAAGGCACACACAATTCCGCCAATTTAACATAAGCTGGAATAGAACGCTCCTCGTAAAAACAAAGTATTCTTTTCTTTGTATTTGAAAAAATCTACTGAAATCATAGGATGAGTTTTACTTCTTTTTCTAGCCACGTTAAAATTTATTGTTATGAAATATTGAAAATTAAATTGAAGAAAACTTTGAAATTAAACAGTTTTCTTAAACAAGAACAAGGAAATTTAAAGGTTACAGTGAGCCAACTGTACTCAAAAAATTACTTAACTTTTCAATATTCAATTTGCATGTTATGTAATTGATTGAAAATATGACAATAAATCCCCCCCCCCCTTTTGTATAATCATTTTTTAAACCTTCAAAATATGAAAAAGAGGGGGGGGGGAGAAATTAATGATCCCTCAGATATTTTTCAGAATTGAAAGAATGCTCTGATATCATCAATTTGTTGTTAAATTATTCCTAAATTTTTCCTGAGATTTATGTTTTAGTTTTGTTTTTTTATGTTTTTTTAAAATTGAATACGGGCAATAAACAACACGCCCCCTTGATTAAAGCTTAGAGTTATACATTAAAAATTGAGTTTAGACTATGATCATTTTAGTACTAGTATGTAAGTGTTTATAATCGAATTAAAATATGCAAATAATATTTCTATAAATTTTCTTTTTTATTTTAGCTGTATGGTGTTGGTGCCATACGCATGTGTTTATTAATGGTTAATTTCACAACCCCCTTCATATTTTTAAACCATGCATTTTTATACTACAAGGGCTGAAAGAACATTTAAATTTCAGTCAATTTTGAGAAGAAAAAAATACTTTGTATTTGTCTGCTTTTTTTACATTTAAATTTGCAATAAACTATAATTCCAGAATTATTATTATTGTATTCATATCAGTGATTAAAATTAATAATACATGTTGCCGGAAAGAAATATTAGTTACTAAATTTAAATAGCAAATAAAAATTAACATTAATGAAGTCCAAAAAAATCTCCAATTTATTAATAATTGAGTCTCATTACAACTAAAAAGTTTTTTACTCTTCTCAGCGCATTCGTGTGAAGTAGTGCTGCCATCTATATAAATTTACTGAAGTTTTTCCCTCCTCAAGTTTGTTAGGAAAAATTGATAGGGTGATTTTCTCATTCATGATCCTAAAGAAGTAAGGATAGATAAAAGACAAAATATACTCTTATTGCGCATAATTTTACTTATATTTTTAATACAAAATTGTTTAAATAATCACAACTTCCTCAGTTTTAAATTCTCTCTTTTTTTTCTTTTTTTTTTTTAAATGATTCGCTTAGTAAATAAGCATACAACAGTTTTTAAATCGTATTAATTCTTTTTTCTTTTTAATTCGTTATTATTATTTATATATTTATTTTTATTACACAATCGAACATGAAATTATAATAATGAGTTAAAGCAAAACGCCGGACCTTGTTCCAGCCTTCCGATATTTTGTCCCTTTGAACTGCGAGGCAAAATTTTTTTTTCCCTTCTCCCTTCTCAATTTTTTGTCCTTTTGCTACCTACATTAGTTCGGGACAGACAAGTGGTAGGGGCAGACGTTTCAGAAGGGCCTTTTGCCAAAAAAAAAAAAAAAAAAAAAATTGCCTGAATCATCTCGATTATATCATAAATGTAATTATTAATGAAAAACTTGTTTTTTTTTGCGTTTTTTAATTGATACAGCGTTACCAACAGAACAGGTCCAATAACATAATTTAGTGTGAAGGCGCAGAGACCGTAGTTTTCTGTACCCGTAAACTAGATCGAAAGAGTTACGAACTGATAATATCCAATTATAATCCATAATGAATACCACCCGTTGCTTAAAAACGTTCTTTGGAAGAGGGAACACTTTTAATTCATTTTCTAAAAGAGAAAAGAGGATGCGACGCTGAATCAATTAAAATAGTTAAAAAGATTCAATAATCCCAAGCAAATAAGAGCAGGAACTTTTTTTCTTCGAATATCAGGGAAATGTTAAAGCACACAGCAATTTATTCATAATTACATAACTTTATTCATTTTGGTAAAATTACTGTAAAGTATATTAATGATATTTTTGATAAAGAATGAGATAAAACAAAATATACGATATTTAAACCATTCATTCGGTAATTTTTCTGTTCATATGACAATTGTTTACCAGAAACTGTGGTTTTCAAATTATAGTTCTTATTACCACATATTTAGGAAAAAATACAAAATTGAAAAGTAAATTTATCCGATAAAAAGGCTTTTATGCCGTGTTTCATGGTATCATGATAAAATTACCAAATTTTACCACATTTTCTAAATTTTATCAAATATAACACCTTATTTTATTGTTAATTTTTCCAAAATCATTACCAAAGCTTCTTTTTAAACAACCGAGCTTTTTGGTATTCTCATAGTGCAAGAAGCCCGTTAAACTTTACCATGTTCTGGTAGTTTTGGCCATGCATTTTTCCTCAGTGCATTTGATAGATAAAATGCCGGAATGATTTTCGAAATTACGGTAATAATAATAATAGTAAATTGAATTAAATTGTTAAAAAAGAAACTAAACAACTAAAATTATAACTACTAAAATTATAACGCAAAATTGAAATGCAAGAATATTATAACGAAATCGTTTTAATGAATGTGCATTTTTAGAGAGACGAGGAATGAGACATGCTTGACAGAGTGTGCTGTAATCACATTTTTCAAAACATATCTTTCGAATTCTTGAAAAAAAAATTAAACAAAAAAGTATGAATATTAGGAGACGCTAGTTAATATTTAAGAGAAAACAATATTTTTTTTAAGTCATAAAAACAGACTTGAGAAATGCAAGATAACAAGCATTCAGTAATAACTTTTCGCCTTATCTCGGTTTCTTCTATTAATCAAGAAGGTTTTGTTGTCTTGAATCCCGCTTTGTACTTAAATGATTCGAATGTTTTTGATAACGTTATGCCCTTTAATAGCTTAATCAATAGTTTATAACTCTCCTAAAGTGTATATTAAATGGGTTTAACTGAGATTAATTATTCCAAAAATACACTAAGCATTCACTTTATCATGGTATACACCTCAATGTATAACGTTCCAACCGAGTCAGAGTCATAGTTATTGATTGAGTCATCGGCCATTTGTGACATGTTCATAGCATTTTTCAACAGTGTGATAGTGTATGATTGTGGTTATGAGTAACGAACAAACGCAAATTATTGAGATTTGGTAATTACAGGGCCCAACGTAACAAACACAAATCTCATCTATGTTCCCCTAACCAATTCATTACAATGTCAGTAGAATTGCTGGATATATTATCCTGTTCCCTGCCATTGTTGTAAATCCTCAGCATTATTTGATATTCTTGGTAAATAAAGATGTTTAGATATGATGTCAATATCAGACAGACGTGAGCACGAAATAATAATAGTTTTAAAGCATTTTGCTATTTCGATTGTTTTTCAGCATTTGGAACTTCATAGTTTACTCAAGGTTCACCTAAACTCGTTTTTTCTATACTTTAAATTTTCAATTACTAATGAGGAGAAAAAGAATTCACCTTTCTCCCGGGTCCTCTTAAGTGTGAATTTATTGCCTCTTGTATTTTTTAAAAGTGCATTCATCAATGTGAATTCTTGTTCCTAGGGATAATTATATTAAAACTTGCGTCAATTACACAAAATTTTCATTTTTTTTAAAAAAATCTTAATCTAAAAGGGTAATGCAAATACGATAATGTTCTGCCAATTCTGCCGTTATCATACATATGATAAGAATGCCGCTGATTTTCAAAATAATGTTATCCCTATGAAAAATCTTCCCTATCATTTCAACAAATGCCTTTTCTCTCTCTCTCTGGTCTGCGGGAGAGATAAATGCCTTTATGCGTTATAACTTCTTATTTATGACCTCTATTTTAAATCTAGAAACCTTTTCTTCAAACTGATGTTGAAACAACTAGCCACTTAGAGAGCTGGTTTTTGAGCAAAAGGAAAAATCATCCATTTCTCCTGGAATACCTCTAATGGTCATTTTATGCAACTCTCCTTTCAAGAAAAGACACGTCTTCGATCGCCTCTTCCCTTAACCATCATTAGTTTCAGCCAGATGGAGAGGAATCGAAAAAAGATCACTCTCTCGGGAGGTGGTTTGGGGAACAAAACGGGATAAGTCAACAGAGATTTAGAAGGTAAGTTAGGTTTCGACTATTTTACCGTTTTTGAAAGGAAATAGAATGGAAGCCAAAGTTTCTACCATTTTTGTTGCGATTTCCGAAATTGGAAAATGAAGTGAGGTTTTCTAAAGTCAATGCTTGTATGTTTTATTGATGGATACACAAAGCTCTTGGTGCCTTTATAATGATAATAAGCTTCTCGCATTGTCTTGAACTTAAGGTTAAATCATATACATCATAATATTAAGTTTCTTTCATTATCTTAGATTTTAAAAATAGCTATCACTATATTAGGATCCAAGATGTTAGGCTATAGCAGTATCTAGGAATTTAAAGCTAATTGCTATTCATCATTATATTAGGATTCAAGATGTTAATCTGTTCAATTATCGTCGCTTTTAGGCTAAATATTGTTCACCACTACTTTAGGACCCAAGAGTCTCTTCAATTACCTTTGGTTTTAGGCGCAATATTGTTCATCATTATATTAGGATCCAAGATGTTCGGCTTCAGTATTATTTTCGATTTTATGGTAAATATCGTTTTGTTAGGATGCAAGATTTTAGGTTAAATGTTTTTCATCGTCGTTTTGGAATCCAAGATGCTGCGTCGTCTTGGATTTTGGGCTAAATCTTATTCATCCTTATCTTAGGATACAAGATGCTGTTTAGTTTTTGCGTGAACTTGGACTTCAGGTTAAATATTATTCATTCTTATGTTAGGATGAAAGATGCTGTTTGGATTTTGAGTGAACTTGGATTTTAGACTATATGTTATTCATTTCTATGTTGGGCTGCTGCATCATTTCGTATTTTAGGCTAAATGCTATTCACCGTTATATTAGAACTCTAGTGCCTCGAATCATCTTATATTTTAAGAAAAATGATTAAGATTTCCTTTTGATCGACAATATAAAAAGAAAAATTTTGAGTACAACATGGAATGGTAATTATTGCATGTTATACTTTACTCGATCCTTTATTAGAAATAAACTAATATTTGAATTACGTTTTAAAGTTGTATTTATTTTAAAGTATTTATTATTATTGTAAGCATCAAAACTTTTTTTATGTGAGCTTAATGCTTTATATTGGTGAATAAGAAACATTGGTTAAAAGGCGTGTTTTGGTCTTAAAATATTTATCAGATATTTTTCAACTTCACTTGCGGTGAGATTTAAATTGCTATTCTTAAATTTATAGAAAGAGAAGGGGTCGAAAGGGGAATGAAATCTGTAAAATATTGTTTCTCGTGCAGTCTTTTTTTTTTTATTTATGATGAATCGATTCGATAGGATTAATATCTAAAAATTTATGAATTTTTAATGCATTAAAAGTTCAGTTTTACATTGATTACTATTGCCACATCTAAGATTTATATAGAGAGGCATTGTTTCTTAAATATAGTAAAATAAAATTCAAAAAAAAAAAAAAAAAAAAAACTCAAAATTAAGTCATAGATTTAGTATTTTTGGAGATATAAAGGTTTTACGGGTCACAGGATATGGGCTAAAAATTATGTTTCTCATACAAAAAGGCCTCATATAGTGAGCCACAAAGGTTTTAGCACACATGCAATTCAGATTTTCAGAAAATAATAATCCAGATTTTCTTTCAATTATTTTACTTTAAGTATAATAAATAGCCTGAAGTAGATTCGAAGAAAAATAAAAGGAATCTATAATTGATAAAATGAAAACAAATGGAATTCAAGCTTTATCTGTAATAAAAGTTTGGACACAAGAGTAAATAAATTCAGAGTTATAAAAAATTATGTCACATTAAAAGGTTTTGATGTTTTCGGTTATCAATATGATTCATTGGGGTACTTTCAAATTTCAGTCATAATGCCAAGGGCAGAACAATTCGCAAAGGAAAAAGTTTCGGGAATTCGGAAACTAAAATTAAAAAAATAAGTCTATTTAAGTTATTAAAATTTAAATAAATATTTCAAAGTAGAGTTTGAACGTTTTATTTAAGAATATGTAGAGTTCTAATTCGTGGTAAAAATTATAAACCACATTGACGACATAAAAATCCGCAAAAGACGACTTTGAGAGCATATAAAAGAAATTCCAAATTCAGCTTAAAACCAAAATTGACATAAAAATTCAAATGGGTCATATTGTTTCAAGAGACCTCATTCGTAAACACATTCATTAAACTGGATACATCAAAAGGTTCTAAATGGCCCGAGTTCCTTTACCTTTAAACTGCATCATAAATAAGCGAGATTAAATTGATGCCATAAGTGCATCATGCGGATAAGAATGAATTAATGTGTTGTCCAGTAAAGCATGCTGTAACAGCCCGTTGTGAACCAGAGAGGGTTATGGAGGTTAAGTCTCCACAATTTTGTGACCAACGGCATGATTGTAGCAATATAGTCAGCATTGCACACAGGCCACCTTTACTTCCCAGACAAGCTGGTATCCATCTATATGAAGCTAGGTGGGCTTCTGGCCGCGACTGCGGATTGAACCCAATAACAGGTCAGTGACTTAACCACTGAGCCATCACGGTTCTGTTCGACGAATTTGCTGTTCAGCTACTGAAAAAAAATTGAAATTTACGTGTCTTGACGACAATACTAATTAAAAGCATGACCTAAGAAAGTGCCGAAGCGATGTATTCGAGACGCGGTAGACCTCTGCTTAGGGTACGGGGCTCCTTTGTTGTATACAATGGCCAAACCAGTTTAGCATTTTTGAGTGGTTTCTCAGGAACTAAGAAGCCATTTACTACCTTTTAGAGTTATATTAGGTGAGCCTAAGTAGGTTTTTCAACAAAATGCCAGCGTACATAAATATACTTTTAAAAAATAATGGTTTATAGCTAAAAATGTAGCAGTTTTATCTTGCCCTATACCCATGTAAAACATTTGGGGATGTTGTTTTACAAGTCGTAAGTGGGAATGGAAAGCAGTATTCATGCGAAAAAGCCATTAAAATAGATGGTTCGAAATACATACAAAAAACGAGCAAAATTAGGTAGTACTTCCAATGGAAACTTGCTGTTTTAATTTAAAAAAAGAATTAAAACATTAATGAATGAAATTTTGTGTGTTTTTTCCCTTGAATAAATATCGCTATTTGTACCTAAACTTGTGTGCAGTTAAAATGAGTCAAAATGTGAATATTTATTTTTTTATGTTTAAATTTTTTAGTTATTGTGTTCTTTATCTGTGGCATAGTTTTTCTGCAATTAATTACGCCCAGCTATTGGAAAAAATATGCATTATTTTAGAAATTGCACAATAATTTTACGTGTGTCTAAAATTTGTGTTGCACCTTTCTAAGTTATCAGCCCTATCAACTTGATTTTGATCTGATTTAATTTAGCATCAGTGAGTAAAATGCACACTTTAATCATCGAAATGTGTAAATTTCGTCCTTCTTCATCCCTCCCTCCAGTTGATTCAAAATGGCGACTGAACTCACCTCAGTGGTAGCGAATACAAAAAATATTCACTTCAAGTCAGTTGCTCAGGAAAGGACCTCGAAGTTTAAGGCCGTATTGTATAAGACTTGAATAAAGTTTCTGATGATTTGTGAATTGATTTTATATTTTCTATACTTAAGGCTTCTTTTTCAGCAAATTTCACACTTGTTTAGTTTCTGCGAAGACATTTAAGAAGGTTTAAAGTGGTGCAAATTTTCAGTTTCACAAATTTGGTCGCTTCGCTTTTACTGTCGGTCATAGTTATGGTTTGCAGTTTTACAAACTTTTTAGAGTATACATGGAATGAAATATATATCTTTGTAATGAGATTTTAGCAAAAGTAAACTTTAATGTTAAAAAATTAAGAAGTTTTCATTTATAGAATTTTGAATGAGCTTTGTTCTCATTTATCGTAAAATATATTATGAGTACAGATTTCGAAGACGTGGTTTTCTTTAGTTTCGCCTTTCGAAACATTAAGGAGAAATTTATTGATAAGAAAAATTAAAAAAACACGCATTTCATAGCTCGCAAAAGAAACATGTCCTAAAAAAATTCAAAAATTTCAACTATTTAGCTATATCTGATTTTTTTAAAAAAAACTGGCTCTTAACAAGCAATTAATTTAAAACAGAAACAAGAAATAATTTAAAACAGAAACAATAAATAATTTAGAACAGAAACAATAAATAATTTTTAAACTTACAAAATATAATTTATTTCAACGCACAAATTTTTTTTAATAATTCATATGATATTAACTGTTAACTACTAAAACCATTTTTAAAGCAATACATCAGTTTATAAGGAGAATTATTCTTTACCAAAAGAAATATGACCTAAAAGCACCAAATGCACAAAATTCATACTAAAATAAAATTTATTTCAAAACACAATTTTTTTTTTTTTATTTATAATTCATGATATCAATTCTTAACTATCAAAACTCATTGATTCTATATCGACGAGAAAGATATTAAATTTCAAAATATAATACCTTTTATTTTTAACAAGTCCAAATGAATCCACAATGAAAACTATAACTGTCGGATTTCACCGATTTATAATGAACAGAAATTATACACAATTTTATGCTCAGATAATTTTGTTATTGTAACCCAAAGATTATTCGATTACTGAAAATGATAAGTATTATTAATTCAGATAAATTGATTAACAAAGAGTGCACATTCAATAATTCAAACATATTTTAACAAAGAAAAGTTTCTAATACATAAGCGAAAAATTAGGGACCATGAACAAATGATGACGCGCGGATGGAGTTGAGCTTGTGACAAGAGGGGGGGGGGGGGGAGTGTGGCAACGGACATTTTAATTAAAATAAAAACACTTAAAATCATTAGATTAAATATTTTTGTTCTTTTATATTCTTTTTCATCTAAATAAGTACACATGCAAGCATTATTATAGTTATGGTAACAAACGTCATTTAAACACACAGTTATAAGTTTAAAAAAATGAATAGGTTCCAAAACAAGTATTTTGGTTCTGAATTGCTCGTGTACTTTTATCTGAATGCTTGTGCATTTTAATATTGCATGGTATGGTATGAGACATGGTAAGAGGGGAGAAGAGTGACAAAAATGTTTATAAAAAAATGTGTCACATCATTTATGAAGTGACTCCGATAAACTACCGAAACACAAAAACATTTAATAAATATTTCAAAAAAATGATGCCCAAACTAAATACCTTTTACCTTAACGTAATGAAATTTCTAATGCTAATTATTAACTGCCTAATTTTATTGATTAAAATCAATAAAACTTTAAAGTCAAATTATTTTAACCCAACCCAAATATCCTCTTATAACTTACAATAACTATGCTTTATTTCAGGAAACTAACTAACTGAAAGCAGCATATAAATTACAATTTAAAATACTTTTTTTTTAGTAAAAAAAAAGTTTTTAATAGAAAGTATTAATTAACGACCATGGAAATATAATGATCACATTGAAAATGAAACTATAATTTTAAGCACGAGCATTATTTTTATTTTAATACATAAACTACCTAATTACGTAAAAAGTAGTAGTTACGTAAAAAGTAGTAGTAGTTATTTACCAGGAGAATTTAATTAATTATAGGTGTAAAATACGCATAGCATAAGAAATTAACTTATAGCATATGCAATCTATATATATATTTCTCTTACACGGTACCAAAAAAAAGCCTCATTACAACTTCCCGAATGGCAACGTTAGAAAATCGACCAATGATTGCATCTAAAAATGTCACATGCCAAATCTAGCTGAGGTGGCTCAACATATAGCGCTTTTAAAAACGGAAACAATAACCAGAGTGAGCATTATCAGGTTGTTCAATTCAGCTGCGGCAAAAATAAAAATAAACAACTTAAAAAATAAAAATGCTGTTGCCAGCCATAGAATTTTTTTGAAAGTTTACTTAGCAACATAAATCAAAATTATGATACCTGAGCGCTTGACGTAACATATCCTTCAATTCTATAAGTGTTGTATCACCAAATGCCCAAATTAACAATTGCAATTTCAAATTAATATTGAAATGTACAGGTTTAGAATTTTCTACAGTGAAAAGTTTTCGGAACTTCAGTATTCAAAACAGTATACAAAAGCTAGACGTTAAGAACGTATCCAATGAGCGAGAAAAGCGAGCATTGGATTGCGCAGCAATCCGAAATGAACCGCGAAAGCAGTTTCGGGGGTTGGTGAGCGCCAGCGAGCAGGGGGCGAAGCCTCCTAGTTATTAATAATTAACTACCGAAATATAATGATTCATAAAAAGAATGAAATACACAAAATTTTGAACTAGAATACTCTCTACATTTTAATTCAAAAATATTAAAATAAAATTAGATGTTTCTTTTTTTATGTTAATAGCCTATTAAACTATAAAATTCAGATATGTCATGGACTCACACCACTAGTCCACTAAAACACAGGCAAATATAAGCATTAAAGTTATTTCAAATTCTTTTTACACTTTTTATGCTTATTGTCTGCTCTGTATAATGTAGAAAAATTTCAGTGATAATATATTCAGACTTGAAACATTGAAATATTTCATAGTGAGATATTTTCAGTTTTTACGCTCCGTAATCGTAACTTACTCGCTCATGTTGCCATCTGTCATTACCTAATGGTGAAATTTTTAGAAACGATCCCTGATGAGTTCAGAACATTTAATGTTCTTCGTCGAAAATTCCTGAAAAACACTTTTTGGGCCTCTAACTTTATTGACGTTAGGGAGAAGGGCATTTTTTATATATGTCCTCCTCGTTTAGAGTCCATTATGTTTCCAAATGGGGTAAAAGAAAGTTTCACTCAATTCGGTGCTGATGTAGATTTTGGTATTTGAAAATGAATACCCGATATTTTTTTTCGTGTAAATCACTCCTTTTTTTTATTTTAAGATCTTCCTTTGGGTAATTTAGGAATAAAAGTTTTGGTTATGTTTAATGCACAGTTCATGAAGTAATGTTTCTTTTCTAAAAAATGTAAAATACTTTGAAATAGTCATTTTTCCATGAAAGTAATTCATTATAAATCTTTTAACTACAATAAAAAGAGTGTTTGAAATGTTATGAATTCCATTTTAAGTTTTAATATAATTGGTTGAATGTTAATACAAGTGAGTTTCTAATATGAAAAGAAAAAAAAAACATTAAAAGATTAATAAATATTTAAGACAAATTTAAACTTAGAATAGCCATTTTCAATTTCATTCTTAAAAGTTCTCCACAATTCACGCAAGCTTGAATTTAGAGAAAAAACATCTTGTTTATATTGTTGAGCAATATTTTGAGACACTCAGCGTACTCTTGGTGTTTTTGAAAGGAAAATCCTTAGAAATATTTTTGGTCCAGTACAGGAAAGAGGCTGTTGGCGAATCAGATACAACTTTGAATTATATAGACTCTATGGACAGCCACAGATAGTACAGGTCATCCGAAGCAATAGATTAAGATGGCTAGGTCATATCTGGAGAGGTCCAGAAAATAATGCAGCCCGAATCGCCACCTTTAAAAACCTTTCGGGATCTCGGGCTAGAGGAAGACCTCCAACTAGATGGCTGGATGACACTGCTAAAGATCTAAAAGTGTTAAAGATTAACAACTGGAAAAAAGTCGCCATGGACAGGAGGCGTTGGAGGCTACGTGTGGTTGAGGCAGCCAAGGCCTGTAAGGGGCTATTGTACTGAAGAAGAAGAAGAATATTTTGAGAATTGTTAAGTTATTCCCAGGTTGCCCAATTTGCTCTTTTAATGATCAGAATTGGTAACCAACATCATGCGATTTAACGTCGTAAGACCTTTCTCTTTGAAATTTTTTTTTTTTGGGTTTATGTTAACGGCGTACAATAATCCACGTCTTTAAGGAGGAAATTGATCACTGTAACAACGAAATTCAGCCACATTCATGCAAAATTACCTTTGAAAAATTAAACAAAATACGTATGTGTCAGCAAAACTGAAGAAGTCATTTACCTGATATGCCATTACCACGTATCATCCAGTATTCTATACTTGATAAATTAACGTATAAATATCCCAATTTTTAATTAAAACCTTGTGTTTTCTATCAAAACTATATCTTGTGTGGATTTAGCGACATCTTCTACTAAGATATCTATGAAACTGGCTACGAAGCAAATTACCAACGAAAATTATTTCCTGTTTTTTGTGTTGGAGATATATTTAAAAGTAAAGATGTGCTTTTTTTAAAAAAAATATTTTGTGGTGTTGTTTATTATTTACATCACTATTTAGCTTTCGAATCCTGCACCTCATTATTAAAGAACTTATTACATTATCCACTATTAATTAAACTGTTCATTGTCCTCAAATAGAAAAAAGGTTAATTTTGAGTATGTATGGACAAAGCTAAACAAGAACAAATTAAACCACAAAAGAGACATTTAGCTTCGGTTCTAAAATCGGGGACTTTCATTGTCCACACTAACGAAGATTCTTCATTAAGATGAAGTAAAAAATAAATTTTATGCCATATTAAAACAATCCTTTTTTTTTTTTTTTTTTTTTTTGTTCCGAAATTCTAATTTTGAGGAAAAAGCCATAATTTAAAAATAAACATGGTAGAAAAAGAGGAAAACGTTTTTTTTTTTTTCTCTTTAATTCCACAAGCTCTGAAATATATTGAAACTCGTTGAATTTACTATATTTATGATATAGTGCTGCGTAAGTCCTTTGCTGCGTTTAAAGTGCTAAGTAGAACTATAGTACAATGAAGGTTAAACTATTCTTAACTGATTACAGAATATTGTGGTTCAACTTGGAACATGATTCACTTTAACACCTTAATGAGGTACACAGTATTATGCATCAAAGGTTATATTATGATTTACTATAGAACTGCTTTTTTTTCTAATAGTGTAGTAAGAATCCTGAAATTATTGACGATATAGTGACTATTACGTCATGCCTAGTCTATGGTACACAGATTAGGGATTGCAAATTAATATTTAAGTGCAAAAAGAAAAGAAACAATTTTGTTATAGAATCACAACTGAGGTAGGTAATATAAGATTTGATTTGCCACGTGATACTTAGAAGTGTTTCTAATAATCGCTTTGCAGCTCCCGTGTTGCCAACAGCAATCAAACAAATTGCGGTACCAAAGCACCCTTTATGAACAAAATTTTTTCAACAAATTTTTGAAAGGGTCAAAAATAAATCTAAATAATTGCATCGTTAATAATTCTTTCTATAAATACCCAAAATTATTCTAAATAAATACTTACGTATAACTAACTATTCCACACAACTTAAATTATTACTTAAGACAATAAAATGAATAATAACTATAGTGTTGCAAATATATAAGAAATACCCGTCTTCATAATGCCACATAAGAGACATGTGTATTGATAATGCTAAGGTAACATATTATAATTTAACATCCATGTTTATTTTCTTACAACTGGTTCTTTCTCAGGCAAAATGGTTTAATATTGAAAAATAATATTGGTACCTTTGTGCCATAATGTCGCGAAAATTTAGTGCAATTTTAATAACGTTTTAAATATAGTCATGTTTTCTTACAAGTTGAGCCCTGTTATCGTGTAATTAGATTTAAAAAGTATTAATTTGCACTATAATATGGTTGAACTAAGCACTATGTAAGGTTTCAAAGAATTTCCACGATATTAGATATTACGTTTGCAGCAAATTTGCATGAAATTGGGGTTTTGTATACTTCAAAATTGTTTTTTCTTCATCGATATCTTACAACTTATATAATAAATATAGAATAATAAGCATGATATTTTTATAATTATCTGTCAATACACAATTCATTAAAATTGAATTTTTACATTATTTGTCCACACGAAAATACAGTAAAAGTACACCCAGAAAAAAAGTATGGTAAAAACTATCAGAATATAAAAAATTTATAGCATTTCAGAGTCTATGGACACATCCGAGGTGCCTTAAAAATGATTTTGGTAAAATTAACTATAAAATATGGTTTTACAATAGGCGATAAATTTTGGTAAATGTGGTAAATTTTAGTAATTTTGTCATGAAATCTTAGAGCATGGCATAAAATCATTTATTCGGTTAAATTTACTTTTTAGTTTGTTTTTTTCACTCAATGTTTGCTAATATGATTGCTAATATATAATATATAATATGAAGATAAGTTAAGAAGAATTAGTTTTTTTTTCCACCAGAAATAACATTACCATACATATGCAATTATCATACAGTACGATAATTTTACCAGAGTATTCACTCCGTGTAGTTTGAAATTAGCAAAAAGTTCTTCAATTGTTTTAAAACGCATAAAATATTGATCATTCTTTAGCTCACAAAATTTTGTTAAATGCTGTAAACGTAACGACAATAAATGATGCTTAATAACTTACTTTAATAACATGCTTCCTTTTAAACTCTTTTAATGCATATTTTAAATCAAGTGGGAAAACGTTAATGATTTATTGATTAATGCTCAAAATGATTGCGGGGAAATATATCGATGCAAATAAAACATTTAGTTTAAATATTATCAATCGATACAACTTAGAAGTAAAGCTAAATAAGCGAAATTTATTCCAAGGAGGTAAAATACCCCTTTTTGATTACACGCAATTGTGTCGAAATCTGAATAGTAGTTATGGAATTTCTATCAAAAGATTTTGACATAAAGATGTCGTTTAATATGTAATCGTCTTTTATAGCTCCTTAGACTCAGTTATTAATTTTATTCCTGTTTTGATGGGAAGGCAGTATTTTATTGGGAAATGCATATTTTCTACAAACAGGCTTTCCTACAAAACTGATATTTTATTTTAAGAGATAGACTGTAATGGTTATTATTGGATATTTGTGATAACTTATTTTATTTTGTAGAATTTCGAAGAACTTAGAAGCACCTGGCTCTTAATGTCTTATTTGAAAGAAATTAATGCCTGCCACTGACTTAACTCGTGTCGTTCTCATCTGGATACCGGAGGGACGAAGGAAGCAAGGAAGATCGAAACTATGGCGAAGAATGATAGTGGGTGAAAAAGATGATGCTCTTGGATGATCCAGCTGGAGCTTGACTTGGGAGACTGCTTTGAACCGCAAGTGATGGAGGGCGAGACTTAAAGCCTTATGCACCAGACTAGCGTAAAAAGCATCTTGATGATTAATAGAAGGTTCTTAATACATCACATGATCATTCTGGGAGCTGTTCTAAATCCATTGAAATTTACCAGATCGAATGTAATATTCCCCAATACCACCAATAACACGTGCTTCTAAGAGTTATTAATATTTCTCTCTATAGCTGGGGTAGCCAGGGTTCGATCTTGACTTCGCTAAGATCCATCGAGTAAACGCGATATACATACTCGCAAAATCTGTGGAATCGGAAATTCTGCGGTCGGTTGTTGAGCAGTACCATGGGTACTGGAGCAGGGGAAATTTCCTTACCTTTCAGTTTTATGTAAAAATTTGAGGAAATGGCCTCACGAATGAGTGGTGCTGCCATCTATCTGGGAGGTTTTGAGCTAAGATGTACTTTCACCCATGCGGTACTCGAACGAAAGGAGCGTTTTCCTGACTTATCTCACAAAGGCCAATGGCTGGCGGGCTTGGTTTCTTTAAGTATCATAAGAAACAACGCTTTTCTTAAATATAAAAAAAAAAGTCTTGATTTTAGGTGGAGCATTTCCTCTTTACCACGATTATATTTTACAAAAGCCCACCTATTCTCTAACTCGATCATGTGATTCATAGTTTAATATTTAAATTAAACCATTGATCACTTATTAGCCATTAAATTAAATTATCGTTTTGACTAAGTAAGTGATTTCGTGACTTAGTTAGTCTAAGATTGGTTTTAATTTTAATATTTCGTGAAATTCTACGCCACGTTTTTAAACATAGAAACTTTTGCTTCAAAAACATACGGATCATAAAATTAAAAGTAATTAGTCAATTTTGACTAATTTTTTCGTTTTTTAGTTTCAATGGCAGCAAATTTCCCGCTCAATTCTAATGTACTAAATATAATAATATATGTCAGAGTTTTTAAATTATTTCGTGATCTAAATATTAGTTAGAAAGTAAACGTTACTGATTTATAGCAAGTGGTTAAGTTTTTTTTTTTTAAAACTATCAGCTTTTCATTCTTGGAATCCTTTGGAAAACTTATTTGACTTAACTTATTTTAGTGAAATTACTAACCTGCAAGGTGCGCGAAAGTCTATATGTATAATATTTAGAAAGCATAAATGCGTTATACAATTTTAATAATGCTTGCAGAAGGTAGTGATAATTTAATTAAATCAACATAAATTAAAAACCTCAGATTTCTGATATTTTGCCCATTGAGTCACTAATATTTCTTCAAAATTTAGTTTACATAAACTGAGGAAAAAAAAAAAAAGCATTAATTTAACATTTCAATTAGTCATAACTTGCTCGAGAAGTATTAATACCCGTAAACTATTAATATAACTATTATTAAAAGTAGAGACCGATTCTCAGGCATATTATTGTATGTTAATAATTTGTATTCTACACCATAGATGCCAAACTAAAGCGAAATAACAATTTTCTTACCGCTTTTTCTTCCTTAATATCTTTATGAATGTTCACTATATTTTATATGGATCTTTTTATGCACATAAAAAGCAATAAAAGTATAACCATAGCAACAGACCTCAACTCAACACCCTCAGCCGGATAGAAAGAATACATCAACACTTGCATTCGATGAATGATTTAACACAAGTTCAGACATACAAAAAAATAAATAAATAAAATATATTGGTCGGGGAAAAGTAAAGGAGGGGGAAATTTTAAAATTCCCTAACAGCTTTATAAACCATTTTGGTAAATGCACGCATACAAAACACGCACATCTTCTTAAAACGCAAACCGCTAAACACTTGCGCGTTTACGCACTTCCTCTCTTTTTCATACACCGAAAACGCGGGCGTTTTGTAGGGGGGAATATTATCTTCTACAAAATATCGGCGAATGGGGAGTATTTGATGGATAGGAAACAGTCACGGAAGGATTTCGAGACGATGCTGAAGGTTGGAGAATGTGACGTTTTATATATATAAAAAAAGCGACCTTAAATAAAGTGTGAAAAAATATATTTCACCTATAATAGTTTTGGGAAAGTACTGATTTAAATTAATGGCGTAATTAATAAGATCTCTATATCGTTTTCTCTTAATGACTTAATTAAGTTGATTGAAATAATTTTTTTTTTTGTGTCCAAGAATTTAATATGCACGATGATTCTAAAATTGCATCAACGTCTTAAGCCTTTTCCTTTCAAGACTACTGGATTTTTTGCTATATGATTTAGCAGCCATAAGCTTCAAATTTTATTGTATGCTGCAACTTATGAAATTTTTTATTTGTGTTTTGTAAATAATTTGTATGTTATAACTGCAGTTTTTTAAGTTCAGTTAAAAATGATAGAGAACCAGTAAAGTTTGTTTCATAGTAAAATAAAAGTGATAAAAAATGTAATTTTTTTTTCTTTTGATTTTCTTTTTTTTTTTTCTTTCAATTCATTTAGCCAGTTTTTTCAGACGGGGTGGTTACTTGACATTTTTGGTTTTGGGAAAATTTTTAAGATATGTTCCTTACCTGAAACTATTAGACATGTGACTTTTCAATTTTGCAATTTTCCCAAGGGTCTGGTGGTGTCAAAACTGAAGACCCTCTCTAAAATTATGAGAAGAAAAATCTAATTGCGTGTGGAAATGATAGCTGTGAGATGACTAAACCACGGTATTGACTACTATATTGTGTTCTACTATTTCCACACTAGCTATTTAGATATAAATACGTTCAGTGGGCCTTTGCATAAAAGTCAAATGCCATACAAAAATCTTCGAAATAAGACTGTTTTCTCAGGTTTCGACCGTCAAAATTTACTCATTCCAACAGTGATACACAAAAGTATAATATTTGCGAACAAATACTAATGAGTAGTTCCTAAATAATTAACTTATGGATGGTGTACATTTGACGTGATATTAAAATTGACCTAAAAGTAGTAAGGAACTGAAACTTTGCCCAACTTTCAAGGTCATTAACAACCTTTGCCAAAACTAGACAAGCGTGGCATTTTCCGAAAATAGCCTGAAGTATACCAAAACCAAAATCAGTTTACTGATCTACGCTTATTGATTAAACTTACAATATGGTCCTAAAGTTTGAGTAATACCTGAGTAATTAAATATAGAACTTATAATGCAAAGTCTGTAAATTGTTTTAAAAAAATTGATTTGAGGTCGATGTGAAGTTAACTCTCGACTTCTTGGTGAGTTTTAATTTTTATCTAGAATTTACTAAGTGAAGGGGACAAACGGGCCAAAATATATTCTTCTCAGTCTAGGAAAGTAATAGTATGTTTCTGACTTTACCTTTCTTTTCATATTAATTCAACCATTTGAGGATCAGCCTTCATTTGTTTCGAATGCCCAAAGGCTTTTCAATGTTATCATGGCTGTTAGGTTAAATTTTGGTCTATCTTAAATCAGAATCCATAATGTTGATTATGAAAATAGCGCAAAATGTCTATACGAAGTGAAGCTGCAGTTTTGTGAAAATCGAGCCCTTAAGCTCAGAATTTCTAATGTTTAAAAAGGAACTTCAACATTGTAATACTTGGACTTGAAAAAAACTATGCAAAAATTGAGAATATTTTTTTGACTTTAAGAATTTTTATCTCAATGGAAAAATCAGTAGTTATTTTCAAATTTCTTATAATAATTTTTAAATATGTAAACTATTTGTTCGTTTATAAGTGTAGAAGAATTATTTTTAGCAAGCTGGTATCGACAGTTTAAAATGAAAAGCTTGGATCGAGTTTAAAAGACTCATACTACATTTTTTTTTACATTGCCTTAAGAGTTTCTAAAAGCGCCTTTAAAGTAGGCATTTTTTTTAAAAAAAAGAAAAAGTTGGTTAGTCTGCTTCATTATTCGTTCTGTTGTCAAACTTTCTTCATTTCTTGCATTCCATCAAGAAAGACATCAGAATTCTGAGTTACTTCTCTCAAAATGCAAAAGAAAAACAAATTATCGTAATAAGAAAAAATATATAGATAGTCTGGAAGAACAATTATGAAGTGCTTTTCGCAATATTTTTCCATAGGTGAAACTCATACATTAAATTGATTATTTATTTCTCTAGTTTCCACAACGATTTATACAAAGATAGCAACACTATACAAGAAATCATCTCATTGTCTATATGGAAATCATGCTGCTTTTCACTAAAAAAGCTTTCGGAAAATTCTCTCGTGAACATTTCTAAATTGTGGCTTATCTTTATAGTACTCTTAATCCTTCATATATAGTGGAATGATTTCAGCTTTGAATGAAAGTGTTTCTTCAACAGTCAGTATAGAGGCAAGTATTTGATAGTTTCGAGGAGATTTTAGCTTTTAAATATTGAGGTCTCTGGTTTTACTAAAAGGTGTGGGGGGGGGGATCCTTAACATACCAAAAGAGCGAAGTTAAATTCATTTTCCTATTTCCAACAGTCTGTGTGACATTTTATTATCAACATCACATCATTTTTATTTTACTCAAGTAACATAAACTTTTGAGACAGGTTAGGAAACTTCGTACATGCCTACTTGTTCACGACGTAAGTAACTAAACAAGCAAACTTGAGTCCAGACCATTATTAAGCTGCTATTGCAATATTAATGGCAAGTATTAATTTAGTTATACTGCAGAAGAGATTTGACAGAAGACCTGAGACTTTGGAGTTACAGTTCAAAATGAAGATTGCAAACATTTTAATTGCTATATCACGTTGTTTCGTTCACTAGATTATACATATTTATTAGAGATTCGTTTTCTCTGAGTAAGAAACAACTTTATATTAAATGTGATTCACATGAAATTCGTTTCGATATTGGTTAAAACATTTAAGTAGTGTATTACACTACTGATAGAAATGTAGATGATGATACGAAAGTTATAAAGAATTCAATAATTGCAAAGAATACAATAGTTGTAAGGTATGCAATAGTAGTAAAGAATAGTTGTGAAAAATACAGAAATTGTGAGGAATGCAGTAAGTTGTGAAGAGTGCAATAGTTGTTGAGAACACAATAGTTGTAAAGAATACAAAAACGAATAGTAATTGCATATAATGGCAGGGTTTGAAAATAAATCCTACCATGCGTAAAGTGGTAGAAAGTGTATGAGACTCGGTTTATTGGCCTGGTAAATCTCTAGATCTATCATCACTGGATGTTTTCTGCTGGAATCAAATGAACACTTCGCACTACAAGATCGAGTATATTAGATTGACCTCATCAATTGTGTATCTTTATAAATTCCCGACGAGCCAGGAATCCCGAAGAACAATGAAGGTTCTCTGCAGCATTGCTGTAAAATCTGTGTCATGTTGCAGTTTTAAACACCTTCTGTAGAATATAGATAATAATAGGGGAGAGTGGGGTCAATTGTAACAGGGTACGATTGTAACAGCGCAAAAATATCGAGTGTCGGGTTCTAGATTTGGTTCCTAGGTGGCGCACAAGGTGTATTTAATAAATCTACATGTATACTCCTGCTGGCAACCATTTTTATGTACTTTTGAAAGAGTTACATCACAAAATATATTTTCACGCTACGTAAGTACTTTTTTTGGTTTTAGAATATTATATTGTAACAAAGTAGTTTTGTTTAGACAAATAAAAACTATTAACCGAATATGTAAGTGGACACCTTAATTAACATTTAAAAAAAAAGATTAGTTTTGTTAATTAACTAGCATTGTTTTCAAAAAATGAAGCTGAAATGGCGTCTTGGGGACGATTGTAACAATAAGTAAAGGGACGAATGTAACAGCTGAAAATAAATAATCTTATGTTTACAAACCATTACTTAACTCTTTAAGAACCACCAATAGTTTCCTATATCATTTATATTATGTTGCATGTGCATTATTTTATTTGTCACCTTTCACAGCATAAATTAAAATTTTTAACCCCTTAAAGTTAAAAGTTTAACCCTTTAGGTCTCTGCTCATTATTATTTTTACTCCTAAAATATCACTACTATTTTGATCAATAAAAAAATATATCGCAACTATGATTATATGTATAATTAACTATGTTTTAGTTGAATTTATGAACTGTTACAATTGACCCCGTAAGTGGGGACAATTGTAACAAGTGCTCGACTGTCAAAAATTGTTAATAACTAATATAAAAACATTTAAAATAAGTTTTTTTTTTCTAGTAGAGGATAGTCTACTTTACTCGTCTGTCAATTAATACTAATAATATATTGGATTTTTTGTTAGTTAAAAATAGTTAAGTAAAATATGCTACAATTGACCCCACTCTCCCCTATAGACCCTAGAGGTAGATGATAGAACTGGAAAAATCTTTAAGATGAAACTTTGATTTTTTATAGTTAAATAGAGAGTTTTTAGTGTTTGTTTCAGTGTTGATAAAAAAAAAGTTCTTTCTCCTAATTTTTCCTGCTTTTGACAACAAAAATAAAAACTTTTTTTTACAAATTTCATTTGCGTTACTTTTTTTATATACGAGTATATAAAAAATTAATTTTGTTTCAGAATTTTGACAGCAACTTTTACACTTGATTTTTTTTTTCTATCTCTTTTTCAGATCAAAACAAATAAATCACCAAACATGAAAACACTTACCCTTTTATTTAATTTCAGCGGTTACAGAGGAACAAATGCTTTTGGTACTTTTTCCTAAATATCAAGTTCTCCAATAAAAGCGAGGCAAAACGAAATCTTCCATCTGAGCATTTCCCTCGAGATTTCCGATGCCAATTGTCACGTGGGAAACACGAAGTATATAAAAAAAAATATTATATCAATATAAGTTGGAGGTGGGAACATTTCTATAACTACTTCTTGTCTTTATCGATAATCTATATAAGAAAAGGGACTCGCACTTTCGGTTATTTGTTTCTATCTTCAACTGCGACCTCAACTGTTTCTATCGATATTTTAAACTTAAACGGTTTGAGCACATTTTGTAGGTGTGCGTACAGAATATTAGAAGGAAAGCGAGAGGAAGGTTTCCAAAGGAAGAATTGTTTGTGTGATACGATAAATGTATGTTTAAGAAATATCGATAATCACTCACTGATAGATATAATATATAAATCGAAACATATCTTTATCATTCTTCTCTGAATTGGAGTTTTAAATAATATGGGAGAGGTATTATTCATCTCTTTTCGAAGTATTAGAGACCGAGCATCTTTCTTTAAGGGAAAGTTTATTTCACTATTTTAAACTCTTAAATCAATAGATTGTATTGAACAGAAATAAAAACTTTCGTTATTTTAAGTATCATAAACCCAGGCATCTTCACTGGATTTTAAAAAAAATTTTAACGATTGATTTGATTTTTATCGGCACTCTTACAAGTTCTTGCACATATCAAGGAAATAAATAAGTGTCTTTTAATAAAAGAAACAAGTGTTTGATCGTTTTTTTTTTATTTCTTATTTAAGCACATTCTATGGTGGTGCCGAATCTCTATTTTAAAACTTGACAAAGTTGTTCTGATTTGCAGAATAAAAAAACCATGAAATATACAATACTTCTTATTAACTTCACTACAGTCAAATTTTAAAAGAAGTACATAAAATAATAAATTTTTACATGAATATAATCTATTAATCAAGCAAAGAAATTTATTTCGTTAGATAATTTAACATTTATAAAAGAATTTCGTTCTAAATCTTCATTTAATCAAAATAACCTCCTTTCGAAGCGATTACTGATCAATACATTAGTGAACATTTTCTTTGCTAGTTTGTCCAATATTTCGAATCTACTGTTATTCCAATTGCATAGAGTCATCAGATGATTTGCGCTTTTTATATTTATGCGTATCTCCAATGCGCTTGTCTAAATGATTCATCCAACTGCATAGTATAAAGTAAAAAATAGGCGCCCATTTTCATGATTTGCCAGACGTGAATCAGGAGAAACAATAGCAACTTGAATTAGAAAACGTTAAGTTTCCAACGAACAACGGATAAATACAGTTGAGAAATAAAATTAGAAAAACCACAGTAGCCGAGAGGGAAAAAAAGATGAAAAACAGAACAAGAAAAACCACAGAGGTCGAGAGGGGTAAATCAGGGTACAATGCATTTTTTTCGCGTTCTGGAGATGTTATGAAGAACTAACGTCGTTAAAAAGGGAATAAGCATTTAAATGAATTAAAAAAAATTCTGGGGAATCAAGATGAGCTGATGTGACTGGGGTGGAAATAATTTTTAACATTGTTGAATGTTCAAGGTTATCCAGGTGCCCAAGATTCCAACAATGAGCAGCAAGTGATGATTTCTCGCATACTTGATAACGTACATATCTATCGTGCTCCTTAAGTCTAAATTTTAAAGCTCTTTAAAATTTGGTCTCCCAGGAACTATTAGACCGATTTCCTTCCAGTTTTGTACTTAGACTAATGAAATTGCATTCTTTAAAATGATGGGAAAAATTTTATAGCTTACAATTCAAATTTTTTTCCCGTCTATTATTAAACAAAATAATTAAAAACAATGATGAACAAAGTTTCTATTTGTGAACAAAAATTTCATTTCGCTTCAAAAATTCTCGAGGCAGGGCGAAATACGCAAAAAGTAAGACTAACATTAAGGATCTCAAACTTTGGACAGCATTTCTTACCAAACTATTAGGACCATATTTGCCCAGATTGATTCAAAACCGTAAAAAAAGGCATGTATATTCAAAGAAAGTAAGTTTTGTGTTCAATTTCGTAACTAAAATATTACCTGCCCTAACTAATTAGCATAGAGATCATCCCGTCGAACCATTCAGACTGAGTTTTAACACGTGAAGATCCAATCATTGGATCAAAAGTTATTCAGGAGAATTCTTTTTTTTCTTTTTTTCTTTTTCTTTTTTTTTGCACCGTACACATCAGTAATATTAAAACTAGGGAAAACCAAAATCGCAATCAAAATTTTACTAATCACTATTGAAAACATCAAAACCTATTTAATTGCCTGAAGAAACAGAAAGTAGTGAATATGCGATTACTCGAAATGCCCACATGCTTCATTAGGCAATCAAATTGTTTTTGTTGTTTTCTTTTTGCCATCCTTACTAGTGATACTACAGAATTCGATTGCATTTAAGTTTTTAAATAGTTGAAATGCTTAATTATACCTATAATGTGTGTCTTTTTTTACTACATATTTGATAAGAATTTTAAATATATATATATATATATATATATATATATATATATATATATATATATATATATATATATATATATATATATATATATATATATATATTAAGAACGGTTATTACGGAACATCCTGTAATTTTTTTTACTGGTACTCAGGGATCGAGCCATACACCAGATTCTCTGTTGATTAACTAAAATTACTAAGCATACACTCAATTTATGCTTTGGAAAATTCGGTTAAAGAATTTAATAACGAAAACGCAAGGTACGTTGCATAGATAACCGAAGAATGAAATTTCCGTTACAGAAACGTAAAAAGTAACTTTTTTTCTCCTTAAAAGTCAGAATATGAAGCAGTCAAAAAACTTTATTTTCTTTCTTTCCAAGTGCCAGATGGGGTTTCCATTAATATTTATAGATTAATTATACTTTATAATTATATATTGTTAAAAATTATAATTATTATGTATTACAAATATTAATTATTATGTATAGTTAAACTATCCATTTAATAGTATTTCTATATTATATCTGCATGAGAGAGAGCATTTTTGAACGTAAAAAAGTCTTTTTGCAGTATTGATGTTAAGTTTTTAATATTTAGTAGTTTTTATATTTTCTTTGAAATGCACTTACTGCTTTACATGTTACCTAAAATTTCGCTAATTTTTTTAGGTAAATTATTATTTCTCCTGACTAAATATATAAATCATACTTAATGCATATAGTTTCATAAAAAAATTATGAATTTTCGATTGTTTCTTACTAATGTCTTATTGTTTAATAATTTTACATTTTCAATAATATTTTTAAAAATATTTGCAAAAATATGCTTTACTTCTGTTATCTGATACATTCGCTTACCCGGAGATATGCATTTCATAGCAATATCAGTAAAATGGGAGTCTTTTTTAACAATATAATTTAGTGTGGGATATTTCAGCTATACTCTGCACAGTTAATACTTGCTATATATAGAAGCACTACATATTAAAAGTGACATATGTTTAGATAATTTAATTTACGAGAAATATTGTAATAAAACAATTTAATTTAATTTTTGAAACAAATAACGATGACAAGAATCTTCTATATCATTCAATATCGGAAAATTATGTGATATATATCTAATAACGTATACGTAATTCCATAAAATATAAACTATTATAAGAATCGAATTTAAGCTGGAGAACTTACAACCTGAATACAAGTAAAATCTAAATAGACGAAAAGTAGCATAAGGGATTTCTACATAAGATTAATTAAATAAGTGTACAATATAGAAAGATTAAATATTTTCAAATAATGTGATATATTTCAAATAATGTATTAATAGTGTAATTAAATAGTACAAGTTACTAATCTGATCATATTATTTGTTTTCTGCAAATAAATATAATTATAACGGAAGTTAAAAGTTTTAATTAACTCATCGCATATACAAGCTCTGATTTATACAAAACTAATAAGAGATGATATAAATAGATTAAAAAACAAATAAAAAGACTCACATTGACAATCAGCGATTGATAAATCTGGTCTTCTTAAGAACATTCTTCCTATGGCAATATTCAAATTAACGGTTATTATTCTTTTAAGTTTTCTAGCCTCATTAACTAAATTTTGGCTTCCAAACCACAGAATTCCATCGCAAAATTTGATAGATTTTCAATATGCACTTCTTTCATAACATAAATGTTACGGAATATTATTTAAAAAACACAAGCTAAACACATAGAATATTTTAAACCAACTAAAATGGTAGCAAACGATTTCAGTCGGCAGTGATCGTTTTGATTGGTTATCTAGCGCACGTGACAAAAAAAGAATTACATCAAAAATAGTTTTTACCTATCGTCACAACACTGATGCTCTACAAAATACTTCAAAAGTTGCTTTAAAATTTACAGAAATGTTTAACAGTGTAGTGTTAAAAGTTAATTATAAGTTAAGTATGTATAAACATAATTTTGAATTAAAGCATCATTTTTTAGCCGACTATGCTTTTGTAACGAGTAGAAATTTACATCATACATGTAACAAAGAACGAAAAATTGCAGTTTAAAAGAGGTTTCAAAGTAGACGAAATTTGGCCTAATCCTAGTATTCGCGTTACACGGTTGATTTGGCGATGTTTGGGATGGCGATAATATTTGTAATTTGTAGTTGCAGGTTAGTCTTGCCATTTGTTTTATTTTTTTAATATTTCAATTTTAGTTTTGCATTTTTAGTGCCACTTCACATTGGACTGGTATACCAACAGTTTGGCAATAAGCATCAACAGGTCATTTTGACGTAGGAGACATTTTTTACAATCGCGCAAAGCAAGTAACTTATACTGGGATTTTACCCAAAATTTTCCCCTTATTTTTTGCTAGATTTATATCTATAAGAATCTAAATTCAATTGGCAAATGAAACCTTGAATACTCTCCGTGTGTCTTTCAAAACCTTTCAATTAATTAGTAATGAGAGAAAAAAGGAAGAAAAAAATTATAGCGTTTGTTGAAAAAATGTAAAAGGTTTAGATATTAAGAAATATTTTTTTAAAATATTATTTTCAATTTATCAAGAGAAAAATTTGAGTGGAATTTTTCACTGTTTTTCAATATGTTTCGTAGAAAAATGTAAAAGTTCATGGAGTCAACAGTCTGGCGTTAGAGCTTGATTAAAAAAAAAAAAAAAAAAAACTTAGTAATATTACTTTTTGCACAGAAGCTCTCATTTAAACATTTTTGTACCTAAATAATCGAATCTCATTGTTCATAATGCTATCGGGGCAAAATGTTTACAGTAGTCATCAATTTTAATGCTTGATGGAACCACAATACTTGAAAAGAGCGTTAGTATTCTTCTTACATTGGCTATCAAGCAGTCAAGCTCCAGCAACAATTTCAATGGAACCTCATGAAATATTTTTATGAAATCGAATTATGCCCTCGTCCTTTGTGAAACATTTTTATAGATCCATCCTTCAATAAAATAATTACGAAAATCAAGATATAATCATGATGGTCGTGGAATCAATGTTGATTCATAATGAACATGAAATAAAGACGTATAATTTCCATAGCAAACACGGTTTATTTCTTTAAAAAGAAATCTTCGACTGCTAAAGCAAAAAATTTAATCGACCACTATTAAATAAGATACTAAAAAATAAAATGTAAATTAAATTTTTTTCAACAACAGCAACATTTTTCAGTTGTTTCAAAGGGCTTCAATTGTTGCAACATCAAAATGTATAAAAATGTGCGTTGTAAATACATATATTAATTGAAAAAAAAAATATCAATAGAATATTTTGTACCTGTGCTTTTTTTAAAAAAAAAACCTTTACAAGCACCACTTCTCACTTTTTCTTTAATTAGCGGAAAAGCAGTGTCTTTTTGTGCAATAAAAATCGTTCTTAATACAGATTTTTAATAAAAATATTAAAAAAATCGTTGAAGTTCACATATTAGGGATCAAAAACGAATATTTAAGAGAAATCTAAAGAATCACTACCGAGGAAGATTGTTCTGAAGACATTAGAAACTAACTGATTAGCTGAGTAAATAGAAAAGCGTCGAAAAACATTCAAAGCAGTCCGATGTTTAATCATCCAATCAAATTGATTTAATTTATACCGTTTCCTCATTAATGATTCAAGAAATTTCTATAGCGTTTCTTCCCTTTGTATAAAGATTAATTTAAGACATAATGTGCATAATGATTTGTTCAAAGTTTTGATGATGATTCTAAATATTTGATGTTAAATTCTTAAAAAATTAAGTGCCAATCCCACAATTCAAAACTAAACAGTTTTTTTTTTTAATGAAATGGAATTTAAACGGAATTTAAGTAGGTTTAAATTGTATTTTATGAAAATAACCCTATTTTTTAAAGTATGCATTAAAGAAAGTTTATTTTTTCTCTTCTATGCATGCAAAAAATATTTTATTTGAAGATGAAAAAAAAAATATTCTATAAAAGCTGCAGTTATACGCAACACTACCACCCTATTACAAATTGAATGCAATCCACAGAAAACACTGGTTGCTGAAATCTGCAATCCTAACAGGTGCAATAGACGTACCTCGCCTCATGCTATAAACTGACACAGCGATGAAACGAGCCAGTCAGCATATTCCAGAAAAGGATGGGTACAAAAAAAAAAAAAAAAAAGAAAAAAAAATGAAAATAGAAAAAAAAATCATCCATCCATGCGAAAAATAAACTCCAGGTAGTAATAAAAAAAAAGGTGGAGAATTGCCAAATAGCGAGAAAACGAAACAAGCAGATCGGGTGGTGGTACATTATAACCCAGGGTCCAATTTTTCCGTAGTGCCATAGAAAAATGCCGTATACGGTGGAGGGTAGGGTAACAGGGGCCTCAACCAAAGTGGGCCGTCAAAATGATGGATTTGGTTTCCCACTACTGCAATCACTTCGCAAGCTGCGGTCTGTCGAGAGAGCAGATTGCATGGCCTAGGCTTCATTAATAAACTGACGAAAACTCTACTTCCAACATTCTCCGCCCCCTCTTATAAGCAATCTCTTATGCCCCCCCCCCATCACAAACTCCCATCATTTTATTTCTTTCACTGCCGGAAAGGTTGCTGCAACGAAAATGTGCTTTTTATCGTCGCCCGAAAGGTGTAAAAATAAAAAAAAAGGGGATTCAGGAAAATATTCGCCAAAAAGTGTTTCGTTTGGAATAAAGGCTGCGAATTGCCATAACAGAAATGGAATTATGATCGGGAGTTCATTGCAATTCGTTGATATTTTCTAATCTTCATGAAAAATATTGTTATTGATCTTTTCTTTTTTCGGTGTAATAGAGGTCTTGAAAAGATAAGGAAGAACTGCGGTTCCAATTTTATAAACGTAAAGCGGCTACAATGTTTTTGTAAATTTTCCTCTCTAAGGGTACACTAAAAAAGATTTCGGTACAAATTATTGTGAAAAATATCGGCACTCAGGATGCCTGTACTTCTTACTGTAAAATCCATTTATACCGTAAAATTTTATAAGGCAGTTTTTACTTAAAATTTATTTATTTACAGTAATTCAGTAATTTTACAGTAAATATTACTGTAAAATTCTGGTATATCAGATTTTTTGTTCCTCAACGTTTTACTATAAAAATGGATTTTACAGTAAAATGTACCGGCATCCTAAGTACCAGTACTATATACCGCAATTTAATCCGGATCTTTTACAGTGTATGGATATAAATTTAGTAACATATAAAGAAAGAGCGTTTTAATTCAATAAATCAGAAAAGGAGTATTTTTTTTTAACCATGTTGTAAATCATCAACGAAATCCATTCAATGGGGGATGGCTGCCACGTTTCCTAAATTGACAGATAATTGAGAATTTAATTTTAAATATTATTATATAATTCATGGAGCTTGCTATAATTTAGCATAAATAAAAATCTTAATAAGAAATTCAAAATAAATGTTTTAAAAATATATGTGAAGAGCCTATGAAATGTGATAATTTTATAAACCGAATTACTGTTTCGGATTAATTAATTTATTTCATAAAGACATTTGAGAAGGTATTAATTTTTAAAAAAAATTCTTTTAACATTTGTGACAAAAAATTAAATATTATTCCTAGAGAAGCTTTTGATAAATAACATATGCAATAACAAGTATATTTCATCATCATGAAATCTAATTCTCTAAAATAAAAGTTTGAAAATAATTTGTTTTAATTAACAAAAAAAATCATACTTAAAATAATGCACTGAAAACAAGGAACATTATTTTATCTTGTAATTTAGATTTTAATGTGCTTAGAAGGCTAAGTTCAACTTGTGTATTTCTCCCGAATTGTTACTTTTGTAATAAAAAGAACTGATTACCTAAGCTGGTATTTAAAAGTTAATTATATATTAATAATTATCATAGAGTATCATCAGTCTTTACCATATACTAAGAATTTCATCATAGTCAATGTAAATGTTCGTGTGCTTACTTTATTCATTTTTTCGTTTTGAAGTCCGTTGTTCCTTCCCGCTTTAATGTTATATTTTATTTTATATGCTTTCCCTCCAAAAAATGTTTGTTTTATGTTAAGAATTATCAGCTCTTGCTTGTTTTACGTTGATTTAATTTTTCTTCATCATACAACTAAGCCTAATTAATTCCGTAACTGGAAATAAATTCTCTGGGAATTTTTCGACTATAAAATTATATTAGATTAGATTACAAGTGATATTAGTTTCGCAAAATTAAAGTACACTGCAAAAGTTACGGTTAAAAGTACTGCCACCCTGGGTGCATCATCCGAAAAATTCCTTTTACCGCAAAATCCATTGTTACTACAAGATTTTATATCGTAATTTTTACTGTTATCTTTATTTAATCACAATGATTCAGTGATTTCACAGTAAATATTGTGGCAGAAATGGATTCCACGGTTAAAATCACTGACACCCTGAGCATCGGTACTTTTAATCGTAATTTGATCTGCAATATTTTATAGAGTAGTTTTTGTTACTAATATTTAGATTTGATTAAAACAAACTAATGCGTTAACTCTTAAAAAAGTTGTTTTTCCTCACTACTCGTCGTATGAAGGAAAAACATTTCTACAGGGTTCAGGTGTCTTTATAATCGGAACTTTCTTATAATCGGAACTTTCTTATAATCGGAACTTTCTTATAATCTTTAATAATCTTTAATAATCGGAACTTTAGCGATCGGATAATTAATTGAAAACATACATACAATCTTTTTTTCCTAAACGAAACACAAACTATTGATGAATTTTACAGGAACAAATTGTAATTTCAAGTGAATCTTTGTTTATGCATTAGTTATGTTTTTGAGTTACTGTCACGTTCACTAAGCTCAGCAGTTCGTGTGAGGTACTGATAGTTGGATAAACTACTGAGGTACTATTATACTAAAAGTCGCATCTGAAGACATTCTAAGAAAGTTTAATATCTACTCAAATGAGTATATTTTTACTTAAACAAGTAAATTTGAGGACTTTTAACGAAAACCATTTTTTGATGCAAATGGGAATCAAGCCAAATTTTAGAGAAAAAAAAAAGGATAATAAAAAAAAACCGGAACACAAAAAAATGCAGCATTACATGAAATTTTCTGCATGTAATTAGTAAATATTTGGGCGCAATGCAAAAAAAAATTTTTTAATACTTATATTACATCCGAGGCATATTCCATTTTAGGAATTTCTGCACAGTCAGTAGTAAATCCTTTTAAATTCATAGATGTTAGTGAGATATTTCTTCGGGAATGAAATTTGCAAAGAAATACTCGCGTAATCAGTAATTTATGTCAATTTAGAAAAACCATCTAAGATGTGTAACGTTTATTATAGATATGTATTTAAAAAAATAAGTGAGTGAAAACATAAACAAACATCGCTTTATGTCTCGAAAGTTCATTACATTTGAATAATAGCATAACAATAAAGTTTAATTTATTTTGTATTCATATTACATTTTTAAAAGCATGTTTATCTATAGTGGGGCTCTCTGTAGGGTCCGCGAGCGAATTCACAATCCAGTGGCCTTTATCGATTCGTTTTCTTTTCTTCTTTTTTTCTTTTCTTTTCTTTTCTTCTTTTTTTTAAAGATTTTCCTCTTAACTGAATTTAGTCGCAATTATAATGCAAAATTTTACTTATTTTAAAATGGTTTTATAAATTAAAAGAAAGTCCAGAATCACGCTTTTATTTAAGAAAATATTAAATAGGAGAGCGGTTTATTAAAGGACCCTGGATGGGAAAATTGAGGTTCGTGAAGTCATTTGGGTTGACCACGTCTGTTCTAT
This sequence comes from Parasteatoda lunata, assembly GCA_949128135.1. Classification (NCBI taxonomy): domain Eukaryota; kingdom Metazoa; phylum Arthropoda; class Arachnida; order Araneae; family Theridiidae; genus Parasteatoda; species Parasteatoda lunata. The sequence continues at coordinate 89,220,536 of OX421971.1, forward strand.
ACAGAGAAACAGCTAATTTTTTTTTTCCTCCCCGCTTTTTTTATTTTTTATTTTTTTTATTAGTGTAAATGTTTAAGCGGGTGTAAAAACAAGCCAATAAATAAAAAATGTTAAAAAAAATTAAATAATATTCTCAGAGAAGCTTTTGGTAAATAACATATGTAATAACAAGTATATTTCATAATCATGAAATCTAATTCTCTAAAATAAAAGTTTGAAAATAATTTGTTTTAATGAACAAAAAAAATCATACTTAAAATAATGCACTGAAAACAAGGAACATTATTTCATCTTATAATTTATATTTTAATGCGCTTAGAAGGCTAAGTTCAACTTGTGTATTTCACCCGAATTGTTACTTTTATAATAAAAAGAACTGATTACCTAAGCTGGTAATTAGAAGTTAATTATATATTAATAATCATTATCATAGAGTATCATAAGTCTTTACCATATACTAAGAATTTCATCATAGTCAATATAAATGCTTGTGTGTTTACTTTATTCATTTATTCGTCTTAAAGTCCGTTGTTCCTTCCCGCTTTAAAGGTATATTTTATTTTATATGTTTTCCTTCCAAAAAATATTTGTTTTATGTTAAGAATTATTGGCTATTGCTTGTTTTACGTTGATTTAATTTCTCTTCATCATACAACTAAGCCTAATTAATTCCGTATATGGAGAGAAATTCTCTGGGAATTTTTCGACTATATAATTATGTTAGATTAGAGATTATTAGATTACAAGTGATATTAGTTTCGCAAAATTAAAGTACACTGCAAAAGTTACGGTAAAGAGTACTGGCACCCTGGATGCATCATCCGAAAAATTCCTTTTGCCGCGAAATCCATTGTTACTACAAGATTTTATATCGTAATTTTTACTATTATCTTTATTTAATCACAATGATTCTGTGATTTCACAGTAAATATTGTGGCAGAAATGGATTCCACGGATAAAATCACTGACTCCCTGAGCATCGGTACTTTTAATCGTAATTTGATCTGCAATATTTTATAGAGTAGTTTTTGTTACTAATATTTAGATTTGATTAAAACAAACTTAATGCGTCAACTTTTAAAAAAGTTGTTTTTCCTCACTCCTCGTCGTATGAAAGAAAAACATTTCTACAGGGTTCAGGTGATAGATCTTTAATAATCGGAACTTTAACGATCGGATAATTAATTGAAAACATATGTACAATCTTTTTTTCCTAAACGAAACAAACTATTGATGAATTTTACAGGAACAAATTGTAATTTCAAGTGAATCTTTGTTTATGCATTAGTTATGTTTTTGAGTTACTGCCACCTTCACTAAGCTCAGCAGTTCGTGTGAGGTACTGATAGATGCATAAACTACTGAGGTTATACTAAAAGTCACATCTGAAGACATTCTAAGAAAGTTTAATATCTACTCAAATGAGTATATTTTTACTTAAACAAGTAAATTTAAGGATTTGTAACAAAAATCAGTTTATGTGAGTTTTATGATGCAAATGGAAACCGAACCAAATTTCAGAGAAAAAAAGAATTAAAAAAAAATAAAAAAATAAAAAAAACCGGAACACAAAAAAATTTAAATAATTCGGTATAAATTAACGAGCTTTTTGGTGTTCTCGTGGAACTAGAAACACGGTAAAATTTACAACATTCTGGTAATTTTGTCCATACTTTTTTTTCCTCATAGATTAGAACTTATAGATATAACAGATACATTATAGATATAACAGACCAGATGTCAAATCTCGCAAAAGATGTAGTAGTTATTTTCCCTTATAATACGTTTTTAAAGGGAGAAACACTTATACAGGGCTTTGGAAAATAAATCTTCAGGCCTATAAGTGATTGTAAAATCAAATAAAGCCTTTTATATATTTATTTTCCACAATTTAAATTTTATTTTATTAATTTTTTTATTTTTATTTATTTTTTTTTTGTATTAAGGGATAAAATTCTTTTTAAGCTTCTTGAATATTTTCTCTTTTTTATTGTAAAATTTCATTTTCTGTTAAAAAAATTAGTAATTTTTACTAATTTATAAACATATAATTGTGAAAATTCATCTAAAAAATAACAAATAAAAACGAAGAAAAGAAAGAAAAGTGCAATTTTAGAGTTTTTTTAATCTGTGGCAAACACGAAACATCAGTTCTAAACAGAAAAACTATTGAATAAAAGAGTTCGGTAATAGACTACATTAGTTCTTGGTAAAAAATTTATAAATTAATGTATGTATTAATATAATTGCATATAAAAAATGATGCATTAATGAAATTGCGTATTTTTTAAATTATTTATAAATTATATAAAATTGAACATTTTTATAATATGTTTTAATTGGTAAAATTCAAATTTAATATAATTAAATTTAATTTCATGTTCTGAATTCACCTAAAACTTAATTGTTTGATTAATATTTCATTTCACGATGCTACAAATCAATATTTTTTATTATCTATAATATACAGTGTGCAAAAAAATATATAGACCATCCTGAATAACTTTTGATCTGATGATCTTATCTTCACGTTTTAGGACTCACTCTTAATACAAAGTTCGAGGTGGTGACCTCAAATATTCTGATTAATTAGTATAGACGATATTTTAAGTTAAGGAATCAGACACAAAAACATACTTTCTCTGAATAAACACACCATGTTTTCTTCTGATTTGAATTTTTGACTCCAAGGTACTGGGGCTAGCGGCAATTTGGGAAATATGTTCTCCATAGTTTGGTCAGGAAAGCGATCCAAAGTTTGACCCCTTTAATGTAATTAACTTATTTCGCCATATCTCAAGAACTTTTTAAGCTAGTGTTTGCAAACAATTATAAAATTCGTTTACGATAATTAAGGATTTTTCGTAAACTTTTATCATTTTTTTTATTATTTTATTTAATAATAGTTGTAAAAAATACTAAATTGCGAGGTATAAAATTTTTTCTAAACATTTTAACGAATGTAAATTCACATGGCAAAGTACAGAATTTGACTGAAATCGGTCGAATAGTTCCTGCGAAAACAAATCTTAAATATACGACTTTTTTAAACATTCTATCGCCTTCCTGATCAAACTATGGGAATTGTATTTCCAAAATTGCGGCTATCCCTTACATTTTGGGGGTAAGAGATCGTAATCCGTCAAAAAAGTGGCATTATTCAGTGAAAATAAGTTTTTGTGTCTGATTTCATAACGTAAAATATTGTCTGCTCTAATTAATTAGCATATTTGATGTCACCTCCTCGAATCATGAAGATTGAGTCCCGGAACGTGAAGATCAGATCAATAATTATTCAGGGTGCTCCCTTTTTTGTACACTGTCCATTTGTGCTAATTTAATGTTACTTTAGAACATATTTCTATAACATTAATGATTTCAAAAAATTTTTAATAATAATAAAAGCTTTTCATTCAATTTTATAAAAAAAATGAATTCATTATTTATAAAATTCTTAAAATAAAACTGTGTAAAATTAAAATAATAAAGGTCACAGAGAAGGAAGATATTTTCCGTTAAATTTTTTTTATTGATAATTAAATAGAAGTTGACAGAGTCGATGATATTTTCGGCTACACAAAATAACCACGATTGATTCGTGCAAGATAAATTGATGCCTACGATGTTTTGATACGTTTAGTAACTAAAAGTCATTTAAAAGTACGGTAATGAAAAATGGATCATTACTGCAATATGTCAATATTTTTCAGTTAGAAGTTTTTCTCAAAAATGGTGTTAAAACGGATAACCAATACTCTGTCAATATTGACTTCAGGATATTGGTGACGAAATTAAATGCAAAGCAAAGTTTTCTATAAAAAATTTTAAAGAAAAAGCAACGCATTTTATGAATTTACGATATTAAGTATCTGATAAATTTCTGAATCTTTGAAACACTTTTATCGCTATACTGGTAGGAAAAAAAATGGAATTTTGTTAAATTAAAGTTGCATTGATTTTATTTTTTCTTTGATTAATTAAAATATGTTTGAAACATCTGGATAATAGAGTGACATTTTTGCAGTTTGATTATTGAATATTTTTCTTTTATGAAGATAGTACTGAAAAAATACGTAAATATTACTCACCAATTGAGATTAATTTTTGTTTAAAATGCAAATTCAAAATTTCTTTTGCTTAAAAAAATTAAAATAATTTTAAGATCAAGAATTAATTTGTGAAAAGGTTTTCTACTTTAATTGATTTACGAAACATAAAGATGTAAAAATATATGTTAAGCAATTGTTTTTCTGAGAAAACAAAAACATGACAAATTCAACAAAAATTTGAATTTTCAATATTAATGTTAAATCTGTCCTACTATATGGATTTGAGATATGGCACTGCAATAAAAATAACATGAAAAAACTTCAAGTATTCATTAACAGCTGTTTAAGAAGAATCTTACGTATTAAATGGTTTCATAAAATTTTAAATGCAGAAATCCTTAGAAAAGCAAAACAGAAAGAAATTGACCTGTAAATTAAAAAACGTAAATGGAAATAGATTGGTCATTTTCTACGAAAACCTGAAAAATTTAAAGTAAAACAGAATTTTGATTGGAACCCTTAGGGCAATAGAAAAAGAGGAAGACGTAAAAATACTTGTTTTTTTTTTCTTTTTAACTGCTAAAAGAAAAATTCAAAATTCTTTTGTTGTTTTTTTACGCGTTATCCGCTCAATGTAAAATTTTTTTTACAAACTTTCTCCGTATGTTTGATGGTTTAAAGCTGATTTTTTGACAAAATGGTTTTTCTTTGTCTTTCATCCTAATCATAAATGAATTAGGCTTTTGCCATGCAGTTTTGCTTACTGTAAAATAACTCTACCTTTTTATAAATCATTTTACGGTTATTTTCTATACTTGCTCTAATTTTTCAGACATCATTTTATCATATAGATAAAATTGAAATTCAATTTTATTGTTAAATTGATATTTTACCTGATTATTATAAATCTTTAGTTATAATTTTTTTGATAAGTTAATTTGCCAGACATTTTATATGGTTTGGCCACTGTAGGTTTGAACGTTTTTGTACTTAAACTAGGAGGCTTCGCCCCCTGCTCGCTGGCGCTCACCAACCCCCGGCGGATTGCTTCGCAATCCAATGCTCACTTTGCTCGCTCATTGAATACGTTCTTAACGTCTAGCTTTTGTATACTTTTTTGAATACTGAAGTTCCGAAAACTTTTCACTGTAGAAAATTCTAAACCTGTACATTTCAATATTAATTTGAAATTGTAATTGTTAATTTGGGCATTTGGCGATACAACACTTGATTTATGTTGCTAAGTTAACTTTCAAAAAATTCTATGGCTGGCAACAGCATTTTTATTTTTTAAGTTGTTTATTTTTATTTTTGCCGCAGCTGAATAGAACAACCTGATAATGCTCACTCTGGTTATTGTTTCCGTTTTTAAAAGCGCTATATGTTGAGCCACCTCAGCTAGATTTGGCATGTGACATTTTTAGATGCAATCATTGGTCGATTTTCTAACGTTGCCATTCGGGAAGTTGTAATGAGGCTTTTTTTTTTTGGTGCCGTGTAAGAGAAATATATATATAGATATTGTTTCAATCAGTAAAACTTTTGAGATACAAATCATTTATTATTTTTCTTCTTAGTGCAAAATTAGAGCTGCTGTAGCTCAGAGAACACAGAGCATTAGAGGACAGGAATGCTCAGAGGACAGAGCAGAGGACAGAGCATAGAGGACAGAGCATTATACAGAGCAGGAATGAGGCAACGCGGGTTCGAATCCCAACGTCTACTGGTCGTACAAATGCTGCGCATGGCTCGAACCAAAAACAATTCTTAAGTAATAATTTTATACAAATTTTTGTTAAAACAGCAGAATTTGTTTGTTAAAATAACGAGAATTTTATCTGGTTACATAACAGTACTTACTTGCTTAAAAAACGCGTTTGTTTTTAAATGATAGTATTTTTCTGAGAAATAAACGATTTTATGCTGGCACATTAACTGACTGTTTTTTTCTCCGTAAATGGAGCAAAATTTTTAACAGTGTAGTAAATAAATATGTATTATATTTTATATGAAAATAAATTTAACACCAAGAAAAATATGGAGAAATTAAAACATTTAAATTAAATTTTAGTTTACTTTAGACGCTGAGAAAAAGTTACCCTTGTATTTTGAACACTCGACACTCTTTAAGAAACATTCAAATTTACATTTTAAATAATTTACATAATTAAAATCGAACAAATAACCAAACGATCATAGCAAAGTTCATGACTTAAATGAAAAATAATTTTAAAAAAATGATTAACTCATCATTCGATGATATAGCTGTATATGTTTGTAGAAGATACATTGCCATATTCCTACTCTTAAAAGAGACAAAACACGTCTGTTTTTTTCCCTTCTAAAACATTAGAAATGAAACTCATTAATACTTCTCTGAGATTTAAACAAAACCATCAACAAATAACACTTCAAATAATATTCAAAACATAAAATTATTTTTATGTTATATTCATAATTGGGTACTTGCAACTCGAGAAGAAGACGATCACTGATATCCAGACACGTGACCTATAACCTTAGTGCCTGCTTATCGTATTTAAACAAGATGGCGTGTCAAAGTCTAACTAAGATTCTCCACATAAGTCAGAATGTAACATGAAGCTAATTAAATACAACTCCTGTATCGCATATCGAATTTGTTAAAATATAATTCTTTCTCCTTTTTCACTTAACTTATATTTATTATTTGTTTTTGTAGTTTATTGTAACCGTATTGTATATTTTTGTTTTGTGTACCTGGTAACTCTAATGCAAAATTAGTTTATTTATGTTCTACATGGCTTCGTGCCTGTGTTTGAATTAAGTAAGAAATATATAGTGAAAGAATTGAAATTTTTGTTAAAGAATCTTTTTGGAGGAAAATAGAATGAGTCATTTAAGAGAATTGATACTTGATGATCTTCGCTTACTCGAAATAGAATGTAAAGAACGGTTGCTAACGTAAACAAATGATACGTTTCAACAGCCAATCAGGATCGAGATATCCAAACTTCGTCTCTTGCAGGTATCCCATTAAAACTATAAAATAGTTTTAAAATGTTCAAATTCGAAAATCGTTTGCTTAAGACATAGTATTATGTTTCTATTTGAAAATATTTATATTTCTGAATATTTTGCTAAAAACTAGTTAAATAAACTGGAATTCAGGCCAATTTAAAAAAAGTTCTTACTTTAATATTGAACTTTAAAAGTTTTATAAAGTATGTTGCATAATATCCGAAGAAAACTTTTTCTCTTTATGAATTTATAAGCAACTGAAACACATTTTATGCATGGTTACTTTATAACCCTGAAGAACTTGGAACATGGATAGGAGAAGGTTTTATAAACATCACTTTTTTCAAGAATGGCAAACAATTTCCCCAAAATTTCCCTCTTGATTTGATTATTTTTAGTTTAAAATTCAATAGATCCTGAACTTATTCAACATTTGGAATGAAAAAAACTTTATACTAAACAAGATGACGGCCATTTGAAAAAAAAAATCTCTTAAGAAAGAGTAGTTTGAGCTCAAAACGTTTGTTTCAGTTCAAAGGTATTTAAGTTAGAAGCTATTCTATGAATGTAACAAAATATAAAGAATAATTTCAGATTGAACAATATATTGTTTATTGAAAAACAAATATTCTTTACTTTTTGTTTGTAAACATTTTTAGATTTTTATTATTTTTAACATGAAAAAGGGCCTAATATTTTAACTCCGATTTTCAAATTCTTCAAACAAAATTTTAAATTTAAAAATCCAATGTTTGTGTCGTATGAGCAAAATTTTAATATTTTATGAAGAAATAATGTTTCAAAATAAACTTTCAAATAGAAATTTTTTTTGTATGTCGACATTTGGTAATATTTTATCCCAATAACAGTCAGTTAAAGAATAACATTTTTCAATGTAACGCATGCCTATTATTTTTATAACAAATACCTGTACAAATTTTAATGAAGTTTACGAAATTAATTAAAAGGAACAAATAAATTTTTTTTCGTCTCAACCACAAATCCGCGAGAGTAAGTTACAAATATATAAATTTAACCTTAACAACTATGGCAACCTCAAAAATTGTGATATGATAATATTTTTTGTTCTAATTGTCGCAGCTAATCTCTTAATTCTGGATAAAGTGCGATCATGGTATACTTCAATAATATGATTTTTGATGTTAAAAAAGATTAACTGAATAGTAAAATCTAAATGAAGACAAAAAAAAAGTGCTTTTTTTTTCTTCTTCTCTTTGAATGAATATCGCCATTGGGTGCGATAAAGTGTTTAAAATAGAAAAGGGGGCAAATTTTCACACAAACATCGGAAGCAAAGCACTCATCTTTGCTTCGCTAAACTGTTTGATAAACGGATGGCTTAGCTGATAGAGGCCGAAGAAAGCATCTTCGCTCTCTAAACTGGTTGGTATGGCAACCAAGCCGCGGTTTACGGTTATGGATGTAACGTCAGCATTTGGCAATTACCGTACGGTTGCGGTTTTGGAGACCGATTATTTCTCGCGTTTTCTAAATAAATCCTTTTTGGGACCCTGCGGAATTGTTGGAGTGGGTGTGGAGAGTGAGTAGGGGATTTGGTAAATAGAACGAGTGACGAATGAGATAATATGAAGTAGCTGGTACATACTAGGAGTGAATAGAGCAAGTAATGGGTTCCCACAGCGCCCTCTACCGACGTACTCAATAGACATGGCATGCACACAATTCAAATTCCCATGGTTGCATTAACTGGACCATTACATAAATATAGCCTTTGCTAGTGGTTGTTTTCTCCCCTTTTTCTGGAGCTGCTACCGCTCGAATTTTATTTGAATTTTTATTTTCCTTTTTTTCCCTTCTCTTCTATTCCTTTATTTCGGATTTCATTTATTTCACCCTGCAGAAGCTTTTTCTCTTTGTTTCTTTTTTGCGCTTTATTTATTTATTTGTATTTTTTTTTTTTTGTTGAAAATTCTAAGTGCAATTCTCCATTTTTATTTTTAAAAAAAGAAAGCTGGGTGCCTTTTTTAAGCACATTTACAAAAGGGAAATAGGGGAGAGGATTTTTAGTTACATTTGCAAAGACTGTTTGATGTTCGAGAGAAATATTTTCCTCATTTTCGTTTCATTTTTGCATATACATGGGATTTTATGTTATTGTTTATTTTATTCTCTTTCCCATTTTTATGATATTTAGTGATAATCAACGTCTAGCACGAAATGTAAAAATATTTTATGAGAGTGAATGTGGTAAGAAATTGCGTGAAATCTGCAATTTTATGGTTGTAAACTGGCATTTTATTATGAGAAAAAAAAAATGCTTAAATTGCTTTTGAATATCCTATTAATGAAATAAACAATACGTTTTGAATACTAACGCGTTGGCTCTAATATTTTTCAGCAAAATACTTTCTCATACGTTATTAGCATGGAAATAAAATAAAACCTCGTATTTACGAAAACAGGTAAATGATGAAAGGTAATGATCACGTTTTTAAAAAATTGTTTTTATGAGGAAAAACTTAAAATAAGCATTCAACATTTGATTCTATTTCGTCAAAATTACAAAGTTAAAAAAGTCTTCTTTTTTTTATTATTATTCTTAGAAGTTCTTTTAGTCATACAACACTGTTTTTATAATTCTGTTATATTCTATAATTATTCGTATGTTTTTAAATGAAATCATTGACTTCTTAAGTGTTGGAATTTATTTATCTTAGAAGGCTCAGATAATTTAAGATTGACAATTTTTTAAGATTTTGAATTGCTTGTCAAATGCAATATGAGTTGATATTTTTCTACATTTTCTACAATAGACATTTTTCTACAGATGTTTTTTAGAATTTTATTTCCTTTAGCGGAATATTGTAAGGCTAATACCTTGCAACCATATTTAAAGAGTCTCCATGAATCAGGTGATAAAACATTCACCTCCCTATGTGGTGACCCGGATTTAAATCCTAGAGGTAATTGGTTAATACGAATTCTGCTCAAGGCTCGCACGTACCATAGTGCTGACGTAAAATATCCTGAGTGGTCGTCAACGGATCATGAGTTAGAAACCCCTTGCCGTCAGAAAACAGTGGAAGGTTTTTGTGCTTTTCCTCTCCGTGTAACGCAAATACGGGATAGTTCATTCAAAGAGTCCTCCACGAAGGCAAATTTTTCCCAATATTTGATCCAAGAGTTCCCTTGTCTTCTGGATTGGGTACAAAAATACAAGCCTACGGAGTTGAACATTGTAGTCGTAAACTCAAAATTTGGTCGGATGTTCAACGGTGATTATAAAATAAAATGAAACCATACTTAAAGAGTCGCTGTGGCTCAGGGGATCGAGTGCTTGCCTCCCAAAGAGGTGCCCTAGATCAAATCTGAGCGGTAGCTGGTTTTATTTTATTTTATATCCGTCGTTAAACAGCCAACCCAATTTTTGGGTTCACGACTACTAATGTTTAATTCCGTAGCCTTGTAATTTTGAACCAATCCAGAAGACAAGGAAACTCCTGGATCAGTACCCCCAAAGGTATTGAATTGCTATGGGAACATGGAGGATTTTGCGACTCGACAGATTTAACGTGCATCAGTCACCATTTACTACACGGGGAGTCTTCGGCCGGCGGGGATCGAACCCACGAACTCTTGGACATAGGCCCAGTGCCCTACCGACAGGCTACCCGGCCTGAGCGGTAGCTGGTTGATAAGAATTCTGCTCCCGACTCGTACCGAACATACTGTTGACTTAAAATATCTTCAGTAGTAGACGAATCATGGGTTAGAATCGCCTAGCCGTTGTTAATCGTGGAAGGTTTCTGTAGTTTTCCTCTCCCTGTAACGCAAATGTTCCAAGTTCCTAGTAATATTCCAAGTGCTAGTTCCTTCAAAAATTTCTCCTCCAAGTTCCAATGCTTGATCCAGGAGTTCCCGTTTCTTTTAAATTGGGTGGAGCGTTGAACGTTACAAACCACGGAGTTGAACATTAAAAGTCGTAAACTCAGAATCGGGTAGGCTAAAAAATAATGCCAGCTAAAAAATAAAATAAAAACCATGCTAAAAAAATTTTTTTGATGGTTAATATTAAAATATTATTTTTATAAATTAATTACTATAACAAGAAATTCTTGCCTGGGTGAAGAGAATTTTAAAAGTTAAAATGTAAACATAGTTTCCGAAAAGGATTTTGTGATTCAGATTAGTTGTTGTTGACGTATGACATTTAGGCCGAGGGTTGTGCGATTGTTCTTGTTTTTCCAGTGGCGCCATCTATAGCCAAGAATTCGACTTCTGCCACACCCGTTTATAGGTTGGATCCATTCATACATCAATTCATTCCTACACAGATCGTAATTTTGACCTGAATCAGAGAACGATGAATTTCCAATTCAGTTCTCTCAGAGGTATTGATTTGTTATGGGAACATCGAGGACTTTGAGACTCGACAGATTTAACGCGCATCAGTCACCATTTACTACACGGGGAGTCTTCGGCCGGCAGGGATCGAACCCACGACCACTTGGACATGGGCCCAGTGACCTACCATCCAGGCTATCCCGGCCCTATTCAGATTAGTCGGAAAAGTGAGTAGAAACAGGATTTAGACCAGTGTCCAATTTTTCTTGCAGAAGGCTAGATGCATGATTTTTTCCGATCATTTTTCAGCGTTTAAAGAATGATTTACATGTAACCCCAATGATGGTTTCAATGCCAAAAATATCCACTCATGGTTGGGTGATTGGGAAGCGTAGAGTGGAGACCTTGTGATTACTACCATCATCTACACCCTCAATCCAAATCTAGTATGCATTTGGATCATCACTAAGGATAAATCTTAGACAGCCGTTTATAATTCATTAGGGGAAACACTTGGGTGGTAATAACTAAGAAGAGAGTCACTTGTGTGCTTGGATTATACCCCACTTCAATGTCAATTAAAAATTTCTGACTCCCTCCCTTGAATTGTATAGTAAGAGCATTTAAGAGCTAATAAAAATTCGCGCACACTGTTAAAAATTCCGGATCAAATTTTGTTAAAAAGTACCGGCACTCAGGGTGGCGGTATTTTTTACCGTAAAATCCATTTTTAATGGACAAAAAAATTTTATATAACTCAATTTTTACAGTAATAATTACAGTATAATTACTGAATCAGTCAAATTAAATCAATATTATTGTAAAAATTAAGCTATAACATTTTCGTTAAAAATAGATTGTACGGTAATATCGATTTCACCGATGACGTCCCTAAAGTGCCGGTATTTCGTATTTTCATAGTTTAGCGGAAGTATTTATTGCTTTAACGCATTCACTGCCTTTACCATTTCAATAACAACTACATACCTCCTTTTCCTACCTTAAATTCCAGAATTAAAAAAAATAACAAATTTATCGTATGTTACAATTATTAATTAAGACATGCTAAATATATAATCCCAAGAAACTGAAGTGATACAATATTACCTGATTGAAGACTTCATTCGCTTCAAAATATAAAAGTTTTTTTTTTTTAAACGAACGATGTTTTCACTCAGGTAATTAAGACGTACTTTTACATTATTTTTTACTACTTTTTACTTTAATTTTATTTTTAATAATTATATTATTTGAAACACTCTATTAGAGATTTAGATATTTTGTCGACATTTTAAAAACTTATGTTGGCTTATTAAATTTTTATTAGCTTTCAATGGATTAGTTACATTTATATATCAAATTTCCCTACCAAGTCCTGCGCATGATGCCTCACCGTGGCAGAAGGGGTCACTGAATGAAATGGGCGATGTACGTCCAGAGATCATTCTCCTGGTAGGGCCACCCAAGGCACATTATATATTCACATTATATATCTTTATATTCCTTGCCCAAGGCGTGGAAGCCATTCCATATACCTAGTTAAATCATGCAGGCGAAGAGTTAAATTAGACTTCTTCCTTCGGGTGCTCCGGGTCTTCTGGAATAAAGAAGCTGCTCCCCACCTTCTCCACGAGTTTCTATCCTTGATTGTCTGGAATTTTCCTTGGAGAGCATTTTCTTGCGACTAATTTTAGTGTGTAACCTTGCCAGAGAGTAACAGTTATACCACACATATTTACATTTGCAAGTTCACAAAAAATATAAATTATTATTGTTAATAAATAATTATAGTTATAAAATATTTTACTACTATAAATTATAAAAGCAGTATAAGTATTTTTCTTTGACAAAGTTTGGCAAGCTATTCATTTTAATGAAGTAAATAACAAATCAATTAACAATAATAACGAATTAATTAATAATAACAGATTAATTACCAGATAAATAAATTAAATAAAAACAAGAATTTAATCTAAATTATTAAGAATTAAGGGACATGGAGGAGGAATGAAACTGTGAATCGAAATTCGCAACTAATTAACAATTTCTGTTTTTTCTTCTTCTTTTTTTTATTTGTGAAATTTTGAGAATGAGTAGAACTTTTACCAAGCTTCTCAGTTAGTTTTTAAAGTTAAATCATCAATGATTTATATAAAATCATATTGTTTTTTTTTCTTCAAATAAGTTATTTTACGATAGTAACTAATTTTACCGATAATTTTGAAATTATAAATAATTTTTCTACAATGATAAATAGTTAAAATAAATGGTCATTTAAAAGTAATTTTTAAATGACCATTTTCAACCTAAGAGGGAATTGTCCAAACCATAAGAACACAACCAAATGAAATGGCGCCACTGACAATGGGGTTTTGACCAATTTCCCAATGCTGAAATGAATGAAAAATTCTGAAAAGAAATGCTAGATAAGATAGGTTAGATAGGTCTTCAGAAAAATAAATTTTAAATTATTATATCAATTTTCATTAAAAATTGTTTTTCAATTCGTTATTCTTTAAAATAAGTTAATAGAAAAATGAATCAAAAAAGTAAACTTAAAAAGTTTTAAAAAGTAATAACTATATTTTAGTATTTTCATTTTGAATTTTTGAAGCATATACTTAGTTTTCATTAGTAATTGAACCGATATTTTTATAGGCATATATAACTATCTTTACTATCTTTTATAGGTATCAAATAGGTTATACGAGAGCAAGAAACTCGACTTTGCGCAGCCCCATTTAATAGAACCAGTCATTTAATATTTTCTGTTAATTCAACGAGCTTTCTGTTTTTGTTAATGCATTTTAAACGAGTAAATTTTTTAATTTTCTATATTTCAGATTATTAATTAATTTTTTTATGCATAATACATTCACTATAACATCAATTATATCAAGGTATATCATTTATAAATATTGACCAACAATAGAAATCATTAGTATGACTAATTTGTGATAAAGCAAGAAAATAAATGAAAAAAAAAGAGTATAGTAAATCTGCGACTATCGTCGATTATGTGAAAAGGATTTTAATGAATCAGCAATTGAGCGAATACAACGAATTGACTTATTAAGTTATATACTATAAATAAAATTTTTTACAAATCTATAATTTGTGTTACGTAAGTTATTTGTGTTTATTATTAATTTTAAAAAAAACATGTCTTTTATTTACTAAACGAGGAAATATAAAATACTAAACCGAAAATAATGTTAATTAGTTTGCGTGATTCAAGATGAAGCTAAACCTGGTATTAAAATTTTGTTCTTTATAAAATGTAAATTTAGGGATTTTTTTTTAGTCGTAATTGTAAACAGTTTTAACAAAAGAAAATTGTTATTATTAAGTCTTAAAACTTAAACAAAGTATTTGTAGTGTATAAGAAAAAGTGCAGTAATTAAATTTTCATATGATAATATGGCAATTCATAAAGAAGTTAAAGCCTAACTATTAACTTCAGAGTTCAGTGCTTATTTAATAGTAGAAATAAGTGCAATTTAACTTACTTATAGATCTTTTTTTTTTATACAGCAGTAATTAACAGCATATTAAAATTTTTTGAAGCTTTTAAAATTAGTATTACAAAATATTTTAACTTATTTTTCATAAATTCTCTTCTTTACATATTTAAATTATTTTTACAAAATATTTTAAAACTTGAGAGAGAAACACGCAAATTGAAATAAATTGTAAAGTAAACATAATATTTAAAGTAAATATAAATTTAAAAAAGTTTTTCTAAGCCAAAACATCGGAGCTTTTTAAAAATGTTTGTTTTTGCCCAAAATCTATGAAATCAGTGATTTTGTAAAAGATAATTAATTAGGCATAACACTTCCTTTATTTCTAAATAAAGTGCTGTTCAATTACAAACACGCAACCCCAAGCGTTAAGTTTCGCAAAACACGCAACTTTCAACGTAATCAACCGTCAAAAATACTTAATAACACATTTCAAATAACCCTACTCTACCCAGAAAAATAACGAAGAAAAAGCGGAAGTTTAATTTAGCACTTTAATAAGCGAGAAACACCGGCTATGAAGACAGGTGCCACTATTTAGCTATCTCCGCAGACGATATTTTTCTAATTATTCCTCTTACATATTTCACTTCACTTCTTTCTTTCTTTGTGATGCAATTTTTATTATTTTATTTGATGAAAGAGGGAGAAAAGTAATCAGGCGTAAATATGTCGATAATAATTGCTCTTACCCGGCACTATGCGTGGCAACAAAATTAATTAAAAACAGAGATTCTAGTAAAACGTGCTAAATTCTTCGCCTCTAAAGTTACAGCAGACGATTCTTTTCTTCTAGTTTTTAATTGATAACCTTGATTGCTTTGAGGGTGATGCCATCCAACTTAAGGAAAATATCTCCCTTTTTCGATAATTATTGCGTGAGCTGTTTCGGTGCTCTTGATGATTTTTAAATGCTTGGAATGTCTTTAAAAGGAAGGGTTTAGAAAGAATTAGGTTTTAAAAGAATGAACGTTTCTAAATGGAATCTTCTTTACTATGATGTATTGTTCTGTTTAGAAACCAACTTTTATGGTTGGCAATATATCAAGGGGAAATATTAAAGTTAATGTTTTTCTTCGTACTAAATTTCTAAAAGGAAAAAAAAAAGCCATTTTAAAGAGCTTTAAGTTTTTTAGAATTAACTTCTGTGTACAATGTAAAAAAAAAAAAAAAAAAAATCTAAAAAGGAGAATTTAAAATGGGTATTTAGGTTTTTCGAAAGAGTTGATTTTCAAATTTATGATCTTGCGCGAAATATGTTTGATAACTTTCCGTTCATTCACTTTAACAAATTTGAAATTTCTTAAAGCCTAAAATTCTTTTAACTTACCGATCGCAAGTTTTAGCTTAGAATAATATTTCGTTTTTCTTCCGTTTATCTAAAACACTCAGTCTTTCTACAGTCTAGTGATTGTCGAAATTCTTTTTTATATCCCCTCTTATTTTTTCCTTCCCTTCACCTGTCTATCAACTTTAATTCTTTTTAAAAATGCAACTTAAAAGAATACAAAATGCTTTAAATACGGAACTTTTCTTTCCTCCTTATTTTCTTCCTTTTTTTTTTTAATTTTCCTCATGCATAGAATTCTCCCTTAAAAAACAATTCTAATAAAAATAAAATAATTTTTTAATAAAAAATAATGAAAATTACACTCAAAATTTGTATTTAAAATAATATTTTTCATAATTCTAGGATAATACTTTCATCATACTAATACGAGATCATAATATTTTTTTGTGAAAGTTAAATTAGAATCTCTTGTTTGAAGCCAAAAGGTACTTATAGTTTCATAAACACAAGAGGAGGAACTTCGTACTGTTGAAGACTAAGTAAGAGGAGAAAAAACTGTATGGACTACCCTTTAATTTTTTAAAAGCATATTTTACTTACACTCATTTTTCATATAGATATATATTTTTTTCAAATTCTTTTTTTAAACTCAACAGTCGACCTTTCTTAATTACGTCTTTTTTTTTTTGTCTTACATATTAAAGTACAGGAAAAAAATTCATTTAAATTTTTTGGTTCGTGCTGCAGTGATTGAAAGGGTTTTTAAATTATAAAACTATGATTTGCTAATCATGTGATTAGCCGATATAATGATTCGTCGATACCTAGATTCATTCATTTATTCTTTTGCGATATCATAAACCGTTAGAAGTAACCGGTATAGCTACTCATATTCCATAAAAAGAATTAAATAAATAAATTAATTAAAATTACATTAAATCATTATCACATTTAAATGACCATCACTAATCCCCATATTCTATTTCCCCAAACTCATATAGGTTAGTAAAATTTTCAAAAAAGTTTTTTTTTTTTATTATTATTTGACACTTCAGAATTAATTTAATAACAATAAAAGAAAAAATATTTATCAAATAATTTAAACTCTTGTCTAGCATTAAACTTAAAATATTTTTTCGGTGCTCTCTATAATTATTATTATTTCATGAATGTTCTTTCTTTTTTTTTTTACGAAAGTTTTTATAAATAATATAAAACTTTTACATCATAGTTGAAATATTCCATTTTATGACTCCTAAAAGACTTCAAACTTTACCCTACGCATCCAAATATGACTATGCTTTCGGTTTTTCGTCAAAAGTAAGTATCTTATAATACTTCAGCATGAAGAGGCAAACCAATCGATTAGCTTGTAAGATGATTCAGAAAGGATTGGGAAAAAGTCTATAAAAGACTGCATTCCCAGTACAACAAACCTTTTACAAAATCTCCCTCTAATTGTCTAAAAGGATGGATAGAGAGCTACAGAAATTTATCACACCTCACAATTAGGAAACAGCCGGGCCCCTCCGAATTCGAAAGGTGGGGGGACTCACTATAAAAACCATCGAACCTTCTAAGTGTTGGGGATTGCGTGATTGAGGGGTCCCATTCCACCCACTACTTCAATCGGAATCGACTACTGAAAAAGAACATATGTCATTGTTCTCACGATCTTTCCGATGTAGTTCCCAGACTCCTTGTTGTCGTCACCCTTTTAGTAATTATCACGAATTCGCCGGGAATGAAGGTGAAATGTTAGATAAATGTTCGTTCGGACCTTCTAGTGCTTTCAGTGTTAAGCAACAAAATAGAGTGACATTTATGGCAAAGTTTGTGTGCTATGGTTTCATAACTTAATTAGTGTCACTAGTTTGAATAGTTTTTAAAATCTGTAAAATATGTTTTGAAAATGTTTAGTTTAAGGGTTTTTAAACACAAAGTATAATATACTCTCTATCTCTTCGCAATTTTTTTTTAAATATCACACTCTCAGAAATAAACCTCTCCTTTTTGACGATACAGCAATCCTTGAGTTGTATTTCGTTAATTTTGGGAATCATTTCGTCACGAAATCACGTGATTTGTGACGAAACGCGAAGTCTTTAATTCGTGGCGAAATATGTTCCCTGAACTGGAAATCCCATCGCAGAGCATTGTGGAAGATTGTTAATCAAAATGACGAAACTAGAATGAAGGTTCTAAGATAGAAAATAAAGTGGCGAAATCAGCCTACCAGCTTGTATGGTGGTTTAGTAGTTGGCCACGTACAGGGAAGATCCAGGGTAGAGATCCGGGATTTCGTTAATTTTGAGAATCATTTCATCACGAAATCACGTGATCTGTGATGAAACGTGAACTCTTGAATATATGACGAAATATGTTTCCCCATCTTGAATCCTCGTAGTGCATTGAAGATTGTTAACTAGAATGACGAAGCTAGAATGAAGACTAGACGATCAAAAATAAAGTGTCAAAATGAGCCAACCAGTGAGTATGGTGGTCAGGGAGTTGGTTTCATCCCGGAATCCGAATCCCGCTTCATGCATGGACGTAATTTATCTTTCCTTCCATTGGTCCTTCTTGTGCCGTTGGAGTAACATTGATCCAGCTATATGGTACAAACGATAAAGGGATTATTGGAAAAGCTCAATACTTTAGGCAGTAAAAAGATTTTCGCCACTTCTGACGAAATTTTTGCTCGGAACATACATCAAAAAACGGCTTCATCAAAAAGGAAGAAAGTTTCGTGTTATTTGTATATCCATTTTTTACAGTATATAGACCAGAATTACTTCAGCTTGAAAGTTGGAAAAATATATATCACATTTTTACTGTAGTTCATTTAAGTATAAAGGGGAATTAAGTTTAAAAGATGAAAGGGATTTTAACTTAAATTTTATGCTTTAGAAAACTTTATGTTGTTTGTTGCAATACTTCGGAAACTATTAACAGTATAAACTGTACTTTCTAGTAAAGTAAAAATTAGAGTAAGTTTGAAATTAGTATCAATTTATATGTAATTAAATAACGATAATAATTTTCCTCAGTTTCTTTAATCTAAAAGTTGTTTTTTTTTTTCATACATACAATACGTAAAGTTTTTGTTTTTGTGATTACTTTTGCCCAAATCTTGCACAGTAAATCAAATTTTGTACAGTAGCTCCTCAAACAGATGCAAATTTCATCCGTTATTTACGAATGAGCTACAATTTAAAAGCAACGTTATTTTTATGGCTGAAATGATATTTGTGATTACATGCCACATGCCATTAACGCATTTAGTTTAATTCCAACAGAAATCTTTTGATAAAATTATGTATTTTGAATACATGCATTTTGTCACGAAACTGTTACAAGTTTTTCAATCATTTCATTAAGAATATCCATAGTAGAAGGCACATTGACCCAATATATAAGGCAAAATAATATTTAAGAGAACTTAAGTTAAGAACATAAGAAGCCTCAGGTTACTTTGGCATAATATTATAAAAAGTCATCTTTTTTAAAATGCTTAAATTATTATATAATAAAATTAAAACTTCAAATGCATGCATTGTGATATACTTAAAACACATTAATAATAATTTTTACCGGAATATGTTACAGAACAAAACATCTGATATATTAAAATTTTCACAGTAATAATTACCGTAAAATCAATTGATAATTAATAAATATTACTGCTAACTCTACTAAATAAATATAACTGTATTGCACTTTAATTAAATAAATATTACCGTAAGAATTACGGTATAAATTTTAACGGGGAAATTTTTTTTTATGGTTAAATGGATTTTTCGAATGATGCACCCTAAATGCCTGTACTTTATACCGTAATTTAATCAGGAATTGTTTACTGAGCAGTTTACTTTATGTAGAAACGAAACTTAACCATAATAGTCAAATCGTGACTTATAGATTTATTAGTAGTTGGCTATAAAGGTATATTTTATTATGTACATCTAGTGAAATTTCAGAGGAATTCATTTTTACGAGACTCTTTCACATGGAATACGACACTCTTTCACGTATTTGGAAATACTCAATCAACTTAAAAATTTAAATTTAAGAAAACGTCCGAATTTGATTAATCACACTGGCAAATATTATCACCTTTATAACGTTAAGCTATAAGTCGTTAAACAGAAGCTGTCACATTTTATGAAAGTGAAAGGAAGAAATGCTTCACATTATCCTCGTCCAAATTCTCTTGATCAAGTTTTTATCTGCAAAATAATTTAATTTTTAAATGATAAACAAAAATTAAAATTTAGTAAAATCACCGTGCTGTATAGTAATGGCATTTCTGAAGAAAAGAAAACCATAGTTCTGGTTTAAAAAGAAGAAAAAAAAACACCTAAATATTTTACAGCAGTTTACCGGAAATTCTGGTTGTCAAAATAACATTTCTTATAACTACTCATTTAGCAAAATAATACAAAACTGAGAAGTAAACTTAAAAAAATGAATGATTTTTATGCCATGCTCGAAGGTATCATGAAAATTACCAAATTTTATCACATAATATAAAAAAATATTTTACCAAAATCATTACCAAAGCGTTTCGATAAAAAAGACAGTGCTTTTTTGTCCCCTTGCGTCAGAAACACGGAAAATTTTACCATATTCAGGTAGTTATGACCATACTTTTTTTTCTCTGTTTGCTATGGATCAATCTGAGGAACAAATTTTAAAAAGATTATTACTTCGGCTTACAGTATATAACAATATAGATAGCCGAAAACTTAAAATGAGAGAATTAATCTAAATTAATAAACAAAGTTGCAGTAAAAAAAGAGAAGAAAGTTAGTCAGATTATATTTTAACTACGGGGTGCGCAGTAGATCTACCTCCTCGTGGTGCACCCTGGTAATACTTTGTGGCTAAAAGATCTACAACTTGGCATTTATGCCTCACGCTTTCATGGATGTTCCACTGTCCTGCTTTGCGCAGGTCTTCTCTAGCCGAGCGATATTGGGAAGCCCGAGACCTTTTGAATTAATGGACTCAAGTTACTGCATTATGTTTATCATCTTTTATTGTATTTCACTTTTCTTATTGTGCTGTAACTACTGTCCAATAAATTTGCCATTAGAAATTTTAAAAAAATTATTTTAACTACGCATAAAACATCTGCAATATTTAAGTTTTAAAGTTTTTAAACTATTATTTAAATTTATTATGCACTTGAAACAGCCTGAAGAAAAAATTTATAATGAGTTTGAATTATACTGAATGAGAAAAAGATCAATTTTTACTGTCACATACCTAATTTAATTATATATTTTTTTTATTCTCCATCTTTACTAATAGTTTCCGATATGAACTTGCGGAACTTGTAGTATGTCACTTATTCTTATGTTTAATAAAGATATGTTTTAAATATTTTTAAAAAAAGTATGCGATATGATTTTAACATTATTTAAGCTTAATTGAATTATTCTCCAATTTTGTTTGTGTACTGGATTCCAATCAATGAATGAAAAAATAAAAAAAGATATATATGATTTCTTTTAATTAAATGTTGAAATCGAAAGAAAAGTGATGGGGAACAATCTTTCCTTTCCCAAAAATATATGTTATTAGGAATTTTCTAATTTTAATCATTGATTAGACACTTTTTCAAACAAAGTAATTTTCTTCAGAGCTTTTGATTCAATTATCCCAAATGGTTCTTTCAATCAGTGATTTTGATTACTTCATTTGTTATTACCCTCATCAAGTTATCATCCAGCAATTTCGAACCTCGCCATTTTCAGACAGGCTGTCTAAAGACAGGATTCTTCGTATCTTTCAAATTTAAATTATTTTTCTCCAAGGAATTTTGAGTTTAATTCGAAAATTTTTTGATCAACCTCGTCACGCAGAAATAGACTGCAAAGTAATATTGAGACTGTATGAGAGTTGCATTCATGATAAAATCATGACAATTTTATCATGAGTTGCAACTCATGATAAAATTGTACACCACTATGTACCATTTTATCATGAGTTGCTTCTTTGTTTCCACGTTCCCCTATCATATTTTCACCCATTTCATATTCTTTAAAAGTCATGACGGCTACGTCATTTTAACCTGGTTAGAGGACGTGGGTAGTGCCTAAGCTGGTACCCCACTTTCCTAACTTCCACACCACAACCACCGAGAGGATTTTCAGTAACACGACAGATTTAAAGCGCACTTCGCAGGCTGGATGTTTAGTAGGCTACGGGGATCAAACTCAAGACCCTCTGCTCTGCAACACCGAAATGAACGACACCTTTACCAGAAAATTGTTATTTTAATTTAAATTTTTTTTCTTCCAATGCCCACCTGGAGAATGAACTTTCGTCATACAGGCATCTGATAGGCAGATATGTTGGCCATTCTTTTAGGGGCACCATACTAGGTGGGCCAACGTTGCTCCCACAATGAGGACAAAAAGTACAAAAAAGGAAAGAACATCAATGCCTTGCCAGAATCCAGAAGCTTTCTGATGCAAGGCCAGTTCCCCGAACCCTACATAGGCGGCACGGCCCAATTTTAAAGACTAATAATAGCCAATAATTTAATACGAAATTACATTACGTGAATGGCCATAGTGGAAAAAAAACTTTTATCTATTAAAGACGAAGAACTTGAAATTTGGATTCCAAAAATTTCCTATTCTTCAAAAAAGACTTTTTAAAACTATTTTCGTTATTTGAACATAGATTAACTTAATTTTTGTGACTTAATTCATGGAAATTCAAATTCATTGTGCCTGTCTAGCAATATTAAGTTCACCGTATGTCAATTCCATGCACGCACATGCAAAGAAAATCTGATGGGAAATCAACTAAAACGATTCTGACCATGATACAGATATTTAATTTGTCAATACGAGTAAAGCCTAAAATGTGAATTATTCTCAATTTCTAATTTAATCCATTTATGAATGAGTTCTCTATGCGGGTAAATATTTCACGTAATGCAATTAATCAGTTTTTATGGCGTTGAGAGCACAAAAAGTATTAAGCACTTTTTATCTTATTTTCATCACATAGTTTGTTCAGTATATCAGTACAATGACAATAAATGACTCACTCCTCAAGCAGTCAGGCTGACCGTGGGAGATTTTCGTATTTTTCCTCTCCATGTAACCCTAAATGAGGGTTAGTTCCATCACAAAGTCCTCCACGAAGGTAAATTTATCCCATTACTTGATTCAAGAGTTTTATTGTTTTCTGGATTGGATTCAAAATTACAAGGCTACGGTGTGGAAGATTAGTAGTCGTAAACCCAAAATTGGGTCGGCTGTTCAACGACGGTTACAAAATAAAATCAATGGCTCGAACGTGACTATATAGGAGGATAAATATTTTAACTCTGTAAAAAGTGAGTACCTTATTAATAATTGCGAAATATTTCTTTTGAGTTAGGAAAATAAAAGTTTGATACAATATACGTTAGTTGTTTAATTTAATTAAATTATAATTTGTGAATTCCATGAGTTTATTTTTCATTTTTACTCTGAAATAATCGATACAGTGCTTGTCTATCGATACGTGATCATATTAATTCTGAAGTCTTTGATTCTATAATGAACAACAGATTTCACAATCTGAATATCTATTTCGCATTACAAATAAAACATTATTTTCTAAATTTTTCACAGAATTACGAATATAAATATACAAAAGTATTTATTAATGTTAATTATTGTTAATTAATGTTAATTATTACCGATTACAAATCTTTCAGTTAGTTTATTTTAATTTAAAATATTTTAATTTTAATATTTAATGTTAATAAAGATAAAGAAGTCGATCCTTTTAATTAATAACTTAATGCTGGTAAAAGTGAGAAAAAACAATGCTGTTTACCGGAAATCTAAGCAATTAAAGCACATGTTGCTTTACACATGCTTGTTGCTATGACTTGTTTCAAGCACTCAAAAATAGTATCCTTTCGAAACTCTCAAAACGTGAATGAGGAAAACAAAAGTGATTTGAAACAGAAAACTAAAAGTTACCTACGAAAAAATGAAAAATAAGTTTGAAAATTAGAACAAAAAAATCTGTGATCACCCCAAAAACAAGACAAAAAAGGAAAAATAAATAAATATGAAAAACAAAATTGTAAAAACATGAGAGGTCGAGAGAGGCAAATCAGGGCAAAATGCATTTCCACGCGGTATGGGGAAGTAGTGAGAAACTCATATTGTTAATAAGAAAATTGGTATTCATATGAAGAAAACAAGAATTCAGGACATTAAGATGAGCTAATGTGACACGGGTCGAAGGAATCTTTTAATTATCGAAATTGAATTTATGTCCAAGATTCGAACAATGAGTGGCCATACATGATTTATCCCATTCTTGATAACTGACATATCTATCGTGCTCCTTTAGTTGAAATTTTAAAATGCGTCTTGTTTGTCCGATGTAGCCCAGGTCATATTGGCAAGGTGTACTTTAAATGCCCCAGCGAGTTTCAATATTTATAGGATGTTTAAATAACTTAAAAATAATTTTTGTAAAAGGCCTGAAAAGGATTTATAAAACCGAAATGATGTTAGCAATTTTGTGGCAAACGGGGTAGAAAACCGGTATAGTAACTAGCAATTCTAATTTTCTTTGGAAATAAATATTCTATTCCCTATACAGCACTTGATGCTTCTGCTTTCAATCCAATCCCGAATAAATGAGTGACGAAAAATAATATATTTTTTTTAAAAACTGAATGTGAAAACTAACCTAGTATATCTCTCATTAAATAATACGACACTTGAGAACGGATAATTTTTAAGAAAGAGCTGCGATGGTTCGCCTTCCAATGAGGTGAACCTGGTTCGAATCACAGCGATGGCTGGTCGATACAAATCAGCACCCGGCTTGCACCGACCACAGTGCTGACGTGAAATATCCTCAGTGGAAGATGGATCATGAGTTAGAGTCCCGTTGCCGTGAGGCTAACCGTGGGAGGTTCACATGATCTTTCTCCCCATGTAACGCAAATGCGGTTTAGTTCCATCAAAAAGTCCTCAACGAAAGCAAATTTCTCCTAATGCTTGATCCAGGAGTTCCCTTGTCTTTTGGATCGGGTTGAAAATTACGAAGCTACTGAGTTGAGCAATAGTAGTCGTAAACCCAAAACTTGGGTCGGCTGTTCACAGCCGGATATAAAATAAAATTTCCAAAAAAAAAACGAAGCAAGCATTGGGCTTTCTTTGACACTCAAACTCAGCGGCTGTGAAAAATTTCCGATCAAATTATGGAAAAAATGCCAGGCTGCTTTTTACCGTAAAATCTATTTTTACCGGAACATGTTACGGAACAAAAAATCTAATATACCGTTATTTTTTCCAAAGTAATAATTACCGTAAAATCACTGAATTACTCTCATTAAATAAATATTGCTGCAAAAATTGCGGTAAAATGGATCTTACGGTTAAAGCACCCAAAGTGTCGGTACTTTATATTGGAATTTGATCCGGATTTTTGTATAGTGTATATCAGTTTCAGTAAATTTCGATGACTCCCCAAGAAGTTTTGATTCCAATATTCAATGACCGTGAGTGAGCTGCTTTATTATGCATAAATAATTCTGTTCTTGGAAACTTGATGACAATAAGCGGTTGATTGCACCAACTAATGATTATACAACATGGAAGGCACTGCATTCCAATTTTCTTTGAACAACCATTTAAAAATATGAAATTATGAGAGCAATTCTTTGTGATAAAATGGAATTTCATTAAAATCAGCGTTTTAAAAGTAAAACTGATGTAATTTTTAAAACCTATATGCGTTACGGTATCACATTGGTACACTTTCTTCAGTAGGATAAATGGGAGGGATGGTAAATTTCGATGATGTACCTACTGATGATGATGATGTACCAATGTAACACCGAAGCGCATAGGTCTAATAAAACTTTTACCAGTTGTGATTTTTAAACGTTTTTTTTTTAAATTGAAATTTAATATAAAAATAGTTCAGTTTGTGAAAAATATTTGATTTTTTCTTCTTCTTAAAATTTTTTGCCCCTGTCTGTTTAAATATTACGTAATAATTTTTTGTCAATTTTAGACTCCCCCTCCCTCCTTGTCTGCAAAAATAGGAAAGTCATAAATTCCTAATCATGCTTTCGTAAAAAAGTTGCAATTTCTGGTGTTATTGCTTTGACTTTTGCTGTAGCAATCTAGTTTTAGGACTGATTCAAATAAAAAGATATAACCTAGCATTAAAGTTTACGTTTTCATTCATTTTTTACAGAATATTCTTTAGGAATCTTGTGTACTCAAAACAGTTGACTTCTGAAACTTTTAAACATTTAAAATTTTACGAAGTGTGATTTTTTCATAACTTATTTATATATTTATTTTTTGATTTTTAAGAAAATTTTGAAAAGAAAATTAGATTTTTATGTTTAACGTAAGCATTGTTCATACCCCTCCTTTACCCTTGTCAGCGAAAATAAGGACTACTTCCTGTTAAGTGTTCTACGTAATCCATGAATGCCCTCTCCCCTTATTATTCATAGAGCATGTTGATAGATTCACCTGAAAGCTGTGAAAATATGAAATTCATAAATAGAATAGATTTATTTTTTACATGTACAATGTACAAAAGAGCTCTTAGAATAGACAATTACTTTTTTTTTTCAAAGTTAGTAGTTTAAAAAGAATAAATAAAAACCTGACCATTTCGTGCTAACATGCATTACCACATTTGAGAAATATACCCAAAAATTCTTTTACACCCCGAAATAAAGGAAAATGAATACAAGAGAAGAGAATTGCTTCGAAAAAATGAATTTCAGAACCGGGGGCTGGAGTCGGCACTTTCGTGCCTAAATCCCATAGCGTGCCCAAAAAGGATACAATCGTGCTCCGGGTACCGCCCTCTCTCAATCTGCTTTTAACCGCCCAATTACGCATCGGATCTTCTTTAAGTGCTTTTACACGCTTCCCGGCCACGCCTCCTCGCTCTTGCTCTTCTTTACTTGAAGATAAAAGATGGAGGGTGAGAGAGGTTAGGTTTCTAGGAGAGAAGATTCTTTTCTTTTCTCACAATTCTACATTTTTATTTTTTTGTTCTTTAAGACAGGTAGAGAAATTGTCGAAGCAGTTTTTCGTGCAAAAGACATTTGCTCTGTTGTACTCGAAGTTTCATATACAAAATATGTTTTTAGAAATCAAATATTACGGTGGGTTTTCAATTATTTATGCATTCTGTTGCATTTTTTTAGCGTATTATACATTTAAAAAATATCTTCCAAATTTGTTTGGAATTGGGTGGGGGAGAGGTTTGTTTTATTTTCAAAAACAAATTAGTCTGAAATTTAAATTTGACTTTTCGTCCAAAATTAGGAAACTGTTTATCATTCTAGGAAATTAAAAGAAAGATTTAGATTTCTAACATTAGTTCGTTTCTTTTTTTCTTTTCTATATTTTTTTTATTATAAGAAAATCGGTGGAGAAAAAGGGACAAATTTATTTACTAAATTATTATAATATTTTTAAAGTTGACTAGTTTACTATTGAATAACACTGAACAACGGCACCGTATAAAAGATTATTTCGGTGCACTGAGAAAAAAAACATTGTAAAAACTACCAGAATATGGTAAAATTTAAAATGTTTCCGGTTAATATGTTAAATGTTTCCAGAATATGGTAAAATTTAAAATGTTTCTGGTTAGTATGTTAAATGTTACCAGAATATGGTAATAAATGTTTCTAGTTCCATGTGAACACCAAAAAGTACGATTTCTTTTTTTTTTTACCGAAGTGCTTTGGTAAGCAGTTTTGTAACATTAAGCATAAAATATTGTTTTATAAAGTGTGTAAAATTTGGTAAACGTGGTACAATTTGGTAATTTTATCTTGATACCAAAGAGCACAGCATAAAAACCATTTATTCGAAAACCTGAATTATTTTAAAACCTGAATTTTTAAACAACCATCGCCATATGAGTGGAAAACTACCTGATGAATGATTTAAATTCATTAGATTTTGGTTCTATTACAAGAATTATGTTTGTTTTTTTTAGAAATGTCATTAACATACAGTACGGTAGTTTTACGAGAATTTTTTTTCTCCATCTAATACAACTAATGCCGAGGGCCGCTTAAAAAGAAAATAACAGAAATATTACATGGAGAAAAAATTCTAGTAAAATTACAGCACTGTATGGTAATGATATTTATGGTTAACAAATAACAACGTAATTTTGGCAATAAAAACTAAAATATATTCTATTTACACCATTCATTTGGTATTTTTTCCGTTCATTTAGTTACGGTTTACCGAAAATTTTGGTTTTCAAAATTATAGCTCTTATTACCATACATTTAATAAAATAAACAAATATATAAATAGATTTAATCGAATAAATGGTTTTAATGACGTGTTCTAAGGTAGCATGATAAAATTACCGAATTTTATCGCAGATTATAAAACCATATTTCATCGATAATTTTACGTAAATCATTACCAAAACGCTCTTCGGTACAAATTATCGAGCTTTTTGGAGCTCCCATAGAGCCAGAAATGCGGTAAATGTTTCCATATTCTAGTAAGTTTGGTCATACTTTTTTTCCAATGAGCAGGATCAATCAATTTATAAGAGAAACATTAATTATGGAAAAAAATTGGCCAATGAAGGGGAAGGAAAAATGACCACAACAAAATGCAATCATTGCTAATAGGAAGATAGGAGAGAGGCTGTGGTAAGAAAGCATATTTTTGGCACTTGTGAGCTCCATCACATTCCTTGTTAGCAAATGTAAGCAAATCACTAGCCCTATCCCTTATCACAATACGCCCCTTGTTTTATTCTGTAACTTTGACTGTTATGGTACCAATCTAGTTTAAGGATTAAATTTTAAAAAAATGATGTAACTTTTTATACGAGAAAATTACTGTTCAATTCATTTTATAAAATTTCGAGAAGAATATTCTTCTGGAATATTTTGTGTTTTCTTCCTTTGGTTAAAACTCTTGACCTCTGAAAAAAAAAATTCTTTTCTATAGTTTTCTCTCCCTAAACTTGACTTTAATTGCAAATTGGAAATGTTTTCAGCAGTCGTTTTTTTACATTTTACATTTCTTTACATAAAAAAAAAGAAAGTTGTCATTGCTTATACCTTTTTTACACCTTTTCAGCGAAATAAGTATTATTTTATTAATATCCAAGTTAGATATTTACGTAATATTTCATTGGCCCCTGAAGCTAGAAACATGAATGTAACCAAATGGTAATTTTAATTAATAAAAAGAAGATTTTTTTTTTTATCATGAATACCGAGAAATACCAGAAAATTCATAAGCTGCTTCATTTACATTTTTTTTTTTAGGATATGGGATGATTCTTAGAAATCCAGATCAATTAATAAAAAAGTAGTGTTTAATCTCTCCCAAAACATATCTAATCGCTTAAAAAAGTTCTATTCCTCAGAATTCTGAAAGAAAAAGAAACGCGAAATTTGTGATGTAAAGAAAATAAGAAAACGATGGTTTGCATTTCCTGAAATTTAATATGGATCAAACTAAATATATAACTGTTACCCTGTTTGTATTTTCTATCCATTAGAACAGGCGAATAATAAGTTTTGAAAGGCTTAAAGTTTAATATTTTTTTGGAAAAATTAATATTTTTTTTAAACATTGCTTGTAAAGAAAGTTACCGTAAAAATAGATTTAATTGTTCTTTCCTTGTTTCTTAATAAGAAGGTAATAAACTAAAGTAATCGTATATATATATATATATATATATATATATATATATATATTATTATTATTAAATTTTTTTATTTCATAGTCATCCATAAAGCTACTTTCACTACTAAAATTAACACCATAACAGTATTTTCATTAATTAGCCATTTATGAAAATAAAATTAATAATTAATAATAATGATTATCGAAATGTTTATTCACAGACTTACAGTGTATTATTTCAATTAGAAAATAGTAATTTTGTAGAATAATGCCTATAATAGTTTTCAATAGTTATAGATTTCTATCAATATAATTAATTTTATATTATTTTTATTTCCTCTTATTATGATTTCCTTCTTTAATATTGTGATTTCCAATTATATTTTATAATTCCAAATTATGACATTGAAGAATATGTTTCCTCAAGACTGAAGAATAATGTGTTTCTTTACTCATTTTTTTAAAATACAGAATTAGGACAAATTATTCATAAATTGGGTAGTTTTTGCTGGAATTGAATATATATTGACATTATTACAGTGAGCCGATAGAACAAAAATTATCTTTACTGGCGCTGTGATTATTGATGACAAATAACGTGACTAAAGATACTCGCTACCACGAATTGCCTTGTAATTATCTATTGTATCTAAAAATTTCAGTTAAAAAAGAAGAAAAAAAATCTAAATTTGCTTTTAAAAATTTGTTTCACAGTACTTAATATTATACCCCTTAGTTTGTAACATTAAAACTGAATAAGAATTCAGATTTATTATGAACTCATCTTTGTGGATAACCTTTGAGTGAAATTAATCAGCATATTACGTTGCATGTTTTGGTTTGATTTGGTTGCCAAATAGTTAAATAATGTCGTATTAGAGCTATTCAAATCGAATATTGGTTAAAATTCGGGATTTTTTCTAAAAAGAAAAGTCTTGAATACATATCTTCAAAGGTTTTTCAGACAAAAGTGGGGCTCAAACCCATGTCCAACAAATTCAGAGTATTTTTATGCCATTAGATTTTATGCGCCTCACTATAAGTTTAAAACTTGAGTCGGATGTAAAAGACTGAAGATTTTTAAAAGGAAATTATGTCTTATTATGCTGATAAAAATTGATAAACATTTAGCACCTAATATACGAAAAGAAAAGGAGAAATTCAGTGTAAAAAATAAATAAATTAGGTGGGGGGGGGGGGGGGGGAACATCTGCTTTTTTCAATTGAGCTTTTAAAACAAACTTATATACATTTAAAAGAGTGAACGAAATTCTTTATCCGAAATCAATTGAATATTATGACAATCACACTTTTCCCAATCAAGTGAATTTAACCCATCTATCCCGCAAATCAAAACTTTTGGCTACATCCGAAGCCTTCTAATACGAAAACGATGATATTCAAGAGAGAAAGCAGCGGGGAAAAAGAATCATTTCATCATCGCCAAGCATCCCGTGGATTGGCGACGACAGTTTCGGCCGCTCTCGCCCAAGGGGTAATAGATGCTGGGTCAGGGGTGATCGACGAGTTTCGATTCGCTCCCATCTAGAGACCTCCACCTGCAAGCATTCCCACCGCATCTTCTGCTACTGCGCTAATTATCCATTGACCCCCTCCTTCCTCTCAACGAAACGGGAGGGGGGACACCCCACCTTCATCGGGAGGGGGGGGGAATACATCGTCCCGATGGGGTGATGTATCGCCTCGCAAAACAGACCATATAGCGCAGTTTCGAAAGAGGCGTGTGTTCGTCGATATAAATGTGTTTCTATATAAATGTATACTATTTTAGTGCGCTATTGTGGTTTATTGCCGCTAGATCGTTTGGCTATTTTAAGAGGTGTAAGGACTGTTAGAGAAAAGCTGGACTATACGGTTTATGCCCAGAGAATGTTAGAATCTTATTCCGCTTTTCAATTTCTTGTTTTTAATTTTATTTAAAATAATATTGATTCGATCTATTTCCCTTGATAATAGAAAAATTGAGTAGAAGAACATGTTAAGTGGCATTAAAAAAAAAAAAAAAAAAAAAAACATGTTTTAATTTAAAAACACGTTATTGTAGGGTAAAAGTTACATATTAAGCAAAACATTTGCTTAATATTAATCAGTTTTATTTCATTTGATAAGTAAAGAATTTAATACAGAACATATTGTCATTTTGAAAACAAATTCTAATCAGTCTTACAAATTAAACAGTTCCTTAATATTAACCAGTTTCAACGATTTTCATTTCAACAAGTTTCAACGGCCAGTTTCACTTGATAGATTTCGTGACAAAACTTTAGCAACATTTGGAAAATATTTTAGCTTTTATATTTAAAATCATATTATTGCCATCTGTGTAAATGGAACTTTTACTTAATATTAATTAGTTACATTTCACTTGATTAATAAAGAACTTAGTGGCAGGATACGTTAAGTGACATTTTGAAGAAAAAAAAATCAAGTGCTTAAATCCGTAAACACGGAAAAGCTGTCTGTAGATATTAACCACTAAGTTATTATGCTACATTTTTAAATAAAATTCATGCAACTTTTACGGTAAATATTATTGTAAAATGTAGTCTCTCCAGAACTGTTCAACTTATAGAATTTTATTCTGGGAAAGTTTTCTAGATTAATAAAAATAAAAGACCACGATAACTATCTTCTCAATCATCAATAATGTTATATCTACTGCAAATGTTTACTATAAATAATGATTTTACAATAAAAGGAATTATAACGTTGGGTACTGTTGGGTACGGAATATTTTCTACTGCGTATCAATTAAGTATCGTTATGAAATTTCTTTTTATTACAGGTAATCCAGAAAACTTTTTCTCTGATGTAAGAAATCTATAGTTTGTTTGGAAAATCGAATGATAGTCATATAGCAGATAATTTTACATGAAATGCGAAGATGAATAATTTCTCTTCTAATCCAGTGGAACGGAGAGTGTGTAGAGACAGCAGGAAAGTACAGAAT
Source organism: Parasteatoda lunata (assembly GCA_949128135.1). Classification (NCBI taxonomy): domain Eukaryota; kingdom Metazoa; phylum Arthropoda; class Arachnida; order Araneae; family Theridiidae; genus Parasteatoda; species Parasteatoda lunata. The sequence goes on from OX421971.1 coordinate 89,253,388, forward strand.
GTTATACAGCGTGCCCCATGTCTCTCGCCTAAAAGAGATCACCCATGCATCTATATACTACAGATTGCTCCAGAAATAGGAATGAAGAAAAAGGTTTAATAAGAAGGTGTGGGCGTTTCACGAGGCCTTAAAGTGATATCACTTTTACATCCAGGTGACTTAATTATTTAATATAATGGTATCATCTAGCATAAAAGTTGGATAGTTACAATTTGTCAGATGGAAGTAAGGAGTTGTTTGTGGGAGAGTCAACTAGTCTTCCATAAACATGTCAGGTATTTATCAAATAAAATAATAAATGATATTTAAAAGTTATTTCTAGATGAATTATCTTCAAATAAATTTATTTTGTGTAAAAAGGTTCCTCATTCGCTTCAAAGTTTTTAGATATAGCGAAACAAGCATAAAGGAAAATTAAATTTCTTAACTAAATTATTGGGATAGCATTTTCCAAAGTGCAACCTTTTGTACTAATTAAATTTGAAAATTAGTATGTCATGCTGTGTCATATATGAAGCTGCTTAATAACTCTCATTAGACTGGGGTGTACAGCTATGTGAATGGAGTATCCTACTACGATCCCAGAAGTACTTGATTCGAATCCTGCTGACAGCCAAATAACATCTCTGTCCCACTGTGAGTTTTTCGCCATTACCAGAAATTACTACTACCTGTTTAACAAGTGAGTGCACTGCTCCTGTACCATCCCTACATTCAGAGAAGCTGGATTTAACATTGTCATCACAGACGCGTGATAGATTGATGGTATCAATCAATAAATCAATGACCTCGTCATTCATCTCTCTTATTATCTTTAGGTGGATTATTTGATTATCTTAAGGTTAATTTTTCTTCTTCTTACTTAATCCTTATATTATTTAGAAAATTTTCTTCTTCTTAATTTATAAACAATATAAGGATTAAGTAAGATTATGATTGATCCTTCATCATAATCTTACTTAATCCTTATATTATTTATACAAGTAAGTATTATGGTTCAACTTGATTGAAAATATAATCTATTTTAACACTTTTTTCTCAACTTGATTGAAAATATAATCTATTTTAACACTTTTTTCTCAACTTGATTGAAAATACAGTCTATTATAATACTTTATTCTGAAGTTGATTGAAAATACAGTCTATTTAAACACTTTTTTCTCAAGTTGATTGAAAATACAGTCTATTTTAACTCTTTATTCTGGATGTTGCAAATTTGCAAGATATTATGGTTCAACATTGATCTCTGCTTTGGGTCAAAGAATATAAAAAAATTGGGAGTATCACGTTTTATACAAAACAAAACAAAAAAAAATTAAAATTTAAAAAGTTATAAAATATTTAAAATAGTGCCATTCGTGCCTAAACTTCAGGAATGTCCCATGCAGGAGAATTTGATCCGAATTGACTTGACAATTTCCATAGCTCTTCTTGATTGTGGGAAAAATAATTTGCGAAGAAAGTAACTTTATTTGTTTGTTTTTTTGTTTGTTTTTTGTTGATAAAATTACCCAACTTTGATTATTTTTTTAAAGGAAAGAAAGAAAATTGTAACTCTTTAGAATTTACACTATTGGATTCAATAATTTAAGAAACAAGCCCTCAAATAAAAAAGTAACAGCGAATTGTTTGACATTTCATTCTTATTCTATATTTTTTCCTCCAGATTATTACAAACATTATACTTAAAAAACAAGTAATTCTATTAAAATTTATGACTTATAGTCATTTGGATTGAATTTTACCATAACAATGATACTTTAGAGACAAATAATGAGGTTCTTTTATTGTGCTTCATTATTTCATTTGAATTAAATTCTTGTTGGCAAAAAAGGAAAAGGAACAATAGTTTTTAGTCCACTATTAACGACAAAATAAGGTAATTTGCTTTTCTCCATATTACAAAAATGAGTTTGCGCATCATTGGAAAACTCAAAACACCTTGAAGATCCTAATCATTCCAAGAAATTTCCGTCTTTTAGCTCAAGCCCAACTAATCGACATCAATTGCTCTCATTCAACGAAGAATAAAACCTTCAAGAAAATTAAATAATAAAAATAGGAAAAAAAAAAACCTCCAATCAAATCCTCAAAACGTTTTGAAAGGAGTCCTTTTAAGGCACAACTCATTAGAGCACAAAAGAAGGGAGCCCTAATTATTTGCAATCTCTACTTGATTAAGATGCCTCCACTAGAAATGATGAGTCCTTTCCCCAAAAAGCGGTTAAAGTGGAATAAAACATCTGTGAACGCGAAATTCGGAGAGTGAGAAAAAAAAAATCGCCAAGTAAAATTTTCACTGATTTGGATGGGATGCGGGGGATGAAAAAGGGATGGAGAGGTGTTAGAAACGAAGGTAGGGCTACTGATGAGAGAGGAAAAGCCATTGTTCGATCAATAACGTAAACTGGGTAATTTGTCGGCGGTTGCAGTGAGTAAGGGGGTGATGAGATGGTTGAAAAGGTGGAGCGAACAATCAGCAGTCCGTTTTAGGTGAGAGGGAAATGTTTAGGATTGGAGGTTTTCTCGATTTGGCCACATTATCGCTTTCGATTGTTCTATTAATGTGTCTTATGCAAGATCGTGAATTCATTTTCTGTTAAAGGCTCTTATTTAGTTTCTTTTTAATATATTTTAGGAATGACTTTTGGTGATTTGTTCGATAGGGAATATTATCTTAATAGCATCGATATTTATGCTGCTTACTTCATTTATTATTCGAAGAACTATTTTAAATTTACGCGTCCAAAAATTATCGACACGCATTTTTCACATAAATACTTACTTAGACTAATAAAAAAATTAATTTCTTTTATTATCATAATTATGATTCTTTTAGGATAATGTTATTTATTAAAAATATATTTAATCTCTTTAGGAGATCTGGTTCATTCCTGATGTTAATATACTGAATCAATCAACAGTGCATGCATTCAGTGATCACTGATGCATCACAAGAATAAAGGGGGGGGGGGCTCTCGTATATAACATTTAACGGTTGTTTTTTTTTTTTTTTTTTTTTTTAATTCTGATGATTTCCTTTAATTCTGACAATTGCAACCAGGAAATTTCCCTATAGGTCAGCAATAGGGCCACATATTTCTTCTGCAGCGGAATGAGTAAGTGATTTGGTAGCAGTTTTCACCGAGGAAATGTTAACGCTCGCTTGAAATAGAGAATTTTTTCTTAATTCATTCAAAATTATATATTCAAAATTATCTATTTTTTAATTGTGGATTTAATTTCACAAACAGTGAGGGGGGAAATTGCAATCTTAGAGGGGGCCGACCGTATCCTTTCATTTAGAAAATGTGAGGGGGCTAGAATTCCCTCCCTGTTCTATGGTCCTTGAATGCATTATTTTATACAACATCTGAATTATTTATTATTTTTGAATTTTTTTCGCATATACCTGTAAGTACTTTACTTAAATTATTATTCTTTCTGTTGATTTTATGAAGTCCAGTAACTAAAGCAGGGAACTTCTCGGTTCGGTATGCTATACCAGAAAAACAACTTACAGGGTGAGCAACATACTCAGATTTAACAGAGCATCTTATATACCAGCGCAGAGCATCTTATGTACCAGTGCATGTACCAGCGCATATCCAGCGCATGAGGAAAGGAAGATGGAAAACGTTTGCAGACTTTTGGCTGCGTGCCCTTAAATATTGTTTTCTCCATTATACACAGGGACGGAACCAAACCTTGGGGAGCTGGCTTACATAATGTCTATGGAAGCTAGCCTTCTTCTCCTATATATATTCCTTGCTAAAGCGATGCATATTTCTCATTAAATCTTTTACAGACAATTGCTCTCTTGGGCCAAATGCACTCCTAATAAAATGCACATACAGACTCCATCTCTCTGATCACGCCATTCTCACCAGCAGTTCCCAATTTTTTTCAGTTATAGAACTCCAAATGATCCAACTTCTTTTGGCGGAATTCTGACTCTTAAAAACGTTTATTAACAGGTGTAAATATGCTAAAAAACAATATTAAAAGTAATTAAGAATCCTTTGAATATAATTGGCTCATCAATAAATCTTAAAGTGTGTAAGTACCATGTAAGTACCATTTACACAAAACTGTGGATTTTTTCCATATTGATGTTCTGCGCCATTTTCAAAAAATATAATTTTATATTACGAAGGGGCCTTAGAAAAACAGCCTTAAGTCAAATAGTTTTTGCTGTTTAAGTTGGTCCTGGGCATATTTTTGAAGCTTCTTCAAAAGTATTTGTATTTTATTAAAACATGTTGTGCTTTCTTATCATATAATGAGTGTATAAAAATGTTTTCAAATCTTTAGAGACACATTAAAAAAATAAAATTAAAGACATTTTATGTTTTTAATAAAATTGATACGATTGAGCTTTAAATCGCTCAATTTATTATTTTTATTTTGCATAAAAATAACAATGATTTTATTCATTTTCAACATTTTTTAGTATAAAAGTTTAAAAAATTTCTTAAAAGAAATTAAAGTTTTTTTTTTCTCTGCATTATTTTTTTCAAAAATAATATACACAAACCTAAATAAAATTATTAAATTTCTTGAAAACAAATAAAAGCAAATTATCGGAAAAACGCATGCTTCAATTTTTGTGTAATTATCTTAAATGGTTTTTGAGATAGATCAATTTAAAAATGAAAAAATGTGAAAAAAGATGATCATGGATTAAAGTGGATTTAAAGTCTCAACATCACATTACTAAAAACAAAATATTATAGCTTTTAAAATAATACAAAATCTTCCATAGCTATACCTCGCGTTCTGATTAAGATAAAATTATCAATTTTCATCATTCAAAAGAAAAAAAAAGTATAATTCTTTAATGTAATTTTTAAAAAAATTTAAAATTTGAAAGATTATTCTGTTTCAGACCCAGAGAGATGAAATTGAATAAGTTGAAATTGAATTGAGAATTGAATTATAGTTTTTGAAAAAAGAACTGCTATAAACAGTGAGAATGATTATCAGAGAAAAATAATTCTTTATTTTTGAAATTGTTTATTTTTATTCAAATTTTAAAGTTCGATGAGAAATACTGAAGTAGTCATTTATAAATTCATATACTTTTAGCAATTCCTTCAATATATTGTTATTGGAAAAATATTTGTTTTATATTTTCTCTTTCTTTCGTATTGTAATTTTACATAAATCATTTGATAAAAATAACCATAGTATTAAATATATAAATGATTATTGGTTACTATTATCAAAAATCATTACAAGTCTTAAAAAAAGTCATAACTCACGGAACCCCTGTGACTTTTCTATGGAATGCCGGTGTTCCATGATACACCATTTGGTATTTGTTGCTCAATACTCTAATAATTATGCTATTGAAAACAGACGAGAAAACATCATACTTCCTGTACTCTTGAAAAAATTGTGTTGATATTTCTAATGTCACTTGCAAAAATTCCAGCAAGCCTTTATAATAAACAATACAATACTTCAAACAAAACGAATTTAAGGCAGAGGGCTCTTGTTTTTCAGAGGTGCCATCTATGACCAAGAATACGACTTCAACCACACACACGTCACAGCCCGTTTATAGGACGGACGCATTCATACATCCATTGATCGTAACTTTGATCTGAACCAGAGAACAGCCAATTTCCATTTCAGTACCCCCAGAGGTATTGATTTGTAATGGGAACATGAAGGATTTTGTGACCCGATAGATTTAACTTGCTTCAGTCACCATTAACGGGTAGTCTTCGGCCGGCGAGGATCGAACTCACGACTTCTTGGACATGGACCCAAGGCTCTTTCAACCAGGCTATCACGGCCGGAAAAAAATTATAAAATTGTTATGCATTTTTCATATGATATTTTTAGCATAAAAATTTATCAAAACAAAATTGATAGGCATCTTCCATATTTTCATCATGTTTTTTATCGTGTTTCTATTCATTTAATTTAAAAATAGATTTTGAAAGTTAATTTAAAAAGTTAATTTAGCGTCATAATTTTTAATTATAGAATTTTTTTTAATTATTTTTTTATTGGTGTAAATGGAACATCACTATTATTTAACTGCAAAATTTCTGTTTCTTTTTTAATCTGTTTATCAGCCCATTTGCTTCCAGCAATTCCAACATGTGCCGGTATCCATTGGAATACAACAACCAATCCCTTATTGGCTAAAAAAGTAAGAATTCTTCGAAATTCAATAATTTTTAATTGTGTGTGAAAATAGAGCTTGCATGGTTGCAATAAAATCTGGAAAAAAAATGACGATGTTTTTGAATTGAATTGAGTTGTTCTAACAGTAATCTAATTGCAATTCTAATTGCCTCCAGTTCTTCATCAAAATTGATCCGAAATGTAGAGAACTCAGTAGAGTTATAGAAAGCAATCGCTCTGAATACACATCAACTCTTAACTGGTTAGAAATGGCCTGTAACATATTAAAAAAGGCCTCTGAACAATAGAAATAGTCTATAAAAAATAATAGAAAAATTTAAATGTAAATTAAAAGTTTACCGGAAAAAAGTTTTAGCTGTCATTTTGTAAATTTAGAAACATCAGATTTCGAAAACGTATCAGCTTGAAGTTGTTTATGAATGCAATGAAAGCACTATTATTTAATGAAGTGTGACTGAAAATCCTATTGGCCTATCCTATTGGCCTATCCTATAAAGACAAACCCTCGTGTGTTCAAAAACAATTGAAGAAAATGCCCTATTTAAAACTATTTTTTATTCTTTAAAAATTGTGACTTGTTCGGCAACGGACAGAAACTAAAATTTTACTATCACGAGAAGAATTTTCTGTGACGTTAATTTTCATATTGTTAAAAACCTATCTCGTGGTAGCCAGAGAGTATATAGAAATTTTTTCTAATTTTTCCATAGGAGGAAAATAAGTTTTTAAAAAAAAAAAATTAAGTTCATTTAATTAAGGAATTTTAATTTAAGTAAAACTAATAAATTTGACCATCTTAAGAAATGCGTTTGTTTTTTTTAAAAATCTTTTTAGTGATTTGAACATATGAAAGTCTTTTTTTTTCTCTTGGAATCTTTTGCATGGTTTGATGAACATTTAATATGCATAGTATTATCTCTTTTATTTTCTGCAAATAGAATAAAGAGTCTGATCCGATGAACATTCTTTGAGATTTGTTTGTTGACAAAACCTTTGCAAAAAACATGAGATACAACTGGAAAGTGTTTGACTCAAGCCACTTTACAATTGCCGATAACAGACAAATCCGAATTTTCCAAATAACAAACAATAATGATCGATTCAAATATTAATAAGAGCTGACTTTTGTGTGAATGGTTGAGATCGAAAAGTCTCTCCAAATTTTTTTTATTTTTTTTTTATTGTCGTGATTTTAAATTTCACATACCTTATTGAGATTATTTATCACATAATTTCATAATAATATAAATTACCAGACTATTATTTTAAGAAGTAGAAGAATTAAGGTAAACCTATACTTATAAATTTCACTGAGATCACCTGGTGAACCTTACAAGAATGAAGTAGAAAATAATAAGAAAATATAGGATAAAATAATAGCATATCCTGTGATCCGAGTGGTTTCATGTTCATCTTCAGCTGGACTGCTCACTTAAGATGTTGCTGAAGTGAGCTCCCCAACTATTAGTGAGCAAATACTGTAATTTAAAATACAGAAGAAAAAAATGAGTTCTGATAAACAAAGAGTAAATTATGAAGTCTTGAATGTTGATTTTTTTTTTTAAAGAAAATCAAATTGCAAATAAATTAGGATAGGATTACTTTCCCGTTTCTTCACAGCAAATCCTGTCGTAGATTCTTTACAAATTAATATTCTGGAAGGAAAAAAAAAAAAAAAAAAAAAAAACTCAGCACTTAAAATTTCATAATTTATCTAAACTCAGTTTTTATTCTACTTTAAATTTTAAATCATTAAAGCAGTCGCCGTGAAGAATTTCTTCTCCTCGTTCTTTCAGCACTCTAGCGGTAAATACTTCGCTTCATGCTAGCATTCAATACTTCTGCAGTTTCGATTATCAAAAGACCAGATATCTACTTCTTATCTATTCTCTGTCCATTGTTAAAAAACAATAAATAGATTTACATTACTTAATTTTTTTATTAAATAAAAAAACTGAACTGATTTAACCTCACTTCTAAATTTTATGCTATAATAAAGCTTCTGCGCGCGAGACCCTATTTAAATATAATTAAATCTAAACCAGAAACATTTCAGCCTAATTTCGCTATTCAATCGCCCCTACGCTTACTCAAATTTCTCTCTCCAAATCTCATTCCAATCAAATTTAGTGTTGTAATATGTCTTGGCGGTGTTGGCGTGTTTTGAGTGGCACTGTTTCAACTGCAGCCCTAGAAACTCTTAATGACAGGCGGGTAGTGGAGTAAAGCTCCGGAATGCAGTCGCATCCCCCGCATAAACGAGGGAGGGCAAACTGGAAAAGGGTCAGCTTTGATCACCCCCCACCCAACAGATTAATTCTCGACCACCGCCTCGTTTACCCATTAACACCTTCGACGATTGGGAAAAGGGGGGCTGTTCAGAAAGGATCTAGATGAGGAGATTTAAAAGGGGGTGGGAAATTGGGGGGTAATTTAGGATTTTACTCGGCCTGTTCGGTAAACGTGGTCATTCGGTTTTGGTGGGTTGTAAATGCATTTCCTTGTCTCTAAAGTTTTAAACACGCCGGGCAATTTAAAAAGGATGTTGCAGGGAATTTTAAGTTTTGGCACTTTATGAATGGAACATTCATCGACGTGTAACGAATTAAGTTATTGCTTTATCGTTTTTAAGTGGACAATGCGCTGCATTTACTGAACCCTGATGGGAATAGAAATAGCAAATGGATAGATTTTAGATAATGAATTTTTAATTAATGAATAAGCTTTGATAATGATTTGTTAATTACGGCTTCTGCTTAAAATGGGAATTTTTGAATGTTTTGGTAAATCAATAAATTAAACAATTGTGCTTTTAGTTTTATGAATTCATATCTTTTATTCGATATTAAATTTAAATGTAAATCTGAAATTTATTCAATTTTTAAAAACACCTTTAAATATCGTGGAACGAGTTGAGCTGTTTTATAATTTATATTTTTTAAACTTCACTAAACTGAACCTTATTAGAAAGATTTCGCTTAGTTGCATTAACCATAACTCTAACCCACATTTTTTTAAAAATTCGGGGCAGTTCAAATATTACGTAAGCATATTTGTGTCAATTTTGGACTATCCTCCCTTGTCAGTAAAAATAAGAAAAACCGGAAACCCCTTTGCTTACGTAAGAAAGTTGATCCCCCCCCACACACTTATTGGTTTCCGTTTTAACTTTGACAATTACTGCAGTAATCTAGTTTTGGGATAAAATTCAAATAAAAAGATGGCAACTTTGAATCAATCAAATTTTATGCTTTATTTTATAAAATTTTAAGTAGAATAGGGGAGTGTCGGGTACCCCCGCCCACTGTCAATTTCATATGTACAGAATATTTTTTCAAGTCAATGGGCCATCGGACATTAATTGTTATATTAAAAAAAGATTATTTTCAAAGTTTCAAGTATTTATGCAGCTGGTAACATGGTAAACAATAGTTTTGAAAATATGTTGAATACAGTAGTCAAATTTTTTAAATTTCTATTTTTTTTAAGTTAAACTATTCTTTTTTTGGTTTATTCTTATTGCATTATTTAATTACATGATAAAACAATAGAAACATACAAAAATATTGATTATTACTCAATATTATACAGAAATATAAGCAATACTCCTTAAGTGGGCGGGGCTACCCGACTCTTCCCTATATATATATATATATATATATATAACTTTAAAAAAATTTAAGTGATTTCGTTTAAATTTATAGTTCATTCATCCTTTAAAGTTGCAAAGTTTGAAAAGAAATATCATTTTTCAAACCATACAATTCCGAAGTTTTTCAACCAATACTAAAATATATTTGTTTATATTTCTTATTTCCTAACGTTGTATCGTATTTAAAAATACGGAAACCAATTTGGAAGAAGCTAAACAATTCTTTTAGCATAAATTACGCAAAGCTAAAAAAAAAAAAAATAAAAAATAAAAAAAAATTTCAAAGATTTAAAAACAAACAAAATACTAAAAAGTAAATTAAGTTTCTAAAAATACTGATTGTTGAAATCGTATTGATATAATTTTATCAGAAAAAAAATTCATTAAAATTATTAAATACAGAACAAAATATTTTTTGGTTATGCTTGTACGATGATCTTGTATTTTATTGTTTCAAAAGATACTGTCAAATTGAGTAGATAACAATAATTACCTATTCATTTTATAACTGGAGTTGAGCAACCAACCCATTTTTTTAGGTTTATGGCTATTAGTGTAGAGCTCCGCAGCCATTTAATTTCAAACCTAATCCAGAAAAAAAGGGAACTCTTAAGATGGGGCAAATTAACCTTTGTGGAGGACTTTTGAGCTTGTGGAGGATTTTTGAGATTTTTGAACATGTTGAGAAAAACCATGAAACCTCTTACGGTTAACCCGACGGCAAAGGGTTTCTAACTCATGAACCGTCTACCACAGAGGATATTTTACGTCAGCACTGTGGTTGGTGCGAGCAGGGAGATACGATTCGACAAGCCATCGCTATGATTCGATCGTGGATCAAGTCGTTGGGAGGTTAGCATTCTATGACCTGTGCCACAGAATTAAATATCAAAGATTAAAAAACGTATATAATTTCCCCTTTTCCGTCTAATTTCCTTTGAAATTTAGTTCAGTCACGCCAAAATAAACTTCTTAAATAAAAAGTATATCAATATTGATATTAAAGAATTTTAATACCCCTTTGATATGGAAGTAAGAAATAAAAACTTATACCGAAAGTAAGAAAAAAAAGTGCTTTGCAACTTTGCAGAACGTTTACAGGTATCCAATTTATTCCATCCGAATATCGAAGGTGTATTTTAATGTCGAGCTTCATGAAACAGTGCTTAGCCAAAAACCGATCAATTGCCTTCGATTATTGAATATAAAATCTTCCAAGCCGCTAACAGCCCAAAGCGATTCAGAAATGAATTGCAATTGATAACGACTATCAAATCTATAGAGATGGGTATTTCGGAAGCAATGTTTGGACTAAACAGGTTATCCAATCATTTATTTGAATGATGAACTCTGCAAATTCAATTGGAATTACATATTGAAGACAATAATTGGAAATTAGCGAAACAGCAATTGGGATGATGCGTTAAGACCTATTGCAAATCAGATTCGTCAATCGATTTGTCGTAGCTCTTTAACCTTGTCATCAGAAAATTTATGACATGAGACGTGATAAATGAAATTCTTGTCTTATCGGAGCAATATCTAATGACTATACCGTTAACATTATATGAGCATTTCAGTATTTAAATGCTTTGCTACTAACTATATGTGCAGTTGATTGAATTGTATACACGAAATCATTATACTAAAATAACATAAAACGCATGGCACATTCTAAATTAAAAGATATTAGTGTAAAGTTAATTTACAGTCAGTTGAATTATACATACATCCCCGCTTTTAAGATATATTTTTCGATTCCTAAATATTGAGTCGAAAAAGTGTGCGTACTCTGAATTAATGTGAGAAAGGAAACATAAAAAAAAAAAAAAAAAAAAAAAAAAAAAACGCTATCTAAATCTGCCGAATAATTACAGAGAAAGGCATGAAAAAAAAATACAAACCAGTTTGAATGCTAGAGGAATTTTGGGGATGTTCCTAATTATCTCCTTTTAACTTCCGTCATTCCCCCAGCAATTAAACGGATTTTAATGTTTCAGTCTCATCCTCTTCATTAGTGCTTAGTTGGAGTTCAATATCACGTTTGATACTTCTTAAATGTGATATTTATTTTCCTTAATCCGTGTTCTTTTTTCACTTCATTTTTGAGAAAAGAAATTCCAAATATATTAATTAAGGGTGGGAATTACGGAATACTCTGCGTATCGGCTTTTGGCAAGGAGTTCCATTACGTCTGAATTTTAAAGTTCACATACTTTAAATTCTTTAAACAAGTAACAGTAAATTTCAAAGTAATAAACTTTAAAAAAAAAATTTAATGAAGCAGAGCATATGAAAGATAATATTTTTTTATTTTGTGTCAAATTTTTCGTTAGCAATAGATTACGAATCGTATAAAATTCAAAAGATAGTTTTTATCTTATAAAAAATTTATATGCAGAGCTTTTCTATACTTTAATAAACGACGAAAATAATAGCCTTAAAGCCTCTTTGACTGTATCAATTTCTTTCCAAAAATTTGCATTAAAATATTCCATAATAGGAATCATATGAAGTGCAGAAATATTACTCATCCTACTCTAGCGTTTTTCAGTTTATTTCGCATTACCATTCAAAATTTATGTACATTTAATCTTCTCAGTTATTACTCAGTATTATAATCTACCCATACGAGTCAAAACTGCGACTATAAAAAGAATGGCTCATCATCACAACGTAAGAAAAGTTGCGCGCGCATACCATTCCATTATCTCCCGCCCAATCACGGCTCTCACCTGTCAATAACGGCTTTTAAATTCCCAAGCGCAAGAGAAGGTTGGACTTGATGTCAAAAGAAAACTACCGGCAAAGGGGAGACAAGATAGAAAGAACGGAAGAAAAAAAAATAATTCTCAGCAACAACAAAACCACCAAATAAGGAATAAGATTACCCACCGAATAAAAATTAGGTTTTGTAGCCCGGTTCTCCCCTTCTAATTCGATAGCCTCACATCCTTTTCTTGGCGTTTTATTTATGCTGAGAAAAGAGAGTGTTTACGGAAGGTTTGTTATTTTGTTTAGTAGTTAATTCCCGAAGGAGGCGTTGAGTTTAATTGGATGAGTCTTTAATGGATAGAAAAGTAGGAGTTGAGGTGCGAGTTTTATTAATAATCGCCTGCGAAAAGAAAGGAGAACGATTATTAATCAACAGTGGAGAGAAAAAAGATATTTTCGTTCGTTTATTATTCGCTTAAAACGCGTGAGCTTGGATGTTATTATCATCTTGTGCCTAATTAGGAGAACTGTGATGTTAATGATGCGTAAGTTGAAAAATGTATTTTAAAAAAATCTCGGCTCATTTAGAAAAGATGAGTTAAATTACTTTTAGCTTCGACACTTAAAAAGTTGTCAATTGCTTGAGTAAATTGGCTAAAAAGTTTATCAAGATTTGCAAGAATAAAAGAAATTAATTTTGTATTTCAGTTTAAAGCAAAACTAAACAATAGTTCTTTGGAATATGTACATTTAAAACGTTAAAAGCATGTTTTTGATTCGTTTTTATGAAATAAATTGTTACTTTTAATCTGTTGTATGGTTTTAGACTAATAGCGCCATCTAAATTTACCTGTTATTGAATATAAAAATTGTCTTTTAATTGTATTTATATAACTTAAACTCCGTGATGCATACATAGTGCTATAGTAAGTATTCTACTTAATCTGTTCAAGTTTTCAAAATTTCTAATAGAGAAAATTAGGTCTAGTCAGCATACTTTTTTGTTTCAGATTTTTCTTTTTTTCCTCTAATGCATATAATAAATATGACTAATGTTGTAATAATATAAACCTCTTGACTGCAACTAATGATGGAATAAAAAGCCTTTAAAAGTTGATTTCAAATTTATCAAAAATGTTTTTATAAATTTAATTATCGCATCATTCATCATCTCTCAATATGAATACTTTTTTGATTTCATTTAAAACAAGGATTTTACAACTAAATATTAAAAGTGGTAATTAAAAAACATAATGTATATTACAGAACCGTCGCATGAGCAGCCGATCTAATTTTGAGTTTGCGACTACCAATGTTTAACACCACAGCCTTGTAATTTTTGAACCTAATCCAGAAGGCAAGGGAACTCCTGGATCAAGTATTGAAAAAATTTACCTTCGCGGAGAACTTTTTGATGAAACTAATCCATATTTGCGTTACATGATGAAGAAAACCACGAAAATTTTCCACGGTTAGCCTGACGGCAAAGGGATTCTAACCCATGACCCGACTGCTACTGAGAGCCGAGTGATCATCTTGTTGTGGAATCATCTTGTGAGTTTGTGACATTAATATAAATAAAAATATTTTTTAATATTTGACACTTTTTTCTGCATTTTTCTCTCCGAAACATTTTGTGGCAAAAAAATTCTTATTTGATAAAAGCCATGTTTTAATTGAGACATTAAAAATTAAATGCACTCATCTAAATTTCTAAAGCTTTTCTGTGAATAAGTTTCTCTGCCTATAGCATTTTGCAGCCAAAAAGAATGTAATAAATACATAGTAATGTCAATTAATCTTTTCAATTAATTAGTCAATTAATTTTGTCAATTAATTAGTTTTTAAAGAAAATTTATAAAACTTTAAAGTGTTTCTGTAAATCTGTTTTCTTGCCTAAGCCATTTTGATGCGGAAAAGTTCATGAAAACTATTTTGATCAACACGTTTCAAAAGAATAAAGTTTAAAAAATCATAATTGTGCAGAAATCAGTTTTCCTGTCTACAGCCTTTTGTTGCTGGAAATTTTATAAAAAAGTGCATGGAAATTTTATTTGATAAATTTAAAAATAAGAAAAAACTTTAAAATAAGATCAGTTTTCCTGTTCTCTTTTCGCAAAATAAATTATGTAAAACAAAATCATAGCATGCTTATGGTTGTGTAAAACTGTTTTCCTGCCTAAATCATTTTGTTGCAGGAAAATTCGTAACACATATGTGCTTATGTTTGTGATCAAAGAATTTCAAAATCGTGAAAAATTTTCGTTTAAATCTGTTTTATTGATTAAGCAAATTTTTTTTTGTGGTAATATTTTCAAAAAACGGTTATGTTTTTGATCAATACTAATCAAAATCATGAAAATGTTTTAAATGTGGTTCTGTAAATCTATTTTCTTGTCTGAGCAATTTAATTTTAAAGAAGTTAGCAATAAAGGCAAAGCAATAATTTTAAGCAATACGTTTGAAATTCTTAAAATATTTTCAAAATTGTCTCTTAAACCTGCTTTTTTTTTTGTCTATACCATATTGTTAATCAAAAGTTCGTAATAAATAAAAAATATTTTGCAGCTTTGTGCTACCGAATTTATTTTTTTTTCTTTCTTTGAAGTGATTCAAAGCTTGTGTTTATTATTTTTCCAGTCTGGCAATTTTATAATGAAAAAACTCACATTAAATCAATGCTAATAGTTTTAATAAACGCATTCAAATTAAATTTTTCGAACTGATTCTCTGATTTCATAGATTCTCTGTTTCAACAGCTGTGTTACCTGAAAAATCGTTTCTCATTTCAAGGATAATATATATATATATATATATTTTTTTTTAAAGTGTGTGAGGTGTATTTTTAATCAACACGTTTCAAATTCCAAACTTTTTTCTTCCTTTTGTTACCCATTTTTTGTTACCTTTGTTACTCTTCCTTTTGTTACCCCTTACTTTGCCAAAACTTGAGTTGAGGAAAAGATACAAACAAATGGAACGCATTTTTGAGAGTAAAATAAGTTCATTTTTTATTTTCTCCATTTTCGAAGTTTTTGGCGGTTAGTGCTTGAATTCAAGTATTGTTAAAGTTAAGTATTGTCAAAGGTCAGTGGGTGTTTGGGTTGTGTTTTAACACTATAATTTTATAAAGCATCTAATTGCTACAAGGATAGTTAAAATCGTAAAAAATAAAAAATGAATAAATGACTCCTCAGATACAAATGAATTTGTTCCACATTAAAAATAAAGACTCAAATAAATAAAAAAAAATTAAGTTTTTTAATTGATGTGATGCATCGGTATATTCATTTTCTGTTTGAACAATTTTGTTTTGGGAGATTTCGTCTTTGCTAAATACCAATATATTTTATTTTTTCGAAGTTCTACTGTAAATCTAAATAATTTAGTTGCGAGAAAGTTAATAATAAATAAATTACAATGCTTTTGATAAATGAATTTAAAACCAATAAGACTTATTTAAAGTGATCCTTAAAATTAGTAAATCTGTTTATCTGATATTTCATAAATAAAAAAACTACTATTTTCTTTAATTCTACCGATGTATTAATTATTTATTTAAGTATTTCCTATATAACTTCAGAAAAAAATATATATATAAGAAAGAAGTTAATGTGTACAAGTTTTTAAATGAAAATTACCAAGGAAGATTTATTTATAACGTATGCCCAATTTTAACCAACAAGACTGTATGCACAGTGCAAAAAATAAGCGAACCACCCTGAATAACTTTTGATCTGATTATCGGATCTTCACGTTCCAAAACTCAATCTTAAGGGTTCGAGAGATGGACCTCAAATATGCTAATTAAACAATGTAGATGACATTTTAAGTTAGAAAATCAGACAGAACAATGCACTTTTTCTGAATAAACATACCATTTTTTCAACGGATTTAGATTTCTGACCCCCAAAATATGGGCCGCTATTTGAGAAAATGTGATCCCCATAGTTTGATCAAGAGAACGATCCACAGTTTAGACACCTTACTATAAATGTTACATTTTGCATATTTAGCCATGTCGCAAGAACTATTCAAGTGAATTAAAAAATTTTGCTAACAATTATAAAATTTGTTTAACCAAAGATAAATACAAGATAAATATTTATTACTTTTTATTATTTTATTTAATAACAGTCAAAAATTTTTTGACTTGTAAGGTATACAATTAAGAACGTAAAATGAAAAGAGTGTAAAATATGCATATGGAATTAAATTTGCATCATTATTATACGAGCTACATAAAAAAAGACTAAGTAAGAAACATTGATAACAGTAGTAAAATTAATTTTTCTGAATCTTCATCACAGAACAAGAAGCTTTGAAAGAAGAAATATAAATTGTTAAAAATTTCTAAAGCGGCATAAAACTTTATCGATACAAAAGAATGAAACTTTTGATGAAAGAATCAACCTTTTTACGAATCACATGGAGAAGGGGGGTAAATATTTCACTTATTTCAAGAAGTATAAACGATTTTTTTTTCATTTTACATGCAATATAAATTCATGATCAAATCAAAAAATTAAAAAAATTTTTTTTTTTTGTAGGGTGGTTTAAATATTATCAATGAATTCATTTTAGTTCCATCTCGTCCATTTCGCACTTGCCAATGAGGCAAATTTAAAGATATTGTAGTACAATTACCTCAATCAAGCCCAAAATAAGGGAGCTATTTCAATTAATTACGTAATATTTTTTTAATTTGGTTATTTTATGTAGTAAAAAACTTTAAGTATGCATATACTTTTATAATTTAACTGTTCAATTTTTTTTAAAATCATACTATGTACTTTTCACGACTTAGTTTTCAACAAAAATTGTCCTGTCGCAAATATTTATTCATTTGCTCCTTGTTTAAATCACGGGGCACCTTAGAATAAAAATTTCTTTTTTTTAAAAGTCTTATAGTATAATTCTCCGTTGTATATTGTATAATTTTCTGTTTTAATTTTGTAAGTAAAAAAATTGTACATACATTTTTACTACTTAATTTGCATTTAATAAAATTAAATATGAATTTTTCAAATAAAAAATATTCACATGTACTTTCCTCTGCCTAGGTAGTACTTTATTAAACTTCAAATAACGGAGAGGAGTGAAAAATATTCAACCATCTATAGATTTTTTATATTTTAAATCTTAGAATAAAAATTTTCTTTTTTTTAAAGTCTTATAGTATAATTCTCCGTTTGTATATATATATATACATATATATATATATATATATATATATATATATATATATATATATATATATATATATATATATATATATATATATATATATATATATATATATATATATATATATATATATACATATATATATATATATATATATATATATATATATATATATATATATATATATATATATATATATATATATATATATATATATATATATATATATATATATATATGTTATGACAAAGTTGTTTTATTGTTTGTTTTGTGACAATGTTAAATATTTTTTGTATATTATTTTTTGTATTTTTATAGATATTTTAAAACTGGTAGTTAAAGTCACTTAACTTATTAACATTTACCATGGCATAAAATATTATTGTTTTGAATATAAAAATTTATTTTAAATTTTGATTCATTTTTCTATCAAAGAAAGTTAAAAAAAAAACTAATACAATAACTAAGCTAATATATAATATGTGACAAACTAATATATACTACACAGTTATAGGAAATAATAAAAAAGCGAACCATTTTTAAATGTCTGCTCAGAAAACTTTATAAAACGTGTTTTTTTTATAAGTATACATATATATTTATTAATTCACGTAATAATAGTAGATTGCTTGATGTTAAATATAAAACGAGTTAAAGGGTTTCTGTTTATTATCAACAAAATTATTGTATAATCTTATTTTTGCAAATGATTAAATACGCAATTTGTAATAATTGTACAAAATTTTCCTTTTTTTTGTACTTGGAATTAGTACGCTTGTTTTTTTGTATTTATTTTTTTTTTGTAATAAAAAAAAATTTTTTTTTGAAACAACTGGCTAAATAAACTTGAAAATTATTTTAAATCAAAATTTTCACATTTTGTTCATATAGTTATTTCAAAACTTTTAATTATTAGAACAAATTAAGCATATTTCTTTTCCGAGGAAAAAAAAGAGAGAGAGAGAAAAGAAAAAACAGAAGGAAATAAAAAAGATAAAAGAAAAGAAAGAAAAAAATACGCATAATTCTTCTAAAGATATATTCATAAAATGAAAGTGGTAAGCAATAGTAACAGTTTTTACGAATTCAAAAATATACAGATTTCTAGTGACGTACTATTTATGTTAGATTGCCAGTTTTTCTCCGAATTTTTTAGAAACGATCTTTTTTGAAACTTATGACATTGAATTTTGCGTTCTTGGTAGCCATCCAATTTCTTAAACTATATCTTCTCTGTATTAGAACTTTATTTGTTACTGAAAAGAAAAAGAAGAAGAAAAAAAGATATTTTACGTATGCTGAATTTATATTCCACGGCTGGTAAAAGATAACATTTTTATCCAATGAGATTTATTTGCTCTTAAAAGTTAGAATAAATCTCGTTTAAAGGTTCCAGCATTTTTCAAATCTGCGATATTTTAAAAAATTTCAAAAAATTAATAAAGTTGTGTTGTTGTTTCTGATGCAATTTGCCAATCCAGCAAGCCGTCTTGTTCTTCAATGGCGCCATCTATGGCCAAGAATATGACTTCAGCCACACTCATGTCACTGTACGTTTATAGGGCGGACCCATTCATACATCCATTCATTCATCCACAAATCATAATCTTGACCTGAATCAGAGAATGATCAATCTCCAATTCAGTACCCCAGAGGTATGATTGGACCATAGAGGACTTTGTGATCTGCCAGATTTAACGTGCACAGTCACCTTTTAGTACACAGGGAGTCTTCCCCCTGCGGGGATCGAGCTCACACCTCTTGAACATGGGCCCAACACCCTACCAACCAGGCTATCCCGGCCTTATAAATAAAGTAATAAAATAATTTTTTTTTTCTTATACAGAATATAGTTCTTAAACAGAACTCTTAATTCTACTAATAATGCATCAAAATATCAAGTCCTTAACAACTATATGTTATAATTCAGAAGAAAAAAAAAATATCATTTCAAACATTAAACAATTTTTGTGCAAAATACTTATTCGGGATATTCTGTAATAACCTGAATTAAAATATATGTTTATATCCCTTGACAAAAAAAGAAGTTTTTAATGTTTACAAACGAGAGAAAAATAAAACTTTTACGAATCGCTACAAAGAAAAGCAGAACTGAAAACTTCAGAACCAACTTGATTTCTGGAGGAAAGTTGGAAGAGTTTCTAATATTCTCCTTTCAATTCTTTCGTCGTCCCATGGGCAATCAAACAGGTATTCATGTTTTTAGTTTCTCCTTCCTCCATTGTGATTCATTACATTTCCATAATGTTAATATTTTTTCTCGTTTAAATATTAATTTGTAACTCATTACGTGCATATTATTTTGACTTCATTTTTGAAAAGGATTTACAAAATATATGATTATTACGGAATACCCCGAGTTATAAGGAACTGAAATAAGTGGTAAAAGAAAATCGAAACACACCTGGACGGAGTTCTTAGCAAATGTTCGGACATGTATTTCAGCGTAATTCCAAAGATTCCTTCTAAAATCAACAGAAAACTATGTTATCTCCTTTATAAAAATTTGCTTTTCCAATTTTTTTTCTAAAATCAACAGAGATTAATGATATTACGTAAATAATATCAAGGAATTATTTAGAATAGTTTTTAATAAAGACTCTTTTTTAATTTTAACATCATTTAATAGAGCTTCAAGAAATTTGTCAGAGCAATTAAGTCCTTTTAATCTAAGCAAAAATAAACTGTTCTGTTTGAAATAAAAAGAACACAAATGCAGATTAAAAGAAGAAAAAAAATTTATACTTCAGAATAAAATAATAAAAAAATTGTTTAAAGATAATTTTGCGGATTATTAGCACAGACTGTTTTGCAGGGTGACAAGAAATAATTTGCGCAAAATTTAAAATCTAATATTTTTTGTTTCGATATATCTCAAATTCATTTTTGGATGTTCTTCGATGCAATTGTTACTTGGATACCAGAAATAAACTTACTCCAAAAAAAGACTCAAATTCAACTCGTGTATTTTTCTGATTCTCTTTAAACAGCGGTTCCCAATTTTCTCGCCTTCGGAACCTTAAATAATAAAACCTTTTTGTAACGCAAATTTAGAAGAAATTTGATTAGCAATTGTGAAAAATATTAATCAGATCATTATTTATTTTAAAAATCTTTAATAAATTCGTATTTTATTAATTATTTTGTAAACATTAAAACTGAAATTGCATTATGTATTTTGAAAATTATTTCATTAACGAATGAAAAATGAAATTTTTTTCATTGCATAGTTTTAACGATATTATTATTAAAATTGGATTTTATGTCAAGCAGTTTAATTTACAGGCCTAAAGTGGCATTTTGTCTAGTTCGTAATTTGATTTTATTGTATGCATAAACTGAAAATGAATGAGCTGAAAGGCGATTTTCGTTTGAATGAAAAAAGGACGAAAATAAATGCTGAGAACAGTTATCAGATCAATCTTAAATACATGGAGCAGTGGGGGTTCAGGGGATACTACGCTCGCGTCCCAATGAGATGTCTCGGGTTCGTATCCCCGCGATGATTGATCAATGCGAATTCCGCACCCGGGTTGCGCCGACAATAGTGCTGACGTATGGTAAACAGACTATGAGTTAGAGTACCCTTCCAGTTAGGCTAATCATGGGAGGTTTTCGTGGTTTTTACCCCTGTGTGAAGCGAATGCGGGTTAGTTATATCAAAATGTCCTCTACAAAGGCTAATTTGTTCCAATGCTTGATCCAGGAGTTTCCTTAGTTTCTTAATTGGGCTCAAAATTACATAAATACGGAAATGAATATTAATAGTTGAACTCAAAATTGGGTCGGCTGTTCAACGACGGTTATAAGATAATATTAAATACATATTGGAAAATTAATTGGATATAAATTTTATTACAGGGTTTCGTAAGTGATAATGTTGTTCTAACTCTCGGAACCCCTGCAACCCTAGGGTTCTGCGGAACACCATTTGGGAACTTAAAGCACAAGAATGGTCACCTTATTCTTCTAATTTGAATCTAATTTTTTTTTTTTTTCTCATTTCGTCCATCTTGGTAAAAAAAATTTTTGCACTGAGTACCATAGCAACATCTTTAAGAAATTAACAACGTAACAGCAATGGAGCAAAATATCAGAACATAAGTTGTAGCTCGTAGCTGACACATTTACAGCTACGCCCAGAGATCAAAGGCGGTCACTTAGAAAATTTGTAAGTATGTTGCTGGTGCTTATGTTTTCGGATTGAAAAAAAAAATTGTTTTAAACTAGGTATTTCGTAATAACGACCTATCATATACATTTCTAAAATCACTGTCAAAACTCAGATAAAAAAAGTGTACACATATATTTTTTCTCGCTTCTCACAAAAAATAAGAGCATCAATTACCTATTTTTAAATTTTGTTGCCTCTAAAATACAAAACCCAAATTCTCTGAAATCATTTTTTTTTTTTCCAGATGGTAAAATGGGTTAGGGATTTCAAAACAATTATGGTATTGAACTGTCAAGTGACAAAGAGAACTGCAGGAGGAAATGTTCAGAAGAAGACCAAAGCCCACCCTGAACTATTGTGTCATTGATTATGATGAAATGAAATAAGATAAATAAAATTATAATAATATAGATAAATTGCTCGCTCTTTTTTAAAAGGCTTAATTAAAAAATATAAAGCATTCATCATATTCATTACAAAGCGTTAATTCGCGATTATTAACATCTAAAAATCCGAATATAAACTTGGCTTCAATTTAATTTTTAAAATTATCTTTCCTTTCTCTAAGTATAATTTAAAAATCTTTTCCATATTTCCTTCATCTAAAACAATTAAGGCAACAACAACTTATTGAAAAGTCTATTTAGCAATCGACAAAAACTAATTAAAACAATTTTAATTGGGAATATCTCCTCTCTGCTCAATTACTCCATAAACTAAATAGTTAAAAGTTCTCAGAAACGAAACTGTCAACTACAAACTTTCATTCCCACAACCCTTCAAGAAATTTGAAATGGGGGGTGGCCAACAGTTTGGGGAACAGCAGCCGTCACTCAGTTGACCAATGAGAATCCGTTCCGGCATATACTAACAGTGAAACCTAGGAAAGTAAATAGCTGTAATGTGGAAGGTAAGAAAAAGAGGCGTGTCTTTCGAAATGGCGTTTTGGCGCTTTAAGGGGCGTGGTCGTCTCCGGTGTGGCGCTCTTCTGGGCAATTAGGCCGCCAAAATCGCACTTCCCGGAAAAATGGGGGATGGGGAAACGGCGTTTGGATAGTTTCGATCCATTGACAATTTCCACCCCAACTTGTAAACGGTGAGGAGATTACGTATTAGCGGTAAATTAGGTGTGAGCAACACGCTCGCTTTCAGAGATCATAACGAGTTCAAAGGAGTCGCCGCGGGTGTTAGCGTTCCAAGTGTATTTTGTTTCCGGAATTTTGCTTGGTTTCTGTTTCAGGAAAGGAATTTTCGGCACAGCTTTTGTTTTCGTTCTTGAAATTTATTGAGGAAATGAAGTGATTTTTGGAGAAAGTGAGTTTGTATTTTTATCCATTAAATCTGAGATAACTTTAGAATTAATTTTCATATTTTATTATGATTATTTTTTTGCTCGAAAAAATGAACACCAGTATGTTTAAAAATCTTTATTTATTTCTCATAAGGAAATAATTTTTTTTAAAGAAGCATCTGCTGTTTTATTAAAGGAAAAATTAACTTTTGAAAGGAAACAATCTTAGAGAGTTTAACTATTTTACAAGACCATGTTGTTTTTAAATTCGTTAAGTTATAATTTATTATTAATATTTCTTCATTTCTTGATAATCAAAATCATTCATATTTTTGTATGAAAATCTTGATAATCAATCAAGATAATTATTTCAAAGGAAAAAAAATCAATGCCAAAAAAAAATAATAAATAAATAA
Organism: Parasteatoda lunata; assembly: GCA_949128135.1. Classification (NCBI taxonomy): domain Eukaryota; kingdom Metazoa; phylum Arthropoda; class Arachnida; order Araneae; family Theridiidae; genus Parasteatoda; species Parasteatoda lunata. Next base: position 89,277,006 of record OX421971.1, read on the forward strand.
AATAATGCAAAAAAAAAAAAAAAAATTATACATTCAAATCAAAATGTAAGAAAACCTACCTAAGAATAATAAGATTTTTTGTACGATGCTATTACACAATGTAAGATTGTACAAATTTGATTAATTTAAATTAAGATAGTATTTTAGAAATCCGAAAAGGTGCTTTTTATAAAAAAAATCAGTCATTAAAAACAATTTTATTTTGTTTATAATGCAAGATATTATTTATTTACAGTGAATTATTTTGTTTATAATGAAAGAAAACTTAAATATTATATAAAAAAATTTTTTATTATTATTTTACTTTATTTATTTATTATTTACCATTAGATATACTTCATTCATCTTGTTTAATTGTTTGAAAATTAGGAAGTGATTTTTCAATAAAAGAAGAAGAAAAATTTTTTTTAGTTTTTTTACTGTTTATTTTTGATAATTTTTGATTGAAATAATAGACGAAATTTGTGCATGACCAATTGAAAATGATTGACATAGCAAACAAAAACTTGTAACGAAATAATTGAGAAAAAAAATAATTTTTTTTTCCTTTCAGGAATTGAATTTTATTTAGTACGCATTGCTGTAATAATTATGTTATTTTGATTACTGTAAACTTAAAAAACAATTCCGCATCAAATTACGGTAAAATTTTGCAGAACAAAACATCTGATATACCATTTTTTATACAGTAATATTAACTGTAAAATCACAGAATCAATGTAATTAAATAAATATTACTGTAAAAAACTACGGTATAAAATTTTACGGTAAAAATGGATTTTACTCAGGGTGCCAGTACTTTTTACCATAATTTGTTCCAGGCTTTTTGCACACAGTTGCTATAAAATTAGTTCTCATCACCAATAAAAGATAGCTATCTACCTTATATGTTTTCATATAAAAAACGGCATTAAAAAAAAAGATTTTATGAATTGAAACATATCTTATAAATTGATACTGTACAAATCAATGGACACATAGTAGAAAAATGAGTCCTTTTCAAACAACAATTTAACTTATGTGGTACTTAATTGAGTGATTTGCGACATTTTTGGACATTTTTGATTCATTTCTTTAAAAATAAAATTTCGTGTTAGTTGATGTTACATATGCAATTAACGTCTTATTTCATCAATAAAAAATTAGTCATATAAGCTTCATTAATCCTGTATATTTACCTACTAAAAGTTTTTAAAATAAACTGATGAATGAAACAAAACAATTCATTTAATTCTTCAATATTAGAACAAACAAACAAATAAGTAAACAAACAATAAGGTACTTATAGGTAAAAGTCTTTACCTGAAATATGGATTTAAGTTTTCATTTTTTTCAAGATGTTTTTCAAATTTACGATTTTAAAATGATATTAAATATTTCTGGAACTGCTGTAAAACATCATGATTAGGGTTAATAATAAAATATTCTTCTTTGTTACATATATATCGTGTTGTTAACATATAAATTTTTTACATTTTGAATTACTTTTGCACAGTTTGTATTTCATTAAATTTAAATTTATAAGCATCTTTCATTTCTTTTGATTCAATTATCATTTTGAGCAAATAGATTTAATACAATCTCCATCAGAAATCTATGACTAAATATTATATATATTTTTATTCAGCATTTGTAGCTTGTTTAATTATTTCACGCTTTATCTGTGCTTATTACTTTCCAATTCATATTTGAACAAAGAAGTAATAAATGCTTACTTTTCTGATATGTCCTTTTATCCGCAATATTTTCCACAAAGAATTCGTCCTCACAATTTTTTATCTTACTTTCTCAATTAAGAATCTATAGGAAGAAAACTGATTCCTGAATCCAATATGATTCAATTCAGTGGAAACTTATCTCCCGTTTAACATGATTGATTCAAAATATAGGAAACTGATCTCGCTATTGAATGATTGAAACAAGTTATAGGAAACTGATCCTACCGTATAATAATTTGATTCAATTTATAGGCAACTAATCCAGTAATCGAATATTATGGATTCAATTACAGGAAACTGATCTCGCTATCTAATGATTGAAACAATTTATAGGAAACTGATCCTACAGTATAATAATTTTGATTCAATTTATAGGCAACAAATCCAGTAATCGAATATTATTGATTCAGTTATAGGAAACTGATCTCGCTATCTAATGATTGAAACAATTTATAGGAAACTGATCCTACAGTATAATAATTTGATTCAATTTATAGGCAACTAATCCAGTAATCGAATATTATTGATTCAGTTATAGGAAACTGATCTCGCTATCTAATGATTGAAAAAATTTATAGGAAACTGATCCTACAGTATAATAATTTTGATTCAATTTATAGGCAACTAATCCAGTAATCGAATATTATTGATTCAGTTATAGGAAACTGATCTCGCTATCTAATGATTGAAACAATTTATAGGAAACTGATCCTACAGTATAATAATTTTGATTCAATTTATAGGCAACTAATCCAGTAATCGAATATTATTGATTCAATTATAGGAAACTGATCTCGTTATCTAATGATTGAAACAGTTTATAGGAAACTGATCCTACAGTATATTAATTTTGATTCAATTTATAGGCAACTAATCCAGTAATCGAATATTATTGATTCAATTATAGGAAACTGATCTCGCAATCTGGCATGATTGGTCCAATTTATAGGAAGCTGAATCAATATAAAATATTATATTGTATATTGATTCAATTTTCAAGAAACTGATTAAGTAATCTAATATTGATTCAATTCGTAAGAAACTAATCATGCAAGTCAATAAGTCATAACAATCAAACTTCAATGTCTACGGTTTGGCAAACAAATCAAATCGCCTGATTCCCAAACAGCGTTAAGACCCTAATTGAAGACAACTTTTGCGATCATAACGGTTTATAACTAACGGTTAGTAGCCATGTATTTTACGAGAAAAATTTATGCTTGAGCCTATATTTTAATAGTTATGATTGCTTTACGGGCATAAATCTGTTTATACGGTCTGTGACTGGGACACTTTTTGCCGATCACTGACTACAGTATATAGCAAAGAAATTTTTGAGAATATAGTTTAAAAACTAAAATAATGGTGTAAATGTAGAAAATGCTTAATAAGCTCGAATAAATAAATTCAAGTAACAGATTTTTCGGTTCTATCAGTGTCAAGAATGACAAAGAATGAAAAAGAAATATAAAATAAATCTAGTTGCTATAAGAAGTAAGTATGGAAAAAAAATTAAATTGACCAATGAAGAAATATTAAGCGAGAACATATACAAAGCGAAGTGAAGGGTGATATAGAAAAAATGAACGCGTAGCAAACGGGGTGCAAAGAAAGAAAGATTTCTATATATTTTGAAAATAACAGCTGTAGGAGTGATTGAAAGCTAATTAATTAAACAATTGATCATTTTTAAACAGAATATAAAACGATTTCCAGAAATCCAGCTCCTCAGTCAAAGAACATATAACAGCCTATTCTATAGTAAATGATCTTTGTTCTATAACTCTAGCTTGCTCATGGATAAATATTCTGCCTTGCGCGTTTAATAACACATTTCTCTGTTTATTTCCTCCTATTATTTCAATGACAAAAGTGTGTTTTTTTTCTAACCTTTTTCAAGTTTTTATCTTTCGCGAATATTCTTGTCAAAAAGTAACGTGTTTTTGGAGTTTTAAATAAGAAGATCTTTCTTCCATTTCGACTATAAAGCAAATTTAATAAGTTTAGCCAAAGAAAACTCGAAGTGATGATTCGAATTCATAAAAATATTGCGCAATCAGGACACATCATTCCTGTTCTTTAAATCGAAGCAATTTAACCTTGTGTTCATAGTTTTTGGCAAGTGATTTGATAAAAATTCCCAGTAACTTTTTTTAGCGATAAGATCTTTAATGTTATTGAAATTTTGAAAATTTTCAGAAAATTTCTATCAACTTTTGGATTAAATCGTGAATAATAAGATAAAATAACCAAGAAGGAGATGAAATAGGATAGTGCTGCCATCTGTCAGGGAGTGAAAGATCTGCATGTTCTTTGTTCGTGATAGCCAATGTTGAGGGAATGCGAGAAAGACGTTCTTTGGCGCCGGCTGGGTTTAAACCCGGAACCTTTGCATTCGTAGTCTGATGCTTTAACCCCCACAAAAAGGGTACATGACCCCGAAACTGAGCTATAAAGTTTTATATAATGAACTTATAAATAATTAGCGGTCAATTCTACTAATTTAGAAGTTCTTTATAATTATTGGCACTTGGCTTTTCTGACAAAGAAGGGAGATCTTAGAATGAATAATTAACAGGTTTTACTGAAATTTCTTACAATTGAAGATTATGTGATGATTGTCGTGTTACTATTAATACCTTTATAATTACTATCTTCTTCCATGCCAGTTTAGATTAATATAAACTGCAAAGATCAATTGCATTGCTTGAAAAATTTTTCCAAACAATTTTTATTTTTGCCATCATTTACTTTGGCGATTGATCTTTTTTTCTGATACAAAATTTTAACCATCTACTGCATCATCTCTTATCTAACGCAGCCGTTCTCAGAGGTTCCGCGGATGAGTAAAAAGGGTTCCAAGAGCTTGAACTTTTTTCAAACGGTAATGATTTTTAAACCTTCCATTATATTTAGATCCAATCAATAATACGTTTTTTACTTAATAACTTGTTTGCTTTTATGAAATTACTTAAAGTAAAATGCCAATAAAAAAGAAATAGTAATTTTTTTTTTTAAATTTAATTTCTCTAATAACAATAGATTGAAAAAATTATGAAAAGGATATACGCTTATAAAAAGTAAAAAAGGGATTTGCGTTCTCAACGCGAATCAAAAATAATTAAATTTGTTTATAAAGATGATTTACTCATAACCACTTTTAACATTTATAGCGGTTTTTCTTAGTTTTTATTTTAAGAAATCCGGTTTATTTTATTCATTTTCAATTATATGTAAGCACCAAAATCTATATCAACCAATGTTATATGTTTTATGTTATACGCTTTATATTATATGTTTTAGGTGTGATATGTTTTTTATAAAGATATGTTTCAACGTACAACATACACATAATTTTAGATAATTTCGATATTTTTTGCTACAATGAAATGTGTTTTAAACTGATGTAGTCTTTTAAATACAGAAAATGAAATATTTTATTATGTAAATATATTACAGTTTAATAATACATTGTTTTCTTTATTTTAATTTTCATCTTATGAATTTGGAAACAATAGAACAATAGCGAACTTGTTCTATGACATAAAACTTTGTACGAGTATTTTGGTTTACTAAATAACTAATAGTATCCAACACTCTGTACTTGTAATAAATGTTTTGAGTTCATGCTAGTATAAAAACAATGGTCGCCAAGTCACCAACAAATATCGTCAAATTTGTCGCTTGAAATATTCATCGATTCCGCTATTCATATCATCAAAATTGGGATTTTAAAAACCATCGGAACTGTTTGCTATACTATCTACAAAACCACGTTTGATTTGCAACCATAAAATAGTTACAAATCGAGCTCATCAAAATTTGACTACTCGTATACGTGATACGAGATTCGCATGTAGTAAATATATCACATTAAAAATACGGCTATTTTAAATGTTTGAAAATTAGTAGCTATCGCTGAGGAAAGATCGAAAAAAGGAGTCTATTTACTATGCGATTCAAGTGCCTCGAAAAAGTGATTTCTCTAATTTGCAATTCGCTGATCTGACGCCATAAAAAATATGAGATTTTAAAATATTACGTGAATTTATGAAAATTTCAAAATTGAAAGCTTTATATATTGAAAAAAAATTTAAAATATAACATTATGTGTGTTATTCTTTGGATATATAAGTTCAATAATTGATATAAAACACCTTAAAATATGTGTAAAACTTGTGTATTGGATAGCTTTAATACTACAGAAGAACTTAGGTGGTCCTTTAGGGCTGCTAGATTTTAATTGTTGGTGTGATCTCTATAAATCTAATGGAAAATTATATATTCTTCACGTTTATTATCATAACATTCATAGTGAGCCGGCATAGCCTCGTTGGTAGGGCACAGGCCCCATGTCCAAGGGGCCATGGGTTCGATCTCCGCCGACCGAAGACTTCCTGTGTAGTAAATGGTAACTGATAAACGTTAAATCTGTCGAGTCGCAAAGTCATCCATGTTCCCATGACAAATCAATACCTGTGGGTGAACTGATCCAGGAGTTTCCTTGTCTTCTGGATTGGTTCAAAATTACAAGGATACGGAGTTGAACATTAGTAGTCGTAAACCCAAAATTTTGTCGGCTGTTCAATAATTAAAATAAAATAACATTCGGATAAAATTAAGCGGATAAAATTAAAATAAAATAACATTCATCATGAGCCGTGGTGGCTCAGGGGATAGAACGTTCGCCTTCCGCTAAGGTTAAGCGGGATCGAATCGCAGCTATAGCTGGTCGATACTAATTCCGCACCCGGCTCTCACCGACCGCAGTGCTGAAGAACATAATATTCTCAATGGTAAACGGATCATGTGATGGAGTTCCCTTGCCGACAGGGTAACCGTGGGATGTTTTCGTGGTTTTCTTCTCCATGTAAAGCGAATGCAGGTTAGTTCCATCAAAAAGTCCTCGTCAAAGGTAAATTTCGTCCGATACTTGATCCAGGAATTCTCTTGTCTTCTGGATTGGGTTCAAAATTACAAGGCTAAAGAGTTGAATATAATCTTAAAAATCGGGTTGGCTGCTCAATGACGGTTATAAAATAAATTAACATTCATCGTGAGTCTAGACTGTTTGATTTCATTTATTAGGTTTAAATTGCGAACTGTTATTCTGTAAAATATGTATCTAATATAGATTTTCATGATTTAGTGTCATAAAAAAACTGTTTGTTTTAAATGGCATAAAATCGGTTTAAATAAAATGTTGCACCCTGGGAGAATTCGAAATTTCTACTTCAGGTTGATATAAAAAAATTTTTTTTTTTCATTTTATTTGTGTTGGAAAGTATATTACAGAACATTACAAAAACCTATTTAAAGCTTTTCTAAAGATTTTAAATCTAACTATAATTGTCGAAACTAAGAATCAAGGTACAAAACACTCTCCTACTACTTGTTTACTATATAATTTTCTATTTTAATAAAAAAAAAAGGTCAAATTGGTGATAATTAACGATGAAAAACCAATATATTTAAATTGATAAATGAATCTATTTTAACAAAGGCAAACAATAATGCTTGACATACCTCTTTTTATAATATACTAAGACCCTGGAAGCTAAGTAATCCAGGGTTTTATGATATACAAATTTTTTTTAACTGGTTTATTATGACGAAATCTTGACGCGAGAAGATCAAGATAATTGTAGGATATAGCCCTCTACTGTAAAGTTAAATAACTGATAGTTTAGTAAAGTAAGGCATCACAGAAATGTTCATAAACACGTAAAGGTTTATGGTTATGAAGATCGATCACGAGACCAATCACCATTGGCACAAAAGTAACAGTATTACTATTTATTAGGAACCGTTCAAATATTACGTAAGCACCGAACTGTGGAGGGGGTTGGGATTTGTTTATTTTTGCTGAGGAGTTGAGGGAGTTTGAGCAAAGCTTACGTAAGACATCAAAATAATCTTATTTTCAATAATTCTTTCTTCGTTCTTTTTTTTTTTTTTTTTTTTTTTTTTTTTTTTTTTTGAGAGAGAGAGAGAGAGAGAGGGGTGGGGGGGGGAAATAATAAAAAAAAGTAGACTTGAAAAAATTTTGCATATAAGTTTAAGGAAAGAAATAGAAAAAAAAATTATTCCGTGAGCTTCAGTTACATAGCAAACTTAAGTATTTCTCAAAGATTTTTATAAATATTTTTCTTCTTAAGCTTGTCTAATATTCCTAAAAGCACTGATAAGAAAATATTATTGTCGAATTGTTCAAAGTATAATTTTAATGCAAATAGTATAATAATAATGCAATTATTCATCTCATTTTATTTACCTTATTAGCTCGTACTATGGCAAATGTCAATCAAGAAAAATAAAGAAGGAAAAAAAAACGAGAGAAATGGATGTTGCAGATATATATCTCAATACTTGGATAAAAATAAAAATAAATAAATAAATAATAAAAACTTAAGAAAGAGCGATGTATTTCTTAAGGTTAATTTTTTTTTTCAAGTACAGATGATTATTTTTCAAGTCTAGGTAGTCGTCTATTTCGTTACGATTAATATATTAACAAGATATAATATTAAGATACAAAGTAATTGTATGTTTTGAAAAAAAAATGTTATATGTTTTTATGAAAAATATTGACGTTTAAGCAGGCCCGTCGCTAACCGATTCGAGAGGGGGGGTGTTGAAGTTTATTTTGCCGACTGTCATATTATATATATATATATATATATATATATATATATATATATATATATATATATATATATATATATACACACACATACAATTTGTATATGGCTAAAGCTTGACAATCAAAGATAAAACAAAACAAATAAAAGAGTCCTAATGCGCCACAAAACTTGAGCTTCCAAAGTTTTGAAATCATTTCGACTAGTTATAAACATAATGCTATTCATCGAAAAATTTTTTACAGCACTTAAAAATGCAACCACCATAGGTGAAAAATGTGGTATTATTGATAACTAAATAGTACCAGTAATTATTTAAAATAATACAAAGAAAATATAGTTTTTACATTTATATTAATTTTAATTATTAAAATGGTAACAAAATATTCAAGGAAAGAAAACTATTTTTAAATAAACTGAAACTTATTCAATTGAAATAAGTTTCCAGTAATAATGATCAATAATTATTTGTGAAAATAATTTTAAAAAATAAAGTTGTAAATTTAAATGATTTTCAATGCAACTTTGAAATACTTTTTACTTTATATTTAAAATATTTTTTTTAAAAATCACTTAGCAATTCAAATGTATCTTTCGTTCCATCTAAACGTAGTTGCCATAAGCTAATTAGAGCAACTGTTTGAAGATAAGAAAGTAAGTCATAATAAAAAAATATAATCTTCTATTAAGATATTGATTCAAAACAAAATTCATTCAAAAGTAAATTGTCCTTTCATTTTTTAAAAAATAAAAAAAATAATGTAGAAATACATTGAAAATATTTGCCATTTAAATTATAAATGAAGAAATTCACATAAAAAGGATAAAAAAATTAAGATATTAGCAAAGTTACGTTATATTAATATTGGCTACGTAAATTTACTTCGACGTTGTTTTAAGAGTGAAAAATATTCTGCCAGCTTATCAAGCTTAATATTGTCAACAATATCTTTTTCTGCTTTGAGTAAAAGCAGTGAATTTAGGCGTTCAGTGGTCATTGTTGTTCGAAGATAGTTTTTAATCAATTTCATCTTGCTGAAAATTCTTTCATTTGTCGCAACTGTCATTGTCGCAACTGTCATTAACGCTAATAGATTTAACAATAAAAACTTTTGAAAGCTTTTTTACTAAAATGATTATTCCGCATTTTTAATACAAAACTGTGAATTGAATTTTTGCTTAATTACAAAATTATTAAGTTTTTTTTACTAATAATTAATTTAAACCAGGACCGTCTTAATAGCATGCAGGGCCCTCGGGCATAGAAATGTTTTGGGCCCTTATAACATGTCATGCTGCTTAAAATCGAACTTAAAAACTTCACACACATAAAATAAAGCATTTTTAACATATGCAATAATTTGAGCAAATTTAAATGCATTTTGATTTCCCCCAAAAACAGAATCCACATAAGAACTTCATTGGAACGTAGAAAAATAGATGTCGGTTGCATTTTTAAGTTTTCCTGGTGATAAACTATTCAAATTGCTTTTTCCATGATAATCGATCACTATTTGTATAAAGAAAAACAAAATGCACACATTATACAATAAAATATATTTATTTTAAGAAATATATAAGGCAATTTTTTTTTAATTTTTTTTTATTTGTAATTTTTTAAAATAAAATTTATAAAAAGTGAGATTCTCAAGGGACCCCTGAGTGCCTGGGGCCCTCGGGCACTTTTCGGAGGTGCCCATGTGTAAAGACGGAACTGACTTAAACAAACGAAAAACTGTTAACTTTAGTCAAAAAGAAAATATAAAAACATTAAATACATAAGAAATACATCAAAATAATTAAAAAGAATTATTTATCAACCAAAAAAAAAAAAAAAACTGAAACTTTTCTATTTTTAAACACATTGCATTTTCAATAAAATAAGCATTAGTACATTTTTGTTCATAAAGGATTGCAGTTTGGACTTATAAAGACAGAGCCTACGAACAAATATAGAATTTGATATTTGAAATTTCAATTAAATAAGATCTATGAAAAATAATTTCAACTGAAAAAAAAAAAAAAAAAAAAATTGCTATTTCAAACACAAAATAAAAAGCTTAGTAAAAAGTAAAAAACAGAATTCAAATGTGATTTATCTTTTTCTATCCCTAGCTCCTACTAATGAATTTAAATAACATTTTTAATTGCTCTTTTTTCTCTCTTTTACTGCACAAAAGAGATTTAAAAAATTTTTTTATCTGCTTCATAAAAATAAATTTTTACCCATATATGTATATATTTAAAAAAAAAAAATTCTTTTTTGAGAAAGTCTTATACCTAAATTTTTAAGCAATAATTGGGGAAATAATTTAATTGGAAAATAATAACACATTTAATGCAATTTAATGAAACTTAATATTTAAACAATAAGACGGCAAACAATAAATATGTATTCATAAAAAAACTATACTTACATTCAAAACTTAAGTTGCGGTTGATTGGATAATTGTTGGCTTGAAAGCGGATTTTATATTTTATTCAATAATAATATGATTTTTTAAAATATGCTTTGAGTAACTAAGTATCCGTACTAGACAGTTAAAGACAGGTCAGTGAAATAATTGGTACCACAGCTGCATGTGCATTGAGCCCCTTCTTTTCCCTTCTTAGCGACATGAACAAAGATATTGTCTTTATTCTTAGAAAGAGTAAGAGAAAATATAGCTCAGGGCATTTCTAGCTAACCACTTTTAAAACACCCTCGATTTTTCAAGTTGACAGAAATATCCGGGGGTTTCGTCTTCTGCTTCAAAGATGGGGGGGGGGGAGTCGCAGCACCATCCTTTTTTTGCGCCTTTTCATAGTGTCGGTAACGGCTTGATCAAACAGAATTGCCACTTTTCCGTGAATACTAGGAATCGAAGAATTGCTCTATTTTCGCCGTATTTTTATTGAAATAATTAATGAATCCAAAATCATAACATATAATACTTTGAACTCGGCAACCATCCACAAATTGTGTGAAATGATTAAAGAGTCGATTCGATTGAGTGTAACTCAATTTAATGTTTCAGAATTCATAGGATTCTTGAAAAAAAATATTAAAAGTAAAATATAATATTTTATTTTCAAAACAGAAACTTTTATAAAGGTGAATTGAGGATCATATATATGTTTACTATTTTTCATAGAGAATATCAAATTTTGTTGTGATGATTAATTGTTCTAAAGATACGAATTGATCCCTGAACAATTTATTTTAGGTAAAAATATTTTTAACTCAAATAATAATCCAATCATCATAAAATTTTAAAAGTTATAAACCAAAGGGTAGTTAACAAATCAAATTTTTTTTTCTTCTTTTTTTTTACATGTTTAAAGTCCTTTGGAGTTAGTAAAAATTTTAACAGTAGAAAAATAGCTTTTACTAATTGAAAATATAAATTATTTGATAATTTGTGTTATTTAAACAGAATTTAACAATTTAAATATGATATTTTGAATAATAAAGTATCCTATTTAATAGGTACTTTTATTTGTAATTTCCCCCCATTATTTTGAAAGTAAAAGAAGAAAAATAGGTTGCATCACCGGCACGATTATTTCATTTAAAATTTATTAATTTTTTTAAAAAAACTCATGTAAGTTCATCACTTCCTTTGAAAAAATTACTTAAACTTCTAATAAAAAGTTAATATAATTCTGAGAAATAGTATCTGAATTTTATGATACTTTATTAGCTGACTAAAAATTAAGGTCACTAAAATTTTTTTAAATTTAAGAATGTGCCGTGGAAATAATAATACGAGAGAAATGGTTTTCAAGATTTTGGCTTGTAATATCGGTCATCTTGCCTCGAATTATCATAAATGGTTGCTCTTGGAGGAGAGGGGAAAAAAAAAAAAAAAACTGAATTGGAAAACTAAATTTCACAGCAAGGTTTGCTGAGTCTGGTCTGGGACAAAATCCCGAAATGGACGAAACTCAGATAACATTGAAATCCGTTTAAATCTCATCACCAATGAAATATCCGACAATGAAAGAATTTCGGCTAGTATTATTGGTCATCTTGCTTGGAATTATCATAAATGGTTACTCTTGGAGGAGGAAAAAAAAAAAAAACTAAATTTGAAAACACATTTCCCAGCAAGATTTGCCGAGCCGGGTCTGGGACAAAATCCCGAAATGGACGAAACTCAAATAACATTGAAATCCGTTTAAATCTCATCACCGATGAAATAACCGATAATAAAAGAATTTCGGCAAAGTCGGGATTTTGGCTTGTATTATCGGTCATCTTACTTTGAATTATCATAAATGGTTACTCTTGGAGGAGAAAAAAAAAACTGAATTTAAAAACACATTTCACAACAAGATTCGCCGAGTCGGGTCTGGGATCCAGAAATGGACGTAACTCAGATGACATTGAAATCCGTTTAAATCTCATCACCGATGAAATATCCGATAATAAAAGAATTTCGGCAAAGTCGAGATTTTGGCTTGTATTATCGGTCATCTTGCTTTGAATTATCATAAATGGTTGCTCTTGGAGGAGGAAAAAGAAACTAAATTTGAAAACACATATTTGCCGAGTCGGGTCTGGGATCCCGAAATGGACGTAACTCAGATAACATTGAAATCCGTTTAAATCTCATCACCAATGAAATATCCAATAATGAAAGAATTTCGGCAAAGTCGGGATTTCGGCTTGTATCATCGTTCACCTTGCTTTGAATTCTGATAAATGGTTACTCTTGGAGAGAAACAAACTAAATTTAAAAACACATTTCATAACAAGATTTGCTGAGTCGGGTCTGGGATCCCGAAATGGACGAAACTCAGATAATATAGAAATCCGTTTAAATCTCATTACTGATGAAATATCCGATAATAAAAGAATTTCGGCAAAATCGGGATTTTGGCTTGTAAAAAAAAAAAAAAAAAAAAAAAAAAAATGACGACTCAACTTGAATTTGCCGACTGGATGATATCGCTGGGGGGGTGAGACACCCCTCTCACCCCCCCGTTGATGACGGGCCTGCGTTTAAGGGGGTTCTAAACAATGATGAATGAGAAACAATTACTGGGGTTAGCGAGCGGAGAGTGCACAGGGGGTGGTGCCTCCTAGTTATTTTCTAAATATTGAGTTTTCTTTCTTTTTTCTGTGCTCATTTCGATGATATGCTCTCATTGATGTTAATTAAATTAAAATATTTATCACTGACTCAAAAATTATTCTTAATGAAAATCATATTTTCAAGAATGTAGATTTTAATAAAACTTAAAATGTAGAAAATTCTCGTCAACTTGTCAATCAATTATTTATTGAGCAGATAGATAGCATTATTTCATATTAATCTGCCTTAAAAGAAACATTACTCATTTTATATTTTTGGTTTTCAACTAAAAGTCATATAATTTGTTTCTAAACCCTGTAAAAAAAATGTATTATAAAAAAAAAATTCATTGAACTTTAATTAACACAAAACATATTTTAAAATCACAAATACTTGCTTTATTAAAAAAAGGTAATTAACTACTCTTTAAATAATTATACACGTATTAAACTTAATATCTATTTATTTTATTCATCTTAACAATTAAAAAGCTTCTTGTAAACAGCCTGGAGGTTGTTATTTGTGCATGAAACGCAAAGAGTATTTAAATGAAGTAAGATTTTGTTACTCTTGGTAAGTTAAGCGACAAGTGAACCATTTCAAGGACACTTTTCGCTATAAAATGTGTTACAAGAAAACATAAGTTTGAAACTCGGAAAAAATAATGTTAAAATTTCCATACTTGTATGGTAAAGATATTGGTGGCGAAAGAAACCACAATTCTAAGAATTAAACCAAAATATACTGTATTTAAACCATTCATATAATTTTACCGTTCGCTGTTGTTACGGTTTATCGGAAATTCTACTTTTCTAAATTATAGTTATCGTTACAATACATTTAGTAACAAAAACAAATCTCAAAAGTAAATGTAACCAAATGATTGGTTTTTATGCCATGTTCTAAAGTCTCACGATGAAATTACCAAAATGATCTTCAAAACTATTAAACATTTAACCTTTTATTTGGTTATTTTAACCTTTTGATGTCTTTACCTCTTACCAAACAGAAGGGTAATAATCTGTTTAATGTTTTAAGGGTTTTTAAAAGTGGTGGTAGTTTATTTAAATGGTTAATAGGAGATAGATAACTGATAATTATTTCTTATTCTGATATAATTTCCCAAATCATAACAAGGGTTAAAAGGACAAGAATGATAGTTTCAAATATTTAATTGAAGTGTTTTAAATATACTAAACTCAAATACATCATACTATGGTGACTGTTTTACCCATTTTTTATGAGATATTGATGAGATATTGATGATTTGATGAGATTTATTCATTAATTTACATTTATATCTGGGCTTCTTTGAAAATACTAAGAACAACTTAAAAACTCGTCTCAGTTTGAAAAACAGATAGCATAATTTTATGACAGACAGCAAGAATATATATATTGTTATACATATGCGTTTTAGAGCTGTTAGTGGAATAAAAATAATGCAAGGAGAAGTTTAAAACTGTAGAGGGAGTAAAAGAACCATTTATGCAATTGAGGTTTACATGCCGCGGGACAATTTGTCCTTCTGCCAAACGCTCAGAAGCGTAGAAGTGGAGTTATTAATATCTTTGTACTGTTTTTCTCGTTTTTATGCTATGGTTTCTGCAATTTGACAAGAAACAAGCGATTATTTGCTTTAAGCACTCGGCCCTGTTGATGTATCGAAACCAATTTTTTTTTATTTACTGTTGCACATCCATGGCTACTCTTTGATTCGTACCCGTTACCTCTACGCTCCCAGTTTAGAATGTTTAGACTGCCCTGAGGTTGAAATTTTATTTACTTTGACTTAGTATTTAGTCGTTAACAGATGAGCTAGTGATTTAGTTCAGCCTTGTCCAGGTATTGTCCAGCCTTGTCCAGAAAAAAAAAAATTGCTAATCTGCTATACTTAAATAGCTTTAAACAAATTAGGAGTTAAGGCCGATTATACTTGGCACAGCTTATTACAAATTAAAAATCAATGTGACTCATACATTTTCACCTCTTTATGAGTGGCACGTGCGCTGCAGGTTGTTGCAATGATCAATTCGAATCGGAAGATCCGATTGGTGGTGGAAGAAAAAACAGTTTTTAATACGCAAATCACACATACCTAATTGGGTATGTAAAATTTTTGATTTTTTTTTTATAATTGACTTAATATCACTTTCTTTATAGAACATAAATTAATAAACATATATTTATTCGGGTGAAACAAGTATTTACGTACCAGCGCGCAGTGGCACGAACTCTGCACTTCTGGCTTAAAAGTCATATGCATATGCGTAAATAAAGCTGCGAGGAAAAGATGTAACAATTATCGAAGCTCGAACAATACTGTTAGGCTTCCAAGTAAAATTAAATTTATTTAGATCGTCAATATTTTTCAAGTCTGCAACAATTAGAAATAAAAGAAGAAGACTTGGAAATATATACAGGTCATCTTCAAGAATTGAGCGACGAATTCAAACTACGCTCTGTTGATTTAGAAAACATTGACATCCCTAATTGGATTATTGTGCCATTTTCTCCTCAAATCGAAAACGTGGACATCAACCTGCAAGATGAGCTTGCTGAATTATTATCGTATCTTGAAGTAAAGAAGTTTTTTAAAAATTTAATGGACAAATATAAATATAATGCAAAAATATGCAAAACTTTACGAAATAGCTCAGCCATTTATGCTAGCATTTCCAAGTTTCTATGTGAAGTCGGTTTCAGTCACGTAAAATCAATCTTAACTAAGTACAGAAATAAATGTGGAGTTTCGAGGAGATTTAAGATTATAATTGACCAATTTTGAACCAATATAGCGAACCTTGCAAAAAAACACCAGACAAACCTATATCATTGATTAAGAAGCAATAAATCTGTAGTTACTTTACTTATTATTTCTACTTATTTATAATTACTTATCTATATCTATACATAATAATAAACGCGGCTGTGTGTGTATTTGTAATCACAATATATCGCCCCAGAAGCCTCGCCCAGGCACGAAACTCGGCACATAATTGTGTTTTGGCATAATGAAGAAGTATTTTTTTTCTTTTTCAAAAATTTGGATTAGTTTTTTAGTTATCAGTCATTTTGTAAGAAAATCTATGCTTTTTCGTCTTCAAAGAGCCATATTCAAAAAACTATTAAAAAATGCATATACTTTTCTCCACTCTTATAAATGTATGCTAATGCGGACCTTACAATTGAAATATTAATTTTCGACAACTTAAACCAATAATATACGAAGGAATTAATAATTTAATTGTAAGGTTCGCATTAGTTTACATTTATTAAAGTGGAGAAAAGTTTAACTTTTGTATTAAAAATGTGGCAACATATTCGATACGAAAATAGAACGCTTCGCTTTGATATATTTGTCGCTGTTCATAATTGTTATAATAAGTTTTTTCTTCTTCTTTCCACGCTCTATTTTTTTTTTCTTAAGCGAAGACGATAATTTTTGGGGTAGACTATATTTGAGGGTGCCCCTTGATTCTCGCCAAGTTGTGTTCGCGGTTGATCGCCAAGCTGGGCGATGTTGAAACCCAATCGTGATTCTGATAGATTTAGATTTAAGCTTTATTTTTAAATGTTCAACTGTATATGTAATTTCAGAGGTCCGTTAGTTCTGCGTTGGATACCGGTTGGTAAGGTTACTTTTGCTTATGGTTCATAAGATCGAAGGTTTGTGGGCAATCATAAAAAGGGACTATAAAAAAAAAAAAAAAATCACCGCCAGTACGGTACCACGGACGCCATTTTCGATTCGTATTTCGCTGAACTTATTTGGCGATGGAGGTACACAAATTCCATTCCTAATAAATTTAGACAGTATCTAACTGCTATTAGAGAATTCTGTGCACCTAAATCTGAGAATATTCAAGCTTAATGAAGAAGTGAGTTTTTTTTTCCTTTTCTTTCTGTACTTACTCAATTATTTTTTGTTTCGATTCAAAATTCACTTTATTGCGTTAATTAATTTTGCTTATATTGGGTTCATTACAATTTTATACAGTTTTGGCCGCCATTCCTGTTACCACAGTGTTCCGCGCTAACAGGAATGGCGCCAAACATAAGTCGCCAATTTCGCCAAGGGGCACCCTCAAGTATATTTTTATCAAAATTAATTCGTTTTCGTGTTCTTTTCATGTATTTAGCATTTTAGTTTTTTTTTTTCTTAAGCGTTGTAGCTATATAATATATAAAATAGGAATTTAATTGTTTTTGAAGGAGCGATCACACTTACCTTGGATCTCTTTAGTTTTTCTATTCTTTATTTTAACAGTTTTTATTAAATGTAATTAGTCATTTTCAGAAAGTTTCAGTTTGCAGGTAAGCACTTAGATTTTAATATTGAAGTTTCATGATTTGCTTTCATAGTAATTGTTGTTCTAAAGTATTCGTTGACTTCTTAAAAACCCGATTACTGACATGGCAGAACCGCCTTCCAAAAAACTTTGTATTTTGTCAAAGAAAAAGATATTAAGAGATTCTCAAAGAAGAAGAGCCCAAGAAACGTCTGTGGAACGTCAAAGAAGGATGGAACATGACCGAATTTCGACAAGCAATTCTAGAGCCCAAGAAGTATCAGAGAAACGTCAAAGAAGATTAGAAAAGGATCGTGTCTCAACTAGCAGTGCTAGGGCCCGAGAAACACCTGAGGAACGTCAAAGAAGATTGGAAGAGGATCGCGTCTCAACTAGCAGTGTTAGGGCCCGAGAAACACCTGAGGAACGTCAAAGAAGATTAGAAGAGGTTCGTGTCTCAATTAGCAGTGCTAGGATCAAAGAAACACCCGAGAAACGTCAAAGAAGATTGGAAGAGGATCGTGTCTCCACTAGCAGTACTAGGGCCCAAGAAACATCTGAAGAACGCGGAAGAAGAATTGTCCACTAATCTTCAGATTTCCTGCTATGTTTTAAAAAACTTTATTTGTGAAAACTTTTAGCGTGGCGGACAGCTGGCCGCCTTAAGCGGCTAGTTATTTAATAAATATTAAGGTATTTAAATTTCAACATTAATATATTTTTCATAAAACTTTTGTTACACAATGTACTATTACTTTAATAAATGTTTAAAATCACAAAATAAATGTACAAACACAGTATATAAAAGAGTTTTATTTTAATTAACAGAAAATTACTTTTATGGGGGTCGATGGAAATTTCGAAAAATTATATAGGGGTTGATGATCAAAAAAGTTTGGCGACCCATTATCTAGACAATGTCAGTTTACTTTAGATGCGGACGCCCGTCCTCTGCGTACGCTGTTCATATGTTATACGAATACTTGTGCAGACTATGACTTCGGAATATGCCTCTCGCCAAATTTTATTTTAAGGGTCCGTTCTTCTTGAACAAGGACAATTAGCCTGTTTATTACTCCCGTCTTCCTGTACCTTAATTTGTCTGATTACGAAAGTGTTTTTTTTTTTTCATTGGTAAATTATTAATTCGCGACCCCCAACGTGTATACTTTTTTCGTTTTTATTTTTGATGAGGTTATTAAAAATACATATCAAGAGCGATTACTGCGGAAACGCTGTAAAAACACTATTGCGTATATTATCTCAAAACCGAGGGAATTTTTTTACAAATGCTGGCAACGAAAAGCTGAAACAAACTGAGATACAATTCATGCAGAAATGAAAGTTTCAATGTGAACAGTTTATATATAAAAGCAAATTGTTCTATATTTTTGTTTTAAATATGCTTATTAATATTTTAAGACATTTTTGTCCTTTCTCAAAAAATGCATTGAGAATTATTTTTTAAATTCTGAAGTGATTAGGTTATGGCAGTGTTTCCATAACTTATGACTTTTGTGTACCCTTTCTAAAATTTTCGTAACGCTGTGTACCACTAATTAAAAAATGAATGTATTTTTTACTATTAAAAAATTACACAAAAATTTAAAATCACAACTGGCTGTTGATACCACTTATTATTAACTGTTACTCTGCAAAAAATAGCCAATAGGAAAATACGTAATCGTAAATTTTCATGGCTAGCTTTGTTTTTTAAAAAAAAAATTGAAATTTTCGTTTGTTGCAAGATATTTCGCATAAGAACGCGTACTCTCGCTAAACTATTCCCGTAACCCTGGGGGTACGCGTACCACACTTTGGGAAACACTGGGTTATGTGATATTAGGTTATACACTTACCACTGAAGTTTAAAGGTTTCAGAAACAGACAATAAATTAGAAACGGAAAATAGAGTTTTTGAACATTCTATGACAAAAAATGAACCAATAAATTTGTAGTTTATAACAATTATTTTGGTTATTGCATGCAATAATTTGTTAGAATCTCGTAAACCTTTCTAAATGCTTATGGAGATATAAGCATTTTTTAAAATGAAAAATAAAAAAACTTTTTTTTTCTTACGTTTGTTTACTACAACTTTTAAAATATTCAATAAAATTAAACAAAATTTTTGAAGCAGTTTAAAATTAATTACAAAATTATTGCTTTAAATGTTTAGAAGAATTTCTTTAAAATTACACAAGCTATGAGCAACTGAAGTAGTTCTTTTATAATGCGCATGAAAAGAAAAAAAAAAAAATCTTTATATTGTAGCGTGCCTTTTGCCTGCTTTGTTACTCTTTCGTTCTTTTCTTTTCTTTTTTTTTTTCTTTTCCAAGAAACTAAAAAAGCTAGTAGTAAAATACATCATAATAAACAATATGATTTATAGCACTAAACTCTTCGATATAGTAAAAGCTTTTTACACAAAGTTGAGAAGAATACCAACTATTTCTTGTAATAATTTCGAGAATCTGCAGTAGTATTTTTAGGGCCACTTTGTAGACCACAAAAATATAATTACAGAGTTAAAATTTCTGCAGGAGAGCAGTTATGGTTTATGAATGTAACACTATTTATTTTTTTCGAAATTACAATTCGTTCGAAAGTTATCACAGTTTCAACACTTTTTGTACTAATTTTTCTCACTTCTTTTGCTTCATGTTATATTTATGTTACACCAGAAAATTATCCAAGGAGTATAATGGATTAAAAAATTAAGATACAATTATTATTTCGAGAATTATTAAACCTATATCCCACTGAAATGCAACAGCAGAGTTGAAATTCGACGTGCTGAAATAAGGGCTATATTTATTTATAAACTTAACATGAGTTTTTTTCGTAATTCCAATTTGTTCAAAATGGCTTTTTAACGACTTTCTATGCTTTAATTACTGACATTGTTGTTATTAAAAAAATTATATGTCCATCGAGATCTTTTTATAAACTCGCTTTTGACTTGATATCAATAATAACAAAAGTTAAATTAATAAATGAAATTAAAAAAATGAGACTGCGAGAGATTATGTGTTACCAGATATAAATATATGTTATATATATTACCAAATATAAATACGAGTATATATTATTCTGAAATACTTAAAATTAGAAAAACCGCAAGAGAAATGAGAGCCGTTGCCAATTTGAACTGTTAAATGTGAAGGTTATTGTTATACATTGTGAACAATTGAAATTACTTCTCATTTTTCACTTCTTTTTGAGTCGCACATTCTTTATTTCTAAGTTAAAGTTCTTTTAAACTGTACTTAAGTTAAATACAGTTGATAATTTTTAAAATTCTGGTTATCATTCACTACCATATTAACAAAACGTTTTAAGAACAAAAATGAGCTTTGTAATTATTATTTTTTATGAAAAATATAGTTTTTTGAGAAGGAATAAAACAGTAAGGAACGGGAAGCAACCACGGGGGTTGGTGAGCGGAACGATCATGGGACTTGATTTAAAAAGACTTAAATTGGCTATGTCTCAACTCCTCAGTTAAAAAATTTCCGTAAGTGCACAGATTGATCGCAATTTTTCTTAAACCCAAACCTTCATTCGTTTGGTTATGCTGTTCTTTAACAAACATTCAAAAAAAGTTTCAAACCATTCGGTTCATTCTTCAAAATCAACATTAAATTAAATAATCAAAGAACCATTAAGCTAAATAATTTATTAAGCTTTATTTAACTATTAATGCTTTAATATGTATCATTAATATTTTAGATAATCACAATGTTAAAAATATAGAGCTAAAGAAGTTTTATAATTCTGAACCTTTGATTTATTTAGATGGAAAAAAAAGCTCATAAAATTAAAAGTTGTTTGCTTGCAAAGAACATTTTAAATACCAACACAAGGATAGAAATTTTTTGAAAAAAAAAAAAAAAATAGTTAAGTAACATAAGATAGTATTCAAACTGTTGACTGTAAGAAAAGCAGCTTATTATCTGTTTTCACCTAATATGGGTTAAACAACCAGAATTTTATCACACCAACTAGGTCTACCTAATTAAACAACTTGGTTCCTTGTAGCTGAGTACATATTATAGCGGCGAGGGCTAATCTATCAATTTCATGACCAAATGAAAGGGGGTTTGAGTCCAACGTTAAAAGCACGATATTTCCTCCATTCAACATATGTCCTACACTTCCCAATTTGTGACCCTCTGAACTATTAGAATACGATATTCTCATTCACGTATAGATGACAGCACAACAAAGCTGATTATTACAAAAGAATCTAGTATTTTTTCGCTAGATGTAAATGGTTAAAAACCGTATACTTTTGTATTCATGGATTTTTTTACCATACTAGTTGTAAACGGTTTCAAGCCGTAAAAGTAAAAAGTATTCTTTACCGTTAACTTTACAGTTAATTGGATGGACAGATTGCTGCCGGTTACTTTACCGTAATTTTGGGAATGACAATTCCAACAGTGCAAAACGTTAAAGGCGAATAAGTGCTTGAATAATAAATTTACTTTGAAAATAAATTGATTTTGCATAACAAAAGTGCTTATTCGTCTCGGCATCTTTTCATAAGGAATATCACGATAATAAAGATTTTCTTTTCCGTACTAATCAATACAACTTTTCTGTTGATAAAATCATCATTTTTGTTCACACAGATTTCTGGCCAACTCTTCACAGCAGGTAAAAGTTTGGAAATCCCATCCAAATTCCAACCAAAGTGAAAAAAAGGAGTTTAAAATTACATTAATTTAAGAAATAAGCTAAATGAATTTATCTCAACCCTAAAATATTTTAATAGAATAATGCTAGAGAATGTAGCCCTATAAAGGATTAAAAAGGCTTACCAGTTGCTAAAAAATAACGAAGCATTGAACTGCAATTTTATTTAATAAAAGAAGCAACCGATATCAACTGAATTTTAATCGAAATTTCAGACTATTACAAAGTGAGAATTATGCGATGCATAACTAACTATTAACTAACAGAAACTCATTAAACTAACCAGATCACTGATAACAAAAGCACTTAGAACAGCGAAGAAACTGTTCTAAGAATAACATGAGAGAATCCGATTCAAAATTACTAAAAAAAGTAATAAAAATGTTTCTACGCGACTTTTTAATATTTTTTTATTCTATTTCTTTCAGAGTCATAACTTTCGAATTCAAAGGTTTCAATGCAAATAAAAAAAAAATCAAATGCTTTGGTGCACACTTACATGTGCCTGTGAGAACATTTTTTTTTTTTTTGGATTGTCGGCAGCTAGTAAGGCGACAATTCTTAATTTTCCACATTCCA
Source organism: Parasteatoda lunata (assembly GCA_949128135.1). Classification (NCBI taxonomy): domain Eukaryota; kingdom Metazoa; phylum Arthropoda; class Arachnida; order Araneae; family Theridiidae; genus Parasteatoda; species Parasteatoda lunata. The sequence continues at coordinate 89,299,997 of OX421971.1, forward strand.
TAGAACTAGAATCATTTTGACTGCAATTTCCAAAGCGACAATTTTTGTAAGTAGTTCTCGCCTACTTATCTTTATTAAGTTTTGAATTAAAATAAAAGTACTTGTTTTTGGAAATAATATCTCATTATTAATTAATATTCTCAGTGCTCTTTTAAATACGCCATAGAAAACACTCCAGAGTATTTTTTTCATACAATTCAGCCATATTTAGAGCTATTATGTACGTATTAATGACCCAATTTTAAACACACATTGTCAAAAAAGCTACTAACTAGCTAATATCGGAATTTTTCACTAGTTTAAATCTTAATTTTTCCCAGAAATTATCAAAAAAAAAAATATTAAAAAAAATTATTGAAAATAGTCGAATTTCTAGCATCGTTTGTTTGCGTTAAAACACAATTTTGTAAGTTAGAATTTCATTTTACATGATTTTTTTTTTTTTTTTTTTTTTTTTTTTTTTGTGAGATGACAATCATAACTATTCTTCGATTATAAAAAAAATCTTAAAAATGAGAAATTTATATTATGCTCAGTATTCTATTAGGCTGCTACAATGGAGTGTAAAAATATCGGTAACTAACAAATCAAACACACTTTAGTACTGCAGTAAGAACGCACTTTCATACAAAACACCTCTATTTAAGCTTTTATCTCAATTTGCGCTTTTGGTTTCATATTTTGCAATCTGGCAATCTTGTTACGAAAATATTTAAAATCATTCTTGAAAAATTTCCCGTTCATGTAAGTTCGCTACTCGCTTTATAGATTTCGTTTCATGTTTTATTCTGTTTTTTCTTTATATTTTCTTTTTTGTTTTTACGTGATATTTTTACTTAGTGTGTTCTATTTTATTTGTCGTAATTTTTTTTTTTTTTTTGAGTGCTTCTCACACTATTGTATTGATATATTTGGCTTTGGCTGTATCGATGCAATATTAGAAAGCACTCTTTTTTACGGATATAATCGTGTGAGCTGATGAAAAGATTATATCTTTTATTTTCCGGATTTTTATTAATTTTTTTTCCTTTTTTTCGGATTTTTTCTTCCGATTTCTTATTATTTTTCTCCCCCCCCCCTTTTTTTTTTTTCATTGTTCTGTAATTTTTTTTTTCATGTTTTCTCTACATTTTGAACTTCTCTCTTTCATTTCTTTTGAACATATCTCTTTTAGAAAATGTAAAAAATAAAGAGGTCGCTTTATTAGGTCTACTAAATTTTTAAAAAAGAAGTAAAATTTCAATGCAATTGAATCAATGCATACAATTCAATATTTCGTTTTAACTCAGATTAAGGGTCACGTGATTTGATTTTCCAGAAGATAAACGATTAATAATGGTTGGAGTTAAAGATTTTTTTCCCATCATACTCGCCTTGCATTTTTCCATACTTATCTTTACGATTTCACGAGTCTACAATTTGAAACAGATATAGAAAGATTATAGATTCCGCACAGCAAACAAATCGAGAATCCAAAACTAAAGCGGGTGCGTTTTTAAGAAGAAAAAAATGTCCTTTTAATAAAAGATAAAGAAATTTCAAAATTTGCAGACTCATTTTATAATGGGAAGGGAAAAAAATTTAAACAAAAATATTTGTTTAAAAAAAAAAGTGGCTCATTTTCAAGATTTGTAGCGTTCAAAAAATAATGAGTAGCCCAAAAAGTAGCGGGGACATTTAAAAATAGCCCCATTCGCTACTTGTAGCCCGATTTGGCAACACTGGTGCCTTGTCTTGGTAGTAGGCGTGACAAAGTAGCATTATGGGATAATTCCCTCTTTTATTTTATTCTTATTTTAAGTCCATGGCCTGTTTATCTATTTTGTTTCACTTGTATTGGTATATTCTAAGTTTTTTTAAAAATTACTTTTGAAGTTTTCTTTTTCGGTTTTAATTTTCTTAGTTAAAAGTGATTTATTTCGTTTAATCACAGCTGTAGTAAAGTTCTTCTTTAAACAGTAAAGTAACAATCTTCTACTTTATATTTTCATTTTATTATTCTTATTAATAGTATACCATTTTACTCTATTTGATTATATTGCACTTAAAAGCAACTTGTTAGTTTTTCTTTCGTTTTCAATCATTAACACTTAAGAATTTCGGTATCTATTTATCACGTTCAAAGATCGTAGTTCAAAATAGTGATTAATTATTTAGTTTATTTAAATATTTATTTTGTCTATAATTATAGCTTTTTTATAGTTGGTGCGTAGCGTTTTTAAAAAGTGCTTCTTTTCGACTTTCGTTTTTTAAAAGCCCTTAAAAGGTGCTTTTTTTCATTGGGTGTTTTTAAAAAGTGCTTTATTTTTTTTTCTCGAAAAGGAGGTTTTTTTCTTTACTATGTCTATTTTCGCCATGCATTATGCAAAAGCGTGCTTTTCGCATTGTTCTATTCAACATTTTCACAATTCATTCCACCACAATCCATTTCGGAGTACCGACGATCTGTAGCGTATGAAAGCGCTAATCATTTTGCAGTTTTGATGAAATATTTGCGAATGCACATGCGGACTCGCAAATATTGAGTTGGGTTCGATGTGATTCTTGCTTTCTCGTGTGCAACTCTGTTGCATTTTGCAAGATTTTCTCAATTTCAAGCTTCATTTTCCACCCTCTGATATCCAATAAAAAAATCTCTTGATCATTTTAGAATAGCTAATATAATCAAAAAAAGAGTTCTTTTCAGAAGTAAGTTATTTTATCATGATCATGTGAAGTTTTTGAAAATTATTTTGCATTTTGTAAATGTATATAGTGCTTAAAAAGTACTTAAAAGGTGTTTATTTTTTGTTGAAAGATTTGGCTACGCGCCCTGAAGAATATTAAAATGTTTTACTTCGTTTCATTCAGACTAATTAGAATTTACTTTAGTTTATTTAGAGTTTGTTTTACTTCATTTTCAATTACTAAACAGTTGTCAGAGACACGACATAGTTAATGTATAAAATTGTCGGTCAAAGATGACTTAAAATTATCTTCACTTTTTTTCTTTTACCAAAGCTTTTTAAATTTAAGATTCAAATTTCCATTTAGATTTCACTTACAGTTTGAATTAAATCAACTTGTTATAAGAGTGCTTTTAATTTCTATTTTGTTTTCAATTTCGATAGTTAAGATTGCAGAAATTTATTACCTTTGGTTATTGTTCATTTAAAATGAGACTTCTTTTTTGGAATTTTGTTTTCATACCTGGTAATTAAGATTGTATTTAGTTATTCTATTTGAAGATGAATAGAAATTTTAGTTTATGATTAGTTTGACTTAAACATCTTCTTGATTTAAAATTAAAATTTAGTTAATTTACATTTCTCTTTCGTTTTAGTAAACTTTTAATATTAGTTTCAGGCAGTTTCACACAATAAAGTAAAAATTATTGCGATAATTTTTTTTTTTATCGATTATATTTTTTTATAGATTATCTCATGCACAACTACCTTCCTTATTTTTTATATCGTTTTCATTTCTAATAATTATAATTTTACTTAATTGTTCTATTTGATAATAGTTGAATTCGTATTTACAAGTCTAAATAATTATTTTCGATTTAAATTCAATTAATTCTAATTATAAAAATAGTAGAATGACTTGGAATTTAAAAAGCATTTTAAATCTTTTCTATTTCAGTTTATAAAAGTATAAATGCATGTTTATGGGCTTGAATCGCAAAACTTGAGATTATAAACATTAAATTACGCTTAGCTTATTCTGATTATCTGATACTCGAATATCATCGGGAATAAAATGTTTAATTTGGAAAATTTTTGATTTTTGAGTGTATTATACACTAGAACATATATAATTACAAAAAAATCGTGTGAAAATTTAAAAAAAAAATTATAAACGGAAAAAACCACACTTATCAATCTAATAACCAAAATGTATGTTTTTGTTGTTGTTTGTTTTAAATCATGACTTTCAAAAAATATTTATTTGATGAATAATCATAACTATTTGAAAACAGTTTTAGGAAAAGAAGACAAGTTCATAATTTCATTTATAATATATATATATATATATTTAAAAGAAAAATTATATTTTAAAGGTAGTGGTCTCTAAAAATTATGTTTTTCAAAAAGTAAAAAATTTAAGTAAATTCTGATTTAAGCTCAAAAACATTGTTTCTCCTTATAAACCAACTTTTTCTCTTTCTCTATTTTTTTTTATTATTATTAGAAAAAAGTTGTGTAATATCTAACTTGTTATACATTATTACTTTTGTTTTAAATATTTGACTTATATTTTAACTTAAATAAGTGTTTGTGGTTTTTAATAACATTCACCATTTTGAAAAATTTCGCACATATAGTTTACAAAAAAAAAAAAAAAAAAAAAAAAAAACGAGTTTATATGTAAAAAAAAAAAAAAAAAAAATTCGTTTTTTAAAACTTAATACATATAAAGCTATTTAAACAATCTGAACTTTTTAAATATATTTAATCCGGTTATTTTCTTTTCGCCAGTACTTTAGAATGACGTCAGGAACCTATTTCCAACAAGTGGCGAAACTCGCAACTATGGATCTCAAACTCCAGGAAGATGACATTTCTACAGAAAAGCAATTAGAATCCTTAAGTAGTCATTCGCCACAACCACAGCACATCAGCAACAAGTTTTCCATCGATGACATCCTTTCCGGCAGCACAGGCAACAACAACCGCACCAATATACCCAATTTACCAACATCAGCCATTCTTCTTCGAGCGGCTGCGAGAGCCAATCGCATGAAAGAAGATACAAATTTACCATTTCCTAGACCACCAGTATGCGTGAGACCTACACCTGTAGCTTTTCATCCGAATCCTCTTTATCCCACCAGGACTGATGGAGCATCATTGACATTGAGTTATTTGGCTCCTGCTTTGGGATTAGAGTCTGGACCTCATCTTCAGCATCACACGCAAGGCGATGTTGCTCCTCATCATCCTGTTGGATCATCTTTTCCCAACTATGCTGTCACAACGGCTGCTTCAGCTCTTAGTAACTACGGCACATGGCTAGGTAGACCTCCATTTTTCACCTTATCAGGTAAGGGCTTTTATATTTTCACTAATTATTAATGATGTTTGCGATTCAGGTAAATGATGGACATAATCGATGATTATATAACTAATAAACATGAATGATGAATTATAAACATACTAGGTTACATATTGACTCTCCTTAAATTTAGGGAGAGTCAGTATCTATAAAAATGAATAAAAAAAATTTGAAAATATCCCATATTTTAGGGAGATTTTCTAATCTTTAAGCCATTTCTCAATTTCTGGGAATACTTTCGTATCATGATCTGCTGCCCCAACTACAATCGCGAAGACGCCAAATAGCTTTTAAACTTGCAAATTTAAATGCAGAAAGAAAAAAAAAAACGAGATACCCTTCAACTTCCCTTGATCCAAATTTGTATTTCCCCTCCTGAGTTTCTTGCGGGTCGTTTTTAACTTATAAAAGCTGAACAGTAACAAAACATGTTTTAATCATTTGTAACTTATGTATTATTAATTTTAAAAATAATGTTTGATTGAGATAACTCTTTATTTGATGTATCCGTTTTTACTGGGAGTTTTGGATTTTTAATGGGAGAAAAATGCAATTTTTAAATTATAAATGTTACTTATAAAAATTTCATTTAAAATTAAAAATCCTACTTAAAATATATTTATAAGTTAAAATGATGTTAGCAACATTTAATTATTAAAAATATATATTCTGGAAGAATTCAGAAAAAAATTCTCCCAGAATAAGTTTTTAACAATATTTGAAAAAAACTTAAGATAGAACATTTTTTACGAGGGTCATATAATTCACTATTCGGAGAATCTTTTTAATTTTTTGTTTTGGAATGTTGATAGCTATGGAATAAGGATAATAAGATCATTCACTATTATTAAGTTGACCCTGTGAAATCTAAACAACTTGTTCTTTTCAGTAGTTAGTAAACATATTTGTATACTTTGTTTTATTTTGACCAGTTCATTGCATTACTACGATAAGAAGAGCTGTTATATTAACATAAACATAAAAAATTTTCAGTTCTAACACCATACTAATTGGATGTATGTTGTTATTTCATTCAATGACATTCAGCATTGTAATAAAATGTGAAAACTAAACATAAAAAAATTCATTAAAAATCTAGATGTTATCAAAAACAACCAATGAAAGTCGTTGAAAAGTGAGAGGAATACCTTTAATGACCATGTGGTATGATTTTTGGTTTATAAAGAATGACTCGTTTGCAAATATTATGGCATTGTAAATAATTTATTTCTCTCTATTCTTATTATTTTTCCGATTTAGCTTATTTATAAAATTAAAGGTTTACTACTAAAAGTTTTATTTATTATATTGTAAGTGATCACATAATATTATCTTATTATACAGCATTTTATGATAAAAAATAGCCATCATCGTTTTATAATTATTAAAAGATCAATAAGTTGAGTTTCTATTTTAGTAAGTTATATTTACATTTTAATTATAACTTAAATTTTATGAAAACCTGAGTTTCTTCAACGTATGCGATTCAAATTATAAATACAAAATAACAATATAACATTTTAAAGCAATATTACGAATTAATTTTAAGCACAGTTGCTAGATTATCTCTTTAACGAAAAATGTTTATAGAGTTTTTAAAGTTATCAAAATTAAATCACAATTTAAAAAGCAAGTTTTTGATTGAAATTGCAATGCTAACCGAGCGAAATAAGAGAAAAATTTCCTAAATCGTACCTGTCTCAAATCGTACTACCTTATAGATTTCTAACAAATCATTGCTTATAGAACCTCCTAGCGGATAAATTAGGAAACTTTTTACTCGTGGAGATCCATGCAGATGAATTAAGCCTCTTTATTCTTGCGTTAAGTTTTTATTTTGGTTAATTATTTTTACAAATTTTCAAAGAAATTTTTGAACATCCTGTGTAAGGATATAGAATTACAGAAATGCACAGATTGTTTAGTGCACGACATAGTAATTGTTAAGCAACTGGTTCTACTTGTTTCTTTGCTAGCTAACTTTTGTTCGAGCTATAGATAATAACACTTTGTTTAAACGTTATGTGGTTGCGTAAACAGTACCTCGTGCGCAGTAATAAATCATATATGTACATTATGTATGTTAACAGGTTCATTTTAAACCGTCGAAAAGTGGCTGAGAACGATTTCTCTACTAACTTCCAAACAACTGATTTCACTACTCTTGAGAGAGGTTAATATTATTATTATGACTACAACAAATGTGAACTCGGCTTAAAGTAATTTAACTATTATGCTGCACCAATCTTTAACCTCTTCAGGACTTGATCACATATACGTGATCGCGCTATTGCCCCATCACGACATTATGTATAAAACGAGTTTTTCTGACAAGGTTACGCAGATGTGATCTTAAAGCAGTATTCTCAAATTACATCTCGTTTCGGTACGTGTGCGTAATTTTTAGTACGTATACTTTCAGAGTATTCGGGCCTGGGACAGTGCTTCTTTCTCATTCTGCCGCTCCTGTCTGAGGGAGGTAATTAAACAGTTTTCTTGCCAGCAGAAAACCTCGATCTATACGTGAATCAATCTGAAAGAAACGAAACTAATTCAATGAGATTTTATGTCTTTATGAGTGTAGTATCTCTATTTATCAAGTAATGAGCACCGTGGCAGAATCGAGACGACACTATCGCAGAACGTTACAGAGTTCTTACAGAAAGAATTTTCTTTTGAAAACCAAAGAATGTTACTTCCTTTTCTGCAGAAATTTACACGTAATATTTGAATCATGCAATTAGATAATCACTTTTTGACGCGCTCAATTTACGCCGATTGTATCGTAAATCGATGCAATGTTTCCATTGCATTTTCAGCAATTATTGATATTCATTTTATATTCCGATATATTTCAAACAATATAGATAATTCGAAATGTGCATTTGAGTATTTACTTTTTAAGGCAATAATTCTATCGAATTTTTGGCAGTTATGCGATATTATTTATTACAACAACCTAATCTCAAAACGAAACACGCATTTGAGAAGTCCCATTCGCGTAATTTCGTCGTCGATCTTTTTTTCGGCAATTACTACTACCGATTTCACGATTTTTAATTTTTTTATTTTTTTTTTATTGTGATGATTACTTACGAAATGCGAAGAAGGAAATAATTTGTGCCCCCCCCCCCAACAAAATGCAACACCCATAATGTTAGGGGCCATTCAAAAAGTACGTACATCCCGAAGGGGGGGGGGATTTGCTATTTTGTACGGATTTGTACGATGGGGAGGGGGGGGAGGTATTATACAAAGTACGTACAGATAAGATTGTTTTATTTATTGATTAAAAGATAAAATTGGGTGTTATTGTTTAAATAATTTAAATGAATAAATTATTTTAAATAAATATTTAATTTTATTTAAAACATAATTATTTTAATTTTTATGAAAAAGGGGGTATACTAATAAAATGTACGTACTCTAGGGGGTAGTAAGACCTTATGTACGAAGGGGGGAGGGGGTTAAATTTTCTCCATTTTTGTGTACGTACTTTTTGAACGGCCCCTTAGAATAAAAAATTATTACATGTTTATTAAAAATTATAATTATATTATTAATTAATATTATATTATGTTTAATTAAAATAATATTAAAAATTAAAATTATAATTATAAAAATTTTTTGTAAACACTGAGTATTTGTAATTTTAAAATAGTAACGTATATGTTTTGTTATTATTAAAAGTATCTCGCATAAAGATATTAGTACTGGAGAGTTTTGTCGCAGATAGTTCCAAAAAATTCTGCCACAGGTGTAATGAGCTAGTAATTATTGGTTAACAATGTGATTTGACAGACAGATCTGTACCCAATACATTTTATGTTGAAGGCTTCTATCGAACCAAAACCTAAAAAGAAGAAAATTGGTTACAAATCCAACAAAAATGCAGTCTTAACAAGCAGCTCTTATAAAAGTCACCCTTGAACATCGTTACACTTTATATTACATTCCATTAACATTTTATAGGCTTATAATACTGTTAATATGCCTGTAACAGTTAAAAAAATTCTTACTATGCTATTAAACAATTGATTTCGTTACACTACTTATTTTTTTAATCGAAGTAGTATTTCAATATTTTTATCAATATTTCAATATTTTTATCAATATTTCAATATTAATAATACAATTCAATATTAATAATACAATTCAATATTAATAATACAATTCAATATTAATAATACAATTCAATTTTTTTTTTTTTTTTTTTTTTTGCATGAAATAGGGCACTTGGGACGAAGACCCATGAGCCACATAAATTGCCAGAACTGCTTACTCTCTTTTCGTTACCCAGTGGGCACCTGTGGCGAAGCCACGGCGGTGGAACAGCGTTGCCCACGTCACACTACCACAAACCCGTTTATAGGGCGGGTCACATTCACACACAAAGGAGAAAGGACATAGAACACAGATAGAGAGAGGAAGAAACATCCATGCCCTGAGCAGGATTCGAACCCGCTACCAGCGGCTCCGCAGTCAGGCACGCTAACCACTCGGCCAATTCAATATTAATAATCAATATTTTTAGAGGTTGGTACGACTTAGGAAGCGTGTGATACGAATTAAGCAACCGGTTTCCTACATCATACAATTTGAAGACCTTGCGAAAACAATTAATTTTCAATACTCATTGCACAAATAGTATTACCAAAAAGTAATACAAGTACTTATATAACTGTATTTTATTATTAAAATATTACAAATGTAATTGTCAGTGATAAAAATTTAATTGTAAAAAGTTATACCATTAACGCAACTCTCCTATGTTAAGTTAAAGTTTATTCTTTCCAATAGAATAGGAAACTTAATCTGAGCAACCAAACATGTGTTGATACGATTTTTTACTTGGAAATTTTTTAATTTTAAATATGTTTAAAGAAACAAAAATTATTGCAAAACAATTGTGAAATAGTGTCAGCAAAATAAGTAGTAAGCTGAGTCCTCTAGTAAATAATAGAGTCTGATGTTAAATGTCTTATGTTTTTTTTATTGCTTTCATTTTCATTTTTAGATAATGGCCCAACTTTATGTAATCAATTTAAAGTATCTTGAGTAGTTTTAATCGACATTAAATCTTAATTATTAAAGATTAAAATTTGATGAATGTGCGATTAATGATCCTTAGCTTAAATATCACCTTACTTTTATTCAAAACAAAACTGAACTGATGACCTCATAATTGAAAAAAAATTTTGATGTTTACATAATGTTTAATAAAAATAATAATTATTGATCAAAAATGTAATAAAAATAATTGATAGTAAAAACAGACGCTATATTTAAGATCGCTAAATTAACACCGAAAAATAATCTTCCGGAAACGTATTCCTATTTCAGAAGCGAAGTTTAATTCAATGAAATTAGAAATTTACGATCATCAACCAGTTACATGAAATAGGGTTAATTAATTAGGATCCGCATGAAACTTTGTTGAATATTCAGTAACATTTATTTGGTCTATAAATTCTCTCTTGAATGCATACATTAAAGTAACCACTCTTAATAATTTGCTTATGCGTTTCATTCAACGCCTAGTTTCCTCTATAGCCAGTATTTATTTAATCGAATATTAAATTGGCTTAATCATATCAAAAGATCCAAAAACTGCCTTGCGAATTTTAATTTAGCCTGGGAAGGTGAACTTAAGCATTTTTCATTTATAACGTTTTGTAATGAATGTTTTGTATTTTCAGATAAAATAATTGAAATAGAGGTCGCGAAGAATTCTGAAATATTTTGTTACCGCGCACTATAATGTCCGAAGTTGGAAGTGAGCTTGTTTAAATTTCTAATTAGTTTTGGAGTAGTTAAATTGTTAAGTTGCTTTCTCTTTACGAAAGAATTCAAGCCATACTCTAAATTCCTGATCAAATTACGGCAAAAAGTATCAAGACTTACCACAAAATAGATTACTGTTAAATCACTGCAATTAAATATTGCTATAAAAATTGAGGTAAAAAATTTTGCGTATGATGCATCCAAGGAGATAGTCACTTTCAACTTAAATTTATACGGAGTTTTTTTACAGTGCACTCAAATGACTTGATTTTTTTTCTCCGATTTAATGGTAATATCTGTGTGAGTTTTAGATTAGAAATAAACTATCAGAGCCGCCATGGCTTAGAGGATAGAGTGTTCGTCTTCCTATGATATGAACCGGGTGCAAATCCCAGCGATGACTAGTCAATACGAATTCCGCATCAGGCTTGCACCGACCACAGTGCTGACGCAAAATATCCTCAGTGATAGATGGATCATGGGTTAGAGTCCCCTTGCCGTCAGGGTCACCGTGGGAGTTTCTCGTGGTTTTCCTCTCCATGTAACGCAAATGCGGGTTGGTTCCATGAAAAAGAATCTTCCATGAAGACAAATTTCTCCCAATACTTGATCCAGAAGTTCCCTTGTCTTCTAAAGTGGGTTCAAAACAACAAGGCTACGGAGTTGAACATAGTAGTCGTATGGGTCACCTGTTTAACGACGGTTATAAGATAAAAATATAAAAAATAAACTATCAAAGTGAACATAATTTCAACGGTTTTCGAGTGACACTGAAAAGGGGGAGTATAGCCTTGAATGTAATTATTATAATCAAATGTAAAAGCTTTTGAGAAGAGTAAAGCCAAAAAAAATTAACGAAACTGGTTCAGATCGTGAACATATCTTAAATGAAATGCGTAAGAATTAAATAACGAAAATAATTAAAATAAATTTTTCCAATAAATATATTATTCAATATAAAAATAATTTCCAGACTGTCCCACTAAAGAAATAATTACCGGAGAAAATTACTTGATTGTGGTAAATTTTGATAATCACGAGTTGGCCACGAGCAATAGCATCATGCCAAATGACACTGAATGCAGTTAATATATATTTTGATGGGATAAACAAACAAACTGCACAAATCAGCGCAATATTCAAATAGCAGCCGAAATTGCAAAAGTAATTAATTAAAGATACAAAACGAAACTTCTCATCTGCAATCTCCAAAATTACGACAATTTAAATTAAGGAATAATACAACGAATCTGACCATCATGGGAAAAGCTTTCCAAGAAAATTATTTGTCTGGACTAGCAAAAGCGTTGAGTTCTTTAAAATATTTGTTTATAGTTACTCCACAATTCTCTTACAAATGTTTAATGACTTTACTCCAAGATATGGAATCCATTTGTTACGTAGCTCAACTGTTTAATTACGAACTTCTAAGCTCATCACCACTTTCGGCTAGAGGAGCCACTATAACATTGAAGAGAAACCTCCGTAATGGGCCAGTTTATGGATTAAAGTTGCCAGACACAAGACTTTTCACTTAAAACTTTACTTCTGAATACAATTGACCATGGGTCATTTAATTATCTTACATGGGCGACTTAAAACTCATTAAACCTAGGCAACCTCACGCAACTTTAAAACGGCTTCGGTGGTCCTGTTCTTAATATCCGAATCCGTTAAATGGCTTTATATCTAATAATTATTTTCATTTTCCTTCTCAGTCCTCGGGAAATGTTAATTTACTTAGTGCAGTGTACCCTTAAATACAGAGAAAAGTTGGTCACGCTATTTCCTCTGATGGCGAGTGAAATTGTTGCCCTTATAGGACTCTTATCTGTTTCACAAAATTCGCCCAAAGGTCACCTTAAATTTCGATAAAACTATTGGGCAGAGTTTGTTCTTATTTCCATTAGCTCGGAAGGTCCAAAAGCATATCTTAAAATATAATTTATTTACTTAACTAAAGTGTTGCTTAACAAATAGAGTAATTTTTATTATAGTATTGCAAAAGTTGCATTTTTAACCATGGCATCACGTGTCCTAACTTTAATACAAATAACATTACATGTTCTATTTATCATACCTATGAACAAATAGAATTAAGTGTTAGCATTGTCTTATTTTTATAAACTAAGGTCCTGTATTTGTGAAAAAACTAAAACACTATATCGATCAAGAAGATGTAGTTTAAAAACAAATTGAATTAAAAACATCATCGACTCTGTTTAGAATTTCGTGAAGAGTTCATTTTAAGACAAAAAATTTTGTGAAGGGACCATTTTTACGATAAAACAATGTTCATGATATAAGGGTCCTTTTACGGGCTCAAATTTCCCATGAAATGTCCCTCGAAGAAAAAAGAAACAGTCTGTATTTAAATTTGAAATGCCTAATAAATTGGAATTTATGACTTTTTTTTTTCCTTCGTCCATATACACATCAGTTACTTTACTACAAAATGACATGAATGCTGGTCACGCTACATGAAAAAATGAACTATATAAATTAATAAATTGAAATCAATTTATATTCTTAATTTAATTAGTTGATAGTAGAGAGCTCTATCTTGTTTTGAATTGTTTCATTTCTTTATTCATTTAAGAATCAAAATTTTTAACTTAGTTATATTTTCCATTTTTATACAAATTTTTTTTTTTACTTCCCATTTTTTATTGTTATTTTAAATTCATTTTTTAAAAATCATTTTATATCTGATTTCAACTCTAATTATTTTATATATATATAAAATTTGTTTTAATACATTTTTTTAAAAAATTTACTGGATTGCACGATTGAATTAGAAAATGAAAACCAATTAAAAAATGAAGATAAAAATATGTTTAATATTGTAATCGAAATGAATAGTATAAAGAATTTTAGTAAGCAGGATTTTTTAAATTTTCTTTTTTCATACTATTAATCGGTAAATATTTTAGAATAAACAATTTTATTGAATGAAAGATTTCAATCAAATACCTTTCAACACTTGATAAACACGTGCTGGAAAACTATTTTTGAATTTTAGCTAAAATCTCCCCCCCCCCAGAGTATGGTAAGATTTACCATGTTTCTGGCTCTTTGGTAACACAAAAAGAAATTAGATAATTTTTACAACTACTTTGGTGATATTGTTGGTAAAATGAACAATAAAATCTTCTTTCATAACATGAGATAAATGTGGTAAAATTTATTAATTTTATCATACCTTAGAGCATGGTATAAAAACCTTTTATTCGGTTAAATTTGCTCTTCAGTTTTTTATTTTTTACTAAATGTGTGGTAATAAGAACTATAATTTTGAAAACCAGAATTTCCGGTAAACCATAACCATATTAACCGTGAAATTACCATATGAATGGTTTGAATACCACATATTTTGGTTTTATTCACCAGAATTATTTTTTTTTTACCAGAAATGTCATTACCACACCTTATGGTAATTTTACCAGAATTAATTTCTTCTCGCAGATTCTGTTAAAGTCTTGAGTGGTGAATTATAATCTAATTTTATGCACAACTTTTACGTATCTTAATTCGCTCGTGCGTTTAGGTCCCCATAAATATAACAGTTTTTATCTTATCTGCTTGAAACTTAACAGAACTTGTACTTAGATTAGATGGCTTTTAGATCCCCATAAATATAACAGTTTTTATCTTATCTGCTTGAAACTTAACAGAACTTGTACTTAGATTAGATGGCTTTTAGGTCCCCATAAATATAACAGTTTTTATCTTATCTGCTTGAAACTTAACAGAACTTGTACTTAGATTAGATGGCTTTTAGGTCCCCATAAATATAACAGTTTTTATCTTATCTGCTTGAATCTTAACAGAACTTGTACTTAGATTAGATGGCTTTTAGGTCCCCATAAATATAACAGTTTTTATCTTATCTGCTTGAAACTTAACAGAACTTGTACTTAGATTAGATGGCTTTTAGGTCCCCATAAATATAAAAGTTTTTATCTTATCTGCTTGAATCTTAACAGAACTTGTACTTAGATTAGATGGCTTTTAGGTCCCCATAAATATAACAGTTTTTATCTTATCTGCTTGAATCTTAACAGAACTTGTACTTAGATTAGATGGCTTTTAGGTCCCCATAAATATAACAGTTTTTATCTTATCTGCTTGAATCTTAACAGAACTTGTACTTAGATTAGATGGCTTTTAGGTCCCCATAAATATAACAGTTTTTATCTTATCTACTTGAAACTTAACAGAACTTGTACTTAGATTAGATGGCCTAGTCTCTTGTTTCTGTTTAAACTGTAGAAATAAAACAATTTCATTGCAAATACATTCAAAATATTTTTTTAAGTATCTATATCTTAAAATAATAAAACATAATATGGTTATATTTTACAACGCCTTACCCTAAACAATTTCTAAACACAATTCTTAAAAGCTTGCCACACAAGCGTTTCTTGATTTGCTGGTAACCAATAAATACACACTGTTTTGTGTTGCACTGTTTAATGAGCCAACAATGATCATCATAGAATAAAAGTAAGTTGAAGACGAAAGCAGTTCGTTTTAGCAAGCAAATGAAACAAAATAGAGAAAAATGAAAAAGTACCATACTATTCCCAGTATAATGCATACATAAAGAATAAATAGCCCCAAGTACAGTGCGCAAAATAAAAACCG
Organism: Parasteatoda lunata; assembly: GCA_949128135.1. Classification (NCBI taxonomy): domain Eukaryota; kingdom Metazoa; phylum Arthropoda; class Arachnida; order Araneae; family Theridiidae; genus Parasteatoda; species Parasteatoda lunata. Next base: position 89,315,465 of record OX421971.1, read on the forward strand.
GAACACTCTAAATAACTTGATGATTTTATGATCGGAACTTCATGACGTTCTATAACTCAATCTTAATGATTCAAGGCGATGAACTTAAAAATGTTAATTAATCAATGCAGACGATATTTTAAGTTACGATATCAGTCACAAAAACGTATTTTCTCTACATACCTTTTTATAGACGGATTCAAATTTCTAACCCCAAAAACATAGGGAGTAGCTGCAATCTGGGAAATATGGTCCCGATAGTTTGGTCAGGAGAGCGATCCAAAATCTGGACCACTTAATGTTGATTTGACATTTTGCGTATTTCGCCATATCACAGGAAAGCTATAAGCGAATTGAAAAAAAATTTGCGCACAGTTAAAAAATACCTATATCCAAACATAATTCCATACAAAATATAAATTTTTATCATTTTTAATTATTTTATTTAACATCAGTCGAAAAAATTGAATTGTATGGTATGCAACTTTTACATCACTTTAAAAAATATAATTTTACATGGCAAAATACAAAATTTGATCGAAATCGATCGAATAGTTCCTGAGAAATATTCATTTTCATTCGACCAATTTCTCCCAAATTTTGTATTTTGCCATGTAAAATTATATTCTTTAAAATGATGCAAAAAATCGTATTCATTACAATTCAAAAATTTTCGACTAATATTAAATTAAATAATAAAAAAATGATAAATATTTATTAAAAGTTATTTTCTGCGTGGAATTGTCTTAAGATAAACGAATTTTATAACTGTAATGTCCTCAAATGTAATGTCCACTGTAACTGTAATGTCCACTGTAACTTGTCCTCAAATTGCTTAAAAATTTCTCGAGATATGGCGAAAAGTAAAGTAAAAAAAAGTAAAATTAACATTTTTGGGTCCCAATTTTGGACCGCTCACCCTACCAAACTATTGGGACTATATTTCCTAGATTGTGGCTACCCCTTAAGTTTTGGGGATCAGAAATCCGAATTCGTCAAAAATTAGGTATGTTTATTTTGAGAAAGTAAGCTTTTGTGTCTAAATTCGAAACTTAAAATATCGTCTGCACTAATTAATTAGCATATTTAAGATTACTCCTTTGAACCATTAAGATAGAGTCCTAAAACGTGAAAATCCGATCATTAGGATTAATAGTTATTAATGATGGTCCATTTTTTTTAATATTTTGCGCACTGTACGTTCTTGCTTAATAATATTATATTTTAATCACCCCAATTACACATAAAATCTACTTAAAATCCTGTCAGACGTAACCAAGCTTGGTTGGGATCGCAATTGGCTACAAATAATAATTTGTTATTGAGATTAGTTTCATGATTTAAAATAAGTTTACCTTTTTCTAATTTATTTTTTAAAACGTAAATTAATAAGAATGTGTTTTTTTTCCCTTGTAAAATACGAATCTCATTTCTCTTATATTTTTATATTTATTTCATTTAGTTATAGGATTATTCAAATAAAAATGTACTTATAATTCTTTAAATCATTACTGATATGAATTTATTTTTTTTAAACATAATGCTACTGTAAGAAAACTAAAAGCAATTTGAGAATTAAAAGTACAGCCGACCCAATTTTTGAGATTACAACTACCAATTTTCAACTCCGTAGCCTTGTAAATTTGAACCCAATCTAGAAGACAAGGAAACTCTTGGATTAGATATTTGGGAGAAACTTGCCATTGTGGAGGACTTTATAATTTAATTAACCCGCATTTGCGTAACATGGAGAGGAAAACCTCCCACGGTTAGCCTGACGACAAGGTGACTCTAACTCATGATCTGTCTAACACTAAGGATATTTTATAACTGCTCCGTGGTCGATGCGAGCCGGATACGGATCTCGTTTCGACCAACCAACTCTTAGTTTCGAACCCAGGTCACCTAATTGGGAGGCAAGCGCTCTATCCCCTGAGTCACTACGACTCGAATGCATATGTTTAAAAAAATTTCTTTGTTTTATATTTTTTTAATCGTTGACTTGAACAAAATTATATTTTAATAGCACCAAAACCTTCCGGAAGACGTCCTAGAAAACCAGGAGTAGAAAGGAAACCAAGACAAGCTTATAGTGCTAAACAATTAGAAAGACTGGAGTCTGAATTTAAGGTATTATTATTATTATTATATAAGGTATTAAAATAATAATAATTTATTATTATTATTATTATTTTAAATCTTGATACTGAAATGGAATTATTTATTTAGTTTGAATTTTTGAAGAGTGTTTTTTAAAATGTGAGGAAAAATGATGCAAAAGTTCCAACTACTGTTTGTAATTATATTTTTAATTATATCTTTTATAATAACTTCAAAAAAAAAATATTTTAATTATACATGTGTTACTGATTAAAAGAATAGTATAATATTTTGATGATATCTATCATTATAATAAAGTATAATAACATCTATAGTATAATAACAGTAAAATATTACCACAAAATTTTTAAAGCATTTTCAAATTTTGAATAGCTTAAACTGATCTTTATTTCGAACTATAAAAAATCTCGTTTTGTGAAGTGTTATTTATCTACAACTTGCGAAATCGATTCAATTGTTTTTCAATGTCTCTGTAGTACTAAATATTTTTTTATTTGGTTTATTTTATTGATAAAAACAGTAAATAAAGTAACTCATATTGGTATTAAATAAATAATCCCAAGAAACTAAGCGGTAAGACATTACTTGATTACAAACTTCATTCGCGTCAAAAAATATCCAATTTGGAAATAACAATCGTAATTTAGAATTTAGACTTAAGAGGATGCCATACCAAGGGAGAAGTTTTTCATTGCAAATTCTCTTTCACCTCTGTGAGTTATTTAAAATTTAATTTATACGAAAAGTGAGTTCAGGCAGATCTATAGTAAGCTATAAAGTTTCAAATTCTGAAAAGAAATTTGAAAAAAAAGAAAAAAATTGAAATAAATCATGAGAGGATAACCAGGGGTCTGTTTAGAAGAAACGGACCCTTCACAAAATATCTTTTCATAAAAACGAACAATTCACAAAATTTTAACTTAAAAACGGACCCTTCACAAAATGATTTTTCTTTTAATCGGACCCTTCACAAATTTGTTAATCTTCATTATTGTTTTGTTAATCGAATAAACCCTTCCCAGGGCAGAAAACAAGAAAGACAAATGCAAACGAACTAAGTTTTGTCTTCGGCAGAAGCTTCTTCCTTTATTCGTCCGAAATGAATATTCTGCGTTCAGCAGTATAGACTAAATACCAAATATTTGTATGTTACTTCTCTAATTTAGAAGCAGCAATTGCTGTTTATTTTTGAAAATTTAAATCTTTTTAAATTATAATTTTACAGTGCTGAGCACAATCTTGTATCTATTTAAAATTTAAAAACTCCTTGAAAAAGTTCTTTACATTAACCGGACCCTATTTGCACAAATTCATAAAAGCAGAACCCTGGTTGAAGGAATGTGACTTAACGTTTATTTTATATTCAAAATTACGAGTAATTTTTTCACAATTTTACAAAAACAGGACCTTTCACAAAATGTCTGGACAGACCCCTGATCTTTACAGTTGATAATTCATACCAAAATAAGCATAGCACACCAAAATCAATGCCAACAATGACTCGTTACATGAGAGAAAAGTTTTGGTTTCATTTATCTTATCTTTTTTGAACGCTACTCACTTGATTCATTTAAAAAAAGTTAATTAGTGATACTGAAGTTATATTCCAGATCAACTTACGGTATAAAGTACCGGCACTTTGCATCGAACGTAAAGCAATTTTACTATAAATCCGTTTTTACCATAAAATGTTATAAATACATAATTTTACGGTAATATTTATTTAATTAGAGTGATTCAGTGATTTTACGGTAACTATTGCTGCAAAAATCACGGTGTATCAGATTTTTTTAGTTCCGTAACATGCTCAAGTAAAAATGGAATTTACGGTAAAAAGTATTGGCACTTCATGTCTACAGCGATGCTTTCTACAGTTATTTGATCAGAAATTTTTGCAGTGTACTACTCCACACCGACACCGTACTAGACAAAATGCTCTATTTATATACATTTGTTGCGGATAATTTTGAGCATTTGCTTTTAACTTTTTTATTAAAAATTTAAAATGTTTGAGCAATTGTTCCACTTTTATTTTTACTTTGGATATTTTACCACCTGTAAAATTAGAACAATACATTTTTCCAATAATACAAGCACTTTTAAAAATTGTTTAAATTTGTGTATAAAAACTCAAGAATGTAAAAATGGACTTAATTAACGTAAAATTGCGTTTTGTAAGCTAAATATTTTAAACATTGTCATTATATAATTATGAAATATAAATCATAAATTCGTTGATGCAATATTAAAATACATTTATGGAATTTACGGCAGTAAAAACTAGTTTTGGGTCATTTTTCCCCCAAAAATATGACACTTATCCGTTAAAATCGCAATATTAATATTAAAGCTTGTGTTAAGTAATTGCGTTAGGTAATAAGTACCTAATAAATCTACTAATGTAGATACATTATGTAGGTATTGTGTTAATAAGTTTCACAATCTTTTTTTAATGGATAAGTACCAAAAATTACGTATATAATACCAGCCTGGCTTTTTCATAAAATAATTGAATTTAAAATTTTTATTAATACATCAATAATATTTATACTTATTTATTATATATCAATAATATTTTCTTTTTGACCTTATGAAGTGCTTTAAATGGTGTTCGGCGACTTCTTCAAAATGATGTAGCAATCGAGTAAACTAAAGAAAAAGGATTATAACAGCATATTATGTCAGTGTTTTTTTTATTTATTTCCTAAATGGGCATAATTTGAAGTAGTTTACACTAAAATGATATTAGTCTACAAAATCTCTATTTTCACAAATTTGCGGGATTACTTGCAGTCTGCACAAAAATAATATTAGTTCACGAAATTTTTATTTCTTACAAATTTTCCGGATTACTTGTAGTAAACAAAAATGATTTAAGTCTTATAAAATCTCTGTTTCTTACAAATTTGCGGGATTACTTGTTTGCACAAAAATGATATTAGTCTCCAAAATCTTTATTTCTTTCAAATTTTCAGAATTACTTGGTTGGTTTTGCAATTTCGTACATTCCTACAACATCATAAAACTTGAAAGATAAAAAAAAAATAAATAAATACAAATTTAAACTGTTCAGAAAAAATTTAAAGTTTCCACTTTTATCTTCATTTTATTCTATTCCATTTGAATTTTGTGAAACATTTTCTCAGCTTAAATGCATATACTGAACTTATTGCAGTTGAGAAGAAATATTTAAACTAATATATTTTGCAGCAAGGTTTTAGTTACTTTTATAACAATCTTTATAAATAAATTATCTAATCTTTTTTTATTATTTTTCTTTCAGGTAGACAAGTATTTAAGTGTCAGTAAAAGAATGGAACTTTCAGCAGCTTTAAATTTAACAGAAGTACAAATCAAAACATGGTTCCAAAACAGAAGGTAATTTTACTCACTGTTTGAAACAACAATTTTGAATTTTTATAATTTAAAATTCTGCTATTTAATAAATCTGAATACTCTTTTATTTTTACTATTTTGATCCCAAAGTCTATATAATTTGGATAATCTTTATGATTTGAATTCCATTCCATGAAAGGCTTTATAAAAATTAATTTTATGTTAATAATTAATTGAATCTGAGCCAGATTAAATTGTTTCTACTTTTAAAAATAAATAAAGCTATTTTATATGAAGGAATAAATTAATTTTTATCCAAAACATTAAATATAATTTATAATTCATTATGGATAATCTTAATTAGAAGCATTCTATAAATATTTTTTTAAAATATTATAAATACATTATAAATATTATTTTCATAAATAATGGGAATTAAAATAAGCACTAAAATTTTGTTTACATTTATCGTGAATAAAATTATAAGATAAAACTATAAGATAACTTTTACTTAAATGAGATCAAGAACTCTTTATCTATCAAATAAATCAGAGTTTCTTAAACTGTGGGTCACGACCTCAACTGGGGTCGCGGATCCTGCAGTAGGAGTTACCAAAAGTTTTTTGCAATTTTGATATTTTTTTAACTTATAATAATTTCACAATTGCGAAATATTTTTACACAAAATATCTGAAAACAAATAAAGACTATATCTTATAGAATTTACCTATAAAGAAATTACGGAAGTATTTGAATTTATATTGTATTATAATTTGAAGTCTGTTACTTATATAAAATTTAAACATTGTTCTACGCCATTAAATTAAAATTAATGACCTAAAACTACATTATATTACAGTACAAGTGAAGAAACTAATAGTTTAACTAACGCGTTTAATAGATTTGCGCATGCTTAGGGGGTCTTATGAAATTTTCGTAAATATTATGGGGTCACCAAAAAAAAAAGTTTAAGACAGGCTAAAAATTACGCCTCATCCGGGGGAGGGGGGACTCCAGAAACGAAAATAAATTTTTGAAATTTTTGTTTTAAATTTCATATAATATTATCATTTTTGAAATTTTATTTTCATTTTAAATAAAATATACATTTTAAGTCCATGTTTTAAAGAAATTTTTTCCTCGCTAAATTTTTATTTATTTATTTATTTTTTTGCTAATAAAAATAGGACAAAATGGAAGAAACAGTTGACAGCAAGGATGAAGATTGCACAACGGCAAGGATTGTGGCCAGCACACTATTTACCGTCAGCGCACGCATTCGCACCTTTTCTTAGTACTTCGTATTGCCAACTATCCTCAGCTGCTCTTGGCGACAACTTGGACATTGGCAGAACAGCTGTTGGCGACAACGGTCCTGCTCCGCCTGATTTAGACGACAACAAATCTTTGGACGATAAGTGAACATAGAATTTAAAAATCCATAAAGAGCAGCTTTCATGTTTGCATTCATCATATAAATATCGCTTATTGATCATAAAAAAAATTTTTCATTTAAATCATTTTGTGAACTAAATCATAAATGTAAAAATTTAAGGTCGTCTTTCTCTATATGGCAATGTTAGATTAAAATATTATCTTAAATCGGCAGAACTTTTTGTGACCAGAAAAGTTTCATTTTTCATGACCAGAAAAGTTTTTGAACTGGACAATAAAGGTCAAGTATACATTACCTCAATAATTAGGCTTCTATTCTTTTAAGGATTTGTCAAGATTTCAAAAAATATATATTTTGAAAACCTGGTAAAACAGTATGTTTCTGTTCCAAAAAAACTCTAGCAGCAAAAATAACTTGGATTCTCATTGGACCAATATTCAGGAATCTTAAATCAATAAGGGTTCAAAGAGCCGTTATTTTTCCGGCCCTTTAAAGAATTGTCCGATTTACATAATATTTTACTGCCAATATCGGCTGATATTGGCGGTAAAACATCAGTATAATCGGCCTATAGTGTCACTTTCACAGGAAATTTTATATTCATTATTCATCCAAAGTAAGCCCAACATAGACTATTTTAGGACCAATCTTAAAAAATATAGACGCCCCAATGTTGGTACCTTGGTGCATGTTCTTATAGGACCCATATTGAGCCAATTTTGAGTCCATATGGGGCAGGGTAAAATTGTTTCTAGGAAACTTACTTTTAGAAAATGAGAAATTAAAAGTTTATGCGTGGTGCTTCGTAATGATCGCCCATAATAATGCCTCTGAAGAATGAAAGTCAAAGTGTGCACCTGAGGATCACAAATTAATATTTAAGCAAGAAAAAACGAAACCAAAATTTTACGAACCACTATTGAGGAAGGCGGTAAGTAAAACTTCAAAAATGTTATCGTATAGTGGCTTTTTTCTGGCAATCAAATAGGGTTTGATATATTCAATAGACCTGAAATTTTTTTTTCAGTTAGCAGCCAGTGACCGGTAAACTCTAATGACTTAGTAGCCATTTTTTCCGAGTCGGTGACCGATATCAACATGTCATTTTCATTTAATAGCCACTTTTCGCAAATTTTTTGTTGTTGCTTGGATTGAATTTTATTTATTTATTTTTTTAAAGAATCCATATTCGAAATAATCTACGGCTATAAAACGTTAATTCAACAATATAAATATGAGACAAAATTTAGTCAGACACATTGACTTTATAGAAATTTATGTAAATATATTTAGGTGGACAAAATACATTTAATGTTTACATTACATCTTTTTACTGAAATATTTGAATTGTTAAAGAACTCTTCGAATCTCTTTCTACATTCATGTACTTTTTCAACGATTTCTCAAAAAAAAAAAAAAAACTATGGGAAAAAGTGACCAGTTGCCTATTTAATTTAAGCCGCCACTTTTTTGTTGACTCGCTACCTGGCGAGTGGTTATTTTCAGGTCTAACATTCAATGCCGCATTTTAACAATAATTCTAATAATGTATATTAAGAGTGGTCATTACAGATCACTGTATGATGAGGGACACTGAGAAAAGGGCGCGTTTTACTAAACAACGACACATATTAATATAACTTATTCAAATACGTAAAGCCATAATACGAAAAATCTCATTTTGTGATTCTATTCTCGATGTTCTATTTGTATGTAAAAAAAAAAAAAAAAAAAAAAAAAAAAATCTCGAAAGATAGCTGTGATAAGTATCAATGTATAGATTTGCCATATATGTTGTAATAAAATTCGCTCGTATTGAAGTGTTCGATAATTGTTTAATTTTTTAATGCAATTGAGTAGATTCGTCTGTTTCGAATCTTAAATTGTATAGATTTTATACAAATTGCAACAAAAATAAAAGATGCTCTCTGAAATTTTCAAAACCTCAATCTATTATTTTGCTTTAGAATGAACAGTTAGTCTTTTACCCGTATTTTATTAATTACTTTCTAATGTTAAAATTTTTCTTCAACTGTAATGCTGCAATTTATTTTAACGCTACCTTATTATTCCTTCTAATATAAGAAAGAAAAAACTTGAAACTAAAAATTAAAATTTTAAAATTAAAAATTAATCTATTTTCTTGAAAGAAATCGAAGATTATACAGCGGCTCCCCTCCCAACCGTTTTAATAGAGAAGACTAAACTGGACGGTTTTAATAAAACATTCTATTTTTAGCTATATTAATTTTTTTTCTCTAAATAATTCTCAAACAATTATAAAATCAAAATATGTAATATTTAATCATTTACACAACATATTTGAATGTTAGATCTAAGTTTTATTCAAATGATTGTATTTAATTTTCTCTTTTGAAACATACATTTTTGTACGCAGAAAAAAAAAAAAAATTCTGGTAAAATTATAGTACTGTATGGTAATGACATTTCCATAATTCTGGTAATGAAACATAAATTTATGATATTTAAACCATTCATTTGGTATTTTTTCCATTCTTATATTAACGATTCACCAGAAATCCTGTGTTTTAAAATTATTTTCATATTATCACACATTTACCCAAAAATACAAAACTTTAAACTAAATTTTACCGAATAAATGATTTTTATATCATGCTCTAAAGATATCGTAATAAAACTACCAAATTTTACAAAACCACACATTATTAAATCATATTAATTTTATTGTTAATTTTATCAAAATCATTACCAAAGCGCTTCGATGAAAATTATCGATCGTTGTAGTATTCTCATAATGCCATAACCACAGTAAATTCCACCATATTCTGATAGTATTATCTATATTTTTTTCCATAGTGTATAAATAACATGAATTGTTTTTCAAACAATACCAAGTTACCTTTCATTTAATTAAGCTGATTACTTTTGGATTCATGAATTTATTTTTCATGATGTCAACAAAGAAAAACATAATTTAAGCAAAATTTTTAATTTTAATATGCATAATATTTTGATGTTTAATACATTGAAACTATTAAGGTTAATTTATAAAAACGGTGAAAATTTATCGCGCTACTTAAATAACTATGGACATAATCAGGGGTCTGTCCAGACCGAATTTACTACCGTTTAGCGGTACCTTCACAAATTCAATTTTAGGTAAAACGGTAGTTTCACAAATTCAACTTTAGGAAAAACGGTAGTTTCACAAAATACTTTTTCTTAAAATTTTATTTTTGTATCCCTTAAGAAACGATAAATCTATATTTTTACTATGTGTTTGTGTTGATTTTTTAATATCATTTTTAATTTTTCACAAATTAAATTCATCTAAATTTTCTTAAAATAGGTAACTTTCAGAAAAACCTAGACAGACCCCTGATAATGTTTAGAGTGATTAAAATTGCTTACATTTTGTTTGCATGCAACACGAAAATAGTTCAAATATCATAATTTGAGTTCTTATCCCCTTTTCTGACTATTTAAATAGATAAAAAAGTTTAAATTGCAGTATTAATAACAAAGCAACATGTAGATGAATATATTAATTCAAAATAATATAGATTATTTTTAGATTCCATAAACAAATTTTAACAAATGAAAAAAAAAACGCAAAATACTATATTGCTATAATAGTTTTATTTTGTTAAATAATAAAAATTTCAGTGCTGTGAGCCTATTTTATTATTTAATACAGAACTGAATTTTTTTTTATTGAATGATTATAAAATACTTAATATTTGAAAAATTATTTATAATAGTTATTTTTGTTCCATAAATATTTTATTAAATTAACTAACTGTTTTATTTGCAATTAAACTTACTACTTTTTATGTTTCTGTGGTGTATATTATATAATCTTACTTTCACGATAAAAAAAATTCATATAAATATTTATACGTACAGTGCAATATAACTTCAAGCGAAGTTACCCTATGTGCATTGTTAATCAATATTTTGCATACAATTCAATGCATATTGTATCATAGGTGATTTTACTATGCAATGTAAATTATGTTGGATCTGTATATATTGATAAATAAAATGTTTTTACTGTTATTGTCTAGTTTTATAACCCAAAAAAGCGATACGTATCTTTAAAATTAAAACATAGTAAAAAAAATTTAAGCGACGTTTTTAATTAAATCAGAAATCTTCTTTGTAAACAACACTGGTCTACATAGTTTTTTTTGTTTAAAAATATCTTTCAAGGCTAATTTGTAAGAAAACTACTACGCACTACTTAATTAGCTAAGACATTGATATTTAATTTGAATAAAATTGCTTCTATTGTTTGAATGCAATGAAAGTGATGCAAATATCAATATATTCCATTTGAGCCTTGATCTCTTTTTTCAAACTTCTATCATTTACATGCAACGAAAGTGATACAAATATCAATATATTATATTTAAATCTTGATCCCTTTATTAAAATATTTGAATTTTTTAAAAAATTAAATTGCATTTTTAAGAGCGTGCAATAAACTAGCAGACATCAATAATGCTGTTATCTTTAAAATTTTTGATAAAGCAGAATCGTCTGCAGTTTTATTTATAAGAATGTCTAGTTGTTATAGAAACAATGGATACTAATGAGAAAATCCTATTTTAAACTTCTCTCCAGAACGATCTAACTTTAATTTTTGAACGATTCTTAGGATCGAGGGTCGAAATCGTCCCATACTCTCGTTGCCCAAATTTGAGGATGGTGGAACAAACGGTTTTGGAGGTATGAGACAGACACGCCGACAAACTCTCCATTTTATTGTTATAGATTTATTTTTCCGTCATACGCATATCAAATTAAATCTTTTAAATGCTATAGCGGTAAATTTATAACAGCCTTTATAATAAAAATAAATAGAAACTAGTTCAAAGCCGTTACTTAATATTTATGATTTTCATATCAGAACTACAACTGCTTTATCAAAGAGCTCTATGCGAATAAAACATACATTCATTTTTCAAAAAACAGTACATGTAAACTCCTTAATTCTTTTAATTTTTTGGCAACACAAAAATTTTCTTTGATCAATTGCATTCCATTTTCATCTAAGCACATCTCTTAACGTTGTGGTGAATCAATTAGTGCTATATCTGAAAAACAAAACACTTCTTAATTCCCGGCGTGTAGTAAACTGGAAATAGAAAGGAATTTAAATAAAAAGAACTTTTAACATTCATTACGTTTTTTTAATACTAAAGGTCATGTCAGGTTTTTACAATAAGCATTCTGAGTCATAATTTCTCTCAATTCTTCATACTTAATATGCAATGGCTATCATGGATGCTTATGCATTATATGACTATAGCTCTTTTTTGATAATTTTACTAGAAATAAATCAACGTAGCCTACTTTATTTTGTGGTTGATTTACGTTTCTTAGCATATACATAGTAATTTACTTGAGAAATTTTTTTAGTTTATAACAAACATTTTAGCTAATACTTGTATAGTATTTTCTTTCACTTTATTTCTATGTGTATATAGATGAATATTTCTGCCTTTTGCTTTCTCACAAACTGTAGAAATATTCATTATAATTAAGAAAATGTTTTTTAGTACTTTTTAAATAAGAACAAAAATACATTTTAATATTTGAATGAAAAACAATTCGTTGAAAATTGCGCAAAATATGAGCATTTAAAGTAATCATCCTTTCAAACTGTAATAAAACAAATAAAAAAAATTATATACATATAATTTCGTTCGGACTCTCATTTTGTAACTTATGAAGAAAAAAAAAGTTAGAATTGAATATTTCGAAAATTTAAAAGTTTTCAGGCAATTTACTTAGCAGTTTTGTTTTAAGTTTAAAGGACCATTATTATAGGGTAGTATATGTAAATATATATTACCCTACACATTACAAACATATAAATAATCTTGGAGTCATTTGGAACTATTTCTGAAAAACTCCTGACATAAGTTTGATAAAAAGAAGATTGAACTGGTTTTGAAATCAAATGTCTTAAGTAGAAACTGAACATATAAAAATGACCCTTTAACACTAACTTGATCCATGAATGGCACAGAATGGCAATCCTCCTGAGCTCCACTTGCCATCATTACAAATGTATGCTCTTCTTGGAAGCTCTGGCTTGTCTTCATACGCATCACATTCGATATAGCACATAGCTGGCAACTTAGTTGTAGGGGTGTAACAATCGGCTACGCCTCCTGAAACCAGTGATATAGTGCAATCTACGTAGGCTGTGGAAAAAGCAACTTAATTACTACAGAGAAGAAAAAATATTAGCATTTTACCATAATTGTAAATACGAAGGCTTTTTTTTCTGATCGGGCAAATATTTATTTCCTTACATGGACTGCAGAGCGCCAATTATTCGAAAGCCGATTTACCGGATTGTAATAATTATCCGAATCGTTCAAGGACCATGTGAAAAGGATCGAAAAATTGCTTCTTTTGTCTCTTGAAAAGAACCTCACGTTTGTCTCGCACATGAGGCTGGTAATCAGCTTCAAATAAGGGAAAAAGTTTCTGATAAAATTTAAAAATTAAGCACGCCATTTGCAATATTGCCTAGAAAAAGTGTAAAAGGGTAGTTAATGAAAAATATTCTTAGATCCGTTCTTAATCCGTTCTTTCCAATTATCCCGATTTTTCTTTAACCGGATCGGCTTTGGTCCTGATATGTCTGCATAATCGGTGTTGTATTGTACTTAATAACTTTACGGGCAAAAATTTTTTTTATCCTCACAGTATTTTTTTTTTTTTACCATACATAACCGTAAAGTGCCGATTAAGCGCCACTCGAACTTAGACGAAAATTTTTGAGATGCTGGATGGGGCAAATAAATAGCACCAAAGAAAGAAGGAAAAAAATCGACTATATGTTTTAAGCACCAAATAATAATATGAATGAGAATTTATCAAACAAAAATAGATCTTTCTTTTTATATCCCCTTGTTAAAATTTATAACATCGATTTAAAGTAACATGTTAAAAGGCATGCCAGATTTACTTTATAATTTTAATTATACTATTTCTTCGTTAATAAAAATGTTCTGCATTTACTCCAGTCATGTTTTCATTTTTTAAATGCCGTAACTCTAAAAAGCTCTTATTAATAAGCATCTTTGCAGATGGGTACATATTATAGCTGCGATGGCTAATCTGTCAATCACATGACCGACAGAACGAGGGTTGGAGTCCCAGCGTTGACGCCACAATATTTCCTCCATTCTCTTCAACACATGAAAAGTTTTCAGCGTCATGCACTCCCTAATTTATGACCCTAGGCAATTAGAATACGAAACTCTCATTCTCACTTAAATCAAAGCACCACAAAGTTGCTAAACTATGTCCAATGTCTAGTTCAATTTCTTTATTTTTGTTTTTTTTACAGTTTTGAAACCATGCTAGTCGTAAATGATTAAAAAACCGTATAGTTTTGCTATCATACTTTTTTTAACCATACTAGCTGTAGACGATTTCAAAACCGTAATGGTAAAAAAAGTTTTTTTACCGTAAACTTTACGGATAGTTAGATGGACAAACTGCTGCCGGTTATTTTACCATAATTTTAGAATGAAAATTCTAACATAGTGTGCTAGTTTTTATTTTTTTAATTTTTTATGTTGATGAAAACACGAACCAGTGAAGAAAACAAATTGCATGATCGAGATCTATATTCGCCCATATTCAAATGTATCGATGATTAATTGACCCAAACTCATACGATACTATATTTTAGTGTACAACTATATATACATACATGTTCAGGTGTAGAGATAAATATAATTGAATATCTTACGTTCGCATTCTTTAAATTTATGGGGTTTCCATACATTTTTCTTTCTGTCACAGCTCAAGTTCAATTTCGATCCCACTTCTAAAGTATAGCCCTTAATACAGGTTTGGCTGCAAGATCTGTAAAAGTAATATTATGCTTTTTGCATTGTAAGTATATTAACTTTTTACTTCTCACTTTTGAATTTTGGCTTTTTTTTTCTTTTTTTTTTGAATAATATTTTTAAGAGAAACACTTAATGGATGATTCTACAACTGCAGACATGTTACCATCATGAGATTACTCATTCAATACTTGAAATAAATAAGACCATTTTGACCATTTTTTCTGTTATCTGTACATAAAATATAAAAGAGATAGACCAACATCTCCAATTTTTAAAACATTTTCATTTCCCAATTTTAACATTTAGATTTTACAATTCAACCTTTTTTTTTTTATCCATTACAAAATTAAATATGTAAAAGAAATAATAAATAATTTAAATAATTATGAAAAATATTTTACATTTTTCAGGATAAGCTACTTTTATAATTGTATGCAAAAAAAAAAATTTTAATCACCCCTTTAGTTTCGTAGATATAGCGAAATAACCAAACGGCCTTTCTCCAGCTTAAACTACTGGGACCATATTATCCTGACTGTGGTTACTCTCCATATAGTAAGGATAAAGAATCCAAATCCACCGGGAAAAAAATTTTGTTTATTCCAAAGAAATATGTTTTGTGTATGATATAACTTAAAATATCGACTGCACTTAATTTTTAGCATGTCTAAGATTAGGACATCAAACTATGAAGTCCTGGTATATGAAGATCAAATCTTTAAATCAAAAGTTATTAAAGTGTTTGATTACACCGCGCTCCATGGTGCATGAGGGAAATGTGTAAGGCTCCCACTTAATAATTGTTAATTAATTATTGCTGACCATTAAGTTTGAAAAGTAGACACAAAAACAATGTTTATCTAAAAGAAGGGGGGAACAAATGAAAATAATTTTCTGAATACTATTTTTTTTATTTAAAAAATAGAGCCCTAACATAGAGACATTTCTTTTAAATGCAGAATATATTAAGTAAAGTTTGTGGATTGTCTTTATTTATTCTTCGCAAGTTTCCAATCGGCAAAATCTGTAATCTCTAACGCGTCTTATTATAAACTGATCACGTCTAACCTTCGCATTCGGGGTGTCGCCAAGAAAACCTTTCAAAGGTTGACGTTGACTGTTTTCAGCCAAATTCACTTAAATCCCTTTTTATTAAAATACTGTTACTTAATATTTCCCACTGAGACTTTAAATTAATTAATTAATTTAATAAATTAATTGATTTTAAATTAATTGATATTTAAAAACTTCGTAAAATAAATTAATGTCTTTATTTGATTATTCAAAAAAAGACTTAAAGTATTCCTCGATTTGATTCTAACTTTCCATAATGTCACTCAGAAGTTATTCCATTATTCTATTTATTTAAGACAACAAATATAGCTACATTAGTCGCAGCTATTCAAAGAGGTTATCTTAAGTAAATACAACCTATGAAGTCAAAATTCCCTAACTTTTATTCTCCTTTTTGGCGTTTATTTAATTGTTCTTCAGCGTCTGGAATGTTTGCAACATTGTTTACTTTATATTCGCGACTCGATGTGAATCTTAAAAATGAGGTTGGAGCAACAGAACCGCACCCGAATTTTGGGCCACTGAACTCTGCATTCAATTAACCAATTCACAAAGTGCAAGTTACATTTTAAAACTTCGCTACAAGCTTTTGAGCATACGCTTTTATTGTATTTGACTATTTAATTTACAATTTTTGTACTGTGCAATTTAAAAATATAAAAATGTTTTACTCACACTTTTCTGGAACTTAAATTACAAAAAACGTCTGCAGTTTTCAAATTTGCAGGATAGAAACATGTCTTTGACTGACGCTTAAAGCGAGAATGTATTTTAGAGGAATCTGTAAAAGAAAATATTAAATTGAGTAAGATCGCAATAAGATACTTTCAATTCCAGATGAAGAAGACCACTGATACCCAACTACCTGATCTATGACCTCAGAGCCAGCTCGTTGTTTATAAACAAGATGGCGTGTTAATATTCTAGATATTATTGACTAAGATCGAGTTTCTCCACATAATTTAGAATGTTAAATCACGTGAAGTTAATTAAATACAAAGCCGTATCATATTTCAAATTTGTTAAAATATAATTCTTTCTTGTATACTTCTTTTATCTTACCTAGATTTATTATTTGCTTATGCATTTTATTGTAACCATAATATTTTTTATTCTGTGTATCTGGCAACTTTGTTGCATAATTAAT
Source organism: Parasteatoda lunata (assembly GCA_949128135.1). Lineage (NCBI taxonomy): Eukaryota > Metazoa > Arthropoda > Arachnida > Araneae > Theridiidae > Parasteatoda > Parasteatoda lunata. The sequence continues at coordinate 89,332,383 of OX421971.1, forward strand.
TTGTTTATGTTCTACATGGCTTCATACTTATCTTTGTTAAGTAAGAAATGAAACTAATCTTTCTCTGTGAAGGAATATAGAATGAGTCACTTTAGAGAATTCATATTTGACAGGTTAGATTTACTCGGAGTAGAATGGAAAGAACAGATGCTAACATAAACGAATGTCAGGTTTCATCACCGAATCAGGAAACAAGACGTTTCTGGCAGGCATCACATAGTTTGCATTGAAATAATTATTCGTTCGTAACGTCCATAACAAATAAGTTTGAATGAAAATAAAAACACTTAGTGCATATCTATTTGTGGGTCTATAAATTTAGGGGTGAATATTAGCTTTTTAAGTATGAAAGTCATGCGTCAATATTCATTTTCAATCTGCTCAAAACTAATAAAACAAAATTAAGAGTAAAATGTAACCATAGGCTGGGAAACACGACTTAAACTCTCCGTGGGAGTTTTTCATGGTTTTCCTCCCCATGTAACGCAAATGCGGATTAGTTCCATAAAAAAGTCTTCCACAAAGGCTAATTTGTCCCAATACTTAATCCTGGAGTTCTTCTGGATTGGGTTCATAATTACAAGGCTACGGAGTTGAGCATTGATAGTCGAAATCTCAGAATTGGATCGGTTTTTCCACGCCGGTTATAAAATGTAGTTAAAAAAACCGCAGTGGCTCAAGGGATAGAGCACTCGCCTCCCAATGAGATGACCCAGGTCCGAATCAGACCTTCAGTTCCAACAGTGATTCAAACACTCTAGTAAGTCGGAATTTTGACTAATGACTAATTCCATCTAGCGAAGAAAATCTGCCTGCAGCTGTAGAATTGATCCAAATTTATGTCATTAGACACCGATCTTCAAATGAATTTTGAGCCATCTAGTTAAACCAAGAATGGTTGGAATTTCGATTTTCGATAGATTTCATTCCATAATTATTGAACGATAAATTACGTTTGTAACATTCGAGAAACGATTGAAGCTTACATTTTCATAAGAACAGTGGATAGTTTAATGCTCTATCTTTTCTGAAAGTGGTTAGAATTTCGATTGGAAAAATCTCCCTTCAGATACGAAATTTAGTAATAAAAAAAGGAGACTATCTTGCCTTTAACTCAAATCAATATTGACCGTAATATTAAGACAGGCATCAGTATATAATGCAGCTTTAACAATACTATGAGAAGAAAAGTATTAACTCAATAGGATATTTAAAAGAAATTAAATTATTGCTAGAATTAGTAGTTAATTGTTTATTCTTAACTTACTTTGTTTGAAATAACCATCCTTCAAAATAAATATATCTGAAAAATAAAAAAATGAAGGCATGAATACATATTAATAATCTTAAGATATTAGGGCTATTGTAATATTCTATTTAAATACTATTTTGTAATAAATAAAATGGGAATATATATATAAAAAATTAGGTATACTCAATACTTGCTAAATGTGAATAAAAAACAAGACAAAAGTAATTCGAAATATAAAATTTCGAACAAAAAAATGGGAAAATAAAGGGAAGGAAAAAAGGTAGGAAAACCATTGTAGGCGAGAGAGAAAAAGGATGAAAAACTGAATAAGAAAAACAGTAGTGGCCGAGAGAGTCAAATCAGGGTAAATTGCATTTCCAGGCGCTACGGAGAGTTGACGAAGAGCTAGCGTCGTTAGCATACCACTTTAGCATTACATAACTTCTTTTTATACAATACAATACATAACAATACTTCAGGGCAAAATGATAGGGAATTTGTTCTTACCTCTCAGGCAATCAAAGTCTTTCCCAAGATTTGAAGGCTGACAAAATTCTGTATGAATTATGCAACTGTCACAAATATCCATCAGATCGCATATATCTTTTGAATAAGAGCATCTTTGGTATGAACTTAAAATTTCGCTTGCGGTGATCCTAATTAAAGATTAACAACAACTTCTATAAAAATAAAAGTCTCAGTAAAAACATTTCTTTCGGGCTTATCAGATTTTAATTTTTTTCTTTTATTTGGTACTTATTCGATTTTATTTATCAATGAAAAATGAGAGAAAAGAATCATTTCGAATTTTTTTTTTTTTTTTTTTTTTTTTCGTTGTTATGTGACTAACCTCTTGAGAAAAATCGTATGAGCCGCCGACGCCACTGTTTTGGGTGTTAGCTGTGAAAAAATGTAATGACAAAAAAACTTGACTTAACGACTTAAACTTGAAATGACTTAAAAACTTGAAACTATTAATGTATGTAGAAAAATATAAGGATTTAAGGTGGAATAAAAAAAAATTAACATGCGATAATTTTTCGAGAATTATTAAATGTTAAACTTGTTGGCGAAAATACTATACAGGTCGATCTATAGGTCGTAGGAAAGCAACTATGGATGGTGTTTTCAGTAGAAATGTAAACAATAACAATCTCGAGCTGTATGCCTGCTCTAGTTCCGGTTAGAAAGTTTGCAATTGCTTACTACATGTTATTCTGCGAGGCGATATTTTCAATAAAAGAAATAAATTCGATAATTTCTGAGCTCAAATCTGCCGTATTTCATAAGATATTAATGTTATTATGTAATTCTGGTGAGTTTGAAGTGAAAATTTGTTTTAGTTATTTAGAGATATATTGTTAAAAAAGGTGACATGTTTGCTAGATTTTGAATAACTCACTTTTTTGACAGTCTGGATTTGGCCTCTTTCCATTTGTTTATTACTGTTTGCTCGTGTTGCAAGCTGTGCACCATCTTACGTTAGTGTTAGCATATTGTTCGAGGAGCAAGATTAAGTTTACTAATAAGTATTCAAATACCACGTTTGCAAGAATCTCAACACAATGATCACGTTGTGAGCCAAATGGCTTTAAAATACACCGGAAACAGTAATCCAGAAATATAAGCGGCATACAGTCTGCAGCGCTCCCTAGTGTCGAAAACACCATCCATAGTGTTGAAATTTGGGGTGCTGAAACGGCAAGGTTTGTTTACGAACTTAGCACAGAGTTTTTAATTTCAAAATTCTAATTTGGTCGAAAGTTATTGAGTGCTTTTTTGGAAATTTTTCTCACTTTGTTTTGCTTTATGTTACATTTTGTTTCGCTGCTTAAAATCTTTACGACTTAGAAACTTGAAATTACGAAGATGTCTTTTAATCTACTGGATGTCGCAGGCTAATTGAAAAATCAAGCTCCTTACCAATGTCGCTAGAAACTCATGAACAATTACAAAACGTCAACTTTTCAGAAACCACTGAATATTTGGAAACCAAAAGAAATCCGGCGATAACTCGTCTGGGTATTACGGGATATCAAACTACAATGCCATACCTTTATATAGAACATTCAATCATGGAAATTTTCGCCACCAATATCTATGGGGAAAATGCGAGTTTTTGGCATAAATATTTTAGAAAACTAATAATCGATTTTAATGCAGTTTATGGTACTCTGTGAAAGAAATTATAATGTGTGGATATAACTTTTCAATAAACATATTTTATCTTTTTATATTATGTATCATAAAAACAAAATATTATTATAAATTTTTTTAATGTTTATTTATTATCATTTTTAATGCAAAAGCGAAAAATTAAAATAGATCACCACTTTCTTAAATACTTGCGTCTTTCCCATATAGATGACGCTATACGCTTCACGGTAAATTCTGTTATACCTAGATTGGAAATTTAAAGTATAGACTAAAGAGATTTCATGCGTGTAAATTATGAAGTTTCAAATTCAAACAATGATAAAAAAAATTTCAAGAGTTCTAAAGGCAAACAAATTACGGCAGAATTACTCAGGATTATGCAGTAAGGAAGTAACAATTCCATAATTTTTTTGCTTTTTAAAATTTTGAAAGAAAAAACAAATTTTTTTTTCATCATTTGAAGCTTTATGACTTACTCTAGGTTTACCAGAATAAAATTTTTTCTATACTTTAAGTTTTAAATTTCTTATACAGATAAAACAGAATTTACCATGAAGTATTTCTCCGCAGGCATAGCGTCTTTTTGACACAGCATTAATGGCAATTTCAAGCGGGTAGTAATTAGTCTCTGTAAGAGTCACTATAATGAAGAATTCTAAAGCAGTTAGTAATAATTTATGTCTACAAATATGTAATGAGAATGAGAAATTAATATAAGAAAAGCACATATCAAATTATCCCCGAGAAGAACAAGGGCCCACCTTGGACTTTTGCGAAAATAATGATGATAACATATCAAGTTGATTGACTACGAATAAAATAAAGTATAAAATTAAAAAGTAATAACACTTTACTTGTAAGCAAAATCAGAAAGTACCATACCTGTCGATTTCTCTTTCAATTGTAGTTTCATTGGGGCAGAAGCATGCGATTGCATTGTAATCTTTTGCACCAACGTCTTTATATCTTTCTGTTATTTGCCTGATGACAATAGGAGAAGATACTGATTTTGATATAATTGAAAGAAAAAGACCTAACGCACCTAAAATCATTAAGAGAACATTATGATGTGTATTACATACCTTTAAGAGTTTTCAATCGAAAAATGGATGGTTAACCGTAAGTCTAAGCAAAGTGGTGCTATCAGTGAAAATTCGTAATAAGACTTTGGAGTTCCTATTTTTTTATTTATAATCCATTAAAATTAGACTTTTTAACCGGAAAAATATATATCCAAGAATTTTTTCTTCTTCAGAGAAAGCTTTGTCATTTTAGGGAAATAGGGGTAATTTGGAGAGGGGAGAGAATTAAATTTCTTCTAGACGGGAAAGGGATTTTCCGATGTGTTTTTGGTGATTGGGGGAAAAAACCCATTCTGAAATTCTACATTACTAGATTAATGAGCTATTGCTGCGCGGTAAGGAGGATGTAGATATAAAAAGGTTTTCAGAGACAATACCTCACTTGCTTGTTGTTGTTGTTGTAGGCCATTAAGTCACTGGAGAGCGATTGTTCTTGTTTTCCAATGGCGCCATCTCTGGTCAAGAATTCAACATCATTTACAGATTGTAATTTTGATCTGTGGATAATCCCATTCATCCACAGATCAGAATGATCAATCTCTAATCCAGTGACACCAGAGATATAATTTGTTTTGGGATCATGGAGGACTTTGAGATCCGACAGATTTAACGTAAGCCAGTCAGCATTTACTGCACGAGAAGTTTTCGGCCGACTGGATTCGAACTTAATTAACCGTATCCTTCTCAAGAACGCAAACCCAGCGTCCTACCAACCAGGCTATCTCGGTCAAATACAATTCTCCTCCAAATCACCCCCCCCCCCGCAATTTTCCCTCTAAAATGGGTGAGGCTCACTGGGGAGAGTATGGGATTTTCAGTCATTTTCTCTAATGACATAACAGATCTTTCTACGAAAAAAAAATTATGTGAATTAATTTTTCAGTAGAAACACCCTTTCTTTACTATAATTAGGTTCAACCTTAAAAAACTCGTCATCCTATACTGTTATTGTATTCTTACTGCTTACAAAATGACTTGTGCTGTTTACCATTCAATTTGTAAATCCATTTAACGTTATTTGAAAATATAAAAACTGAAAATAACACAACACTCAAAACATGGCAATCCTTCCATTTAATTGTTATGTTTTGCTAATAAATTCCTTAAATCGATTTATGGTTTACGATTTTTTTAGAATTTACAAAATACAGAAAAATCTTATGATGGGTAAAATTACGTATGTCATTGAATTTAACAACAATCTCAATACTAAAGCTTCCAAGATGATAGAAACTTAAAATTCCAAGATGATGGATACTTAGAATTTCGTAATCAGCTATGAATTTATAATTTAAAATCTTCCTTAAAATTTTTCAATTACAAATATAGATTTTTTAACAATTTTTTAAAATAAAATTTTTCTAAAAACATTGTTTTATGACTCGATCACTTCTGAACCAAACCATAAATCTACTACCATTGACTGATTGTATAACCAGAAAGTAGTCGTTAGATATGTAAAATAAAAGTACATTATTCATATAGAAAACTAAAAAAAAAAATAAAAAAAAAAAAAATTGATATAATACAAAAATTTAAAATTTGATTTAATACAAAAATTTAAAATTTTCGGTACTTTTTTAAAACTTAAAAGATTGTTTTTAAGTTAATGAAATGTTAAATTTGACATGAAAAATTTTGATAACTATCCTTAGTAACATTTAAATCTTTATCGCGTTTTCCAGAAATCAGGAAGAAAAAAAATTTCCCTTGAAGGTAATAAATTAAAGGTATTATAATTGCTACTTACAAACGAGGTAAGAAATTTTGAAGCTTTCTAGCATCTTTTATCAGTTAAGATTTTACACTAATTTAAAATCTATGAGTAGTAACTTAGATATACATCAAAATACTTTGATGAAAACACTTTATTATGAAATAAGTCATAAAAAAGGCCGGGGGAAAACTGAATTACGTTTGACTCAATGTATGTAAAAAAAAGAAGAAGAAAAAAAGAATTATTTGAAGTAGTTCTGCGAAATTAAAATGATTTCTTGCAACGAAAATTGCGCAATATTTATTGTCCGGGTTTCAATATAAATGTAGAAACATAGTCAAAGCTCAGTGGGTTGTGTTTTCTTTTGATGGAAAGTTTTTAGAAACAATTTCAATCACCTTGTCTGTTAAATCCGTCTCTATATCTTAAAATAAAATTTAAAAAATACTCTTACAAACCAAATATACAGGAGATCGTTCTTTAAACTAAAACTTTCCATTCATGCTATAATTATTGTTTAAAACGAATTAACATTCAACATTTTAAATTAAATTTTGTAATATCAAATAGATTCACAGGGTTCGATTTAGGAATGCCCTTTAAGAGTTGTAGTTTATGTCACCTCAGCGATTGAAAATAAACTTGGAAAATTTTACGGATCAAATTAAATCTATGGCTATAGAAATAAGCGAACCTTAATGAAAAAGTCATAACTAGAGCTCGGAATCTAAAAATTTATTTAAATAAATAAAAATTCCTAAATTTAACAAGTATTTAAATCTGAAATATTCATCCCTAAGTTGTGTATCTAAAGAGAAAGAAATGCAATTTTCATTAAAGTTGGAAATAAATGTTAAAATTATAAAGACTAAAGAGTACGAAAACCGGTCATCTCCAAGAAAACTAATTTTACAAGAGAGACAAAAGTTTGATAAATAGAACTTCTTTTACTTTTTAATATTAAAAATATGGCCGTATATTTTATTCCATTGCAATATTATCACTTAATTTAATAAATAATTAGAACTTGGAAATGACAGGTTTTTGGACAATACCTTAAAGCGAATACCATACATTATTTCTAACGTGCAAAAATATTGATAATTTGTCATTTAGAAATGAAATAATGATTGTATTTTAGTCTTAGATTACATATTCATGGATATCTGTGTAGATTCAGAAATCTTTTGGATTATGACTATCTGTGCTAGGCCTCTTACAAATTTCTTCATAGAAAAACAAAAACTCATTTGATTAATATTGTAAAAACTTTTTGGGTGAGTGCAATTATCATGTGGTTCATGGCAACTTTTCCCAAAATATGCTTCCTTAACTGGTTAGGATTCCACTTTTAAGGTACTTTTTTTGTACAAAGAAATATTAATTTGCAATAATCACCACTGAAAGGAGATACTTCACCTTAAGGTGTAGTATTTTTATAAGTAAAATGGCTACAATGTGATACCTGAAAAACTGTTGTTTCTCTTTCCTTGCTTTACCATTGGGGCATTTTGATACCACATTTTTCTTATAATGCCCCAGCAACCAGCTTTGTAGTCACCTTCTTTACAATTCATAGTTACTTATATCCCTTTTTATTTTCTTGCATATATACTTTCCAAAAACTATTCTCTGAGTCATTCATTGTATGATAAAAAGTATCAACAAAATAACAAGCCTTAACTAAAAGTTTAAAAAATAATAATAATTGAGCAGTAAAATGCAGTCACAGCATTTGCCTTTGAGAGCTGTAAAAAAAAACCAGGAATCATACTTGTAATGCCAGATAAGAGATACAAGAGTTTCCGTTTAGTAGTAACCAATCATTGTGAAAATAATTAAGTTATTCTCCAGCAAGTAATTTTAGTATGTTGTTTTTGTTACTTATCCTCATAGATCTGAAATTAGTCAGATAAACTCCAAAAAGTTGTCCAGAAAGTCGATGACAAGAAGGAGATCGGAAGTTAAGTCCGCCCTGGATAGTTAGTTCGACACAATCAAGTATATGTTTCGGTAAGGCTGGATGGACACAGCATTTTTTACAAGTCGGGTAAATTTTTGTGCCACGTTCAAATGTTAGACATTTTATGCGACCAGTTGAGAATCTGGTCAAGCAGTCTGGGAGCTTCGATCGTAATTGATTCCCAAAGGGTGCCAGATGTTGCGGTGTACCATTGGTGCGTAGGTGGAGTTTGCCAGATTGATTTTTGCCTATATTTTTCATTGGAGTAAAGTTCCTGATAAGTAAGCGATGACCCGGTGGACACATCTGCTATCTCGTTGCCACCAATATTAACATGTGATAGAATCCATTGGAGATGTACGTCATGATGCTGAAAGATCTTTTTTCATTTTGAGCAGGATAGATATACTAGTTTCATCGCTTGCAGAGGATCAGCTACTAAGATGTACTTTAAACAACTTTAGTACGTTGGTAACATTATCAAACAACGTTGAGTACCTTAGCAACATTTACAAGCAGCTAATGAGTTTTAAATTAAGGACTTGATAGAATTTTTATAATTTCTCAAGCAATTTTTAGTTTGGTATCGTAATCCATAGAAAAATTACCGAACTCCCCCGCCTGGACTCGTGGTAGTGACTATGGTAACGAGTTATAACTATTTCAAGTAGGGGTGTGGGATCAATGTTGAGGACAGGTTTTCGCTCAGGTCAGCGAGAGAAAGGGAATTTTTTTCGGCGGTCTATTGTGTTAGCCCTAGAGTGAAGAGAAAGAAATAAAGCGATTTATGGTTTTCAGTTATTTAAAACTAAACGTTTATCACTCTTTAGATTTTTTTAATATCTAATTTTATTACAAATATAAACTGATGAAAACCGATTAAGATGGCACTAGTAAACTTCTTTAACGTCAATTGCATAAAAACAGACAACTGTATACTATTCAACTACTGATCTAACACTTTTGTTAGCAGAATTGTATTGGGATAATTTTGTCAGAAAAAATTAAGAGAATCTAAAATACCGCACGCTTTATATCACAAAATGCATGGCAGTCTTGTATTTTACATGTAGTGAAAGATACCGCCAAATAGAGTAAATATCCATCAGTTTATTTATGAAAATTAAATAAAGATAATTGAAAGCATATTTAGAATTTTCCTCTCCCTTTGACAGCAGAGTTAGGTCGGATCTCTTAATAACTGTCACAAGAGTGTTAAAACAACTAGCATGCAAAAAAGCTCAAGTCGTGAGAAAGATACGACCATTTCAACTTACTTATCACTTAACTATTTTCAATGTAAAAATGATGGAAATGGAACTATTTTAAAATTAATGAAAGATCCCTCAATATGCTAAAAAAAAAAAAAAAATATCAAATCATGTATAACACACAATGTTCCGTCTTTCTAATTTAGGGAATTTAGTAACGAGAATCTATAATTTAACGAGTGCTTTGTATAAATATAATTTATTTTTTTCCTGTTCCAAGTATATATTTGCACAATTTTATCCAAGGAAAAATGTTATAGGGTAAACTGACCAGTGAAGGAACACTTAAGCTTAGCCCGCCTTAAAAAAAAATTTCAAAATTTGTAATTTTAGCTAAATGACAGTGCCAACATATTTGTTATTAAATGCAGAATTATGTAAAAAAAATTAGAGAACTTACATAATATTGTTTTTAGCTTTTGGTGGTTCAAATAATAAGTAGTAAGATGACCAAGTGAAGGAACAGTTCTTACCAGTGAATGAGCACTTAATTTTGATGCTCTTTAGGAATTCATAGGCCATACAAATGTCTAAAAACAAGAATTTTTTCTTGGAATTATAACATCTAACCACAGTTAACGTAGAAAATATTTGCTTTTTTTCAGTCATGAAATGAAAAGTAAAATGGGGTTGAATACAGAATAAAATGTTTTTAATTTTCTTTCTCACACTTTAATAGTCAAGTCTAAATCATGAATGTTTATCATTGTGTAATCTGATATTTTATTACTATTATTTAATCGCGATTTGTTGTACTTACCAGTTTCTGACTTTGATTACAAATGGAACGAATTGTTTTTGCAACTAAAAATATCTCAAGAGGACTTATCTCTAAATCAGTTTTCAAGACATATTCATTATCAATGTTAGTTGTTTCAGCGCCTAAGTCTGACTTAACCAAACGTTCTTTCTGCAATAAATTCTTCAATACTTAGAAAAGCACAGGCTATTGGATATTTAGGAGATTATCTTGTCAATGTTCCTTTAAAAATTTGCAGCATATCTTGTGAGATTTCATTCTCAAGCTTTGGAAGAAATAGTGTATCGTTACTTGAAGTTCTCGTTTATCGAAATAGGTGTTTTGTTGGTAAGCTTTCACGCTCATTTGATCTACGCTGGATTTGTTAAAGTCAACGTTTTCAACATCAAATGGAAAAATACCACATTTTAATTCTATCAGTAGATACATCAAAAGCCTGTTTGCAAAATTACCTCTACATATCGTTTTAAAACTTTTTCTTTCTTTTCAAGATCAAGTGGAGGTTTCATTTAAGTTTTTAAAGCTCGAAATACGTCTACATCACAAAACTGGAAAACACTAGTAGAATTAGGTAGAAAGCTAAACCAGAGAATTTGTTTTGATAAACAAAACTTGCTCAGTTTCAAATTGATACGAGATTTATGCCCATCTAGAAGAAGCAAAATAAGGAATTTGATAGAATTTTCAATTAGCCAATGGGTAGAAAGAAGCATTTGCAATATGTTCGTAAAATGTTGCTGTGATCATCGATTCACTTGATTAATCACTTTTTCCAATGAAATGTATAGCAGGAACTGATTCTGTAATACCTCGAGGAATTCTTCAGTAAGGAAAATTTACCAATGGAGGTACTTTTCTTTCCACTAGCTGAAATTTTGGCCAAGACTGTTGTTCTTTCTTTGTCATTCCTAGGAACTATAGAATATAAATCTTTATAATTTTTGGGGCAAGAGATTTTTCCTGTTAAAGGGTAGTATTCATTTCCTGTTTTGTTTGCATTGTAGATGCGACCACATTCTAAAAAGATGCAAGGCTACTTCCTTCCTTAAGATTCCTCTAAAGTTCTTTAATCCACTCTCGAATATTATTCCCAGTATAAGAAAGGAGTATTGCCTTCTGATATTATCTTCGCAATGCACTGAGTAATCAGTGTATGTCGACTTCTAATTAGTGGCCCCAAAACCAGCAAAGAAATGTTCTATTCAAGTTTTTATTATATTTATTTAGTTTACGATTAGTAAACATAGTTTACTAAGGTGTCTAACGCATGATGGAACTAACCACTCCTTTTATGAAGATAAATTATGATTATAATTCTTACCATAAATTTAGCATTTTGAAATCAAATTATTTTAGGAATTATTCATACAACATTTAACAGAATTTTGGGTGTCCTCTATATCGCAGAGCTACTAATTAGCTTAGAGCCATGTAAAATCATATTTCACACCTACTGTTCATTCATTGGGAAATTTGTTCCCAATAATAGTTGCCACAAAAAAGTTGTCTCTATATGAAAAAAAATCAACAATTTGTGGATGTTACTTTCTCTTTCTGTTACTACTTTAACTTTGAAAAAGCACTGTGCTTTGACTTCAGGTTGAAATATTTCTTTTTACATTTGTACTATTAATATACAATAGATAGAATTAAAATTGCTTTTGGAAAAAAAATTATAATGATAAAAATTTTGTGATACCAGTGAAAAGGAGACTGACAGTAGTCACAGAATGGTTTAAAGTATAAGTAATATCATTCAAACTTACGAAACAGATATTTGCACTTACAAACAAACAAACCAAAAAAAATTGACAAGAAACAAAGCAAGATCTTTTTCATTATAATTTATTTAAAACATGTTATTTTGTTGCTTTGGCGGTCATTTGCTGTGCTTTAAGAACTTTAGCAACTATTTTCTGTTCTTCAATGAGGAATGCTCGAATGATTCTGAAATGTTAAATAAATAAAAAAATTCAATTAGTGCTGAAACAGTAAAAATTCATTGATAACTGTGAGGTTGAAAAAATTTAACCATGAGTAAATAAATAGTAGAAAGAAACAACTTTTAAACCGAAACATAATTAAAAAAAAAAAAAAAAAATAGTAGTCATGTAGAATATTTTGGAAAATAACAAAAATAATAGCTGTAAAAAAAGTAAATTTTTTTAAACATAAAAATGCATACAAAATATTTTTAAAATATTGTTTTGCAAGTTAAATACTTCCATTTAATCAACATAAGAATATATTTACAGTTGCCAGTTTCAAAATCAGCACATTTGTAGTTATAACAGGGTTCCAAGACATTGATTAACAAAGAAATAGTCTCAGATATTTTCAAGAAATTTCAGCAAAATTCTTATTAAGTAAGGAAATTATTCATAACAGATAACAGTATTCTTTATTTAATACTTTTACGTGAAAAAATTGAAATAAACATTAAATTATTTATTTTTTCATGAAATAATTACAACAGACTTCCAAACTATTGATGATTAATTAATTTGACAGATAAATTGAAATGCATTCAACTTGTTGAAAGCACACTAATGTGCCTTTAAAGACAAAAAAGTGAATATCTGTTCTTAAAAAGAACACATTGGGGAATGAGACTCTTAAGGCCTTACAGATATTTTTTGAATTTAATTTATATGAAATTACTATTATTTTTATTAATATAAATTTCTTCACAAGTGCTTACCTTTTGATAAATTAACTTTGCATTTTTCAATTGTATAGGCAGATTGCAGTGATTAAACAAAATGTTATGTTTCTCAATGTTTAAGTAGAAATAAAAAGCTGTAAAACAATTTTTCAATGTTTTCAGCACATTTTCTACTAGCTAGAAAATTAGTACATCTCCTGAATTAACAAATATCTAGCAATTATTTTTTTAATATTTAAAGGTAATATTTGTTTATCATTCTTTCTTAATATTACTCTCTAATATTATTATGATTTTATTTTTATTCCAAATTAAAAAATGGCATTTTTTTCCCATTTAAAAAGGATATTAAGGATCTGAGAATAGGATTAAGGAGGAGACAACTCATTTAAAAAAAATAAATAATAATAATAATAAAAAAAGGCATAAAAATGCCAAACTAATCATAGTATAATCAATATTCATTATAGAATAGTCAATATTACTAATGACAAACAGATTGTCACAAAACAATTAAATAAAATTTACTCAATTAAAAAACCCCAAAATACTTTATTATTGCAATCACACAGGTTTACTCACAGTCTATTGGAATGAAATTTAAAACTTAATCATTATGTTCAATTACAACTTAATATACTATTTCTATAAAATGGGCTAAATGTTTTTTTTTTCTTTCTTTTTTTGTATTTAATTAGTTATTAAAATATTTCTGGGGAAGGAAAAAAAAACGAAAAAGCATTGGAATTCCATCAAAAACCCAAACGGGTTGGGTTTTATCAATACAAAGAAATAAAATTTTTACTAGACCTCAAAAAGGACTTCGGAGCATGATCATTTTACGAGCGGTAGACATTACCGAAATTAATTAAGCATCATCTGTGCACGGTGATTTTCTAAGGTCCCTTAAACAAATTTCCTATTAACCTTTTCACAATTTACTTTGCTTACGAGCACGCCGCTTATTTTTTAAAATTTAATACATATAACCAATATTAATTAAATATTGGTATCGATAATAAAATATCAATTCTTGAAGGTTCCTCAAAATGAATAAGTATCTTTTCACATTAACTTTGTTCTTTAGTAGAAAGGTTATTTTTCGACCTAGATTAATATTTTTTATCAACATTAATTAAGCATTGTCGGCAATAGTGTGACCATTTTTTACAGTTATCCTAAGCAAATTAGAATCACTTTCCTATTAATTTTGCATTTAAATGCATAGGTAATTTTTTTAAATTTCACTTACCATCGATTTTAAATTATTTACTTTTATAGAAACAAATTTCAAAAGAATTACTATAAACAAAATAAACATGTGGTTTCAGATAACTTTAGGAGCACTAATTCAGTGTAGTCCACTAATGCTACCATGTTAATGTTGTGCAGAATTTTATCTGACATAGCAAATTAATTAAATGGTTAAGTATGTGCAATAAACCAATAAATTGATCAAATAGAGCTATAAGCTATCAAATATTACTGATGTCAGTTTTACATTGTAATTATTTTATTGAAAAATTTAATCGTCAATATTTTTTCAATCCCTACTAATATAGGTCGTTTTCCAGGATTCTGGCAAATTTTTTCACGGTTTTCCCTGACTTAGTCGGAATCTAATCTTGGAAAAAGCCAATTAATTGTACAAATTTTATTTACATTACAGAATAGTAGCAATACATTTTCAGTTTTAAAATGTTTAATTCCTACGAGACCCTATGGCAGAATTTGTTCGAGCTATCTGCGACAAAACTCTCTAGCACTCATATCTTTCTGCAAGATACTTTTAATAATAAAAAACATGTATGTTACTCATTTAAAATAACAAAAACGCTGTGTTTACGAAAAAAAAAACTATAATTTTTCTTAATTGAACACTTAATATTTTTTTATTTCTAATATTATGGGTGATATTCTCGCATTTTATTAGGGAGAGGAGTTTCAAATTATTTACTTCTTCGCATTTTGTAAATAGTCATCACAATAAATAAATAATTAAAAATTGTACATTCCGTAGTAGTAATTGCCGAAAAAAAAGAAAAGAAAAAAAAGCTAGACGACGAAATAGCGTGAATAGGACTCTTCAAACGCGTGTTTCGTTTCGAGATTAGGTTGTTGTAATAATGAGATCGCATAAAATGTATCGGATTTAAAAACTACGGAGAAATCAATAGCAATAACTGCCAAAAAATTCGATAGAATGATTGCCTTAGAAAGTATATACGCAAAGGCACGATTCGAATTTTCCATATTCTTTGAAATATATCGGGATGTTTAAAAACCACGTGAAAATCAATATCAATAACTGCCAAAAAATACAATCGATAAATTACGTCGATTTATGATACTATCGTCGTAAACTAAGAGCGCCAAAAAGTGATTATCTATGCATGATTCAAAGATTACTTGTAAATTTCTGTAAAACAGAAAAGAAAAATTTTTTTACTTTTCAAAAGAAAAATCTTTCTGCAAGAACTGTTCTGCGACAATGTCGCTGCAATTCTGCCACAGGGCTACAAGATAAATCTAACCAAAGCCACTTGTAACTTTTAAATTGTACCAAAATTGAAATAAATTTTATAAAATAATAGTAATATTTGCACTGAAACTATTAAGTAGAAATCAGAATAAATCTTTCAGCAGACATAACTTACCTGCCCCTAACACACTTTCCGCATCTAGATCCACCATATGTTCGAGTAACTGTCTTGTGTCGCTTTGACAATGCAGAGAGCTCTCTAGGTCGAGCATGAGTAATCTAAAGATAATAATTATAATACAATATAAATTAGAGTGATTTAAAAGTTTGAAGTTCATAGGACAAAGCATAATTCTACAGTCAAAAGCAAAAATTTTCCGATGAAAGTAAAGAATAAACAGGAAAACCCATCAAAACTGAAACTAATAATAAAAAAAGCTGTAAAAATCTCATGTCATATATATGACTCAAGGAAAAAAACATAACTATATGAACGCCAGTATTTGCAAATTTACAGATTAAGGTACTCAAAATATCTAGCAGGCATTTTGAGAAACCTATATATGCACAATACAATAATACTAAGCTGTCCTTGCACAATATTCAAATGGTTACATCTACTAACAATCAAAAATCTTCAATTAGTGATTTGCAATATGAAAGCTAAACTACAGTGGTGCGACAGTCCATGGAGGGTCAAGGCCTATTGTACCCATCCAAGTTTTTATTATTATTATTTTGGGTTCTGCTCTAAGGTGCTCAGAGGAATCTAAACGAGAAATTAAAAGAAAAAAAAAGAAAAAAAAAAAAGAAAAAAAAAAATTGTTTTAAAATATCAATTCTCATGGTTAACTAAAAAAAAGCGTATTTCAAATCACTTGAGCTTTCCCGGTTCTCCCTGAGACGTATGAACCGTATGTTACTGATTACGGTACAACAGAAACATTTAATTAATTAAACATAGCAGAGGGCAGAAAAAAGGTAATTTCAAAATAGAGGATAAATTTATAAAACAAAATAACACAACTTTCTCAATTATATCTAACCATTCAAAAACTTATTCAACATGCTTATAAATCATAGCTATAATTTTTAAACATGTTAGGGAATTAAATTTTGGCTAACATACAATGACAGACACCTAAAAACCAAAGGTTACAATAAAAACACTTGTGCTCAGTTTAAGTAATATACTTTGTGCATAACACAAGTTTTAATAACACACACCACTTTCTTACAAGTAATAAATCATAATTACCATTACAGGGCTAATTTAAATTCATTCAATGAATATAGACTTTTTATTTGAATAGCTTCTAGATCTAAATATTTGCTTATCATTAAATAAATACTAGTAATAATAATACTGTTAAGTTTAATCTTCACAGAGAAATTACAAGCTTGTGCCTTAATTCATGATATTTTACAGTGGGACATTCTATCTACATTAACATTTTTACTATTAAATTTTATAATCAAGTAACTACACATTTATTCGTTAAACAGGGGTAAAAATATGAAATTGATTGATTTCAATGTATTTTTTCTTAGTTTAAAAAAATCTCAACTGCATTTCAAGCCACTTTCTTCATTTGTACAAAACAAAAGGAGTAAAATTTATTGATTTCTTTTTTTAATTACGATGTGAGAGGTAAAGAATTTAAGAGAAACTAGCATTGAAAACTAGGAAATAATTTTTAATATTTTACAATTGCGGGATAATAAGAAACAATCCATCAATTGTACATTTTCTCAAAATGACTTGCAATAATGATTTCATTTTAAAGCTATTTTAAATTAAGAAACACATTGGAAATTTGAATATATAAATATTTGAAGAAATAAAAACAAAAAAGTATGGCTTAAGACAGGAGCTTGTAAACATATCTAAAACATATAACTATTTGAAGAGAAAAAAATGTCTTATTTTCACACAATTTGATTAATTTTTATCTAAATTACATAGAAATGCCTGTTTGCACAAATGTTTTAATACTTAATAGAATTTTAATTTCAATTATTAATAAATTATGCTAATAGTGCTATAGTAAATGAAATAGTTCAGTTGAAATATCATGATTAAATATCTCATAGATTACGCTTTAAGTGGCCACCATTTTTTAAAAGACAAAAATAAGAAACAAAATTCCATGTATTTTCCCAGTTTGTAAAGAAAAAAAAAATCAAATCAAAATTTCCTGTTATTTATTTTAGGTGATTTTTAAATTTCCTGTATTTTTCAGGTTTTCCCTGTGGAGTGGCAATCTTGATACTGTTTGAATTCATTCGTCGTAATTTAAATTCAAACAAGAAAGATATAAAATGCATTATTTTAAGAAAATGTTTAGATCAATAAATTTGTTTTGTGTATAAATTTAGAAAAACTTAAACATACTCCTCTCAATTTCAAATGACAATCTCCACATCTTGGGATTTTTCCAGGTTTACCAGGATAAAGATAAACAAGCCTTCCACCAGGTGTTTTAGATCTTAAAAGAGAAAAGTCATATTGAGTCATTTAAACTAAACTTATAGTTTGTTTTTTTATTTAAAAAAAAAAAAATAACCATACAAACTTATTTACTAACAATAATAAATTAGATTTGTAGAATGTTGACTTTTCTTTTCCATAGTTCACCAAACTCATTTGGAATAACTTGCCAATATTATTCTGATATTTCTATAATATGATTATTTTTTTCCATGAGCAGAACACCTACCTTGCTCTACTATAAGCCTTCTTAGTAAAAATCAATCACTTGATATGTATTTTGTTTATAATAGAATCAAGAACATATATGAGCCAGATATTTCATAGAGAAAATAATTTATTATTCTTAATAAATTCTAGTATAATTTTCTTTTTTTTGCTTTTTTCTCAAAAAGTGTCAGCAATTTTTCAAATAGAAAAAATTTAATTTTATAACACCTAAAGAATTAGTGAAGAAAATACCTGTCTATATTTTAATAAAAAAGGAGTTTTTATATTAATAAAGAATGGGATTAACACTTTTTAATATAAAAACACTTTTTTTATATAAAGTGATAGTGGTGTTATGTAAAAATAACTTAAGTTTTGAGGCATTTTTCTTGACTGTGTCAATTTCTGCTATCAAAAATTATGAATTCAAATTTTAATTTTTAAATATTAAAAATTCATATTTCTTTATACAATTAAATTTTTCTTAATGCAATTTTAAAACCTAAAAAAGTACAAAAAATATAATTCATTAAAATTAATAATTTTATTTAATGAAAAAAAAAATAATATCTAATTATCATAATATTATTTGACTACAATTCTCGACAGAGATTTTGACAATTTCTAAGTAGTAGAAAAAAAAAAAAATACAGACAAAAATGTTTAAACATTTATATTATAATTACAATAACGAATAATTAAGGATAGCAAATTCAGAACAGATATATTTAAAAATTGAACAACCATTACAAATCCAGAAACAACAAAATCCATAGCAAAACTATGATTTCGATAGAAAGATAATTAATGAGAAATTCTCAGTGAAGATCATCAACCTATTTAACAAAATCCCTCCATGTAGAGACTGATAATACTTCACCAGCCCTAAAGGGTAAAAAAATGGCTTTTTTAAAATTTTTATTTATTCATCAAGGCCTTCAAGATAATCATGTTAAATAAAGCTAGTTGAGATTTTTATTCTTGAAAAATTTACCACATTTTAGGTATTGGAAAAGAAATTTTTTTTACACAATTACTCATGAATATTTATAACATTTAAATATATTTTTAAACCTTAACTGCACTGTATTGAATAATTATACTTCATGCACATAAATTTTTTTAATACTTTTAGTCCAAATGCAGAATGTTTTTGCTGAAAAAAATCATTTAGTATGAAACAACTTTTTGTACTCATAGTATCTCATGTTTTTAAATGCCAAACAATTTCAGAAAATAAAATCAATTTCAGAAAATAAAATTTTCTGACTTTTCCAGGAATTGTAGAGTATATCTAAGACCATACTTTATCTAAACCATGTAATTTTTCATCGAAAAGCCTATTCTTTTGATCGTAATGTCAAATATTAGGTTTTGAGGGCAAAAAAAATATCATTGAATAAGGATGGAAACATGGAAAATTTTTGCTAAAATTTGGAATTTTACAACAAATTATAATAGATATTGGAATTATTAAACTCTCATCTCAATAAATGATTGCTGCTACTGAAAATCTTATGTTCCAGATAGGATGTAGTAATTCGTATAGGTTTCCTGATTATTCAATATTTTTAAGAGACAAAATAAAATTTCCAGGCAATTGCAGGATTTTTCTGACCTGCGGTAATATCGACTACCGAGTGACTTGTGCTTACATCGATACATTATACAAAAAGAAAGACATTTTTTCCACAATTATTTTAGCATACATAAAAATTTCCAAAAATAAAAACAAAATTATATATATATAGAAAAAAATACTCTTAATCATATTCACTTTATTTAATGAAGAACAAAAATGAACAGAACATCAATATATCAGAATCTAAGAGTGTTTAATTCTTTCAATTATTCATTATTTAGCAAATAAAAAAGTGAGGAGTGAAATAAAAGAAAAGCTAATTATAATTACATTTTCACCCTATTAGACTGAGTGTTATAGCACAGTCTTCGTCTGTACGTCAATCTTTGGACCATATTTTAATTCTGAAAATAAAATGAAAATTTATCGAATTATTACAAAGAAGCAATAATTACAATCTAAATAAGAAGATGGTTAAATTATTAAAATGATTAAAAGAGATTGAAAAATGTTACTTAAGAGAACGACCCCTGTAAAATATCGAATCAAAACAAACGAATCAAAATTGATGACAAGGTCTAGCAATGAAAATAAATTTTGCTTACAGCTCAGTATGATTGAGATTACTGTCTCAGTTTAGTTCATATGCGCAAGCAATATTATGAGAAAAAAAACCAAGTTAATATGAAATCTAAGAGAAAATTATTAAAAAATGATTATTATTCTGCCCATAAGTGTTAAACCTACTGAAGCATTCTTACTGTATGTAATTCGCACATGCCGTTGTATGTCAATGAATTTGCGCATGGATGAGTAGTTTACCTATTAGCTAGTTTCTAAACATTCGCACGAAAAATTCACGCATATGAATTTGAAACTAAACTAAAACTTGATTATTGAAATAACTTTACCCAGAATAACTTTTACTTTTAACTAATAAATGAAATAACTTTTTTTGCTCGCATCTCCAAATTCGCAAATGCGAATTTTGGTATGCAGCCGAAATCACTTTGCCTCAAGCAAGCGACAACCCTTTGACCTCACTACTACTACTTCCACTTCGAAATTTCATGGTGTTGCTCTCAGTTCTTGTCATCTGTTTTTAATTGAAAATCATTAGTACTACTCAGGTTTAAAATTTGAATAAGCGTAATTCAAATTAATTTTATTTGCTACTATTTTGTTTTTTTAAAATATAGGTTTTTAGCTATTTTACTGGTATGTTTTCCACATAATAGTATTTTGCTTTGCATAAAAATATACATATTCAGTGTTTATCAGTTCAATTGACTGTATGGTGTAATCTATTTTATTAAATATTACATGAATTTATTAACATGTCTGCTAGTATATTTTTCTGCATCAAAACATTTCCTGGACTTCTTTGAATTTACTAGTAATATTCCTGAGGAAAGGGGATTTCCCTTTCAAACGATGTAGTTTGAAAAATATATATATCGCCAGTGATTGCTTTGTTGCATTTCGAAGTAAACATAGCTTTTCAAAATATTATATAATGTTGAAATTATAATAGTGTTTATTGATATAGATGAAATTTAGAATTGTAGATACATTTTTTTTACACATCTTTTTATAACATCTGAACTAAATATTTAGTCATATATTGACATTTATTAGACTTTTTAAGTTATCAACAAACAAAAAACGCTCACATAAAGTGGCATCAATGAATGATATGGTTACCAGAAATGGAGTCTCAATAAAATTGTACAATTTAAATTTTTTGCCAAAGCAAGAGGTCTTTGATTCAACACTTTCAAACTTCAGATTTATTTTAAGTGTATGGAATAAAAAGAAACTATTTTTTAAAGCTAATATGCAGAAATTAAATGAATGACAACTAAACTTTAATAGAGAACTAACTTCATTGCTGTTTTTTTTTATCTTATTAAAATTTTAGCTGTTTTTATTCTATTCAATCTAAGGAAAATCTCTATGGGGAAAGTTTTGCAGTTTTTGCTTCCATATGGCAAATGTCACTATAGGCAAGTAACAATTCATACTAGTTGGCTCATACTAGTCATAATCAAAATTAATACTAGTGGGTTGTTTTGATATTACTATAAACTAAATGTTTTGTTATAAGAGAATTAAACGTCAATCCTCATATTAAATCTCTACAGCACTGACTCAAAATTTAATTCTATCTCTGAGCTGTGCAACAAGACAAGTTGCCAAAGTTATTTAATAGCTACAATTTGGAATTTATTGTGCACCCTAAAGGGAGTTTATTATAAATAAGGGGCAATACTAGAAAGATCATCCACTAGTTTTATTGGTTGCATATTTCATTGGTTGAAAACATATCATGTTTTGAGGAAAAATAATAATTGAAAAAAATGGGAAAAGAATGTATAATATGTGCGATTTTAATTTCTCTCGTAATCATTAAACTTCTCTGTTAGAATGGAATGTAATAACAAACTCTGGAAAATTAAGCTTTTTAATTAAACATGAAATATTAAGGTTAGAATTTCTACAACTCTTGCTATCAGCTTTATTTATCTCTGTATTCATTGTTTCATTCATTCATTTCTTTTCCCAACCTTTTGCATTTGATTTGCCTTTTTCAATTTCTTTTTTATTTGCTTCTAAATGAAAAAATATTTATGTTTCATAGCTTAAATAAATGTTATGCAAAAATATATGTTTAAAGAAATTAATAACTGACTCTAGAAAATGTCTCTAGAAAATAACTATAGAGATGTCAACTATAGAGATGTCTTGTAATTAAACATAAAATATTAAGGTTACTGCTGCTCTCAGCTTTTTTTTTATCTCTATATTCATTGTTCTTTCTTTAATTTCTTTTATTCGTTTGCATTTGCTTTGCTTTGCTTTTTTTTATTCTCTATTTCAGATAAAACTTATCCTTCAATCATTGTCACGTTTTTTTCGAACTATTACTTTTAGGAACTTATTTACTATTTTTGTCAATCCCGTCCTTGCTTCATTGTCATTTAATACTGCCCCTGCCTTTTTATTCCTGTTTCATCCTTAAGTAAAGAAGCAAAATCAAACATCTGCCTACTCTTTTTAAGGGGTTTCTTTACGTCAATAATTAATTCTACGTTACAATCTCATTAAGAAACAAAAGTTAACCACATCTGAAAAGATGTTGTAACAAACTGTCAATAAAATAGGGTAGAAAAAGTCATTAAAGAGTATCATATCAGAAAAATCCTTTCATTTAAATAGATTAAAAAAAAAAAGAAGTTAGGATTAAATTTTATTGTACTTAAATTTAGCCTATTTAAAGATTCTTTGTAAGAAACTAACTACCAACATACAACTTGTCAAGGAGTTAAAAAATTATCAGAAGTTATTAAAAATAAATGTAATTATGTGCATTATGTAGGTACAATACAATAAGGAATTGTGAGAATGAGCTGGCAAATGACAAAAAAAAAAAAAAAAAACGGGCGAGTTATCTGTGAATGATTGTAATGTTTTGGTAGCCACTTTATTTTATTTATTCACCATTTGAGGAGTGGCGACCGTTAATTTTGCCCTTTTATCATCAATCAAAATTCTGTTTTGTTTTCCGAGTAGCTAAAACTCTGATATTTTAATTTGAGCTTTTTGCTTTCAGAACAAAGCAATACAAAATTGCATTGTTTCCTTTCCATAGAGCACATCAATATTAAGAATTGCTTCAATGGGGAATGAAACAGACAGGTTAAAAATAAAACCTTTCTGACAAATTTAGCAATTCTCAAGGTTTGAAACTGTTCAATCTAATTGAAAACTTATAGCTTTGGTTATTCCTTGCTCTTGTGACATTAAATATTTTTCCATTATTTTTTTAATGGCTACTTACTATATTTTAAATTGGTGAAATTTCTTAATTAAAATGAGTTTCCTCTATCACTTGTAAATTTTCATATTTTTTTGGGTTAATATTTCTATTTTTTGAACTATGTTTTCTTTTCTATTTCCTACTGTTTTTAATTTATCTTATGTTCTAACATGTTGATTTTTTATATTAACTAATGCTAAAACTTCATTTAGGACAGAACATGAATGAATTTAAAACAGATTCCGAATATGCTACTTTGGGGGCAGAGTTTGGAAGCAGTTTTTCTGAGAAAGCCATTCGTATGGGTAAGTATTTTCATAACTTATATCTGGTTTGATATTTGATCTATATTTCTTTTTAATTTTCAGTAAGAAATTTATGTGATATACTTAAGATTTTAAAAAACTCTTTCTTTTCTTTTCTTTTTTTTTTTTTTTTTTGAACAAAAAAAAAAATCTGGTTTTGGTTTACATTAAAAAAGTTATTAAGGTCACATAATACTCTAAGGCCAAAATTAAATGTATCTAAATCATTTATGAGTGTTTCATTGAGATCTTTTTTCTATCTATTAAACTATGTTTTTAATAAACTCAAAATGTATCCACTTTTATTCTATTTTTAAGCTAATATGATGTAAAAGAAGTAATAACTAAATAATGCTTTACAATCCACTTGAAATGCTAGTAAACATTCGACATCTAAAGAGGTATAAAAGTGATTTTTGTAATGCATATAAAAGTGATTTCCCCCCTTCTAGAATAATAATGCAAATTAACATTCAAGAACAGTAATTACTAATTCATATTGGCTATTAAATACAAATTTAAAAAATTTAATATTTTTCATTTTGTCATATTTAAATAAAAAGTATTTTTCTTTAATAAAAAAAATATTACTTTTTATTTTATATATAAATATTTTTATTAAAAAAGTAATAATAATTAAACCAGGCTTTTTTTAAGCAATTTAGCTTAAAAAAATCTTTGTTTAAACAATCTAATACTGAATACACTTAAAATTTTTATTAACAAAATGTTACAACCTACCTAATTTATATTTTCTATTGATTCTCTTTTTTTTTTTTTTTTTTTTTTTTTTTTTACTCCTTAAAAAAAATTATCATTCTAATGCTATTCAGTATGATTCTTCAGCCTCTCCAATTATGTGTTATAACGAAGAGTGCTTATTTCTAGTTACAAAATTGTCACATTTGTTGTAATTTAATGGTCGATATCAGTTTTTATGAAAACTATATATAAAATGTAAAAATGTTGCATGAATAGTTTTAAAAACATAGTTACTTTTTTCTAGCTAAGACCTATTTGAAGATAAAATTATTATTAATAGGGTACCTGCATATAGATTTCATACTCACTTGTACTAGTTTGGACAAATTGTTTATGCGCCTTTTGATTTTACTTGAAAATACCATATCAGGGTGGCCACCCACGTGGAAAACCTGGAATTATCAGGGAATTTGTTTTATACTGGAAAAAACCTGGAAAATTCAGGGAAATTTGGATAAAGACCTGGAAAAATCAGGGAATTTTAAAGAAAAGCTGGCATTTTTTCTTAATTTGAATTATTTTACCATCCGTTATATCCACTTTATTTAGACTGAAATTTATCCTCAAACAGTTAAAATATCATCAACATAGTAATACTTTGCTTGCATTAAAATTCTTTCCATTATTACCCAGCTAAACTAGAATGCCATATGAAACTCTCCCATGTTGCTAAATGAATGGCGAAATCTTTGACCTCTTTGGAGATAATAGGACTAAGCAATTTAGGAAAGGCAAAAGTTGTAATAGAGGTGGAAGAAGGGTTTAAAATATTTGCTCCATAGGCTGAATTCATTTACTGTTCAAGTTTGTTCCAATGCTTTGGGGGTATTTTTTTCTTTTAACAAAATGTTTTAGTATTTTTAACTTTCCGAAAAATAATTGGTTATAGTTTAACTATAGATTTTATCTTGCATTCTTTTTCTGAAAGCTTTTTGTCTTCTCATCCAATAAATTATTTTTCTTGGCAAAATTTTTTTTGCATTAGACATCACTGCTTTTCTTTTTATTACATTTGTTTTTATTTATTTCCATCTCTTATTTTTCTTTTTCTTTATGAAATGAAATATAAATAGAAACCATCTAAATATTCCTTTAGGTTAATTTACAATAATGTATTTCACTTCAGTAACCTAATAAAAAATTTTTAACTGTGCTGTGGTTTAAGTTATTTATATTATAACTTAAAAATGATCAATGAAGTTTTTATTTATATTTTCTATCTTAATTTTATTTTGTTTTATTTATTTGAGGTAAGCAACTCAGTTTTAATTTTTTAAGAAACAATTTAACTTTATTTAGAACAACAATCAATTTTAAAAAAATTTGGGTCGCTGTATTTGCTATTTGGTACATTTTGTGCAAAAATTACAAAACTAACTAACACTTAAAACATTTTTTATTCATTAAAAGTAATATATTCTACAAGCTAAACATATTATTTACTTCACAACTATTCAAGATGATATATTAAAAAAATAACATTTGAAATAAAGTACTTTAAAATATTGACACTTTTCTTGTACCCACCTGCACTTTATGTGAAAAGAAAACACACTGACCTGGAAACTTAAAGATTTTTACTGAAAAACCTGGAAAAATCAGGGAAATTTGAAACCTGATTTGAGTGGCCACCCTGCATTTTGACCAAATAATTCATAGAATTTATTTACACGCTCAAATTCAATTTTCAATGTTTGGCAACAAAGTAGTTTCAAGTCTTCCATTTTATAATAAACTTGTAAAATGCTTAAAAATAGGAAAATAAAGGAAACAAAATATTTATAGTTAGTACAAATAAAAGTTATATGGATTAAAACAAATATTTTATTATGATAAAGGAAGAACATAGTTTAACTTAAATAGTATAAAAGTTTAAAAAAATTTTTAAATATTCCTAGATGTCTAATTATAAATTTTGAGTATTAGTAGACAGTTGTAATGAAAGTTAGGAAATCAATTTACATACCAGACACAATTGTTTTCAAAATCTGACTTTAAAAAAAAATAATAATAATTTAAACTATTAGTAAGATGTGCTATTGAAACACAATCAAGACTTAAATCTTAGTCTTTTTGTTCTAGAAACTAATTCGAAGGTAAGGGTTTTTAGTGGGAACTAAAATGTCTTAGTTCTCACTGAAAACAAAACTCAAGCTGAAGACAAGTTTATCATTAAATTAATTTTGTCCAGTTACATTAAATATATTTAGAAAAATTTCTTGTGGGCACATACAGTTGTAATTTAAAATCTAAAAGTTTTAAATTACAAAAAATTACTGAGTATTTTTAAGCATACTTTATGCATATAATTAATAATACTTTAGCATACTTTATGCATTTAATTAAAAATAACTTTATAAATTCACTATTATATTTTTTCAGTTAGCAAAAACAAATAAAAAAATTTATGTAACAGTTCAAATGTCACAGTGTTATCTAATTGTATGTATTAAAATAAAATTTTTTTTTTCTAAACTGAATTATTTAATAAGTATCAAGCATTGAAGGTTTTTAAAGTTAATAAATCTCTTTTTAAAATTTTCTTTAAAAAGTCATAGTTTTTTCCAATCTTGCTATTCAGAAGCTGTAAGTTGTTTACCCCTTTAAAAAATTTGATTTTTCTATTTTTTTTTCAGTGAAAAGATTTTTATGGTATTTCTCCCCATTTAGAGTGTCACATTAATTAGCACCTTTTTCTTTTCCATTTTACCACCCAAATATTTCAAACTTGTTCCATTAAATAAAACAGTATTTTACTGTTTCATAAGTATTGCTTTTTTACTTGAAAACTTAAATAAAGTAAAAACATTTTAACATCATAAATCATTTAAATTTATTGTTCATGCTTGAACATTGTTTTGTGTATTTTTTATTTTGAATTATTACAATTTTATATATTCTTATGGTTTAATAAAGCTTTTGATTATTCTTTTTAATTTATAATGTAATAAATGTAAATATTTACCTCAGTTCTCTTGTGTATTATAATAAAATAGATTAATTAAAAAAATGTAAAACTTCTTTGTTTTTTATTTATTCTAATTTAAATTACTTATGTTAACTTTCTTTCTAGCTTTTATTCGGAAAGTGTATTCTATATTGATGGTCCAGTTGGCAATCACCGTTGGATTTATTTGCCTCTTTATTTACAAGTGAGTTTTTGACTCAAATGTTATTACAAACGTTATTTTTTCATTCTTCATTCTTTAATTTTAAGATGTAAGAGTCCCTCTGCAGAATGCAATATTATTTCAATTTAAAATTATTTTTGCAAAATTTTATGTTTAATATTTAATTTTTATTCAATGGAATGCAATACCTTTTTTTAATTTGTTAATTAAGCTTGTTAAATAATAACCATTATTCACATTTAAAAATAAAATACTTTAATTTATAAAATCAGTATAATGTACTATTTTTTAATATTATCAGGTTTAGTAAAGTGGGGGTATATTGAAAAACAAACATTTTCTCCTTTTAGAGTAAAATAATTCGTTATTTTTAGAGACATTTCATCACACTTTCTTTTCATTTATTTACTATGGAATCTATGATTTTTATTAATCTTGTTCCAAAATTGAGTTTAATGAACTTTAATTTGAGCTATTAAACACATTCTAAACTCTTTTATGTACCCCTTTTTACAAAATCATATTCATTATAACCAATATTAAAAAATCATGTTCTACAGGTGCGATGTTGTCTTAATGCATATTAAAATATCAAAACTGAAACATTTATTCTTATGTAGTGG
The DNA here is from genome assembly GCA_949128135.1 of Parasteatoda lunata. Classification (NCBI taxonomy): domain Eukaryota; kingdom Metazoa; phylum Arthropoda; class Arachnida; order Araneae; family Theridiidae; genus Parasteatoda; species Parasteatoda lunata. Next base: position 89,360,656 of record OX421971.1, read on the forward strand.
CCCATTAAAAAAGAATTGAACTTATTTGTTGTTTCAAAATAAAAAATACTTTATCTGAGAACGAATCATTATGTGTTACTACGAAGCAAGCAGAGGATTCTGAATTCCTTTTTAACGAAAGATTAGCATCACTTTCTAGATCGTACAATCCAAAAATAAGGGATGTCGTCTCAGTAAAGGCGGAATTTTACGGAATGCTTGGCAAATTTATGAGTAATTGTTTGTTGTTAGAGCTTTCCATTGGATCAGTAACAACTTTATAAAATATTTTATTTTTGAATTCTGAGAATGCTATGAATTTTTACAAGTCATATGAATTAACAAATTTTCTATTTTTGCATCAAAAATCATTTACATTTTTAAATTCTGTATTATAATATACAAGTAACCAAGTATGTTTAAAATAACTTTCTTATGTTACAATTAGTGTAACTAATTTTTCATAGTGTAAAAATTACACACATTTTGCTTTTGAAATGTTAAGTAACATTATTTAACTCTCATCATTTGGCATAGTTTTAGAAATTTGAGGAGAAAGTTCAAAATTTTGAGAATGTACAATGTAATTTTTTGGTATTTTATTAGAATTTTTTTTCTACCTTAAATGAAAACAAATTTCATAATAGTGTAGTTAAAAGAATGCAAATCGCATTTTTAAAAAAATTGTTTTATAAAAATTTTTTAAAAGAAGTATATCAGAACTTGACTATGAAATCTCCCACATGAATACATTGGAATGACTCTCATATAATTTGATTACACTTGTTCTTTCACTATTCAAGCCATTATATAGTTTATCCAATTAGACGATTTTACTTTTATAAAACTGAAATTAGTAGCTGTCAACCGTATAATTCTTAAGTATTTTTTGTTTGTAAGTTCGTATGTATTTTTTTTTTTTTTTTTATAGTGATTCTGTGCGAAATTATACAGCGGAACATTCTGAGATGATTATTGTTGCCATGTAAGTTGTGTTTTTATTTTAAATTTAAGTTGTGGTTTGTTCTATTAGTTACATTTGAGTACTTAAGTCAATTCATAATGTGGCAAAAGAATGTCCATTCCAGGGGCTTTTGCATCAAATTGTGTGACTAGACCAGGGCCATTCAAAAAGTTTTATCGTTTAAAGTAAAATTACCTGATATGTTTCTAAAAGTTCATTGCATTTTTAATTAATTTATATTCTATTTAATTTAATAATCCTCTAAATCGTAATTTTTTCTATGATTTAATCCGTGCTTAATTTTTAATTTAATAAACATTTTTCTGATATTTTATGTTGATGTCTCATATTATTAAAAACAACTTAATGAATCTAAATGAACTGTTGTTTGATGATACTATAAATAATACAGTAAAAAGGGAACTTCAGTTTCAAATTATGTATTTGTCCAAGCAGCCTAATAATGTTGTATATTGACATTTAGAAGCAATTTTAAGGGCTCATAAAAAAAGGAAATTGAATATAGTTATTGAAGCATATATTAATCTTCACTGTTCATTTTCTTTCAACTTCTTTTCGACTTAGGCAACATTTAAAAAAAAAAAAGCCTTTACATTATTTTTACTATAAAAATTATTCTTTAAATTTGGAGTACACGAACATTTAAATAAATCGAAAAGAGTTTACATACAAGAATGGTGTTGTGCAAATATTGTAAATTTTTTATAAACCAGCAATCGACAAATTGATTTGTTCTTGGGGCAGATCGGTTGGTGGTTAAAAAAAATTTATTGGAAAAAACGTGTTTGTTTTCATTCAACTTATAAGGTAACTAGTTGAAGACTTCATGAAGATATTTTGTAAAAAATTATTTTCCCAATTAAATGTATTATCATAATTTTATTCAAAGATAAATCTTTATTAAATTCTCTATTCTTATACCTTTTAATTTCTAAAAATTCTTTCAGTTTCATGGTGTTTATATTGATGATTGCTATGGCTTGCTGTGATAATGTGAGAAGAACCTTTCCGTTAAATTTTATTTGCCTCTTTTTATTTGTAAGTTATTTTCACTTTAAAAAAAAAAATTCTGTATTCCTTAAATAAAACGATTTATGCAAAGATTTTAATATTTATTAGAATATGTTAATGCATGTGTTGTTGCATTTTTTTAAGCAAATTTTTAACTAGCATTAATAATTGTAAATGTTTGCAGAGAGTTTTACCATTTATGTCAACCCTTTTACTTATTTATAACTATCCTTATAAAAGAAACTCAATTGTTAAGACCTCATATGCAGAAGCATATCTATGGAAAAAGCAAAAATAGCGCCTCTGGCAAATTTCAAATTTATGCCCATTCATATTTTTTTAAATACCTAACAAAGCAATATATGAAGTATGTAATCATCTTGATTATATAGTAAAACATATTTTATCTGATAAAAAAAAATGCTTTAAAGCTTTACAAACATCATATAGATAGAAAAAGTTGCCCTGAATTGTGGTTTATTTTTTAAAGGATACAATTTAGAAATAAATATTTCTTATCATTAAAAATGAAACTAAAGTAGGCATATCTTTGCAAAATAATTTTTTACAAACAGTAAAAGTTTAGGAAGCTTTTAGCCATATGTATTCTGAATTAATCAATAAAATGAAATTCTTGCAATGAAAAAATAACTTAAGAACTACTAATTTCGATCAGTTTTGACATTGGCTAATAAAATTATAATAATTAAGTTACCTATATTGGTTGATTTTTATTCATTAAAAAAAACGTCTGTGATTTGAGAAAAATCATTGATAGTGATACATATTTTTATATAACACTGTTCTAATAATAGAGAGGGAATAAGGATTTCAGCTTTTATTCAAAAGTGTTTTAAAAATATTAACACGTTTAACATTATCTTTTTAAATTGTATTGCAGACATAGAACAATTCGAAAAAATTAAAGCACCGATTAAAATGCTCTAAATACTGTTGAAAATGTTTCATTTTTAATATTTGTTAGAAGCTTATAATATAATCAGTAAAGTAATAATATTAATGAAAGTCTTAATAACTTTTGATCTAATGATCGACTTGTGAAAGTACAGGTAATCTTAAAATCATGTTTAAAAAAAAATGGTCTTAATCTTTATTTTGATCTCAAAATTAATATAAAATTTTGAAAAATAAAGACTGTATTTTTTAAGTAGTGTAGAATTTAAAAGGTAAATTACACTTAATGGTTGAAGCTGATTACAAAATTTGTCTATTAAATAGAGTGGAGCATCGTTTATACGTTGTTTTAGTGTGGTCCCAAAAGCTAAAAAAAATAATAATAATAAAAAAAAAAAAAAAACTAAAGAAATCGCAATGAAATTGAATCTCACAGATAGGGGCTTTACAGCAGGATAGTTACAGAAATTCAAAGCATGCCACAGGATTACGTGTCAAGTTGTAAGTGGTGAATCAAGAAATGTTCTAGCTTATTCTGTCGCAGAATAGCACAAAAATTTGCCAAGCATAATAAGTGAGTACCAACCAAAAGAAATTTTTAATGCCGACAAGACGTGTCTGTTTTATCATCTCATGCCAAATTGGCCTTTAGCTTATAAAGGTGAAAATGTAAAAGAGAGAAGAAAAAAAAAAAGAAGCAAAGAACGGCCTTACTGTGCTGCATTGTGTAAACTCTGTTGGAAGTGAAAAGATCACTCCTTTGGTGGTAGGCAAATAAAAAAATCCCAGATGTCTAAAGAATATCAAAACGCTTCCGCTGGATTATGATGCCAATAAGACTACGTGGATGTCGACCGAAATTTTTACTAGATGACTGAAAAAACTAGACAATGTTAAGAAGAGACAAAAATGAAAAATTTTGCTATTCATTGATCAATGTCCGGCGCACCCATTGGATACTAATTTTTTTGAAAAATTTAAAAGTTCACCTTTTTCCTGCAAACTGCACAAGTGTGCTTCAGCCGTTAGATTTGGCCGTGGTTAGTAATCTAAAATTGCAGTATAGAAAGTAATTAGCTCGACTTGCTATTTGAAGCATTGCAGGGCCTAATCCCAAGAAAATAAGAGCTCTCCAAGCAATGAATATGATTCCGTTCGCATGTTCTCAGGTAAGAAATACAACAATAAAGAACTGTTTTATTAAAGCCGGATTTGCCCATCGAACATCCGATGATGGTGGGGGTGATGACGTAAGCGTTGATACAATAGCAATGATAATGATTAGAATTTGCTCCCAACAGAAACAACTTTTGATGAATACATGAATTGCTATAAGAATGTAATAACGTCAGCGATTTGCACTGTTGATGAGCTTATTCAGATCACTTAGTCTGAGCCACATAGTGACAGCGAGAATGAAGAGGAATGCCAAGAGGTTGCTCCACCATCTTTTCAAGATGTAATGAATTCCATTAAAACACTAAGAACTTATTTTCTTTACCACAATACCAGTAAAAAAACTTTTCAACATCTTGATTCATTGCACAAATCATTGATTACTGCTCAAGGTCAATCATCACATCAAACAACCGTAGATAATTTTCTCTGTAAATTGAACGTGAAATGATTAAAGTGAAAGAAAAATCAAACTTGAGAGTATCAATAAATAAATGATAAAGGCAGCGTACATTCAAATTGCTCACAATTTTTTTTTTCTCCTTTCTTTTGTTATTTGCTTTGTCTAATTTAGAAATTTATATAAATCAACACGTTAAACATTAAAATTATATGAAAAAAGAGTTAGTTACAGTTTTAGAAGTAAAAATAGATTATACAACGTTTTTCGATGGTCCCTTCGGTGTCGTATAAACGATGCTCCTCTGTATATTGTTTTTTTAGTCTTTTAAATTTTATAAATTATTAAGTGTTTGTATCATATTTCTGTTTATACAAACATATGTAATGTTTTCCCTAAACTCTTAATCCTTTTTAGTCTTAAAATTGACTTTAGATGTTTTTTTTTTTTTTTTTTGGACATCATGAATGAATTGTATGTAAACACAAATCTGCTTAATTGCTATCAGTTTACACCATATGTATCTAATATTATGTTTATAATTGAAATAATATTATTAAATTCTTTTCAGACATTTGTTGAATCTTTTCTCCTTGGAGTTGCAGCTAGGTAAGTAAAATAACTGTATGCAATAAATTGTTTAAATCTAGGGTTGCCAAATTTTTCAATTCAGGTGTCTTTTCTAGTTTTAATTCCTTTTTTTCTTCTTAATAGTTAGAATCTCAATAATCGTTTAAGAACTCGTAAAAGATCACTTATCACTAGTAAAATGATAAGTAACAATAAAAATATTTAAGGGTAATTCTGGGTAAAAAAAAATTTAGAAATATAAGCTGAGGAGAAAAATGGTAATGCTCTAAAGTGGATGTAAAAATATATATTACATTTAGACAATTCCAGTATATAATACGTATAATATAACTTAATCAGACATGTGACTTTTCAGTATTTTTTTACTGCTATTCGCATTTAATATCTCAAAATATGCTCACAAATTGTCATTTTAGTATTTTTATTCTAATTGGGTCACATGTCTGTATTATTTGCAGTAGTATTGAATGTGTTATTTCTTCCAAAAGAAAATGCAAATGAAGTATTTTGGTGTCACTTTATTTTTGTAGAGCCACTGAAAGCATATATAAACTTTTATTTGTGTCCAGATGCAAAAGAAAAAAAGGAAGAGTCTTTAAATTTCTCAAAATGAGACTTATCACCTCAAAAATGTTTAAATAAATTCGAGTGTAAAAACTAATTTTTATGAAACTTAAATACCCTATTAGTAAACTGCAAATTAATTTTGTCTTTTTAAATGGATAGCTTTTATTTCAATATTATTATCTGCAACTTCATTTTTTTATAAAATTTATTTCCTTCTGATTTCTTTATTGTGATTACTGTGTACGACTGTGAATTCCCCTCTTCAGCAAAGATAATTATTCTGACGTTATCTTTCCTTTTAAAACATTTGGAATTTTGTTTCCCATCAAAATTACGATGCTGAATTGACAGCTGCATAGAACGCAAAACGTAAAAAAATAAAATAAATTGTTACTTAATTGCAGGTTTTTACAGTATAGGAATCTATTCTCCTTTTTATTGAATTTAAACAAAAAAGATTAAATTAAGCTGATTTTTTATAATAATAATCTCTGAACCGGCTTTGGCTTCACAGATAAATTTGGGTTTATGAGGATAATGTTGCAAATTGACACCATAAATTCTACCATTTCCTATTATTAACCAGAGTATTTAGTTAAAATAAATCATCCAACTGGCCTAGATGTCTGAGAATTAGATTTTAAAAAATTATTTTTAAAAAAATTTGGAAATCTTTCACCAACAATAGTTTAAAAACGAAAGATCATTACAGAGAAGACACAGTCAATAAATAGCCACCAGAAAACAGAACTAATTTTACTGAAATAGATTTTCCCGGTCACTACCTGATCTTTCCCCACTCTCCCCTACCCTTCATTGAAAGTTTGGTTCCCTATTAATCTCAATTACTCTTTTTTGCCTATTCTTCTCTATCTAAAACATAAATAAACAAGTCTTATAATTAAGAGCGAAAATTGTTTGATTCACTTGAATGCATAATTTTATACAAAAATCAAAATACGCAAAAAATGAAGTTAACATTAAGGGACTGAGACTTTTGATTATTCTTCTGATTAAGCTATCGGAAACAATATTTTTAGATTATGATTACCCTCCATGCTTATTAATCCAAAATTTGGATTAAAAACCCATATTTGTAGAAAAAAGGTATGTTTACGTAATTCTGGATGATTTAGTTTGCTGAAATAATTCAGCATAATCGTCACAATTGTTTTTTTAGTCCCCTTTTTTTTGTTTTATCATCTTGTTCTCCCTTTTCTTTTAATCAACTGTTTTTTTCACTTGGCTTAAGTTGTTTAAATAATGTCTTTATCTCATTTTAGTACTTATGAAGCTGAGGAAGTAATGTGGGCTGCTGGAATTTGTGCAGTAAGTGAAACATAATTCATTGTAAAGTAAAATTTTAATATGTATACCTTTTAAAAATAATGATAATTTTGCTTTTCTTTCTTTTTAGTTTATATGTTTGGGTTTGACTGCTTTTGCGTTTCAAACCAAGGTAAGATTTGGATTTAATTTATTCAAATCTGGATCATTACTTTCCCATAAATTTTAAATATTGTCTTTCATTATCAGTATGATTTTACCATGATGGGAGGATTTCTATTTGTGGCTCTGCTGTGCTTTGTTATGTTTGGATTTTTGGCTATTTTCCTTCATGATAAGGTATGTATTTGTCATTTTTTTCCTTATTATATGTTCTACTAATACTTACTTTGTATGCCATGTACCAAATCAGAATTATCCGTACCTTATTGATGATATCTTTTTTTTCTAGATTGTACAGCTGGTTTATGCTTGTGTTGGTGCTCTCATATTTTCCATGGTAAGTATAAAATAATTTTACATTATATGTACTGTAATTAAAATTCCTGCATTATAATTCATATAACATCCTGTACTGCCTTACCTTGTTTTAAATGTGTGTTTAAAAAGCACAATATGTTTTTCATTCATAAATTTTCTATTTGTTGTAATAGTGGTAAATTTCTTAAAAAAATAGTTTTTAAACTTTGATTTGAAATTTATTTATGCCATCGATGATTAGGTTAAAAAAATGTGATTTAATTAGAACAGTAAAGATAATTGTTTATGATACAGCTCTTAGTCTATGTGTGCTGTTTGAATCTATGTGTGTGGTTCCATATATGATGCAGAAAATAATATATAAATCAATTTTTTTGTCTAACATTCTCTGCTCTCTAAAGTACAGTAGTTGCAAATCTACTAGACACAAGGTTTATCTCAGAGCCATACCTTTCCCTATTCTGTGATTTACCTCTTTTTTTATATATATATATATATATATATATATATATATATATATATATATATATATATATATATATATATATATATATATATATATATTCTTGAAAAATGACCATACTGTTGAAAATTTCTACTGTAAATGTTTTTAAAAAAAATATTCAGAAGACCAATCAGCATCAATTTTAAATCCTTCAATTGATAAATATTAATGTGCCAACGGGCTTGTGTAGGGGTCGGAGAACTGACCTTGCATGAAAAAGGTTCTGGGTTCGAATCCTGGGCAAGGCATGGATGTTCTTTCCTTTTCTGTACTATCTGTCCTTACTATGGGAGCAACGTTGGCCCACCTAATATGGTGGCCCTGAAAGAGCGGCCAACAAATCTGCCCTTCAGATGCCTGTATTAAGAAAGGTCATTCTCCAGATGGGCATAGAGGGAAAAAATGTATTAATGGCAGGTGATGTAAATTTAAATTTTTTAATGTGACTTGTTAGGGGATCATTTACTGTTTAATTTTTAATAAGTATTGTTAATTAAACTTCGTTTATACATGATCGGTTTTGCTATTTATATAATTGATATTTATATTGCTCATTCGTTTTATATTGTGGTATAATCTTATTTAATTTGAATTATATATTAGTAACAGTTTATAGTGTCAAGGTGATTTGAGAATTTTTTGAGTGCTATATCTTTCAGCTCGTTCATTTCCTAATGATATACATAAGATTTATCAATTCTCTTGTTAATAGTTTATTGTTAAAAAAAATTCTCTTGTTAAAAAATTTGCTACACACAAAGTAATCTTCAAATTGTTGTCCCAAAAACGTTTTTTCAATTTTTTAATTTTTGTTTAATTTTTGTTTTTTTTTTTGTTTTGTAATCTTATGCCTGATAGTTTCTTAACGTGCACATATCTTGTTGGGTTAATTTAGTTTCTCCACTTTTTGAATTTTTGTATCTCTGTATACTATTATACTCCAATTTTTGTATCTATATTATACATGAAGCTAGCATTTTATATTTTATTGTTTAAAAGGATAGGCATAGTTTCAAAAGAAATCATTTTGGCCTTAGTAATTTTATATTTGTTGCAAATTAAAACTTCATTGGATCATTTAAGTGAAAAGCTTAGTTTATTTCTTTCCCAATTTGTATGAGAATCAAATCCTTAATGATTGATTAATATTGAACAAATTCATTCCTTACCTAGTTTCATTTAAATATGTTTTGAATTTGTGGATGCACTGAATATATTTTTCTGCATTGAATATAATTATTCATATTATTAAATATTGTTTATTTTACAGTACTTGGTTTATGATACTCAATTATTGATTGGAGGCCACCACAAATATTCGATCTCACCTGAAGAATACATTTTTGCTGCTTTGAATTTGTACCTGGATATTATTAACCTCTTCATCTACATTCTCCAGATCATTGGATCCAGAAACTAAAATTCAAAAGTATTTGATTGAATTTTGATTTTATCTTTCAATTTTTATAATTGTTTTCACGATTATTGGCTGTTTACAGGAAAAAATATCTTAATAATTTAATTACATCAAACTCTTGTGATATTGTAATTGAATTCTTTTTTTAAATAAAAGTTGTTAAAATTTAAAAATAGTTTTTTATAAATAAAATTGCCTTTTTTTTTTTTTTTTAAATGGCTGTGAAATTATATTTGCACCCAGTTGTAGATATTGTATTTACTGTATTTCAAAGTTGTTGAAATGTATATCTGGTTTTACAAGCTTTAAATATTAGTGTGGTGCTTAGATATTAAAACAAGCTTTGGCTAACTGGTTGTTGATTATTCTTTAAAAGTTTGGATGCTCTCCCTATGTTGCAGTATAGAACAGTTCAGTTACTGTTTTGATTTTGTGTTTGCAATAAAAATTCAATTTGTGTAAGTATTCAAAATATAAATTTTTATTTTGGACAAATTTTTTTAAAAAAAATGATTTTTTGTAGAAATAACAAATTTACATAAGTATGTATCTATATTTTATTGTAAATATTCAATCTAGTTTTTATATTTTGGAATTGCATTTACTTCGAGAATAGTTCTTAATTTACAAACTTTGTAGAAAAAGTATTTTAATAAAATTTTTCAAAAATTTTGCTATTTCAGTAGATTTTTTTTCTTCTATTAGACTATAAAATATGAACTTATTTTGTCAAGTATTTAAATTGCATGGATCTCAGTAGATGAAAGTGCTAAGTAAAAATTCTTGAGTGTATCTGGAATGGAAAAGCATTCCTTGTGTGCATTCGGCAGTAAACAGCTGGCGAGTAACCTTAAAAGGAATTTCGAATTGCAGCAAATTAAAACACCAAGAGTGCAAACGTCTTAAAGCGAATAATTTTATTTAATGTTTCTTCAATCAAAAGATTGGGGAAAAGTAAGTAAAGTATGACATAATCTTTCTTTCTTATTGCCTATGTATAAATTTAAAAAAGAACTAACTCAAATTTACTAAAATGACGCTTAGAATTGACTTCTTCAATTATATTAGCTGTTTTTTTTTTACACATCTATTTCTTCGACAAATTTCGTCAGAACAAGTATGATAATGGCAAAAGTAACTAGAATGAATAGAGGCAAAGACAACATGGAGATAGCTTTCAAACTTTTCAAAATAGTGTATATATAATTCTTTTTCCTCGGATTGAGGAAGATTAAACATACATGTATTGTTACTTAAAAGTATTGATTATTTTAAACATTACTGAGAGCAACTTATGTCAGTGATATCTATACTTGTTCCTGAAGATTTATGGGGAGAAAAGGCTGAGATGTTGATAATTTTGTTGTTTTCCTATGTGTGATTGCAACACCCTGATTTCTATAACTGTTTATGTATGTCATAGTGTACAATTTATACACAATTTACCAAAAACTGATTTTTCTCCTCTTTTTGTGAACAAGTTTATGTTGTTGTTTTTTTTTTTTTTTTTAAGTTATTGATATGTAAATCTGAATATGTAGTCAGAAATTTGTTTTTGCCAAAATCTGTGTCAAGTCAGTTTGGAAGACACAGACGTAAAATTTGTGAGTCCCATTAAAGAAAATCTTGATTAATAGCGTTGTTCTTCCTTGTCTATCTGCACTTAAGTATAAACTTGTGTATAATACTTATGAAATCTCAGTTTAAATATAGAGTAATTTATCACTTTTAATATATTTTTAAATTTATTGCTGAAAAGGCATATACAAAATCAGTAAATTAAATATTTAAGTGAGAAAAAGTTATTAAAACCTAATGAAGAAGAGATTAAAAACATCAGAACCTATTTGGTTACCGAAGAAAATAGAGAGGTGAAAGACTATAATTAAAAATTTCCTTCAAAGCCTTGTAATTATCCGGTTTTGATATTTTTAAGTCTACCTTCCGCAATAGTTATTCAACAGTTTTTAATGATGTTTTCATCTTTTTTCTAACTCAAATATTTGTAGCCCCTTTTGTGTAAATAATTTTAACTTCATATTAGGGAAGTAACGAATAGTGATTTGGCCGAAAACCAAATAATGTGATGTCGAATAGCAAAAAAAAATTATTATTTATAAAAAAAAAAAAATCATTAATAGGTATTTTTTATGTGGAAATGAGCTTGGTCATTATTGAAAAATAATCAAAATTTAGATGAATCATTGGTATGGGGTAGAGGGAAAAAAAAACTTTTAATAGAAATGTTTAAGATAATAAAAAAATTAGATATTAAGATAATTTTTATCTTAAATATTTCTAATTAACAGCTATTTTAAAAAAAAAACTAAAATTATAAAGTTGAAAAAAGAGAAACAGAAAAAAAAATCCTCTTATTTCTTTAAACAAAAACTTATATACTAAATATATTTTCCGTAGAAAAATTATCCATAAAACATTAAAAGAGATTATGTCTATCAGAAAAGCTTTAAAAAATTCAGCGCTATCATAAAAATGCCTATACTTCCATGCCGAAGTAAAATCAACATAAATGACCAAAAAATTCAAAATTGAGATTTATATATATTTGGCATTTCTGTATGTAATAAATAAAAATTCTTAAATAAATTTTGTTTTATCACTGTTATCTGAAATTCTATTTTAGTGTAGCGTTCCTAGCATTAACAATAGAAAGAAAAAGTTAGCAAACTACTTTTCTCGAAATTTATTGTGAAGCACTTACGTTGTTTTTTCAATTGCACGACAGTATAAAAAAAACAAACAAAGATTATGTGCAAAAGCAAAACAGAAAAATATTAAAACCCAACTTAATTTTTGAACGTCTATAAAAAGTTTTTTGAAAAAGATAGAAACCAAAACAAAAGTCGTTCTTAATTTAAAAAAAAAAGATTTAACGATAAAATCTTAATTTAACCTTTTTCACGTTGTCGTAATTTTAGAAAAAAGTATTTATAAGAGAATAATGTCCTTTAAAAAAATGCTATCATAATAAAAACGCTGATAAAAAATTTAAAAAGCGAAACAGAAAAAAGACTGGTTTTTCAGTAGTTTAGTTTTAATCTAGTTTTAATTCTTCAAATTTCACTTTTCCATATGTCTTTCAGAACATAAATTAACAAGTTTTATGTGCAAAACCTATTTCTAATGATGTTTAGTAAAAATTTTAGATTATTCTCTTTTAAATCTATTAAAATTTCTCCCAAAAAAATTTTTTTCGAAAATTAATTTTCTAAATAATACTTTGCCGAATGTTTGACAATATATTCGGCAAAAGGGTCGAATATTCGTTACACCCTACTTTATATCTGACTAGGATTCCCAAAATGTTAAGGCTGTTGTTTAGAAATCAGCTTATATGTTCATTAAAATTTTTGGAGAAAAAATGTATTTTTCGATTTTTAAACACTAGAAAGTGTTGAATTTTAAAGAATATATCAAAGTTATTGAAGATTAAATTCAGGAATTATTTCAGTTTTTCACTAAATATAAGCCCAATTTACTTGCAAACATTTCAATCGTGAAAATACATGTTTTTACTTTTGAGTTGGGCATGTGCTTAGTCATAAGTAGTGTTATTTCTAGAGTAAGGTTATTCAGGCAATGGACATAAATTGCTCAGACTTTCTTTTTTTAAAAAAAGAAGAAAAAATTACCTTTTCAAGACGATTGTAGTTTAAAAACTTAAATAAATACTTCTGTGCAGTAAAATGCAAAATGTTGAAATAAATTATAGACGTGTTCTACTCATTCTTTTCCTTTATGGTCCAAATAGCGTTAGTTACAGTTGGAATCACTGCTACTATTATGTATGCTAGAACCATATTTAGTAAAAATGCTTGAAAATAGTACAAAATTAGACTGTCTTTATGGAATATTATTTCTTCAGATAGTAAACAGCTAGCTACTGAGAGAAGAGCACACAGTAGTCTCTTCCTTATGGTGTATTCTAATTGATAATTCTTTTCGAAGTATGAGCTATTGAAACCAAAGCCCATGCCTAACATGAAACCGCAGTAACGCATCATGGAGTATAAAGGGGTTGTATCCAGATGGATGTAGTTTTCGTCAACGCACCATTTGATAGCTTTATTTATGGTCCACATGGGATCTGTCCCTATAGCCTCCAGAAATGTGTAAACAAATGCAGCACTAGCCATCATCCCTGCTGTTATGGTTGAATATTGAAGGATGTTGCACTTGACCTGATTGATGTTTTCCAAAGACACAGCTACTGCCCAACCTGCCAAAAATTTGAATAAAATAGCATTTAATATTGTATTTATTAAAAAAATTTCAAACGTATTTAAATTTTGATGAAAATGTTAAATTTTCTATCATTTGAAAAAAATGAACCTGTATATGTCATAGTGCTGTAGATAAAGTAAAAAGAAAAACATTTAACATCATTATCCTAACAATTTTTATGAACGCATTGAGGTCGTCTTAAAATCTATACAAAGGGTAAGTTTATCTATATATATAATACAAAAATTATAAAAATATTTTTGTATTAATTAAAGCATTGAAACTCTTTCGTTTTCATATAATGTCTCTGTTAAAGGATAAGTGTAGAGATATTCTATTTTGGGACTTCAAGGCTGAAAACATACCAATGAATTACAAATAAGATTTATGTTTCAAAGGAGGAGTTATTTTAAAATTTTTCCCTCTTTCACTTCCATATAAGGAAGTATTAAATGATTTTCGATGATGTGTAGGAATGCAACGACTTGCCTTTTTACCCCGTTTGATTATAGTATTTAATGCAGGAACGATAGTTTTTGCATGACTTTTGCTGTGTAAGATTGACAATGTAAGCTGTGCCGGAATTATTCGGAGTCCTGTCCACCCCACTCCAGTTGGGAGAATGGGTGAGACATCTGTTTCACCAGTTGTCATCTGAATAAAGCTTGATTAGAATTTAATGACTTATGATTTCTCCCAATGTGAATTAAAAAGAACCAAAAATATCAGTGGTGTAGCCCTGATATCACATATATATAAATAAAAATAACTGGAGAAGGAGATTTAACTTTGTACTGTACAAGATTTATAAACAACCTGATATTATTAAATACATAAAAATAAATAGAATGAATTGGGTGGCCTCACGTGATTTGAATGAGTGATGACAATAAAAAAAAAAGATACTGCTTTTTAGACCCACTGGAACAAGAAAGTGGTGAAAGCCGCAGTTGAGATGGGCTGACTCGGTGGAGTCTGATTTTATTGCAATTAATGAAAAGAATTGGAGATCAAAGATAAATCGGAAGTCGTTATGAAGAAATCTTCAGAGGAAGACATTGGGCTGTCTGGCCAACTATGATATATATATACAACATGAGTTTTCATTGGAAAATTTTGATTTCATTGCTAAAGTCTTAGTACAGTATGTTCAATCACATGCAATTCTCCTATTATTATATAATTAACTATTATGAAATTATTATATAACGTTTGTCGAAAACTTCGCAGAAATGTAAAATTGACTTTTATGAGTTTGAAAAACAGATGAATTATTTTTCCTTTGTATATACATATATATACATTTTATATGCATATATATACATATACATACTTTGTATATATAAATTACAGGTGCCCTTAGTATATTAAATTACAAAGAAAGGGGAAGGAAGAAATAAGTTAGATTGTGTAAAGTAAAACTGTCAACATAACCTTAATAGGTTTTCAGTTCTCAATTAATATAATCGGAGAATAATCTTTTCGTTAAATGCTGTATTGCAGTAGAACACTATAGCGCAGTATTGTATTGTAGAGTTCTACTGTACTGTGTTAAAAATAGTATATTTACTACAAACTACATTATATTTCGCACACGCTGTATTTTATCATTGACTCAATCCGAGAATAATTAAGATTTTTATGCATTTCTAAATAATGAAAACTAATCTTACCTAATATTATGCCAAATATGCACTGGTGGGGAAAGTGAGCAGCAATGAATATTCTGGAGGTACCGATTGCAGTTAACAAAAGAAAATACACAAACCAACAGGTTTTTGAGATTAAACCGTATCTGAAAGAAAGGACAACTAAATTTAGTATAGTTTGTCTAAAGAAAAAACTCCTCTTGCCACCAAGCCCCCTACTTGAAATAGTTAAATCTAGTGACCATAGTCACCGCCACTTCTCCAGACGATTTTCTAGAGGAGTTCTTTACATATACAAACTATACATATTCTTTATACTATTGAAGTATCGTTCTTCAATATAGTAGTACAGTTAAACGCAAATTCCAAGTTGAAAGAATTTTGCTAATTATAAAAATTTAAAGTAATTTAAAAAAAAGTTTTAGTCTTACCTTTTCAAAACCAGTTCTGAAATTAAATAAATATAAATTCGCCACCGTAATTATATTATTGATTTAATACAAGTCTAATAAGTATTTTTTAAATTACTTTTATTATTTAAAAGAAAAAAAAAATATGTTAGGAAATCCTAATGGAAGAAATAAAAGAGAGCGTTATTTGAAACTTTGGTACTTGAGCCTTGGTACCTGTCGACTAAAACAAAAAAAAATAGGGCTAAAAAAACACGAATTTTTGCCAGCAACGGAAAATTAGATACCAAATACTTGGTTATTTTGATAAACCATATAATTTAAATTATTTTTGTAATAATTTTATTATACGGGAGAGTCGAGTAGCCCCGCCCACTTAAGGAGTATTGCTTATATTTCTGTATAATATTGAGTTATAATCAATATTTTTGTTTGTTTCTATTGTTTTATCATCTATTTAAATAATGCAAAAAGAATAAACCAAAAAAAGAATAGTTTAACTTTAAAAAAATAAAAATTTAAAATATTTGACTACTGTATTCAACATATTTTCAAAACTATTGTTTACCATGTTACCAGCTGCATAAATACTTGAAACTTTGAAAATAATCTTTTTTTTTTAATATAACAATGTCCGATGGCCCATTGACTTGAAAAAATATTCTATACATATGAAATTGACAGTGGGCGGGGGTACCCGACACTCCCCTAATGATAATAAAATTATTACACTGAGGTAAAAATCATGGAATAGCAATATGTAAATATACAAATATAGGAATCGTGTACAAAATGTACATACGTGTGGTACAATGGCATGACTTTTATTTGTGTTATTCATCTGAGAATGATTCTGGCGCAATTATGACCACGAGACGAGAATTGGCAAGCTAGGTGTGGAATAATAGGAGTTAGACTCGTGGGACATTCCATTTCGAAAATTGTGTGGAAATTCCACATTTCCATTTCTACAGTGTCAAACCGAGAATATCTCATTTCAGTCATGACCTCCCACCATAGTAGCACAACGTGGTATACCGCATAACCTTACAACGTAGTGACATACCGAATGTACTAGATGACCGAGACAGTCGACCTATGCGTAGTAATGTCGACGTTGCGTGAAATAATCGCAAACAACAATGTAGAGCCGCGATGGCTCAGGAGAGGGAGCGTTCGCCTTTCAATGAGGTGAACCGGGTTCGATACCCAGCGATGACGGGTCGATACGAATTTCGCATCCGGCTTGCACCGACCACAGTGCTGACGTGAAATATCCTCAGTGGTAGATGGATCATGGGTTAGACTCCCCTTGCCGTTAAGCTAACCTAGGGATGTTCGCGTATTTTTTCTCTCGATGTAACGCAATTGCCCGTTAGTTCCATCGAAAAGTCCTCCACGAAGGCAAATTTTTGTCAATACTTGATACAGGAGTTCCCTTGTCTTCTGGATTGTGTTCAAAATTACAATGACACCTAGCTGAACATTAGTATCAATATCAATGTGGGACCTGAAATAGGAGTGCCCGTTAGCACAGTGCGGTGAATTTTGGCTGTATTGTGAAATGGCAGCAGAAGGCCGACTTGAGTATCTTCACTAACAGCAAGACCTCATCAACGCCTTACCGGGCTCGTGACCATATTGGTTGGATCCTAGAAGTCTGGAAAACTGTAGCTCTGTCAGATGAGTCAAGATTTCAGCTGATCAGCGCTAATAGGGAGAGTACGAGTGTGGCGCAAACCTTATGAAGCCATGTTGTCAAATTGACACGCTGCAATCTTGTGATGACTCCATAATGGTGTGGGCTGTTTTTTCATAGTATGGACTGGGTCATATAGTCCGTTACACCGATCATTGACTGGAAATGGTTTTATTCAGCTACTTGAAGACAACTTGTAGCCATTCACGGACTACATGTTCACAAATGACGTTGAAATTCTCGTGGATGATAATGCACCATGTCACCGAGCCTTAATTGTTCGCGGCTGGAATCTGGCCAATTCCCACGAATGATTTGGCTACCTAGATCGCCTGGCATGAATCCCATCGAACATATATGGGATATAATTCAGAGGTCAGTTCGTGCGCAAAATCCTGCACCCGCAACACTTTCGCAATTTTGGACAAATATTAAGGTTGCACGGCAGATTATTCTTGCCAAAGACTTCCAACTACTTGTTGAAACCATGCTACGTCGAGTTGCTGCACCTCATAGAGCTGAAGAAGATCCGATACGATATTAAGAAGTATCCCATGACTTTTGTCACCTCAGTGTATAATAGTACAATAATTTAATTACAATAGTAATAAAAAAAATTTTTTAATTTTAATTCTCATTGAATATGCATCGGTTACAATATGCAACGATTTGTTGCTAATTTGACCAAATTTGCGTGAACTTTCGAATTATCATAATAAAAACTCCTTTCATTGCCGGGGGAAACTGAAAAGAGATGAAAAGTGATTAAAACATCTTCAAAATTTTACAACAATAAAACTGGTTTAAACATTTTTTATCGCGCCTTTCTCTATAGTGACTATACAGATTTTTTTAAAGTGCTTAGTTCCTTGCTAAACTAACTATATTCGCCCTCGAATGTGAGGATTTTTTTAGTTTTTGAAGAAACTTCTAAAAGTATATCTTTGCAGTGGTGATTGTAGAATACCCAGTATATGCCAGTGCATGAATTAGGATTTTAGCCTGTCGTTCTGCGAATAATTGGCTTTCATTTTTTGGTGATGGTGGTTCTTCCTGCTAATTTTAAGGTGGGAGGACAACTGTGAATCGTAAAAAAAGTTGTTTTCGTACTATTAAATCGAGATGACACTTAATTGCCTATGCGTCACGAAAATATCCTCTTTCACATTGGATTTAAAAACTAATTAAATTTTTTTAATATAAAAGGGATCATTCTTTACTCAAGTAAATTTAATTTTTAAAAAAAACTTTGCGTTTACAGTTTTTTACGCATCAATCTTACTCGCTTTTCAAACAATAAATAATCACTGTACAACAACTTTGAAAGTGTTTTCTGTCCTTTAGATGAAACTGCGTGATTCTGTTCAAAAAAATTGCTTGATTCTTATATCAAAACCAAACGTGTGGATTACCCTTTTTGCCGAAAAATTTAAACAAACTTCTAGTAATTTCCCGCATATTTATCGCTTAATTGTGTATCCTCGCCACTTCGGGATGATAGATAAAGCCGTTGTCGCCAAGTTTGCGACATTCCCACCGTCAATGAGACCGCCTCTCTTTTACCTAAAAGTTGTTTATGTGTTGTTGTTGTTGTAGTTCATTTACATCGCACTAGAGCTGCACAATGGGCTATTGGCGACGGTCTGGGAAACATCCCTGAAGATGATTCGAAGACATGCCATCGCAATTTTGATCCTTTGCAGAGGGGATGGCACCCCCGCTTCGGTAGCCCGATGACCTGCACGCGAAGTCGAGCACTTTACGGTAGCACATTTTAACGAGGACCAATACCGCACATCATCGGTCCCTGCACAGACTGATATCCGCACACTGACCACAGCCAGTGATGCTTGACTTCGGTGATCTGCTGGGAACCGTGTCCTAACGATCAGTCCACTGCGGGATATTTATTTATATAAGCAGCATTTTTACCAAATGCGGTTGCCGCACTGCCGAAGAAATATGAGAACCGCGATTGGTGAAAATTACATATTGTCCCGCGAAAAAACTCACCTATTAGATACTCGTATTCTCGCGAAGGCGATTGGAGGTGCGCTAATTGCATTAGATGAAAATGCTCCCGCATCAAGCTAAAATATGGATAATCGGAAATATGGTGCTTGATAAACAAAAAATTATTACTGTTTGTCTAAATTATAGAAAATACGCATATTTTCATCTATTTTTCATGTTGCTGTGCAGTACATTTAGCGTATAGTGATTTATCTCTTACCTATCTATGCTACTAAAGTTGTTTATCTGCAAGAATGTCTGTATGATGACATACCAAACGGAAGCTGTACTCTGAGAATGACCTGACGGGCTTCCTATTTTAAATAAAATAGATTTCATGCATTTTTATTTTAAAAATTTATTATATAGAAACTGTTAAAAGACAAGTTTTTATAGTTGATATACGTGGGAAAAGTAAAACTTTTCCTTTTTATTCCAAAATATTCAGCTCAGCTACGTTGAAATGTAGGTTGGCTATAATTGGATACCTGTAAGAGACGCCACGCGTGGCGTTTGTTTATGCAACGATTCAGCAGCCAATCAGGTTCGACACACATGCGTGATGTCGCTTGCAGGCATCTAATTAAATCTGAACCGAAAAGCGTGACAGTATACCAAGCCTAATAACTATAACGTTTACACACATGTGATTTCAGCAGTATTCTTCTCAAGTTGCAAGTACCCAATTAATGTTAAAATGTTTAGATCATCGTAGAGTTTGCTCTGGCAGATGGATGTCCATGAGATTTGGAATATCCGTTATATAATATATACGGGAAATTAATTGCCATAAAAATAGTATATATTCTCACCAATAGATAGTCTTTCTCATGTATAACAAAAATGGTTATGCAATATGTTAAAAAGTTAGTAATTACATTATTTACATAAAATGTAAAATCATTCTGCTTCTTGCAAAGAAAGAACGAATGTAATTTGTAAAGTTGTTTTTATCTCAAAAGCAATAATCTGTCAACTGTACGAGGGTTGCTATTTATATTTCTGGTCTAATAATGAAAAAACAAATATGTAGAATCGAAATTGGTTTTATTGTTTTTCAAAATATTCTCCATGATGATCAATATACTTTTGCATGCGTTTGAACCAATTTTCAAAGCACTTTTTCCAGTCCGATTGAGGTAACTCCAAAACATGCGTTTTGAATGCATCAACCACTTCTTCGGGGGTCGAAAATCGTTGTCCACGTAATTTATTTTTGATGTGTGGGAATAAGAAGAAGTCATTGGGTGCCAAATCAGGGCTGTACGGCGGATGACCCATCAGTTCGATCTTTCACTCCGTCGGAAATGCCTTTGTTTGAGTCGATGTGTGAGAGCTCGCACTGTCATGATGAAGAATGATTCGCCTGTTCTTCTGCTTTTTTCGAATTTCTCCGATGACTTCTGGCAAACAAATGGTCGTGTATCATTCAGAATTGACCGTCCTGCGTTGCTCTAACGCCACTGTTGCCACATAACCGTTAATGACGAAGAAACAGGCAATCATTTGTTTCGATGTGCTTCTTCCTGGAACAACTTTTGTTGGTTTTGCCTCGTCTTGGAAGACCCATACAGTTGATTGCTGTTTTGTTTCCGGCTCATATGCATAGATCCATGATTCGTCACCTGTGTAGATGTTATACACAGCCTTAGATGTACCTTGAACGTATTTTTCCAACATTTCCTTGCACCAATCGACACGAGCCTTTTTCTGAGCGTTTGTCAGATTATGCGGGATCCAACGCGAACAAATTTTTTTTACGCTCAAATGTTCATGCAATATTTTATTGATGCTAGTCATACTAATGTCCAAAGACGCCTCTATCTCACGGTATGTCATATGACGATCTTGCTTTATCAGTTCACGCACAGCATCGATCTTTTCTGGCACAACAACGGATTTTGGACGACCTGCACGGGATTCGTCCTGGATCGAACATCGACCACGATTAAATTCGTTATACCAATTTTTTACAGTGCTGTAGGATGGCGCTCCTGTTACATTAATTGATTATCGCTGAATAAAGAATTAAGTTCATCGAAGCACTCTTGTCTTGACAATCCATGTCGAAAGTTATGAAAAATAATGGCACGAAAATGTTCACGATTCAATTCCATTTTTTGAAAGAGAAGGACTTTTCAATTTACTGTCAACAACACAAATAAAGCTATAATGGTAAATCGTCTGCTGAATTTATGTTTAAAAATATAAAACTTTCGATTAAAATCGTCTGCGGTCGCCTAGCAACACTTACTGTTGCCAAGGCCAGAAATATAAATAGCAACCCTCGTATTGGTGGTCGAAATTTAAACTATTATTTAATTGAAGATTTATTTTTCCCATGGTCCATATAACATTTATTCAAAGTTTCATTGATGTTAACCAAACGGAATAGACTTTACTTTGATCTAAATTGAATAATTATACTTACATATTCATCAACTACCGTTGGCAACAATAATAGTTTAAACAGAGTATGTTTTTCCTTCAAAACGAAGTTGAATTTATTTAGTTTGGTTCACCTTCACATTTCATTTGAAGTAAAGTGTAGTTTTAAGAAAAGTAATATACTATTGTTTTATGCAGCAATAATACCATTGTTTTATGCATGTTATTTAAACAATAAAAACTATATTATCATGGTAATTGTGATCCATAAACGAGCAGTAAAGTCCATCCGTGTAATAAAATCTTGCCAAAAACAAATTTTATTCGAATTTATATAGTTATAGTTTAATCGAGGTTATATAGAACGTTTCACTTCAAAAAAAAAAAAAAAAAAAAAAAACTGCAGAGTGAAGATTGATCTTACCTGGTCCGGTTTCGCACGTAATCGGAAATTGATGTAAAAAAGGTATTGCTTTCCCAGTTGTATTATAAATTTGTGTTTCATGGATCCACCAATATGGTCGTTCTCCGTGTAATAACCTGTGAAAAGATTCAATTTAGATAAATGATTGTTTAGATTTCAATATACTTATAACACTTACATTTAAAATTAGATTTATGATTTTATTTGTCATCATGTACTTCTTAAATTTTTATTTTTGTCTCAAATCATAACTTAAAAAATGGTATTACCTGAAAAAAAAATGGTAAGAGGTATTACATAACAAAGGAAGTTCATTTTCGAATAAAAGCTTTTTACACTACATGAATCAAAATCAATATAAAAACTACATTTTTATCTTATTTTTAAATCTGTTTAATAATTAGGATTACGCCCAACAATAGAAAAACTTTGAGTATACAGGGAGAAAAAAAATTGCGAAATCATTCAGTAAATTCAAAAGTACGCTTTATTTAAAATCAATGCAAGAGAAAAAATAGTTTATGGTAACTTAAAGTATATGTTGTAAATTTTCCTAATTCTAAGTTTTCCAAGAGATTGTCAAAATCCATTAAACAAACATTCATATGTTGCAAATTCCTCAAAAAAGTATCAAGCTGTTGGCTTTATTGCTGCACGTATATCAAGAATTTAGTCTAAAATTGTTAATTAATTATCCAAAAGCAAACTATAAAATGAAACTAGCGGAATTTTTTTTTTTTTTTTTTTAATCTTTTCTTTGCAAATGTTTATTAATTCTGTTTAATGCAAAATAAGTAAAAGCATTATAATTTCATGCAACCTACAAACTATTGTTATTTAATAAGTTCTCATAACCTTAAAAATATTTTTTTTTAGACTTTTTTTATAAAAACAAATTTTTAAAATTGAAAACTATTTGGTTAAAAATTATGATACCGGGTATCACATAAATGGCCACTAATTTGAAAAATAATTGTAAAAAATTAGAAATGTTCAGTCTGCTGCGTTCTGCTTGGAAAGCATATTTTATAACTGCCCAACTTTCAAAATTTGATGCAAAGTTCAATAACAGATGGCACTCTTTTCTGTCTAAAAAACGTTTCGATACAGTATTTTCAAAGTAATAGAAAAATCAGCTTCGTACAGTCTGAGGGTGAAATTAAAATACGTCTATTAAGATATTTTCACTTAAAATGATTAGAATATACAGTTTTTCTAAATAAGAAGCACCTTGTTGGCAAAATTTTCAATTTAATACAAGTGATTAGTAAAGCTATGAGAACTTATCAAATCTAATTATTTCACAAAATAAATAGTTTTTTGCATTATTAATATAATATAAAGCAATTCTCTCTAGTTCGGGGCAGTTATCTAAAAATGAGAGCGTTACACAGATCTAAACTTTTAATTCTGTCTACAGTTAGGCTTAAATTTAATTTAAATTTTGAAAGTAAATTTATAATGCCATGTATAATAGATACTTTGAATAATTAAGATTAATTTTAAAGGCAAGAAAAAAGTATACATTTTGAGATTTTGCCAGATAAAAATGCCTTGTCTATCACCCCATGTTTTAGTCTACGAGAAAAAGTTTGTTTCGTTTTATTTTGGTGAATTTTGGCTTACCAACCAATTAGATATAGTTACCCATATGCCGTAACTCTCTAACGAAGTTAGATAGCAGGAACTCTAGTTTTTGCAGAAAGCTGCAAACCATACATTTCCCAAAGTATTATGCTTTTTTTTTCCAACTCCGTAATGAATGCATTTCTTTAAACTGAAGAGTGCTCATGCGGTAATTTTTACTACAAGTTTATATGTGCAATCATATTATTATCATTATTTTTTATATATTTTATTTCTCGTGGGTACCTTCCAAATTTTATTTTTACATGCAATAATTTCTTCGCAACAAAATAAATTGTAATAAAATGTGGAGCTTTTGAAACATCGGTTAAAAATTAGAGATTTAATTTTACCATACTTCTTATTTAAGAGCATTATTATTTGAAAATCTTGCTAAGTTTTCCTATATTTATCGAAATAATTGGACGACTTCAAACAGTTTAAGTGATTACTGACCACTTTAAAAGATGATTGCTCCATTCCATCGTGATGACCACCCACATTAATCTTCTTCCAGCTTTGAAGTCCAGAGAGAACAAGATGGGAGCATACAGAAGAAAGGCATAACGAGGATCGAATACATTGGAAATACTGATCATTACATCCTTGTAATTCATAAACCTGAGAAAATGATTATTTGAACTTTTTAAACGTTTTTCTGACATGAACATATTGGTTTTATATGCGTATGAACTGCATATTGAGAAATACTACTTACTTGACACACTACAAGGTAGAGAAATTTTTCTTCAAAGTTATAGAAAAAATTAATAATCCATATTAATATTTTTATCAATGCTCTTTTATTTTGGTATATTTTCTTAGCTCGTTGATCAAGTTTACTTAACTAAAGGTATGCCTCATAATTGAAGCTTTTATTATAAATTTTTAGAATTTGTGTCAAAAATGATATAAATAAAATGGAAACACAAGGGGCCCCAAATTAATCGTTAAGAGAAGGGAAAAAACAAAAAGGTTTGAAAAGGATGAATCACTACTAAGAAAAGGCGTCATTGAAACTTTAAAACCAATTTGATTGCCAGGTTGAGTTTGGAGGGGTTTCAAATAATCGCCTTTAAACCATCCTTGTTTCCTCGGAATTCAAAACCGAACTATTATTTAGACTCAGAAATCTTACTGTTGACCTTGATTGGACACCAGAAGGAAAACTTCAAAGAGGTAGTGTCAGATTTTATCAATGCGCAACATGATGGAAAAGGAAAGAAGTCATATTGTATGGCCTAGGAAGAATTTCTAGTATTGGGCACCTGATGGAAAACGTCAAAGATGTATGTCCAGATTTAATGTGCAAGGTGATAGAAAAAGAGAGAAGTTATATTAAAGAAACTTCATTGTATTGCCCTTGATTGGACTTCTGAGGGGAAAATATCAATGTGGTAAGTTTACATTTTAACATTGCACACGATTATGGAAAAGGTTACTGTATGGTCATGAGAGAATCCTTTTTATTGCTCTTGATTGGAGCAGAGAGAAAAAGTTAAAGTTGTGGGTCAGATTTAATCAATGTGCAAGATGATAGAAAAGGAAAAAAAAGCGATTAGCTATAAAAAAATTCTTTGTGTTGCCATTGATTGAGCTCCTGAGAGAAAACGTCAAAGAAGTAAGCGCAGCACCGTTTAAGATGATGGAAAAGGAGAGAAATGTTACCGCATGGGTTAGAGAAAATTCTTTGAGTTGCCTGTGATTGGGCACCAAAGGTAAGACATCAAAGAGGTAAACTCAGATTTTATCAATGAGCAAGATGATGAAAAGGGGGCGAAGTATTATTGCATGGGTTAGAGAAAATTCTTTGAGTTGCCTGTGATTGGGCACCAAAGGTAAGACATCAAAGAGGTAAACTCAGATTTTGTCAATGAGCAAGATGATGAAAAAGAAGCGAAGTATTATTGCATGGGTTAGAGAAAATTCTTTGAGTTGCCTGTGATTGGGCACCAAAGGTAAGACATCAAAGAGGTAAACTCAGATTTTGTCAATGAGCAAGATGATGAAAAAGAAGCGAAGTATTATTGCATGGGTTAGAGAAAATTCTTTGAGTTGCCTGTGATTGGGCACCAAAGGTAAGACATCAAAGAGGTAAACTCAGATTTTATCAATGAGCAAGATGATGAAAAGGGGGCGATTGCATGGGTTAGAGAAAATTCTTTGAGTTGCCTGTGATTGGGCACCAAAGGTAAGACATCAAAGAGGTAAACTCAGATTTTATCAATGAGCAAGATGATAAAAAAGGAGCGAAGTATTATTGCATGGGTTAGAGAAAATTCTTTGAGTTGCCTGTGATTGGGCACCAAAGGTAAAACATCAAAGAGGTAAACTCAAATTTTATCAATGAGCAAGATGATGAAAAGGGGGCGAAGTATTATTGCATGGGTTAGAGAAAATTCTTTGAGTTGCCTGTGATTGGGCACCACAGGAAAACTCAGATTTTATCAATGAGCAAGATGACAAAAAAGGAGAGAAGTGATACTAAATGTACTGCAGCAGCGGATAATTTCCCAGTGGAAGAAACTTTTGAAGACAACTTTGGCTTGCAACAAGTTGTAGAGCAACAGAAGAAGATACTAGATAGGCTATCCGAGTAGCACATTTTAAATCATTACACAGCACTATAGACATACTCATAATTAGTTTAAAAACGTAGACACGGAATTGTGTGAAGGTTTGTTATCAGTTTAGCTAAACACATTTACATCATCTCAGCTTACTTTAACTGGAATATAATTTTTTCTTCCCTCTATTAGATCATATTATATAATTTTTAAGATGTTTAAATTAAGAAAAGTACATGTTACCTTGTTTGGATATATTCTATAATATGCACATCTTTTTCATAAAGTATTTCCATTGTTCAGCGTGCTCTGAAAATTTATAATACATGCTAAAATATGTACAACTGTGTCTATCAAAATTTGGATTAAATTAAAAAGATGAAAAAGAAATTTTCTAAAGGAATTAATGTACTATGTGTGCTTATTATTGATGTCTTGCACAGTTATTTACATTAATTGAAGTTGACTTCAAAAAACTTCCAAGTTCACGTCAATTTTATCTCGAACAAAATGTAATTTTTTTTGTAAACTTTAGTTTATAAAGTCAGTAACTCTTGTGAAAAAATTAAAATGTACTAAAACAAGTTAAAAACGTACTTTTGTAAAATTTGTGCATTTATAATTGGTTATTTTACATATTATGGGATTTTTTAAATAGATAATGCATATTTGTTTTGAACTAATTTATAGATTTGCCAAAAAATTGATGTTAAAGGACTTATTTATTTGAGAAAAACTAACTATTGATGGCTTTTTTCAACTTGAAATGTGTTAAAAGTTGAATAGTGAGAAACTTATACTTTTTAATTGTATTTTTGTATAGAATACTGGGCAAGAATATACTGACCAATGGCACTTTTCCTTATAAAACCATCAATGTTAGAAATACCTGGCAGTGACTTACGCATTCCTGCCTGGTTATTATTCATATCAATGCAACTATTTTACTTAATACATAGCGATTACTTGTAATCTATGTTTACTTGTAAAGAAGGCGAAATAAAACAGGAACCTATATTTGTGGCACCAAAAAATTACCATTAACTAATACTAATAAACCCTAATCATGTTAAATAAGAGTATAAAATAACCATTTGGCCTTGTTTACAATGCCTAGGCAGTGTGAGAAAGCTTAATCATTTCATACTTTGCTAGACGATATTTGGTATTTCATACAATGTTGGATTTCTCAATTTGTATGTTGCGTATTTAAATTTTATTTTTGAAATGGGCCAGTTCTCCGGAGACCGCTACAAACTGTTCTGACTAAGCCGTTAGAAAACAGACTGGAAAGTTTAATCGTAAGAGAAGATTGGAGATATTGTTTTCCTGTTTTATTATTATTATTATAAATAAGCGATTTTGAATAGAAATCAAATGTTTTGAAACCAATCTTTTAATATTTAATACAAAATATTTTCCAACTCTGTTCCGACAATATTTTTGTCACATTTTCATCAAAATAAAGATTCATATAAGACCCATATTTGAAAATTGATAATTTGATTTGTGCATTTTAAATAGAACTATCATACCAGATTCAGTAGAAATGTTTTCTAAGTTTGTGAAAAATTACGAATCGTATTTTATTACTCTTTAAAATTTTAACTTGTTTGTTGTAGTTTAATTTTTTAAAAGAAATATTGATAAAAGAATCATTATTAAATAAAAAATGATGACGTCATGTGAAAATTATGAATGAGATACCTGCAAACGACGTAATGTGGGTATCTCTATCCCGATTGGTTATAAGAAACGTGGTATTTGTTAGCAACTGTTCTTTTCATTCTATTTCGAGTAGGCCAAGTCCGTCAAGTATCAATTCCCTAAAGTATACGTAATGAGTCATAAGTAATAAGTCTTAGGTACATTCTAAATTCTTTCACAGAGATTTCAATTCCTTCACTATATATTTCTTACTTAACACAAAGACAGGCACGAAGTCACGAAGAAAATAAACTAATTATGCATCAAAATTGCCAGGTACACAAAACAAAAATATATTACAGTTACAATCAAATACATAAACAAATATTAATGTTAAGTTAAGTAAAAATCGTAGACGAGAAAAAATATTTCAACGAATTCCATGTACGTCACTGTATTTTATTTATTTCACGTTAATTAATATTCCAACTTATGTGGAGAAACTTAGCTCAAGTTTAACACGCCATTTTGCTTATAAACGATCAGCTGGCGTTGACGTCATGGGTCACATATGTGGGTATTTGTGATCTTCTCCTTCTTGAAGTGCAAGTATCCAATTGTATCAATCGAAAATTCAATAGTTAAACGATTAACTGTTGTCAACCATAAACGATAAACTTTTTAAAGTTGAAGAAATTTGGAGCGGACTCTCCGTGCTATGAAACAGATCCATTCCTGTTATCAATACGTACTTAAGTGATGACAGCAGAAGCGACACTTTCTTAACCTTTTATCTGGCTTTAGATCTGATTAACAGACTTCGTAAATGAAAGAGGTCTCCTGGTACACAAAAATCATTTTAAGTTTCATTATTTTATATTTCGAAATAAGAAATAATTACATACTTTTTCTGAATAAACATACCTTTTTTTCCCCTACGGATTTGGAATCTTGACCCTCAAGCTGGGGTAGCTGCTATTTTATAACCGTCGTTGAACAGGCGACTAATTTTGGGTCTTTTTCGACTACTATTGTTCAACTCCGTAGTCTTGTAATTTTGAACCCAATCCAGAAGACAAGGGAACTTCTGAATCATTAGTGGGAGAAATTTGCCATCGTGGAGGACTTTTTGATGGACCTAACCTGCGTTTGCGTTACATGGAGAGCAAAACCTTCCACGGTTAGCTTGACAGCAAGGGGACTCTAATCTATGATCCGTCTTCTACTACTACGGATATTATACGTTAGCACTGTGGTTGGTGAGTCCCGGTTGCGGAATTCGTATGGACGAGCCGTCGCAGGGGTCAACCAGCCATCGAACGCTCTATTCCTTGAACCCCCACAGCTCGGTAGCTGCTATCTGGAAAATAAGATCCAAATAGTTTGGTCAAGAGAGCTGCCGAAAGTTTAGAAATCCATCACGTTAATTTTACTTTTTGCGTATTTCGCCATATTTCGAGAACTTTTTAAGCAAATCGAAATATTTGCTCACACAATTATTAAATTCGTTTATTCAAAGATAATTCAATGCCAAAAACAATTTCAAATTATTGTTTATTATTGTTTTATTTAATAATAGTCGACTTTGAATTGTGAGTTATAAATTTTTACATCGTATTGTAAAAATGTAATTTTAAATGACAACATTTAAACGAAATCGCAAATAGTTCTTCTATTCGATTTTTCGATTCACTTGAGTTCTTGAGATTAGACAAAATGTACAAAGAGTAAAATTAAGATTAAAAGCAAAAATTTTTAGAAAACATAGAGAATTGTCCAGTTACGAAATAATTATAGTTAGAATATTATATTAGAAAGGTTGTAATTTTGTGTTCATAATAGAAGTTAGGGAATATTGCCAGTTTTACTGCTCACCAAGAGGAAAGTTAATTTTTTTTATT
This sequence comes from Parasteatoda lunata, assembly GCA_949128135.1. Taxonomy (NCBI): domain Eukaryota; kingdom Metazoa; phylum Arthropoda; class Arachnida; order Araneae; family Theridiidae; genus Parasteatoda; species Parasteatoda lunata. Next base: position 89,390,538 of record OX421971.1, read on the forward strand.
TTCGAAAAACCAACAATAAACAAGCTAAATAGAAATTTGTAATAGCAATAATTTACAATACCGTATCAGGGGATAAAGCATTCGCCTCCCAATCAGGTGAACGAGGCTCGAATCCCAACAGTGACTGGTCGGTGTGAATTTTTCACCCGGCTGGCACCGATCACACTGCTGTCGTAGAATATCCGATATGGTAGACAGATCATGGTTTAGAACTACCTTCTCATCGGACTAACTATGCGAATTTTTCGTGGTTTTCCTCTCCATGTATCGTAATTGCTCGTTAGTTCCATTAAAATGTCCTCCCCATAGACAAGTTTGTCCCAATCCTTGATCCGAGAATTTCCTTGTCTTCTAGGTTGAGTTCAAAATTACAAGACTACGATTAACACTGATAGTCGTAAACTCAGAATTGGGCAGGTTATAATATAAAATAAAAATTAATCATAACAATTAAATTCTAGAAAACTCTAAGACAATTTAAAATTATTATACTTAAAAAACTTTTTAACTTACCAAATGCTATGATTGGTTAAGTCCTTCTTAAAGACAGTTATTTTATCACATAATTCCACACCTACATATACACTTTTATTGATTTTATTCGGTATAAAATCAACGATCGAATAAATAATATCTTTTACTAAATCTTACTTCTGATTGTGCTAATGGATATGGCAAGCCTTTCACTTCAAAAGATATTCTTCATTCATTGTGTAAATCAGATATTTATAGATCCTAACTCATTAATGTATATGTTTTTGACTGGTGCGCGAATGCCTCGTAACTCTGCCTATTGATCTATTTTTATAACTTTATTGTTCTTTGGCATTACTGAAACGGTATACTCTGCTTTAAATCGATATAAAATATTCTTTTTGTTTCATATTCCATGAAATGTATTTCGAGAATAAAGGTTGAAATTACTCTTACACTTCGTCCGTTTTATGTTTGTGTAGTCCCACTTGATTGTAAAAAAATTAAGCGTTTGAATTATTGATTGTTATGATTTGTTTTTGGCAACGCTGTTTAGTAATTCTCGACGCTTTATTTGCATGTTATGTTTCAAGCCATATTTGTTGAATTTTAAGTACCATTGATCTTAAATATGTTAAAGGGGAAATATTTTTGATAACTGTATAGGTATGCTGTATGGTTGATCAAAGCAAAAAAAAAAAAATAATAATAATAATAATAATAATAATAACGTGAGCAAAATTCAGAAACGGACATACTATACTTTCGATTCTCTAAACAAAAACGTTACTCAGTATCTAAACAATATGATCCTGATGCATTGTGTAATATCAGACATAATGCATTTGATTTTCTTCTTTGTAAACAGTACTCAAATGCATAAAATCCCGTTAAATTGAGTAACCCTTTAAAATTAACTCAACTTAATTACCTAACGGGAGAATAGGGTATAGTACTTTGTGCTAAGTAGTTGTTGTAGTTCATTTACGTTGCACTAGAGCTGGACAATGGGCTATTGGCGACGGTCTGGGAAACATCCCTGAGGATGATCCGAAGACATGCCATCACAATTTTGATCTTCTGCAGAGGGGATGGCACCCCCGCTTCGGTAGCCCGACGACCTGCGCGCGAAGTCGAGCACTTTACAGTAGAATAGTTTAACGAGGACCAATACCGCACACCATCGGTCCCTACGCAGACTGGTCCAAGTGGCCATCCACCCGAACACTGACCGCAGCCAGTGATGCTTGACTTCGGTGATCTGCTGGGAACCGTGTCTTAACGATCAGTCCACTGCGGGACTTGTGCTATGTAGACAACAATAGATCAGAATCAGGTTGTTTAGACACTGAGGAAGGTTCTTGTTTAGAGAACCGAAACTATAGTATGCCCGTTTCTGTACTTTGCTCACGTTCGTTATTTTTTGCTTTAATTAACCTGATTAGTTTAAGCAATTTATAACCGCATGAAATTTATAAATGTTCTATTTCATTCATGTAACGTCTGTGTAAATAGCTTGCAACTATAGCTTTGTGTAGTTTAATGAACCTTAATTTGATGACACAGGAAAGTCAAAATTCATTCATCTATCGTGAATAAAATGTTTAAGTGAATATTGTATTTGATAGCTAACTTTACTAATGTCCAAAATGTACATTAGACCTAATGCACTTAGGTCAACTGTTAAACCACCCATCAAGGAATGAATGAGCATACGATGTTTCAAGTGAATGTTTTTTTTCCTTCTTCTAATGCCAACCAGGAGAATGACCTTTTTTCATACAGGCATCTGAAGGGCAGATTTGTTGGCCACTCTTAAGGGGCACCACATCAGGTAGGTCAACGTTCCTCCCACAGTAAGGACAGATAGTACAGAGAAGGAAAGAATATCTATGCCTTGCCCGGGATTCGAACCCAGAACCTTCGCAAGGCCAGTTCCCTGACCCCTACACAGGCCGGTCGGCACCTAAGTGAATGTATATGTAGTTAATTTTCTAACCTCTTCATTATCTTCGACATATAGAAAGGAATTTTACATAATATATGTAAGAGTTTAATAAGCACTTCGTTTATTGTAAAACAGATCCGTGTTGAATGTTTTTTACTATTTTCTTTGATTAAAAAAAAATTGACGAATTTTTAATTAACAATCATTAGTTATATGTTTTCTCTGATGTTTACTTAAAATAATAAAAGAAATAGTTCAGCATAGTCATGAGTTCTTTATGAGCATTGTTTGTGTAAAGTATAGTGTATAGTACAGGGTAAATGCTAAGTATAGTGTTGAGCTTTTAGGTATTCTAAAGGGTTATTAGGGTATTCCTAATTTAAAATAAAAACAAAACAATACATGATATTAATGTGAGTTTTTTTTCTAATTTAATTCCTGGCTTTTGTATGACATTATCACTAAAAACGATTTCAAGTAAACGCCCAACTCTGTATTATTTTCGTTTGTATTTAAATTAATCTCCAAATTTTTGGGCACTTTTCCACATAAATCAACGGTTATTTACCAAAATATATAATGTTAATATTTTAAGATCATCGAGTATTAGCGATTATTTAGGAGGTCCTTATTGTAACCATTTGATTCAAATCTTTGAATTAAATTTTTTAAAAAAATGTACGCTCTGTGAGTCGATTTTGTGGACAATAAATTCCACGTATTGTCTAAAATGTAGCCCGAATAAGTTCATTAGTTACGTAGTAAATTATAAAAATGTCAATACGCTGCGTATCTCAAGTATTTTACTTTCTATGGTGATTTTTCAAACAATACAAAACATAAATGTCAATTTTGGGCGAGAATGAAAATATAAAAAAAATGGTGTTGTTATAGTGTTCAAAAAGTATTATCGAAATATGCGATCTAACTGTGCAATACACATTTATATTTAATAGTTGAAATTTTTTTTTTTCCTTTTAGTTTTGCTCTTTCATTTTCACTGCCCGTAATACATTTGCCCGGGATAAACTACACTGTTTTTTTTTGTTGGGAGGGGGAGGGGGGTTAAGTACCAGTGTTTGATACATCCAACACTGATGTTTTTAAGAGTAAATGCGACCACCCGATATGCACACTACTGATGTTTTTTAAGGTTAAGTACCACGGTCCGGTATACTCTACTATAGTAGTAAAACTATACTATAGTAGCCGTACTCTACCATACTACACTATTGATCCGTAAAATAATTAGATCGCATATTGGAACAATACTAAATATAAAGTAGTAATTTGATCACATTTTATTAATACTTTCTTAGCAATATCGGTTTTTAAGAATATCACTAAGAAGATTATACTTCTAGTGAGTTAACATTATTTGCTCTCCCTTTGGCAGAATTTTTTCGAGCTATCTGCGAAAAAACTCTCTAGCACTAATATTTTTCTTCAAGATACTTTTAATAATAACAAACATATATGTTAGTAATTTCAAATGACAACCGCGCTGTGTTTACAAAAAAGGACTATATAATAAATTGTTTTTTTAATTGAACATGTAATAATTTTTAATTCTAACATTATGAGGGACATTGTCGCATTTTGTTTGGGGAGGGGTGCCCAAATTATTTCCTTCTTCGCATTTTGTAAATAATCGTCACAATAAAGAAAATAATTAAGCATTATGAAATCCGTAGTAGTAATTGCCGTAAAAAAAAAGATCAAGGACGAAATGATGCGAATTGGACTCCTCAAATGCATGTTCCGTTTAAAGATTAGGTTGTTGTAATAAATAATATGGTATAAAAATTATCGGATTTAAAAACTATGGAAAAATCAATAGAAATAACTGCCAAAAATTTCATAGAATTATTGCTTTGAAAAGTAAATACTCAAATGCACGATTCGAATTGTCCATATTGTTATGAAATATATCGAGATACTTAAAATCCACGTGAAAATCAATATCAATAACTGCCGAAAATACAATCGATAATTACATCAATTTACGATACTATATGGAAATTGAGCGCGTTAAAACATGATTATCTAAATGCATGATTGAAATAAAGCGTGTAAATTTCAGTAGAAAAGGAAAGTTTTTTTTTTTTTTTTTTTTTTTTTACATTTCAAATGAAAATTCTTTCTGCAACATTGTGCGACAGTGTCGCCGTGTCGCTGTGATTTTGCTTTTACTACGGGCTTTGCTATTAAGCAAAGTTAAGAATTAATCAATGTTCCATAGACATAAATGAAAACATTTTAAATTCATTTTCATTTTTCACAATAATCTTACTCTCTCCTTTAAAGTTCTCTTAATAAACTAAAATGTAACTTTTCAAAAAACACAGTTTCTTCATTGAATAAAACATTTACAAAAGTTTCCAATATTTATTTACAGTTTAATAAACAGCACTTTTTATATGTATCCTTGGTATAGCAAGAAACATAAAAAAAAAAATGCTTAAATAATATTTACACTATATTACACAAATACAAAAATGATTTTTCTCTTAATTAACAAACTCATAATCATTGTTGTATCGATACTCATGTAGTTTTTTAAAAAACTCTGACATTTTCCTGGACATATCAAACATTACCAGAAATAAAATTTTAAAAATTTATGAAAATAAATTTTTCATTAACTATATTTCAGAATGTCTTGAAAATTGAGCTGAATTTATAAATCTTTAATTTTTTTAATTCATTATTAAAATAATTTATTCGCAAAACCAAAATTTTATAGTAGTTCATGACAGTTTTGAAATTAATCAGTGTGTGTGACTATTATTAAATTTTAAAACCATAAAATATTTTAACTTTATGAAAAAACTGTACCATTTCATTTAAAATCAGGATGACTTATACAACCTGAGGGTATAAAGAGGACTTAACTCACAAATAATATAAATTGTACCTTTGAAGTACAGCAATTACAATTTCATACATTACAAACAATTAGAAATATGTACAATATTTACATAGATACAAACAAAGATAAGTAAATAATTGTGCGATATAGAAAACAACTTTTCCTTATACTCATGCTGAATGCTTATACTCACACAATTTCAAGTTCAATAAATAAGTACTTAAGCAAACACAAGAAATTTTAGATATTGAATATAAAGTAAATTCATCAAATCTAACATGAACTATAAAATACGACCGAATATACCAACTAAACTGACCTTTTGTCTTATTATTATTGGTTTGATTCAAAGATAGAATCCGAATAAAAGTTAAAATTTACTTTTTTTTTTTACACTAAAATAAAAAAAAAGCAATGTCTTCACAATTTAACAGTAACGCCTGTTCCCACTCTTATCATTAGAGGGTGTAGAGTTTTAAATAAAATTACTGATTCATTTACCATTATAAAAAAGTTAATTTTCACTTGTCATACGTTATGTTAGTTTCTTTAAATTTACAATGTGAGAAATTTTGGTAAGCGGGAACCGTTACTTTACTCCAATATACTGCTACCTTAAAACATTCCAAAATTAGCCATATCATCTAGTTCTTGAACCTAATTACGATACTGAGGGGTTCAATTTAGGCAGAAATATGGTTCAACTTAACATTTTATTAAAGGTTTAGCAACTTCCCACAATATTATAGTTCAAAGTATCAGTATTATGGTTTAAATTTAAATCGATTTTTTTTAGAAACGTTCAAGTTATTCAGTATTCTTAGTCGTTGTTTCCTATAATAACTGTTCACATTAGCTTATGTTTATGGTTATGTGAACTGACTAAAAACAATTAAAAAGCACCTAGACATCTTTACACTAGAAATAATAGAACAGAAAGAAAAACTAAAATCGAAACAAATAATAACATTCACGAACTAAATGAAGAAATAAAAATGGAGTAAATAATTTCAACATTTTTTTCCTTCTTTTAGGAACTTTACATCACTAATTAAAAAGCGAAAAGTTTCAAAACTCTATTGCGACTTAAGCTTCTTGGTGGAAAATTTGGCAACAATATAAGGTACGGTGGCAACCATTATATATGATAGAAAAGAATTTAGAAGGAAAGCTTGTACGTGAAGCATGAACATGCTGCCCGGAATCAGGCTAACCTTCTCAGATAATTTGCAAACGCCGACAGAGAGTATGGCACAGGCGATTTTCATAGCTAATGAAAACTTTCGCTTAGAATTCTGTTCAAAGCTGTTGCTGTTAAATCCAAAACCCATACCAAACATAAAACCACAGTAGCGCATCATTGAGAAAAATGGCGAGGTATCTAGAAGGACATATTCTCGTTTGGCACACCATTTGATTGCTCTGTCCACTGACCACATGGGATTCACACCAATGGCTATGAGGAATGCGTACATAGAAAGTGCACTGCCCAGGATACCGGCAGTAATAAGACAGTAATGGAAGATGTTCAGTCGTCGTTGGTCTATGTTGTCAAGCCACATTGCTACTAAGCATCCTGTAAAACAATAAAACTATTTAAATACGCAGATAAAGCATCACATATAAGACACACAAACTAAAAACGTCACTATTTAAATACACTGCTTAAACATTTTAAAAACAAGAAAACAAAGTTTAAATAGAAAAATTATAGAATTCCATTCTATGATTTTTAATTCCATTCTTGCTTGTCATAAAATTCTATTCTATAAAAATTATAGAATTCCATCCTATAATTGCATGAAGATTCAGTTTGGCAAATTTCATCAGTACGAAGAGCACAAATAGGAATGCAGTGAAACTTGTTGTCAACTTACGGTGCATTGCTTTAACAGTCAACTAAGATAGGTTGTCAACTTATTGAGGAGGTTGAGACATTTTTTCTAACATCATGTTATTTTTATATGTCTCTTGCTATTTCTTTATTTTTTACTTTTTTCAATTCAAAGTAAAGATAATAAAACGTTTTTAAACTGACTTTAATATTTCATTTATAACATGCTATATTAACGGTAAGAAGTACAGGCATTCCTGTGCGCCAATACTTTTCACCGTAATTTAATCTAGAATATTTTAGTCTATCACAGTCTTTCTAATTTTGCTATCTTTTTTTAACTATTACATCAACTAAATTATCACTACTATTGTGTCATTGATAATAGTATAGTGTAGCGAAACAGATTGTTCTTATTAATTTTTTTAGTATTACGATGTTTATTTGTGTACAATTAAAAGAGATTTTTTTTGTTTCGCTGAAGCTATTTCTTTATTTGGTTCGATATTCAAATTGTAACTTGCTTTTTTTTTTCAATTTGCTATATAAAACAATGTTATTAAAACTTGTGCATTATTTCGTTATGTAAACATAAGAAAACTTTAAAATGCAGCAATGATTAACTAATCGTTGATAACACAGGGGACAAAATTTTTTGTTGCCTTTATACAAATGCTTGATTTTGTCTAATTCGGATGCAGGGATTTCAAATCTGAAATTTGTGCTGCGTCTGAAGCTACAGATTTTTTTTAAAAATGATATTTTTAATTTATTTTTTGTCCAAATGTGCAGATATAAAAACGCTATATGGAACAAAGAGTCATGTAAATGTTGAGACAAATTTCTAGGGGAGTTCAGGCATACGTAAGGATTAAAACTGCATAGAAACCTATACTTGTAAATGTGGGAAGAGGTGCTTCCCTATTATGACCAGTTCAAAAGCCCTCAAAGAAATAATTTATGATAGGAAAGAGCTCCTAGTGGCGTATGACGACGTTTCTGAGCATGAGTCCCTATGCAGTTTCAATCCTAACGATGTGATAAAACTTCCCTAGAAGCGTGGTCCAATATTTTTGCGACCCACTGTTCTATATAATGTTATTTTATCTTTTACATTTCGACAAAGAAACTATGACTGTCGTTAAAAAGAACTGTAGCTTGGAGAAAGAAACCGATTGCAGATTTGAAATCAGCAGTGTGAATATGTATCCAAGAGAGGTTAAAAAGTCTCCTGCAACAAAAAGCAGGGGGGGGGATGTTGTCCCCCAGTATAGTTTTTAAGGATAACAACAAATATGTAATCTCATTCACACCTGAAAACCTATAATCATTTTTAAAATCCCTTTGTTGTTAACAATCTACTTTCATTCATGGCTTTATCAGTATTTACTTCATTCCTCTTAACATAAAAAAAATAATAAATAAAATATGTTATCGATAATATCTGATTCGGATTACTAGGACGGTTTACTTATCAATTAGGACGAGTACGACAGTTGCGCGTTTTTATTTCGAAATTTATTGCCTCAAATTCTACTGATTAAAGGATGCTTAGAAGTCATTGAAAATTTGTGGAACGATAAAGAATGTGCATACAGGTGAGATACGGAAATTATGTTTCCCAAAGACATGCCTCAGATATTTTGATTAGATAATAGGTATCGAATTTTAAATTGCTTTTAAAATTTTTACGATACCATTTGTTGATTATTTGTTAGAACCGTAATTGTTTTATCATTCATTAGTGATATGAAATTATTTGTTAGAACTCTTATTGTTCATTGGTGGTATAAAATTATTTATTATACTTGTTAATGTTCTAAGAAATGTTAACGTAGTAACAGCCTGGAATATGAGAAATAAGTTTAAAGAAAAAAAACTTGTGCAATGCATATTATCTTTGCTGAAGGTGGAGTTTCGAAATCTGAACAGAGATAGTCGTAGTTCACAATTATTCACCATTGTTCCTGTTCTGAGAAGAATGAAAAAGTATGGTCAAAACTACCGTTACATGGTAAAATTTATCATGTTTCTGGCTTTATGGTAACACCAAAAAGTTCAGTAATTTTCACCAAATCGCTTTGGCAATAATTTCGTTAAAATTAACAATAAAATATGTGATAAAATAGGGTAAATTGTGTAAAATTTGGCAAATTTTATCATGATACATTAGAGCATGGAATATAAACCATTTATTCGCTTAAATTTACTAAGTTTTTTATTTCTTACTATATATGCGGCTATAGGAACTATAATTTTAAAATTCAGAATTTTTAATTAGAAGGAAAATTATCAAATGAATGGTCCAAGTACCGTGTATTTTGGTTTTATTAACCAGTATTAAGAACGTTTATCACATTATATGAAATTTCCTTATTTTATATTATTTTCAATCAATCTATATAGAATCAAATTTTTTTTTTATCGTGAATAGGAAACTTGTTCACTCAATAGATAAATGGATTCGAATATATGATAAAGCTGACATTTCTTGAAAACAAGTTATAGAACATGCAAACAGAAGTTACACGTTAGGTATTAATTTCTAAACATGTTACTTACCAACAGCCATTCCAATGAAACACTGATGAGGAAAGTGAGCTGCAATGAACACGCGAGAAGCGCTGACTGTCATGCAAATAAGGAAATAGGCAATCCAACAGATTTTAGGAACCAAGTTCTTGCTGGAAAAGCAACATAAAATCTTTGCATTTGACAGAGACAACAAAAACTGCGTCTTATGTATTTTAAAAAATAAAATAAAATACATATGAAAAAATGTGCTACGTAAAAATAAATTTTTTGTAACGATCAATTAACCCTTTGCGGAACAGCAAATTTTAGTTGCAAGGTTTAGTCAAGTGACGCATTAGCAACTGTGACCTCAGTCAGTATATTCTTATTGAAGAGGCATTTCTTTATTGATAGAACAGTGATAACTAAAAATTTATGAATGCTTAGAAGTAAATAGATTTAAATTTCTCGCGGTTTGTAACATTTTTAGAGTAACTGCTGCAAAGCTGGCAATAATGCACTAGGAATGTTTAATATCTAATTTGCAAATTATATTTTTTATGTATTATGTTTGCTCCCCTTACAAAGTACGAGAGAAGTGACATATATATATATATACATATATGGACTTAAAGTGTCCTAACTTTGGGAAGACTTTAAACCAGTTTTTGATAGGTGGCCATAGGAATTGACTTCCAGGTTTCCATCACAGCTGAAGTGAGTGCTTGCAGTGAGGATAATCGATATGGCTGGCTACGTAATCTGCGCTCTAATTCATCAAAGAGGTGTTCTATGGGATTTAGATCGGGGCTCTGAAAAGGCCAGTCCAGTTTTTGAACACCCATTTTGTCAAACCACGTCTGTGCAAGCCTCGATGCGTGAATGGAACAATTATCCTGCTGGAAGAGAAATTGGCCTTCCCCGAAATATTGTCATATAATGGAGTGTGCAGCAATCTCCAGAATGTCCACATACATCTCAGAGAAGATGTTTCCAGCCACGGGAACTAACGGACCCAGGCTAAACCAGGTGAAGCACCCCCCCCCCAACACACACACCATTATGCGTCAACCACTGTAACAACAGGGTGTCCAGACACTTGTGGCCAGATAGTGTATATGAAAAGAAGTAGAAAAAAAGTAGAAGTCTGAAAATATGGAATCTAATTTTTTCTGGATGAGAGTTTTTCTCACAACTCTTATTTTCCAGAATAATCTGCGGGTTTTTCAGATAAAACTACAATTCTAGTGGTAAGAGTTCTGAAAAGAGTCCTAAAACTTACCAGCTTACATAAGCTTAAACAGAAAAACTGTGCAACGAGATAGGAAAAAATTAAAAGATGTCGAAAATTTTCGAAAGTCTTAGAGTTAGTTGTCTCTTGTTCAGATTGGTTTTTTTTTTTGTTTTATGGAGTAAACTAATCCGTTGCGAGAATTGGAAATTATATTAGCTTTGTTGATATGTGGTTAAATGCTGTTTAGTAAAAACTGTTTCTTCAATACAGCTTGATTTGGTACAGGGAGAATATTAAATTTGATCATAAATGAATTTTGAAAGAAATATCAAGTGTCTAATTATTCTTATAAACGGTATTTTAGTCAAAGCAGTACATACATCGCAAAATGACTCTCGAAAATTTGAATGTAAAATAAAGTTTTGAAGGTATAAAAAAAATATATTTTAATAAAAACAAATGACTCACCTGTTTCTCTTGATAAAACCAAACTTCTTTAGGTATGAATCAAAAATCACATACCAAACAGCAGCTGTCATCATGCAGTGACCAGAAGGGCTTCCTATATAATTTCAATAATTAAATTTTAACATCTAGTTACTAACAACTGAAAATATTCGTAACTCGTTGTAAATATGCCATACGTTTTATGAATGTTATCATAAATGTTTAAAATTTCTTAAGATAAAGTTTTCAATGTTTTAATATAATTTTAAAAAGTCAGTACTTTATTACTCTGTATTTCATTCCCCCCCCCCCCCCCCGCCCAACATAACTGATCTTAACATAAAATAACATATAATGCTCAAAAACAATTTTGTATGCCTGTTCATGAACTTTTTCTTTATGTTTATGAAACAACCTCATAAATATTTCGAAAAACTTTCAACTGATTTCAAGGACTACAAAGAATTTTGTATTGCAATTAGAAAGAAAACTAATCTATTGAAAAATGTGTGAAAATGGATGGGTAAAAATAGAAAAATAATATTTTTTAAACACTTAATAATGATTATCTCTAGAAAGGATGAATTACATCAATACTCCTTACTCAAATATACTCTTCAAGCAGAATTAGGATCGAAAATATTCATCGAAAAATTAATTTTGCGTCAGCGATTAAAAAATATCCAAAAAAGATATTTTCCATCTAAAGTGGAATATTTTCAAGAAAGCAACATAAAAATTTTCACATTCGTCCTATTTTTATTATTATTCTTTTATGCTGTTAACTTTATTGCATTTTTGAGAGCACGTAATAATAATGATATGCTTTCAGAAGATTAATTTCTAAAATATAACTGGGATTTTTGAGCTATATGCATGGAGAAAGCTATTAGAATATGATGAAATTTATCGTGTTTCTAGCACTTTGGGAACACCAAAAAACTCGGTAATTCTTACTGAAGCGCTTTGGTATAAATTTTGGTAAAATTAACAATAATCTATGCTTTTATAATCTTCTTCTATAAATAAATGTCTGTATGTCCGTTATAGACTCCTAAACCAACCGACAGAAAGCGATGATATTTACCATACAGATAGTTTCAAGCACGAGAAAGGTCACTGTCAACATTAGAGCATTCTGCGACATATCATTCTTGCAGGTTGAGCAAAAAAGAAATGGAATTTTCTGATTGGTTAAGCGTTAGCCAATGTTTTAAATTTAGCGATTCAATTTTCGCATATTTTAAAGATAACATCAGTGATAATTGCTAGCATATAGCTCTGTTTGAACAAAAAATAGTTTATTGCACGTATTTAAATATTTAATTATTTTATATTCGCTATGTCAGATGAATTCAATGAACATTACGTGGTAGCACGCGTGGTTTACGTCATCAAATTTATACTTTGTCTGATGCTATGCGATTTTATTTAATTTATATTAATTCTTTTAAACGTGTTTTAAAAAAAATACTTATTTGAAATCAACGGTAAAAAATAGAAAAAAAAAATTATGTATTCTAAGACGAAAATTAATGGGAAAATGGTACTAATTCATTTAGGAGAAACATAAAAACTTGACGCCAATGAGGCTTAGTTACGCCAATGATGTTTAATTAATTAAAGTAATATATGCATATTGAAATAAAAGAAATAAGCTGTATACTAGAAAGAAAAAGAAATGTAGTAAAGGTATTTATTTGTCTAGAAGAACCGTAAGAAGTCGTCTTACAATCATTGACGACAATGATGCTTAATTAATGTTGGTAATATGTATTAATTGAAATAAAAGAAAAGTAACTTCTGTACTAAAAAGCAAAAATAAGGAGAAAAACGCTTTGGGTAATCGTAAAAATTCTGCATATTATTATTGACACTATTGCTCAATTAATTTTGATAATGTGTATTAATTGAAATAATACAAAATAAGCTATGTGCTAATAAGCCAAGCCCATGGAAGAAAGATTAATGGGAAATTCGCTTAAGAAAACATTAAAATATCGCCATTCACAGATGACGCTTAATTCATATGTACCCCTGACGGTAATATGTACTACTGGTAATTTAGTAATTGACAATTTAGTTTTGATGAGAATTTTACAACGAGTTTTTCGTAGTTTCAGAATATATTTTTTTCCAAGGGTTTAGCTACCCTTGGAAAAAAATATATTCTGAAACTACGAAAAACTCGTATGTGTTAGTGTGTTAATAGTGTGTGATAGTGTGTTAATAATTTAATTAACTAGAATTAAAATAACTTTTTTCCATCACTACTTTTAATTATTTTAACAGTAAATTAAAGGTCAGATAGAGAAATGGTCATGCTCCAAAATCCTTATAAAGTTCAGTTTTTTTTTTTTCTCTTCTTTTTTTTTTTAATTAATGCGGCTTCAGTTGGCGGCTACTGACAAATACGTATAAACTCAAATGTTGAAGGGTTATGTAATAAATACCAAATATACTTATATAAAGTATAAAATATATTGATATATTTGGTGATTATTAAAACTGCACCAATCAGTTTTAATACCTATACTTAAGAATTAAGTGTTTTACGGACCCTCGAAAAGGATATGTACCTGCGAAAATCACTTAATAGTGGTAAATTTTTACTATCATGTATCAGTCGCGAGCAATAGCATCATGCCAAGAGCTGCTAAATACATTTTATCTTTATTCCATTGGTATGAATTACAAAGACCTCTCCTTACTTCAATAACGTAAGGCCAAAGAAGGCCAACATATAACATTAAGTAAAATAAAATAAAAAATCGATTTTAGCTACACTTAGTGGAAGAACCAGGTAAGTGCCATTTTCAGAAAGAAAAAAGAACACACGCATTCGAATTATTTTATTACCAATTTATTAGAAGGTGGGACTAATAATTCTTTGCTTTATTTTATTTACCACTGCCTAATCTATGTGAATCTATCTAATATGTAAAAATGAATGTGTGTGTGTGTCCTTTATAGACTCCTAAATCAAAGCGACGAAACTTAGCATAAAGATAGTTTGAAGAACGAGGAAAGTCACTGTCGATATTAGAGCATTCTGCGACGAACCGTTCGAACGGGATGTGCGAAAAACGAAATGGAATTTTCTGATTGGTTAAACGTTAGTCATTGTCTTAAATTTAACTGTAGACAATTCAGTTTTTCACTTATTTTAAGAATAACATTAGTGACAATATCTAGCTTATCTAACTATTTGATAAAAAAAAAATAGTTAATAGCACGAATTTAAATATGGAATTATTTTATATTCGATGATATGATGTGGTAACATGCGAGGGCTACGTCACCAAATTTATACTTTTAAAGTTGTCTGATACCGCGCATTTTTTTTTTTTTTCATTTATATTTCTTTCAAAACGTTTTTATAAAAAAAAATTTAATTTAAAATTAACGGTAGTTGAATAGAAAAAAATATTTATGTATTTAAAGGCAAAATTAATGGGAATGTTGTATTCATTTGTTTAGGTGAAACGTAAAAAATCGCCATATTATTATTCATTTCAATAATGCTGAATTAATTTAAATAATATATGCATATTGAAATAAAAGAAATAAGCCTTGTACTAGAAATCAAAAGTAATGGAGTTAATCTATTTATTTGTCTAAGAGAAGCGTAAGAAATCGTTATATGTATTATCAATGACGACAATGATGCTTAATTAATGAAGGTAATTTGTTAATGAACATAAGAAATTGATCAAAATTATAGCAAAAATATTGGAGAAAAGATACTTATTTATTTTGAATCGACATCTTATTACTGACATTAATGCTTTATTAATATTGATAATATGTATCAATTGAAATAAAATAGCATAAGCTATGCGCTAATAAGCAAAGTTAAAGAAGAAAAGGTTAATAAAAAACTTGCTTAGGAAAACCGTAGAAAATCACCATTCAAAGATGACGCTTAATTCATACGTATCCCTGACGGTAATATGTACTACTGGTATTATACTAATTGGTGCAGTTTTGATAAGAATTCTACAAAGGGTTTTCCGTGATTTCAGAAAATATTTTTCCTGTTGTAGCAAAGATAGTTTTTTAATATTTTAATGAATGAGAACAAAAGAACTTTGTTCTTCCACTACTAAATATTTTAATAGTAAATTAAGGGTTAGATAGAAAAACGGCCATTGTCCAAAATCCCTACAAGTTCTAATAAGAATTCAATTTTTTTTTCAAAATTTTGGCTTTAGTTTGCTGTCAATGACAAATGTATTTTTTACAAAACTTGAATGTTGATGGGGGTTATGTAATAAGTACCAAATATGCTAATATAGATATAAAATATATGCTAATATGATATATTTTGTAATGATTAAAACAGAACCAATACTAAGCCGTTTAAATACCGATACTTTAGAACGGCCCCTCGAAAAGGATATGAACCGGAGAAAATTATTTGATAATGGTAAATTTTGACGGGTTAGCCGCGTGTAATAGCATCATGCCAAGTGATGCTAAATACATTTTCTCTTTATTCTAATGGGATGAACTACAAAAAACAAGTTTTACTTACTTCAATAACGTTAAGCCACAGTAAATGACAACAAATAATATTAAATGAAAAAATTAAACTATTTTGGCTAGATTAATTGAAAAAATTAGTGGAAGAAGTAGGCAAGTGACATTTTCAGAATGAATTTTTTTTTTTTTATCTGAACTATTTTATTACCAATTTAATAGAAGACGGGGCTAATAATTCTTCACTTTATTGTTCCTAATTTTAAATAAAACTTAACTATCTAAAAAAAAAAACATTATTGTCTAATTCGAAATAAAAAACCATACTATCATACTAAAAATTTATGTGATTAGTTGTGTTAAGATTTAAAGAAAGGCAAAACCAGTGATTCATTCATTCCCCTAAAAATGTCACTTACCTGGTTCTTCCATTAAGCTCTTTCGTTGTGTCGCTATGTGCTTTTCAGTTATGAGCATGATTTCGTAGTGCTTCTCTACAGTGATTTATTGATACTTTACTCGTTTTTTATTCGCCCCGTGCGAAAAACGGGCATTCAGCTAGTACATGATAAAAATAGGTAAATCTGTAAAAAAATTGGCAATTTTATCATGATACTTTAATGCGTGGCATAAAAACCATTATTTTAGTAAATTTTATTTACATTTTTGTATTTTTTACTAAATGTGTGGTAATTAGAACTATTATTTTGAATACTAGAATTTTCAGTTAACCGTCATCATAGGGACCGAAAAATTACCAAATGGATGGCTTAAACATCATATATTTTGGCTTTTATTATCAGAATTCTGTGTATGTGTGTTTTTTTTTAACCAGAAAAAATATTACAAAACAGTACAGTAATTGTACCAGAATTTTTCTTTTCTTCGTGTATGCTCTCCCTTTGAATCATACAGACACTACTAAAGTTTAAAATCATCAAAATGTCGTAACTCATAGTAAAACAAAAATTTGAAATTTATTTTAATTTGAAAAGAATAAAATAAAAATATAAAAATTAGCAACAAAGTGGCTCAGAAATAAAGTCTTACGTACCTGGGCCAGTCTCACAAGTCATATGAAACTGCTGAATGTCTGGAAATGTAATTCCTGTCCGATTGTAAACTTGTGTTTCGTGGATCCACCAATAAGGTCGTTCTCCATGAACAGTCCTGCGACGAATTCAAGTTTAAAAATTTACATAAAAATTTAAATAAATAAATCAAATATGTAGGTATTTTAAGACCCGGTTGTAAAAATTTGGAAGTAGTATTTTTGCATTCTTTTTAAAAAAAATGAAGCTATTGGAGCAACAAAAAGTGGGCAGGTTTTTTGCGATCGCTTCCAAAAAAAATGGTTCATTATTATTTGTTTTTACAAAATTTGTTGTGATATTAATATTTTATCGTAAGCATAAACATGTTACATTTGATCAGAAGCTCAAGATTTTATGTTAAGAAATTATAAAAACTACTTATTATTTATTTTTTTACTATAATCAAAAAGCATAATTTTTCTAGAAAATACCTTTTTAAATTTTTAAAAAAAAAATGAATGCATTTATATTTTAACATTTGTACTCAGCATTAATTCTTATAATATTATTTTTATTTATAATAAAAACTTTATAATTTTATGAAATATGCTTTAAGGAAAGTTAATAGCAATTTACTGCTTGAGGCAGTATAATGAGCCACATTTTTATAGTTGTTTTCTAGAGAGAATATTTTAAGAATATTGTTTGGAGAAACAACATAATTACCATGCATGTAATAAGATATATCTGTGTCTTGTGCTGTTATCTGGACACTAGCAAAATACCTATTAGGCCACAAAAACTTGTAACGGTTTGATGTTATGGGGAAAAAACATTAGTTTTGGAAAACATATTTTTATCAATATATTGCCCAAACTTGTTATCTGAGTAATTTCAATGCTGAATTTTGAATTTTTCATCGTACTGATTAATGAATTCACAAAATTTAAAATAAAAACACGTCAGCTTTGGAAGAAATGTTTTTATTGCTATATTTCCCTAAGCCCTTTATTGGATGAAATTTCAATACTGAATATTGAATTAGTCATCGTACGGATTCACAAAATTTTTTTTAAAAAAATCAGCTTTGGAAGAAATGTTTTTATTGCTATATTTCCCTAAGCCCTTTATTGGATGAAATTTCAATACTGAATTTTGAATTAGTCATCATACGGAGATAAGCGGGTTTCCATTCGCAAAATTGATTTTGTTTTTTAAAAATGAAATAAAAATGTCAACTTTGGAAGAAATGTTTATATTGCTATATTGCTTCAAGCCTTTTATTGATGAAATTTCAATACTGAATCTTTAATTAGTCATCGTACAGATTAACCGTAACGATAAAAGAAAAGGAAAAAAAAATTTTTTAAAAATAACTGTCTCCTTACCATTTGAGCATCTGGTTAACCCATTCACATATCACTGTTACCCACATGATTTTCTTTCCCACTTTCCAGTCCATAGAAAAGAAAAGGGGAGAATACACTAAAAACGCATATCGGGGATCAAAAAGATTCGAAATCATGAAGAACACACCACTTTGTTGAAGAAATCTACAAAAGAAAAATAAGTCATTGAAAAGTCAAATTAGAACTAAAATTTACAAATTTTATAAAATGAGTTAAAAATGTCATGCTGTTCAATTTCCATAATTAATTTATTATTTTTCGCTAATTCACTCAATTTAAAATAAGTTTAAATATTACGTTGATATTGTTTAGGTTGATTTGTAAAATTAAACTTGTTAATGATAATTTAAACTCGAAAATATATGTATAAATAGAATAATATTTTTAAGTCTAAAGAAGTTTTTGTCAAACATCATGCATTAGTATATTACACTATCTGGACAACAGTATCTGGACACCCAGTGCTATGGACTTAAGAGAGTCCTGAGGCACATATTAATATGATGGTTGGTCCTCCTTTTGCATCGATGACGGCCTGCACACGTTTGGGAAGACTTTCCTCCAGTTTTTGATGGCTGGCCATAGAAATTGACTTCCAGGCTTCCATCACAACTGAAGTGAGTGCTTACAGAGAGGATAATCGATATGGCTGGCCACGTATAATCTGCGCTCTGATTCGTCCCGAGGGTGCTCTACGCGTCCGCTCTGAGAAGGCCAGTCTAGTTTTTGAACACCCATTTCGTCAAACCTCGTCTGTTCAAGTCTCGATGTGTGAATAAAGCAGTTATTCTGCTGGAAGAGAAATGGACCTTCTCCGAAATATTGCCATAGAGTCGGGAGTGAAGCATTGGCTAGAATGTCCACATACACATTTCAGAGTTCATGTTTCCAACCACAGGAACTAACGAACCCAGGCTAAACCACGAGAAACACCCCACACCATTATACTACCACCACCATAACAACCGGGTGTCCGGACACTTTTGACCAGATAGTGTATTATCGTTGTCTAAAAATCTATCCTCAATAGCTTCAATCAACTATTCAAGTTACCTTTAAAAAGTCTAAAAAAAAAAAAATAAATAAACATGCTTTTTTTAAAAACAAAATGTAGGAAAAATTTACGATTAACGATTATATGATAAAATTCTTAATGTCATTTAAATACATTCAAATTTATTGCACGGAATAAAACGTCTTGATTTTAAAATTTAAAAAAATAGTAAATCAATTTACCTTGCTTGTAATCCTTCTATTACTGGCACGCTATTTTCATATACTAAGGCCATCGCACCCTGAAGAATGGCTGCCATGACTAAAAAAATTAAAATATGTAATACAACAACCTAATAGTTAATTACGAACGTTACATAAATCTACTATGTCACATTTTAAAAATTGATAGTATTCCAATCTATTCCTAAATATTATATAAACTTTTAATTA
Organism: Parasteatoda lunata; assembly: GCA_949128135.1. Taxonomy (NCBI): domain Eukaryota; kingdom Metazoa; phylum Arthropoda; class Arachnida; order Araneae; family Theridiidae; genus Parasteatoda; species Parasteatoda lunata. The sequence goes on from OX421971.1 coordinate 89,410,232, forward strand.
AAAAAAAAAAAATTGTCAAAACATAAGAATATTTTTTTTTATTTTGAAAGTCATACAGTTTTCTTTCGTCTATAATTATTTAGATGGTTCGTCTAATTACCATCACCTTCCTTATTGATAACTTATTTTAAAATTACAAGATTAACGAAGAATTACGAGTTAATAATTAAGAGAGCGAAAAAGAGACCTATATTTGTAAAGACATCAATGTTTTGTCCTTAAAATATGAGATTGTCTGTTCTATTAAACACAACATGAATCGGACACGTGACTCGTTTATATATAACGTGATTAGTGACATCAACGTGGAAAAAATTCCGTGTGTCAGTACTGCGCAATCTAAAATTATGCAAGACAAAAAGAATACACGTGCTGGAAATAACGCTGTTGATCTTGAATTTTCTCTCGACATGATAATCTTAACTATTGCGTTCCTTTCTCTCGGAGGAAAAAAAAAGCAAATACTCCGGTAAACGCTTTTGCATTCTTTTTATTTAGTTCTAAAATGAAGGTGTGTGGACAATTTATAAATGTTGTGGATATGCATTAGATACATAAAATTTGATGTTTACTGCACATCTTTCGATAAATTAAATATATTTAGAGGTATTGCATATATTTATTTACATTGCATAAGTTCATACATATTATATATGCTCATACAAATGACATATAAAATAGCATACATTTAAAAATGGAACACCCATCTTGTCGTACTGAAGTAAATGCTCGAATATAAGTCATAAAGGCCTTGTTCACAATTTTCTTTTAATTTCAGGGCAAAATTGTGAAATAAAGTTAATAATTTACTTAATTAAACTAAACTGGTTGTAAGTAGTATATTTAATATAAGCATATTAATTTTAAATAGAGAATATATGTTAGGCTATCTTGTTAATTGAAAAAAAAAAAAATTTCTCGTCACCTTTAATTTTTCAGTTGTTTTAATTAAGGACAACTTTAATAAACAAGGTGCCACAAATATAACTTTAGAAATGTATTGATATGAAAAGTCAAATACTATTTTCTAGAAAATCAATATTATTATTTGAAAACCAAATTGTAGCTAGTATAATATACAAATGCTATAAAAATACTGTCTCATTCGCAACCCAAATCGCATTAAACAGAAATTATCTTTATACTAAGATTGTGTGTTAAGATTTTAATTGTGTGAAATTTAGAGAGCTAAATATCTACCAAAATTTACTGTAGTATCAAACAATATGAAGAGTACGAACAATACAATGTTAATAAGTAAAACTAAACGCCTATAAATATAAATAAAGTACGACTTATAAAAAGCTGAGGGACAAAATAAGAGTATTATTATCATTACATAAAATGCATATGATTTTTAAATAAACCTCTTTCTCATTCAATATATTTAGAAAAATAAATAGTTAGTTAAATAATTAATTTTAGTTAAATATATGCAGAAATATGTTAACAACAGAATTGTGTTACTCCAGATTAATAAAATAGTTTTTGATTTATTTTCACTAATCATAGCTATTTTGGAATAACGTTCGCGATTTCTTCTTTTTAAAATATTGAAAAAAATGAAAATAGAAAATACTACGTAAATTTGAAACAAATTTTATTCCAGTTAATGAATAATAGGAGATGAATCCTGTTAATAGATAAACTGTATTGAAATGTAGAAAAATTTCTAAAAAAGTTAGAAATTCCTCTTATTTTATTTTTTTTAAATGCCTATTCCGTATCTGCAGCTATATCTTATCTACACTTTTCAGTATGAGTTTAATTGTATCTACTGTTTTTAATAAATCTGGCATTAATTTAATAAAAAAACATAATTTTAATTTTATAAAAAATAAGTAGCTAAAACTCGATTTATTAGTCTTTTTGGTGAATTACAAAGTGAATTACAAAGTGAGTATATAACTTACAGCTATGAAAAACATGAAGTAAAAACTAAATAATAAATTATTCAATCTACAAATATTTTAAAATTAATAAATAATTCTTTTAATGGTTGTATTTATAAAAAAAGTCGTTTCATTACTGACTTGAAAGCACATAACCTTATTTAATAAATATTTTTGTAAATATATTTTATAATGTTAAATTAATAATTGCTAAAATATTTCTGTATGTTTGAACTAAATGCTGAAAGTTTCATGGTTACCCGTTATGGTGATGAATGATCAAATAATTTTATAAATATTTTGCCAAAAGTTGAATTAACTACTGTATAAATATTTTTATATGTTTGTTCTGAATAAAGAATATTTTAGGAATAACAAGATTACAAATGGTTAAAAAAAATTTTTAAATATCTAGTAAAATGGGGGAAATAATATGAATATAGCATAAATATTGCTGTATGTTTGAACTGAACAATGAATATTTAAAGAATAACCTTATTAATAAAAAAATGCTTAATTAATTATTAAATATTTTGTTAAATGTCGAATTAAAATGCATAAATATCGCTATTAATGTGATCTAAATTAAGAGTATTAAAGAACAACTTTAATGATGATAAACGATTAAGCACATTTTTTAAAGATATCTTGTAAAATGTTGAATAAATAACTGCATATTAACTGCATATTTGAACTAAATAAAAAAAATTAAAGGACAATTCAAAATGAGGAATAGTTGAATAATCTTTAATATTCTTGTAAAATAACTAATTAATAACAGCATAAATATTTCTATACATTTGAACAAAACGGAGGATATTTGAAAAATAACCTTAAAGGAGGAATGAATAAAATAATTTTAAGTTTACAATAACGCGAGGTTAAAAATTTTTTTTTAATGTTTTGCAAAATCTTCAATAAATAACTGCATAAGTATAGTATTACTATATGTTAGAACTAAATAAAAAATATTAAATATTTTTCATGATGTTGAGAGAATAAATAATTTCTTAAATATCATGTAAAATATTAAAGTAATAAGAGCATATATAATTCTATACTTTTGAACAAAACGAAGACTATTTTAAAGATAACCTTTAGGACGAATGATGAAACAATTTTAAATTTACAATGATAAGTAGTTGAATCATTTTTTAAATATCTTGCAAAATGTTAAATAAATAACTGCATAAGTTACGTTTGAACTAAATGAAAAATAGGATAATTCAGGACAAAAAGTTAAATAATTTCTTAAATATCTTGTAAAATATTGAATTAATAACAGCATAAATATTTATATACGTTTGAACAAGACGAAGAATATTTATTTGAAAGATAACCTTAAAGAACGAATGGTTAAAAAATATGCAAGCTTACAATGACGTGTGGTTAAATAATTTTTTAAAACTCTTGTAAAATTTAAAACAAATAACTGCATAAATATAACTCTATGTTTGAAATAAATGCAGAATGTTTTAAAAAAAATCTTTATAATAAAATTCTTGTTCAAGTAAGGAAAATAAAGCCATGGATAATTATTTAAATTACGAAAATCGTTTTCATTTATACTTTTCGCAAGCAGTGGTAAAAAAGTAAGAATATAAATTTAATTACTGTTGTATAGAAATTATTTATTAAAAATTGTAATTAATTATTAATATAAAGAAGTATATTTACCGGCTTTGAAGAAGCAACCACTGATGATGAGCAAATAGCAGGAAATTCGTTTGATAAACCTTGTCTTTAGTTGAGTAAATTCTCAACCTTTTTAGCATCCGGTAAGAAGAAGGGGAAATTTTTAGATATTTATACCCGAGATGGTTGGGACAGAGCTGTTTACGATATCCACAACTTATTACTTGTCATTATTTCATTATATTTTTTTATTTTCCCCCCTCCGATCAGATAATGGCTCTTCTTTCTTTATTTTATTATTCTTTTCACTTCTTTCGTTCTGATTAGGTTTGTTTGTTATTCGAAGAAAGATCTTTCTTACCATTTTGCTTTCTTTATTAATTAATTTTATTCCGCTGTTAATAAATTGCAACATAAAGCGGCGATGTTGTTTACTCAAATAATTACAGTTTTTTTTTTTTTTTTTTTTTTTTTCAAATGGGCATTTGAGTGATTTTTTTTTATTTTAGTTAGAAATAAAGCCTAATATTTCATGCTTGATTCATTTAATTCAATTCATTATTAAATTTAGTTGCATTACTTACAAATCTAAAAATAGACTTGTTAAACTTTTTTTAATTAAAAACTTAATGTTTTAAATTAATTTTAAGTCCCGCAGTGGAATGATTGTTAAGACTCGGTTCCGGGCAGATTACCAAAGTCGAGCATCACTGGCTACGGTCAGTGTGCGGGTGGGTAACCACTTGGATCAGTCTGCGTAGGGACCGAGGGTGTGCGGTATTGGTCCTCGTTAAAACTGTTCTACCGTAAAGTGCTCGACTTCGCGTGCAGGTCGTTAGGCTACCGAAGCGGGGGTGCCATCCCCCTGCAGAGGATCAAAGATGTGATGGATTGTCTTCGGTTCATCCTCGGGGATATTTAACAGCAGCTCTAGTGCAACGTAAATTAACTGCAACAACAACAACAAATTAACTTTAAGACGATACACAAGCGCAATTATTTGAATGATTTAGGTTCGGAATCGTTTTCGGATTCTCTTTCGAATCTTCATTCAATTACAAAATAAATTGATATTTCAACAGATTATCCTCCAAAAAATAAAATTTTCTTTTTCGTTCTACCAAACGCTATAAAAAAATTATACTATAAATTAAAATTTCCAATTGAGTGTTGGAGTAAAATTTATATTTTCCCTTTTGTGTCTTTTCATCCCTTGAAAAAAATAATCCTAATATTTTATTCACAGTAATGCAATTTTTATTCTTTATTCATAGTAATTGCATAACTTACAAATTCGAAAAAGATCTTCATGAAAATAATGTACTTTTATTTACTATTTAATTTTTGTGCGTTCTTAAGTAATGCATTATTTCAATGAAAAAACGAAAAAATTTTTAAGAAAAACTTTTGATGTGAAAGAAGAAAAATTTTTTCACAAAAATATATTATAAGTTGTGTTTCACAAGTGCTAATTTTGATATCATATATTCACAAAAAATCATTTTTTATGAAAATTTGTCTGTTTTTGTTCTAAAGATGTATATATATTTATTTATTTATTATTTTTAATGATATAGAACAATATGCAAACATATTAGTACTAAACTTCATAGTGTTAAAATTCCATTCTATTCCATTCATTCTATTGTTAAAATTCCAGTGGTTAATTTTATTCTCTTCTTTGAAAGTATTACCATTTGATCATTCAAGACCAAAAAATGTGTGTGTTTCTTTTTAAAAACTTGTTTCAAAACGTGTGTGTTTCTAATAACATTTTAAATGGACAAGAACATATCATTCCATATTTATTCCATCTTAACGTTCATAATATTGTTTATTACTATCTATGATGTTAGGAACAATATTTCAAACCAAATAGGAGTTGATATTGAAAATTGGATACGAAGGATACGAAAGGCGCTAGTGTTTTCTAAAATACTTAGTTCATTTAAGTATTAGTAGTATTTTCAAAATAATTAATAACGGTATTTAAATTATCCATTCATATGTTTTATTATCAGTTTCAGATTCGACATAAATTAATAAGAAGTTAATGTAAAGAACTGCCCGCAGGGAGAAAAATAATTCTGGTAAAATTAGCAGAATGTATTTTAATAACATTTCTATAATAATAATAAATTAAAAAGTACAATTTTGGTAAATAAAATCCGAAATGTACGGTATTTAAACAATTAATTTGGTAATTTTCTGTTCATAATGTAACGGTATACCGGAAATTCTGGTTTTCAAAATTATTGTTCTTAGTTCCACACATTTCATAAAAAAATAAAAAAAACTAAGCCGAATAAATGGTTTTTATGCCAGCTCTAAGGTATAAAATTACCAAAATTTATTACATGTTATAAAACCTAATTTGTTTGTAAATTTTACCAAAATCATTACCAAAGCGCTTCAATAGAAATTTATGAGCTATTTGGTGTTCTTATTAAACTTGAAACTCTATTAAGTTTAACATATTCTAGTAGTTTTGACCATATTCTTTTTCAGAGTGGGATGCTTTCTAGAGTTGGGCGTCGATTACAGTAATCGATTACAACTGTAATAGATTAAAGATAATTACTGCTATGTAATCAATTACTTATAATCATGATTATATATATATATATATATATATATATATATATATATATATATATATATATATATATATATATATATATGTCAAAATATGTAAGTATACATGTACATCATATGCATGACCAATGTATACATGTACATATACACGATATGTTCCATTGACATAAATGAAAATTTATTAAATTCAATTTCATTTTTCACAATAGTCTTACTCTCACCTTTAAAATTCTGTTAATAAACTAAAATGTAACTTTCCAAAACACACAGTTTCTTCATTGAATAAAACATTTACAAAAATTTTCAATATTTATTTACAGTTCAATAAGCAGCACTTTTTTTTATATGCATTCTTGGTATAACAAGAAACATAAAAAAAGCTTAAATGATATTTACACTATATTACACAAATACAAAAATGTTTTTTCTCTCAATTGATAAACTCATAATCATTTTTGTATCGATACTCATCAAATTTTTTGAAAAAACTCTGACATTTTCCTCGACATATCAAACATTACCAGAAATAAAATTATAAAAATTTATAAAAATAAATTTTTCATTAACTCTGCTTTAGAATGTCTTGAAAATTGAGCTGAATTTATAAATCTTTACTTTTTTAAATTCATTATTAAAATAATTTATCCACAAAATGAAAATTTTAAAATAGTTCATGACAGTTTTGAAATTATTGACTATTATTAAATTTTAAAACCATAAAATATTTTAACTTATGAAAAAGGTGTACCATTTCATTTAAAATCAGGTTTGCTTATGCAACCTGAGTCCATAAAGAAGCCAAAACTCACAAATGACATAAATTGTACCATTGAAGGACAGCACTGACAATTTCATACATTACAAACAATTAGAAATATGTACAATATTTACATAGATACAAACAAAGATAAGTAAATAATTGTGCGATGCAGAAATAACTTTCCTTATACTCATGCTGAATGCTTATACTCACACAATTTCAAGTTCAATAAATAAGTACTTAAGCAAACATAAAAATTTTTAAATATTGAATATAAATTAAATTGATCAAATTTTACATGAACTATAAAATACGACCGATTATACCAACTAAACTGGCTCTTTGACTTTGTATTATGGGTTCGATTCAAAAATAAAATGCTAATAAAAGTTTAATTGTACTTTTTTTTACACTAAAATAAAAAAAAATTAATGTATGCACACACAATTTAAGAGTAACGCCAGTACTCACTCTGATTATTAGAGCGTGTAGAGTTTTAAATAAAATTACTAATGCTGCCACCATTATATAAAGAAGTTAAATTTCACTTGTGATACGTTATGTTACTTTCTTCAAAATATCAGTATTATTGTTTAAAGTTAAATCGATTTTTTTTGCAAAAACGTTAAAGTTATTCAGTATTCTTAGTTGTTGTTTCCGCTTATAACTGTTCACATTAGCTTATGTTTATGGTTATGTAAACTGACTAAAAACAATTAAAAAAATAATTAGACATCCCTACATTTGAATTAATCGAACGGAAAAAAGAAGCTGAAAACGAAACAAATAATAACATACATAAACTAAATGAAGAAATAAAAATGGTGTAGATAATTTCAACATTGTCTTCCTTCTTTTAGGAACTTTACATCACTAATAAAAAACGAAAAGTTTCATAACTCTATTGAGGCTTGAGCTTCTTGGTGGAAAATTTGGCAACAATATAAGGTACGGTGGCAACCATTATATATGATAGAAAAGAATTTAGAAGGAAAGCTTGTACGTAAAACATGAGCATGCTGCCCGGAATCAGGCTAACCTTCTCAGATAGTTTGCAAACGCCGACAGAGAGTATGGCACAGGCGATTTTCATAGCTAATGAAAACTTTCGCTTAGAATTCTGTTCAAAGCTGTTGCTGTTAAATCCAAAACCCATACCAAACATAAAACCACAGTAGCGCATCATTGAGAAAAATGGCGAGGTATCTAGATGGACATATTCTCGTTTGGCACACCATTTGATGGCTCTGTCCACTGACCACATGGGATTCACACCAATGGCTATGAGGAATGCGTACATGGAAAGTGCACTGCCCAGGATACCGGCGGTAATAAGGCAGTAATGGAAGATGTTCAGTCGTCGTTGGTCTATGTTGTCAAGCCACATTGCTACTAAGCATCCTTTAAAACAATAAAACTATTTAAATACGCATATAAAGCTTCACACATAAAACACACAAACTAAAAACGTCACAATTTAAATACACTGCTTAAACATTTTAAAAAACAAGAAAACAAAGTTTAAATAGAAAAATTATGTAACTTAATTCTATAATTTTTAATTCCATTCTTGATTTTTATACAATTCCATTCTATAAAATTCCATTTCATAATTGCATGAAGTTTCAGTTTGCCAAATTTCATCAGTATGAAGAACACAAATAGGCACGCAGAGAAACTTGTTGTCAACTTGCGGTGCATTGCTTTAACAATCAACTAAGACAAATGGTCAACTTATTGTGGAGTTTTTTTTTTTTTTTTTTTTAAATTCAAGAACAAAATGATTCCTTGCGCACCACTGAAAAAGTACAACATGAGGCTCACAGACGTAAGTATGGTAGCAAACTTACGCCTGTAAGCCTCGTGTTGGAGTTTGAAACATTTTTGTCTAATATCATGTTATTTTTATAAGCCACTTGTTATTTCTTTATTTTTTAAATTTTTCAAATCAAAACAAAGATAATAAAAAAATTTTAAACTGACTTTAATTTTTCATTGGTTCCATGCTATATTTACTGTAAAAAGTACAGGCATCCAGTGTGCTAATACTTTTCACCGTAATTTAATCTGGATTTTTTTTAGTCTATCATAGTCTTTCTAATTTCAGTATAATTTTTTATCTATTACATCAACTAAATTATCATTACGATCGGGGCATTGATTATAGTATAGTGTAGCAAAACAGATCGTTTTTATTCATTTTTATTAGCATTACGATGTTTACTCGTGTTCAATTAAAAGAGATTTTTTTTTTCGTTAAAGCTATTTCATTATGAGTTCGATATTCAAATTGTAGTTTGTTGTTTTCAAATTTGCTATATAAAACAATGTTATTAAAACTTGCGCATTATTTCGAAATGTAAATTTAAGAACACTTTATTATGAGCCCTCAAAGAAATAATTTATGATAGGAAAGAGCTCCTAGTGGCGGATGACGACATTTCTGAGCATGAGTCCCTATGCAGTTTCAATCCTAACGATGTGATAAAACTCCCCTAGAAGCTTGTTCCAATATTCTTGCGACCCACTGTTCTATATAATGTTTTTTTATCTTGTACATTTCGACAAAAAGAGTATAAATGTCATTAAAAAAACTGTAGGTTGAAGAAAGAAGCCGATTGCAGATTTGAAATCAGCAATGTGAAAGTATCCAAGAGCCCTTAAAAACTGTCCAGCAACGGAAGTAAAAAAAAAAAAAATAAAAAAAAAAAAAATAAAAAAAATTACTCCAGTGTAATTTATAAACACAATGACAAATTTGTAATCTCATTCATACCTGAAAATCCATTATCATTTTTAAAATCCCTTTGTTGTTAACAATCAAACTCCATTCATGGCCTTATCAGTATTTACTTCATTCCTCTTAACATAAAAAAAATTTATAAAATAGGTAATCGATAATATCTGATTCTGATAACTAGGATGCTTTACTTATCAATTTGGACGAGTACGACAGTTGCGCATTTTTATTTCGAAATTTATTGCCTCAAATTCGACTGATAAATGATGCTAAGAAGTCATTGAAAATATGTGGAACGATAAAGCCTGTGCATACAGGTGACATACGGAAATTGTGTTTCCCAAAAGCATGCCTAAAATATTTTGATTAGATAATGGGTATCGAATTTTAAATTGCTTTTAAAATTTTTACGATACCTTTTGTTGATTAAGTGCTAGAACCGTAATTGTTTTATCATTCTTCAGTGATATGAAATTATTTGTTAGAACTCTTATTGTTCATTAGTGCTATAAAATTATTTATTAGACTTGTTAATGTTCTAAGAGATTTTAATGTAGCAACAGCCAGGAAGAGATCTATTTATAAGAATCCTAAATTGAAACAGAAGGCAACAACCTGATTATCCTGAAGTAATTTTCATGAAAAAATGACAAAATTATACAATGGTGAGCACCAACCACTACTAAACTTGACCAATTAGCTCTGGATACTTTCAAATCAAAATGCCAAAAAAATCTATTTTTTTAATCAGTTTTTGTGTTTTTTTTTTTTTTTTTTTTAATTTTGTATTTGTTTCTCTTTCCTTCTTTTTTTTGTTGCTATTTGCTATTTTTTCTCTTTTTTCTATCTGTCTTGTCTTCCAACCTTAACCATTAACGGAACTCCTTTAGGGGCATATCCACAGTGTAAAATGTCAGTGTGTGTTCTCGTAGCAACATAATAATAACGGTTATAATGGGATCAATAGTAATTTAGATACATATTTTCCTATTTAGTTTTCTAACGGTTATTTTGTAGTTGTATGAAACTATAACTCGGTTTGCACGTTGATGATATGTAGATTATACTTTATAAAGACACTTCATTAAGAGGTATACAATATTCACGTGATTTAATTTAATAGGATCAGAAGATTCATAGTAGACTTGAAATAGTATAGCAAGTTCATAATAGAATTTGAATAATAAGTTTAAAGTAAAAGAACGCGTGGAATGCATTTTATCTTTGCTGAAGGTGGAGTTTCGAAATCTGAACAGAGAAAGTCGTAGTTCACAATTAATCACCATTGTTCCTGCTCTGAGAAAAAAAAAAAAGTATGGTCAAAACTACCGGAACATGGTAAAATTTGTCATGTTTCTGGCTTTATGGGAACACCAAAAAGTCCAGTAATTTTTACCGAAGCGCTTTATTGGTAATGATTTTGGTAATATTAACAATAAAATATAATTTTATAATATGTGCTTATGTAATGTAAATTATTTAATATGTGCTAATACATATGTAAATTGGGTAAATTTAATAAAATTGGCGAATTTATCATGATACCCTAGAGCATGGAATTTAAACCATTTATTCGGTTAAATCTACTAAGTTTTGTATTTTTAACTATATGTGTGATTATAAGAACTATAATTTAAAAAAAAAAAAAAAAATTTTGGATTAGAAGGAAAATTATTAAATAAATGGCTTAACTTCCGTGTATTTTGGTTTTATTAACCAGAATTATGTTGTTGTTTTTTTGCCAGAAATGTCATTACCATACGGTGCGGTAATTTTCCCAGATTTGTTTCCTCCATGCCTATTTACACAACGTCGCAGTGTAGACTGATTCTGGTGGTAACCCCCATGATCACCAAGTTTGAAACCCTTCCGTTTCTTTGCGTGGAATTTCGCAAAAGATCATAGTTACAAAACCCTGAATCGTTGTCTTGAATTGCCATTCTTGATGATAAATCAGCTAAGTTCCGTTTTTCTCAGAAAGTTTTGTAAAATGTCATAAATTCGTTTTTGAATACACAAAAATTAACCGAGCATGACCCAAGTGCTTCGTTATAACTATATATTTAATCCAGTAGTAAGAAAGTTTATCACATTATAAGAAATTTCCTAATTTTATATTATTTTACAGATCAATCAATCTATATAGAATCAAAAAAAAATTGATCGTAAACAGCAAACTTGTACACTCATTGAGTAAATGGATTCGAATATATGACAAAGCTGACATTTCCTGAAAACAAGTTATAGAATATGCAAACAAAAGTCACACGTTAGGTATTAATTTCTAAACATGTTACTTACCAACAGCCATTCCAATGAAACACTGATGAGGAAAGTGAGCTGCAATGAACACGCGAGAAGCGCTGACTGTCATGCAAAGAAGGAAGTAGGCAATCCAACAGATTTTGGTAACCAAGTTCTTGCTGGAAAAAGCACACAAAATCTGTGCATTAGACAGGGACAACAAAACCTACGTCTTACGTATTTTAAGAAATAAAATAAAATACATATGAAAAAATATGCTAAGTAAAAATAAATTATTTGTAACGATCAATTAGCCCTTTGCGGAACAGCAAATTTTAGTTGCAAGGTTTAGTCAAGTGACGCATTAGCAACTGTGACCTCAGTCAGTATATTCTTATTAAAGAGGCATATCTTTGTTGCTAGTACGGAATTGCTGAACGTTTAGAAGTAAATTGATTTACATTTCTCGCGGTTTGTAGCATTTTAAATTAACTGCTACCAAGCTGGCAACAATGCACCAGAAATGTTTAATATCTACTGAAAATATGGCATCTAATTTTTTCTGGGGGAGAATTTTTCTCACAACGCATAGTTTCCAGAATAATCTGCCGGTTTCTCAGACAAAAATACAATTCTTGTGGTAAGAGGGCTAAAAAGAGTGCGCTATAACTTACCAGCTGACATAAGCTTTAACAGAAAAACTGTGCAACAAGATAAGAAGAAAATTAAAAGATGCCGACGATTTTCGAAATTCTTAGTGTAGGTTGTCTCTTGTTGAGATTGATTTTTTGTTTTATGGATTAGACTAATCCGTTGGAAATTATATTAGCTATGTTGATATGTGGTTGATGTGTCAAAAAAATGCTGTTTAGTAAAAACTGTTTCTTCAATACAGCTTGATTTGGTACAGGGAGAATATTAAATTTGATCATAAATGAATTTTGAAAGAAATGTCAAGTGTCTAATTATTCTTATAAACGGTATTTTAGTCAAAGCAGTACATACATCGCAAAATGACTTTCGAAAATTTGAATGTAAAATAAAGTTTTGAAGGTATAAGGAAAACATATTTTAATAAAAACGAAAGACTCACCTGTTTTTCTTGATGAAACCAAACTTTTTGAGGTATGAATCAAGAATCACATACCAAACAGCAGCAGTCACCATGGAGTGACCAGAAGGGCTTCCTATATAATTTCAATAATTAAATTTTAACATCTAATTACTAACAACTGTAAATATTCGTAACTCGTCATAAATATGTCATACGTATTATGAATGCTATCATAAATGTTTAAAATTTCTTAAGATAAAGGTTTCAATATTCTAATATCATTTTAAAAAGTCCCTACTTTATTACTCTGTATTTCACTCGCCCCCCCAACAAAATTGAACTTAACATATAAAATAACATATAATATTTGCAGTTCACACAAAAATCTTTGTATGCCCGTTTGTGAACTTTTTCTTTATGACATAAATATTTCAAAACACCTGATAAATATTTCGAAAAAATCTCAAATGATTTCAAGGCCTGCAAAGAATTTAATATTGTAATCTATCTATTAGAAAGAAAACTAATCTATTGAAAAATGTCTAAAAATGGATGGGTAAAAATAGAATTATAATATTTTTAAACACTTAATAATGACCATATCTCTCGAACGGATGAATAACTTCAATACTCTTTACTTAAATAACATATACTCTTCAAGCAAAATCTGGACCGAAAAATTCTTCGAAAAAATAATTTTGCTTCAGCTATTAAAAAATCTCAAAAAGATATTTTCCATCTAAAATTGAATATCTTCATGGAAGTAAAGGAAAAAGTTTCATATTCGGCCCATTTTTATTATTATTTTTATTATTCTTTTATGCAATTAACATTATTGTCTTTTTGAGAGCACGTAAAAATAATTATATGCTTTCGGAAGATTTATTTCTGAAATATAAATGCGATTTTTGTGCTATATGCACTGGGAAAAAAGTATGAACAAAACTATCAGAATAGGGTGAAATTTACCGTATTTCTATGAGAACACTAAAAGAACCTGGTAATTCTTATTGAAGCTTTTTGGTATAAGTTTTTGTAAAATTAACAATAATCTATGTTTTTATAATACGTGATAAAATTTAGTTAATGTGGAAAAAATTGGTAATTTTATCATGATACTTTAATGCGTGGCATAAAAATCATTTATTTAGTAAATTCTATTTGCAATTTCGTATTTGTTTACTAAATGTGTGGTAATAAGAACTATTATTTTGAATACTAGAATTTCCAGTTAACCGTCATCATATTGACCGAAAAATTATCAAATGAATGGTTTAAATATCATATATTTTGGCTTTTATTACCAGAATTCTGTGTATGGGTGTTTTTTTTACCAGAAATATCATTACAATACAGCACAGTAATTGTACCAGAATTTTTTTCCTCGTGCATGCTCTCACTTGTAAACCTACCTACACTACTAAAGTTTAAAAGCATCAAAATGTCGTAACTTATAGTAAAAAAAAAAAAAAAAAATTTATGCATTTTAATTTGCAAAGAATAAAATAGACATATGAAAATGAGAAACATAGTGGCTCAGAAATAAAGTCTTACGTACCAGGGCCAGTCTCACATGTCATATGAAACTGCTGAATGTCTGGAAATGTAATTCCCGTCCGATTGTAAACTTGTGTTTCGTGGATCCACCAATAAGGTCGTTCTCCATGAAGGGCCCTGTAAGTTTAGAAATTTACATAAAATTTTAGAAAACTAATGTGGGCATTTTTAGACCAGGCAGTAAAAATGAGGTAGTAGTGCATAATTCCTAGGAAAAAAAATGAAGCTATTTGGGGCAACAAAAAGCTTCCAAAAAAATGGTTCATTTATATTTGTTTGTTTTTACTTGTTGATATATTAATATTTTATCTTAAATATGGACATGTTAAATCTGATCAGAAGCTCAAGATTTTATGTTTAGAAATTATAAAAACTACTTATTATTTATGTTCTTTACTATACGTAAAAAGCATAATTTTTCTAAAAAATACCTTTTTAAATTTTAAAAAAATAAAACAAAGTGAATGCAATTACATTTCAACGTTCATTCTCAGCATTAATTCTTATAATATTATTTAAAAAATCAGCCTTTATAATGGTACAACAAAGTCTGATATATATATTCAAATAACTTTATGAAACATGCTTTAAGGAAAGTAAATAGCAATTTAGTGCTTGAGGCAGTATAATGAGCCACATTTTTATAATTGTTTAAGAGAGAATGTTTTAAGAATTTCGTTTGGAGAAACAATACAATTACCATGCAGGTAATAAGATATATCTTTGTCTTGTGCTGTTATCTAGACATTAGCAAAGTACCTGTTCGGCCACAAAAACTTGTAACGGTTTGATGTCACAGGGAAAAAACGTCAATTTTGGAATATTCCTCCAAACTCGTTGTCTGAGTAATTTCAATGGTGAATTTTGAATTAGTCCTCGTACGGATTAATAAATTCACAAAAATTAAAAAACAAGAACGTCAGTTTTGGAAGAAATGTTTTATTGCTATATTTACCAAAGCCCTTTATTGGTGAAATTTAAATACTGAATTCTGAATTAGTCATCATACGGAGATTAGAGGATTCTCATTCCCAATTTTTTTTAAAGGAATTTTTGTTAAAGAAAAAAATTTCGTTTTTTTAAAGGAAAAAAAACGAAACGAAAAATTTCAACTTTGGAAGAAATGTTTACATTACTATATTGCTCCAAGCCATTTATTGGTGAAATTTCAAATCTGATTTTTGAATTAGTCATTGTACAGATTAACGGTACCGAGAGAAAAAAACTTTTTTGAAAAAAAAAAAAAAAACTGTCTGCTTACCATTTGAGCATCTGGTTGACCCATTCAGCTATCACTGTTACCCACATGATTTTCTTTCCCACTTTCCAGTCCATAGAAAAGAAAAGGGGAGAATACACTAAAAACGCATATCGGGGATCAAAAAGATTCGAAATCATGAAGAACACATCACTTTGTTGAAGAAATCTACAAGAGAGAAATAAGTCGTTAAGAACTCAAATTAGAACTTAAATTTTATAAAATGAGTTAAGAACGTCATGCTGTTCAATTTCCATAATTTATTTAGTATTTTTCGCTAAATCATTCATCGATTTAAAATAAGTTTAAATATTACGTTGATTTATTATAGGTTTATTTGTAAAATTAAACTTGTTAATGATAGTTTAAACTAGAAGATATATGTATAAATACAATATTATTTTCATGGCTGAAGAAATTTTTGTCAAACATCATTCCTTAGTGTAATAATACATTATCTGGTCAACAGTATCCGGACACCCAACGCTATATATGATGTTGGTCCTCCTTTTGCATCGATGACAGCCTGCACACGTTTGGGAAGACCCCCAGTTTTTGATAGGTGGCCATAGAAATTGACTTCCAGGCTTCCATCACAACTGAACTGAGTGCTTACAGAGAGGATAACCGATATGGCTGGCTACGTAATCTGCGCTCTAATTCATCCCAAATGTGTTCTACGCGATTTAGATCGGGGCCATGAGAAGGCCAGTCTAGTTTTTGAACACCCATTTCGTAAACACCACGTCTGTTCATACCTCGATGTGTGAATGGAGCAGTTATTCTGCTGGAAGAGAAATAGGCCTTCTCCGAAATATTTCCATAGAGTAGGGAACCAGAATGTCCATATGCACATCTCAGAGTTCATGCTTCCAACCACAAGAACTAACGAATCCAGGCTAAACCACGAGAAACACCCCCTCACCACCATACTTCCACCACCATAACAACCGGGTGTCCGGACACTTTTAGCTAGATAGTGTATTAACGTTGCCTAAAAATTTATTCTCAATAGCTTCAATTAACTATTCAAGTTACCTTTAAAAAGTCTTTATTTAAAAAAAAAAAAAGGAGCTTGCTTTTTCAGGGTTGCCACTCAAATCTGGAAAAAAAATTCCCTGTGTTTTCCCTGTACATATATATCAAGAAGTACTCAATATATTAAGAAGAAACAACAATTAATGTGCTCTTGTGTGAGCTATATTGGGCTAACTATATTTATCAGTTTTAATTGCTGGAAAAACAGCAGAACATACTTAAATAATGCTATAGTATATTAAATACAGTTTAGTATAGCTTAAATACCATGGCTAAATATCCCATAGAGTATGCTTTGAGTGGTCACTATTTTTTAAATGACAAAAATAAGAAACAAAATTCCCTGTATTTTCCCTGTTTATAAAGAAAAAATCAAAATTCCCTGCATTTTCCCTGTTATTTTAGGTGATTTTTAAATTCCCTGTATTTTCCAGGTTTTCCCTGTTCTCCCTGTGGAGTGGCAACCCTGTTTTTAAAAATAAATTAAATTAACGATTATATAATAAAATTAATAATAAAATAAAATAAATCAACGATTATATAATAAAATTCTTAATGTAATTTAAATGCATCAATACAATAAATACAAATTTATCGCACAGAATAAAACGTTTTGATTTTAAAATTTAAAGAAAATTTAAACAGTAAATCAATTTACCTTGCTTGTAACCCTTCTATTACTTGCACGCTATTTTCATATACTAAGTCCATCGCCCCCTGAAGAATGGCTGCCATGACTAAAAAAAATTAAAATATGTAATACAACAACCTAATAGTTAATTAAGAAAATTTAAAAATTGGTAGTATTCCAATCCATTCCTAAATATTATGTAAACATTTAATTTTAGAAAAAAAAAATGTGTCAAAACATAAGAATATTTTTTATTTATTTTGAAAGCCATACAGTTTTCTTTCGTCTATATTTAGATGGCTCGTCTTATTACCATCACCTTCCTTATTGATAACTTATATTAAAATTACAAGATTAACGAAGAATTAACGAGTTAATATTAAGAGAGTGAAAAAGCGACCTATATTTGTAAAGACATCGATGTTTTGTCCTTAAAATATGAGATTGTATGTTCTATTGTTCACAACATCGAATCGGACACGAAAGGGACATCAACCTCGAAAAAAATTCCGTGTGTCAGTACTGCCCAATCTAAAATTATGCAAGAACATAGTGAACAAACGTGCCGGAAGATACGCCGCTGATCTTGAATTTTCTCTCAACATGATAATCTTAACTATTGCGTTCCTTTTTCTCGGAGGAAAAATAAGCAAACATTTTAGCGATATTGTAAACGCTTTTTCATTCTTTTTATTTAGTTCTAAAATGAAGGTGTGTGGACAATTTATAAATGTTGTGGATATGCATTAGATTCATAAAATTTCATGTTTATTGCACATCTTTAGATAAATTAAGTATATTTAGAGGTATTGCATATATTTATTTACATTGCATAAGTTCATACATATTATATATGCTGATGCAAATGACATATAAAATTGCGTACATTTAAAAATGGAACACCCATCTTGTCGTACTGAAGTAAATGCTCGAAAATGATGTAAAGTCATGACAATTTTCTTTTAATTATGACTATATGAAATACAAATGATTTTTCAATGAACCTCTTTATCATTCAATATATTTAGTAAAATATATAGTTAGTTAAATAGTAAATTTCATTTAAATATATATAGAAATATGTTAACAACAGAATTGTGTTACTCTAGATTACTAAAATAGTTTCTGATTTATTTTCATTAATCATAGCTATTTTGGATTAACTTTCGTGATTTTAAAGTATTGAAAAGAATGAAAATAGAAAATACTACGTAAATTTGAAATAAATTTTCTTCCAGTTAATGAATAATAGGAGATGAATCCTGATAATAGATAAACTGTATTAAAATGTAGAAAAATTTCTAAAAAGGTTAAAAATTCCTCTTTAAAAAAAAAAAAAAAATAATGCCTATTCCGTATCTGCAACTATATCTTATCTATTCTTTTCAGTATTAGTTTAATTGCTTCTACTGTTTTTAATAAATCTGGCATTAATTTAATGCAGAAAAAAAAACATAATTTTAATTTTATAAAAAATAAATAGCTAAAACTCGATTTATTAGCCTTTTTGGTGAATTACAAAACGAATTACAACTTACAGTTATGAAAAACACAAATTCGGTTATATTTCATCAGCTGACTTAAAAGCACATAACCTTATTTAATAAATATTTTTGTAAATGTATTTTATAATGTTAAATTAATAATTGCTAAAATATTTCTGTATGTTTGAACTAAATGCTGAAAGTTTCATGGTTACCCGTTATGGTGATGAATGATCAAATAATTTTATAAATATTTTGCCAAAAGTTTAATTAACTACTGTATAAATATTTTAATGTGTTTGTTCTGAATAAAGAATATTTTAGGAATAATAACTCCTTTTTAAATATCTTGTAAAATGGAGAATATAATATGAATATAGCATAAAAATTGCTATATATTTGAACTAAACAAAGAATATTTAAAGAATAATCTTATTAATAAAAAAAATGACTAATTAATTTTTTAAATATTTTGTTAAATGACGAATTAAAATGCATAAATATCGCTATTAGTTTTATCTAAATTAAGAGTATTAAAGAATAACTAAACTGAACTCAGTGGCACGACAGCCCATAGAGGGCCAAAGCCTACTGTGCCCATCTCAGTTTTCTGGAACTTGGGTTCTGGGAAGCAGGAGCAGATGTTCCGGTCAGGTGGCCAGCCGAAAGCGGAACTCCCAGTGTTTAGTTCCCAAGCATGTTTGGTACTTATTTTTGACCCACTGAAAGGACGAAAAGCTAAGTCAACTTTGCCCGACCCGAGGATCGAGCCCTGGACCTGTGGCCCCGGGCGTCATTAAAGATTAACTTTAATGATGATAAACGATTACGCACTTTTTTTTAAATATCTTGCAAAGTGTTGAATTAATAACTGCATAAGTATTACTATATATTTGAATTAAATAAAAAAAATTTAAGTATATCTCAAAATGAGAAATGGTTGAATAATTTTTAATATTCTTGTAAAATAACTAATTAATAACAGCATAAATATTTCGATACGTTAGAACAAAACGGAGAATATTTGAAAGATAACCTTAAAGGAGGGATGAATAAAACAACTTTAAGTCTACAATAACGCGAGGTTAAAATTTTCTTTTAAATTTTTTGCTACATAAGTATAATATTACTATATGTCATAACGAAATAGAAAATATTAATATTTTTCATGATGATGAGAGGTTAAATAGTTTCTTAAATATCGTGTAAAATATTATAGTAACAACAGCATGAATAATTCTATACTTTTGAACAAAATGAAGAATATTCTAAAGATAACCTTAGAGACGAATGATGAAACAATTTTAAGTTTACAATGACGAGTGGCTGAATAATTTTTTTAAAAATCTTGTAAAATTTCAAACAAATAACTGCATAGATATAACTATATGTTTGAAATAAATACGGAATGTTTAAAGAACAATCTTTATAATAAAATTCTTGCTCAAGTTAAGAAAATAAAGTCATGGAAAATTATTTAGATTACGAAAATCGTTTTCATTTATACTTTTCGCAAGCAATGGTAAAAAAATAGGAATAAAAATTTAATTACTGTTCTATAGAAATTATTTATTAAAAGTCGTAATTAATTATTAATATAAAGAAGTATATTTACCTGGTTTAAAGAAGCCACTGATGATGAGCAAATAACAGGAAATTCGTTTGATAAACCTTCTCTTTAATTGAGTTAACTTTCAAACTCTTTAGCATCCGGTAAGAAGATGGGTAAAATGTCCATACCGGATAATTTTCAGATATTTATACCCGAGATGGCTGGGACAGCTGTTTACGATATCCATAACTTATTACGTCATTTATTATTTTTTCTTTTCATTTTTCCCCTCCGATTAGATAACCGCTCTTCTTCCTTTATTTTATTCTTTTCACATCTTTCGCTCTGATTAGGGTTGTTTGTTATTCGAAGACAGATCTTTCTAACCATTTTTGCTTTCTTTCTTAATTGATTTTATTCCGTTGTTATTAAATTGCAACATAAAGCGGCGATGTTTTTTACTCAATTAAGTTTAGTTTTTTTATTTTTCAAAAGTGCATTTGAGTAATTTTTTTTATTGGAAATAAAGCGTAATATTTCATGCATCATTCATTTAATTCAAATCGTTATTAAACCTGATTGCACTGCTTACAAATCTAAAAATTGTCTGGTTATGCCTTTTTTGTTAATTAAAGACTTAATGTTTTAAATTAACTTTTAGTCGATACACAAGCGAAATGTTTTGACTACACCATTCTGTGAATAATTTAATTTCGGAATCGTTTTCGAATTTTCAGTTTCGAATTTACCTTGAATTACAAAATAAATTGATATTTCAACAGATTATCCTCCTACAATTCGAATTTTTTTCTTTTTGTTGTTCTACCTGACGCTATAATGAAATTATGATAAAAATTAAAATTCCCAATTGTGTGTGTATAATTTCCTTTTATATCTTTTCATCGCTTGAAAAAAATAATCCCAATATTTCATTCATAGTCATGCAAATTTATTTTTTATTCATAGTAATTTCTTAACTTACAAATTTAAAAAAGGTCGTCATGAAAAATTGCATTTTTTTATTTAATGTTTAATTTATCCGCGTTTTTATATTTTAATAAAAAAAAAACAATTTTACAACAAATTTTTAAGAAAACGATTCTATATCTAACGCAGTTTCAAAATCGTTTACTTATTACAACTTTTGATCTGAAAAAAGTAAGATAAAATACCCAAATCCATTCTTTTTAGTTACAGTTATTTCACCAAAATACATTGTAAGTTGTGTTTCACAAATACTAATTTTGATATAATATTTTATTTTCATAAAAAATTCACATTTTTTAATGATATTTTTTACATTTTATTCGACAGTTTCAGATTCGACATAAACTAATAAGAAGTTAATGTAAAGAACTGTCAGCACGAAGAAAAATAATTCTGGTCAAATTACCAGAATGTATGTCAATAACATTTCTAATGATAATAATAATAAAAAAAAAACATAGTTTTGGCTAATAATATCCGAAATGTAAGGTATTTAAACAATTAATTTCGGTAATTTTCTGTTCATAAGGTAACGGTATACCGGAAATTCTGGTTTTCGAAATTATTATTCTTATTTCCACTCATCTAGTAAAAAATAATTCAAACGAACAAATGGTTTTCATGCCAGCTCTAAGATATAAAATTACCAAACTTTATTACATGTAATAAAACCTTATTTTATTGTTAATTTTACCAAAATCATTACCAAAGCGCTTCAGTAGAAATTACCAAGCTTTTTGGTGTTCCCATTAAACTCGTTTAATTTTACCATATTCTAGTAGTTTTGACCATATTCTTTTTCAAAGTGCTTTCTATATTTAATTAATTTCAACAATTGTATGATTTTTTAAACTTTTACAATTTTCTTATTCATTTATATATATTAAAATGCCAAGTTATAATACTTAAATCAGATTAGGATATAAAGTGTGTATTATAATGTTTATAATATTTCAATTGATAATAAATTATATATGATGTAAATTCACTGCAATACTTCAAAGTAAAACTGAAGTTTCCTTTGAAGTAAAATTAGACTCTTATGTTTTCTATTAAAAAGAAGTCACTTATTTTATTAGTATGATTTTCATACAATTTATAACTTTGTTCGAATTCATATATTTTTCATTGCTATTTTAGTTACATATATTATATTGGTAATACAAATTGCTAACAAACAATAGCAGGGAATTGTTACACGGAGAAAAACATTCTGGTAAAATCACATCACTGTATGGTAAGGACATTTTTGGTAAAAGTAACCATAATTCTGGTATTAAAACCCAAAATATAGGATGTTTAAGTTATTCATTTCATAATTTCTCTATTTATATGGTAACGATTTACCTGAAATTTTGGTGTTCAAATTTATAGTTCTTATTTCCACATTTTCAGTAATAAATACCTAATTGAAGAGCAAATTTAACAGAATGAATAAAATGTTTTTATACCATGTTTGTTCTAAGGTACCATGATAAAATTTAAAAAATTTACCTCATTTTAAAATTTTATCATATATAAAAAAAATCATATTTTATAGTTAATTTCCCCAAAATTATTACTAAAGCGCTTCGATAAAAATTGCGGTGCTTTTTGGTTTTCCCATAGACTCGGAAAACCGGTAAATTTTACCATATTCTGGTAGTTTTGACTATACTTTTTCTTTGTGTAAGTCCTTAGTGTTTTCTAAAATACTTATTTTTTCCCAAATTTTGTATTATTCTTTCAAAATATTATAACTTTCTTATTCATTTATATATTTTATTATTAGATTTAGATGCAACATAAATGAAAAGCAGCCAGTGCAACGAACTGGAACTTGCATTAAGATAGTTGCTTAAACAGCTGTGTTATTGTTAGTTCCAGTGCGTCTATTAACTTAGTTTTCTACTCAGATTTCTGCGCCACATTTCCTATGTATGCCAGGAAAATATTTACAACTTTATTTGTCCTAGAAATAAAATACTACGCAGCTTTTCATTCCGGAAATGTGATTGCAACTGTTTTATTTCTTTCATAACTGAACACATCATGTTATATGTGTATTCCTAACATACATTGCTTATAACTTGTAAACAAAACCTAAAAATCATGTAGTAGTATAAATTAAATGAATCAAAACGATATCAAAATCATATATATTTAATCAAAAAGACATAGGCTAAAAGAAAGCTGTAAAATCCATTTTTTAATGAGTTTCTATATTAATATTGAAACGTAAGTCGCTTAAAGACTTACATAAAAACTTAGGTTCATAACCTATGCTATAGTCCACGCAACAAACATGGGTGATTTTGCTCTCCAAAAGGGGTGATGGTGAATTTCCTCAAACAAATAATAGGTACATTAACAGGAAACAGGAATATTAACGCGGGACACAAACTATTCTTAGTTGCTAAAAATATAATTACATGTTGAGCTGTAATATCAGTCCAAAGTGTAAACTTTTAAGGCTCTAAATCAATGGTTCCCAACCTTTTATGGACGATCACCCCCCTCTAGGGGTTGGCTGACACATATCGCCCCTTTCTCTTTTTGCCAAAAACCATTTATTGTTGCTTGTGAGCAACCAAACACTGAAAATATGCTGAGTTATATTTGATTTGATTTTAAATTGTAATGCAAATAAGGAGGCAATTTTATCCTGCCATTTTTATTATCTAATTTTAAAAAAATTGTTCATCTTTTGTTTAAAAAAAAAATGATATTTAAGACGGAATAATCAAAACAAAAGTACATTTTTTTAAAATTCATATTTTAATGTAATCAAGAAAAAGTTAAAACGTTAACAACTAAAATTTGAGAAAAAAATGAAGAGTGAGAAAGTACATTTTTACCACTTCAATGACTGCCCTGTGCTTGGTATGTTTCAGTTAAAGCTTGAATGTCAGGTTTTATGTTCGTCAGATATAAACTTTGAAGCAAATGTCCATCCAATTTCTTTGCTTTGTGAGCAGCTGGACGACAGAACTAAATCCTCTCTCCACCAAATATGTTGACGGGAACGAGATGAGGAGCGGCTCAGTTTGTTTCCACAATTGTGGATAAGTGTCCATAAGCTTTACCCAAGATAATTCGTAACCGTTTTTTTTTTAAAGACAACTTTAGCCTCACAGTCATACTTCAAATCTAAAAACTCAGTCCGCAAAGAGGAAGTGAATTTATCCACAACTTCAAAAGAGAAAGGTTCGAAAATCCAATCCGGAATTTCTAATTTCATCAAATTTTTAAATCTTGATTCCATATCAGTTTTTAACTGACCAAGGTGATCAGTAAAAATTAAGATGTTATTTTCGAGAATCTCGATATCTGCCATTGAACACTTTTTAAGAGTTGGACATTACATTAGCTCTTTGCGACCAATGTTTGACTTGTAGATATCAAACTTGGCGATGAATGAAGATATGATTCCCTTAGCCTTGATAATGTTCATTTTATTTCCTTGAAGTTTTACGTTGATTTCGTTCATTTTTTCAAAAATATTCGTGACATACGCAGTTTCCAACTTGCTTTGCTTCAAACTCTCACTTAAAACAGGATCAGTGGTGTCGAGAAACTCAGTAACCGAGTCAAACAATTCGAAGAAACGGCGCAAACAGTTTCCTTTTCAAAGCCATCTCACAGCTGTATGCAAGAGCAAGCGTTCGAAATCTTCATCATTTTCATGGCAAAGTTCTCGGAACAAACGGTCATTGAGAGAATTAGCTTTGATTTTATTGATGCCAGAAATAACGAATTGTAAAGTGTCATGCAGGGCACCACTCAACTTTTTGCAGCCAAATGTTGACGATGAATGACACAATGAATGGTGATAACCTTCGGTACTTCTTTTTTAAGCTGTGCCAGAAACCTAGTATGACAACCAGACATGGCAGGAGCACCATCTGCTGCACAAGCACTTACATTTGTAAGGGGGATTTCTTTTTCCTCAAAATAATCTTTGACCAATTTAAAAATCAACGATCCTTCTGTATCAGTAATTAAAGTTCTTGTAAACAATATTTCCTCTTTAATCTCCTTACTCTTACTCATTTATGAATCTCACGTAAGCTAACACAATAGCTTTGTAATCTATCACAGTTGATTCATCAATCTGCAATGCAAATTTACCTCCTTTCAAAAATTTGATGAGTTATGATTCAACGTCTGTGGCCATCTCATCAATACGCCTGGAAACAGTATTATTGCTCTGAGGAACAGAGTGACTTATCTTATTGCTCGACATGATTAAGCGATGCGAGGGAAAGAAAACGATTTAAGTACTGCACAAGAGTGAGGACAGTATAACAATGGCGAGGAGAGTCAAAGAGTTGGCTCACCAGTGCAAAAACATAGCCACAGCGCCAATTATTTAGCCTCGGAAACTAATTCATTGCAAAATTAAAACCCCTTCTTCTTTGTACATTCGCTTTTCTGAGAGGGTATTTTTGGGAGGAATACATTTAAAGACGAAAAACTTCAAATACATGTTTCAAGATAAAATCGTCCTACTATACAATATATCTTTATAATTGAACTCATACTAAAACTGTAACTAATTCCAAGAAAATACAGAACTACTTTTCAGTGTAGTGTCACATTTCCCACCTTTCTCTCTGCAACTTTTTTTATAGCTCTCAGGCATAGATTTAAAGGCCGCCCTATATTAATCCTTATATCCCCTATATTAGTCCCTGCTCTCAGGTCTATAAGAAACTGGTCTGGGGAAGTCTACTTCTATGGTTACAAGCAAGAGCACATTTCTAACGGGGTGTAATGAAGGAATGAATGTGACGATTGGTTTACTTACGGTGACCTATGCCAAGATTAAGACAAAACTATTCCCTCGCTCTCCTATACAAAGAGAATTTTCCTCGTAACCATAGCACTAGCAACGACACGACACTGATGTATAGAATTTTCCTGAAAGCCGTATTATAACTGCCAAACCACAGAGTTATCTAGCAATAATTGTTTCGTCTATCAATCCGTTTCTCTTATTACATGGCTTACAAAATCGGAGGGCAGGGAATGAGACGAGAGTGGAACACTTGAGGAGAAGAAGGTATATGAAAGACCATAACGAAAGAGAATTCTTGAAGGTCAGATTTCCGCCTGCGATACCAAAACGTATGACGAAAACGATCCTGAACTTGAAATTTTTTAATTTTTAACTATCATAATTCTTTGTCTACACCAGAACCATAAGTTTCACATATGTTTTCAATTTTGATCTCAAATAGCTTTTGTTATTAATATTATTAGCAATTTTTATCTTTTGAATATTCGTCGCCCCCTGATCTCCCCCCTAGGGATTATCGCCCCCTTGAAAGGCTCCATCGCCCACTTTGGGGCGATTGCCCCCAGGTTGGG
This sequence comes from Parasteatoda lunata, assembly GCA_949128135.1. Lineage (NCBI taxonomy): Eukaryota > Metazoa > Arthropoda > Arachnida > Araneae > Theridiidae > Parasteatoda > Parasteatoda lunata. The sequence continues at coordinate 89,437,011 of OX421971.1, forward strand.
AACCACTGCACTAAATCAAACCTAGTTCATTACTATCGAAGTTGTCATTAAATTTTGATCTTGCTAGTTCAATAAATTTGCTTGAAGCTTTATCAAAATTAAAAATAAGTTATTTTAAATTAATATTTTGATTAGAAGCTACAATTGAACTTAGATAAGATATATTAAAAAAATATAACGTAAATTATGTTACTCATACTTTGATCGCAGGAGGCTATATTATGCAAACTTAAATTATCTTTTCTCACTTTTGATCCAGTGATAAAGTAGAGAAAAAATATGATAAAATGCAAAGTCTGGAGCCGAAGGTTAAGTATCTGTAACTTAATATTTATGCATTAAGATCTTAAAACTTTGATTAATCTTGAAAATATTTCAGATTATCTTAATTCTCTTCTTCAACTGTAATTAATACACTTTCAGAAAAATCGTTGCAATGTTGAACCCAAATATCGGTACCTTGATCCAATATATCACGTAAATAAATTGCATCCTTAAAAAAATTAATTAAACCATCGAGGTTCTAAATTGTTTTTAAATTGTTCTAAATTGTTTAAACCGGCGTTGAACAGCCAACATACTTTTTTGGGGGGAGGGGCTTACGATACTCAATGTTCAATTTCGTAGACTTGAAATTTTGATTAAGTATTAAAGTATTAGCATGCCTTCGCGGAAGACTTATTGAAGGAACTAACCCGTATTTGAGTTTACACGGTCAAGAAAAATCACTTTAATCCTGGCACGCTTACGACAAAGGGATTCTAACCCATGATATGTCTACCACTGATGATATTTTACGTCAGCACTGCGGTTGTTGCACTGTAAAATATTCTGGATGAAATTACGGTATAATGTCCTGTCACTTTGGGTACATCATCCTCAAAATATTATACCGTGAATTTTATAGTAATATTTCCTTAATTAGAGTGATTCAGATATATTTGTTAAATATTACTATAAAAATTACCGGCACATCTCAGAACAGGTACTTTTTACCGTAATTTGATTCAAAATTTTTTACAGTGTGCAAGCTGGGGAATTTGAGTCAACGAGCCATCATTGGGATTCGAATCTGAGTCAAATTGAGATCATGATACAGAGGCATAAGCCACCGCGGCTCCTTTTTAAGTTTAAAACTATTTAATTTTTAGAATAATATGGCACGAGTTAGAATTTTATCAAGACAGTAACAAATTTGAATGATGGTTCAACAACGGCTGAAATTTCTAACAGGGTAGAGCACATTAGTTATCTTTTTTTTTTTTTCATGAACTACAGAAAGCGCTCTTATAAAAAAATTTTTTTTAACAAATATGGGATAAAAAGAACTATCTGGGCAGCTTTGCACAGCACGTCATAAAAGAAATGAGATAGTTAAGTTGTTACTTGCTTGCGTATTTCGTATGACTAGCTTAAATTTGTTATGACTGTTCCATCCAAAAAGGGCTAACGAGTTTAAAATAAGGTCTTTAACAACATTACTATTGAATTTCGATAATAAGTTTTAAAAATTTAAATCCAACTGGAATCTAAATTCATAAACAGACGTTAAAATGAACTTATTATCCTATATTTGTCCTTGAGGGTAGTTCATGGTCATTGCGGAAGTAAAAAAGGAGATAAACAAATTTTCAAAGTCACAGTAAGTAAAAACAGATAGACTTAAGGAAATCAAGTGTTTTTGAAATTATCTCTTGTTCAATGGGTAATAAAATAATATTATTGAAGAGATCCAAGGCGTTTTCAATGGAAAAAGAACAAAGAGTTGCTGTTTGCGATTAAAGGTCTCTAAAAATTTTAACTTGCTTAAAATTTAAAAATTTTACCCAGTAACCTAGTAATAGATTAAGTTCGTTATAATTAAAAAGTACTTTTTTTTTCTCTCATTGTAATTAGCTGATATTTTCAGATAAGTTTACAAGATCAGAATAGAATTAAAAATCATAGCCAGACATGTTTTTTTTTTTTTTTTTTAATTAAAATATTGACACTTTAAAATTTATTTCTGAAAATCTATTAGCACATTGCTTATCTTCTGCCGAGTTATTCTTAAATAAAGTATTTCAATATTATTGTAAAATGGTCATAACTCTCAATGTGTTTTAACTTTTGCCGGGCCATTTACTATGAAAACACAATTTAGTATTTTTAGGAATTATTCTTATTTTTGTACTCTAGAATTATTAAAATTAAGTTTTCTTTATTAAAAACTGTATGCTTTGTTTCATTATACTCTTTTTATAGGGCGCACAAAGATTATTTTCTGGATGCGCTCTTCCGTGTTTTCTCATAAATGTAAGAAAACGATTTTTCATAAACAAAATAAATATCAAAGTTTTAAATTGAGCCGTGGTAGCTCAGGGGATAGAGCGTTGGCATTCCAATAAGGTGAACCGGGCTCGAATCCCAGCGTTGGCTGGTCGATACGAATTCCGCATCCAGCTTGCACCGACCAAAGTGCTGACGTAAAATATCCTCAGTGGTTTACGGATCATGGGTTGGAGTCCTCTTGCCGTCAGGCTAACCATGGGTGGATTCCGTGGTTTTCCTCTCCATGTAACGCAAATGTGGGTTAGTGCCGTCAAAAAGTTCTCCGTGACGGCAAATTTCGCGCCATACTTGATCCAGGAGTCCCTTTGTTTTCTGAATTGGGCTCAAAATTACAAGGCTATGGCTTTCCACCTGCTCCTAGTCCCTGAGGGCAGGCAGTGCACCCGGAGCTTTTCAGCTATCCGTGAAGTCCATAGATGTTAAATGTTTAAAAAAAAAAAAAAAAAAAAAGAATATCTTGTGTTGTGACTAGCTATTAAATATTGTAATGTGTTTGCAGTGATTGTGTTTGCCAGTAATGCCGCTAGTCTTTCCATTTCAGCTTCCAGATGATACTGAGCAGGGGTAAGTGAGGGTAAGTTCTAAATACTTAAACTAACAAACTTATATTCATCTCAACAGTGCAATGATAACGATCCTAGCCATCTTTTAACTTCTCAAGCAATAGCAACCAATAAACCCAATAATTCTCAATAAAAAGATAAACTTGGTTTTCACCAGATAACTGTTCAAAAGCAAGTAACAACTTGTCAATAGGTGTTTTTTGTATAAAGTAATAACTAAAGGTACCAAGTTATCAACAAACCCAATAATTCTCAATAAATAGATAAACCTGGTCTTCACCAGATAACTGTTTAAAAGTAAGTAAAACAGGTTAATAGGTGCAATTTGTATTAAGTAATAAATAGGTACCAAACCTTCAACATAGGGTTTCTCAAGCTAACTAAAAACTTTGCTTTTCAGCACAACTCGGTTCGTGGTGCGATTTGTCTGGTTGGTTCCGGGGACGGGCGGGGCCCTGGCCTTCTGATGGGGCGCTCCGGTCCTTGTGGTCGGGCGCTCTTCCTGGAGGGACGCGTGTAATTTCATTTCTTTAATTTTAATTGTAATTTAATTTTAATTCAATTGTTCTTCTTTTACTGTATATATTTGCTAACCCCCTTCCCTTGCAGGAGCCTGGACAGACGGGCTTTGTAGGTCTGTAGGGTTGTAGGATTGGGCATTAGGTGCGCAGGACTGTACACGACGGTTCTGGGTGACGGCTGTGTGCTTTTCGCGTCCGAGGGGCCTCCGGAGTGCGAGGGTGATGTTCTTAGGAGGGGGCCGCTTCGCGGGTCGGCTGGCTACCTGCGGTGACCAAGGCTATGGCTTTGAACATTAGTAGTCGTATTTCCAAAAATTGGGTAGGCTGTTCAACGATGATTTTTTAAAAAAAGTCTTAAAGCTGTTAATAAAGTTTAAAAAAAATCTTTTTTGAAAAATGATTTAGGTATTTAACAGCTAGTTTCAAATAAACAAAAAACTACAATACTTGTTTTATTGATGCAATACATGTTTTATCGATGCAGTACATCTATAGATACAATGCTACAATACATGTATTTGAAGTTTTTGTATTTCTCTGCATTAAAAAAGATTTAAAGCCTCTGCCATCGCTGTTTTGGGTGTTCAACTTTTTGTTACATTTTGTTTTTGCGGAAAATACTATTTAAATTAAAAACTTGAAATTAAGAAAAATATAGAAAACGTACAGAGTGTATGGTGATATAAAAATTATTAATTGATAATTAGTTCGAGAATTATTAAATGTTTATTTTGTATAAAATACCTTGCTTCCCCCTCTGCAGCCATAGGTACAGCCCTGAAAGGGGTATTTTTATCAGTCAGCTTAACATGAGTTCTTTTTTTTTTTTTAATTCGAAATTGCTCGAAAGTTATTGCAATTTTAAATACTTTTCTTGCGAATTATTTTTCACTATTTTTGTCTTAAGTAATAACTGTTTATACATTGTTGCAGAATATTGCAAACTTTTTTTTTTTTGAGAGATTACAGGTGCCAGATATAGGCTAGGTTTATATTGAAATTTTTAAAAAATTTGAAATACTTAATTTAAAAGTTCAAGAAAAATAAAGAAAAAATAAAGATAAAAGATTTTAGTAACAAAACAAAATTTATGCGAAGCATAAATTAACAAGTAATAAAAATATGTTTTACAAATAATTTTGAGTCATCGAAGTGGGGAAATTTATTTCAACTTAAACATTTCATTAAGAATTGCGAACGCAAAATTTTCTAATGTGAATGTAAAAATTACTGATGTTAAACAACATACATTTTTTTCTCATTAAAAGTCAACACTTCGTAAAATCAGAAATACGTGTCTAATCTATACACTTAAAAAAGTACAAGAATGACCCAAAATTAATAGTAAATCTGAAGGAAAGTTAAGTGCAAAGATTAGTTTTATTGACTGAGGTTACAAAAGGTTTCTGATCACAGAACTTTTAAAAAGTAGCTGATATCAAAAGATAAATAATCCGGATACAGATCTTTGATAGATTATTATTGATACAATGTTTTAATTCGAAACAATATTTTAATTATAAGATCTAAGCAAACTTCAGTCCTAAGATAAAGAAAAAATATTTAATTATTAATAATTTTTAAAAAAAAAATCTTTGCTTCGAAACTTTGTCTAATGTGAGCTTAAGCTTGTATGGAACGAAAATCTTAACTCTCTCTGTTATTTTTCAACCGATGAATATGTTCCATCTCTTAATGGGTAATAGTTTAATTTTTTTTTTTAGATTAGAGCTAATTAGAGTTTATATTAGAGCTAATTTAGTTAGACTTCGCAAAATTCTGTAAGAACTTTATCACACTTTTAACTGGATTTTATATTATTTTAAAAAGTTGTGGTAATAATCAAACGCCTGGAAGGTACAATTAGTCAATATTAAATTGAATAATATCTATCATTGAATAAAACTTTATGGTTTATAATATCTAATCATACGATTTAAAGAGAAAACCATTATACAAAAACCATTATACGTATTATTATATAAGGTGTCAAAAGTCACCACTATTCCAAAGGCTAAACCCTTTCCTCGGAGTTTGAACTGATGCAAGAGATAAGACTGAGATCTATAACCCACAATAAAAGTCTCTTTAAAATATTTCTTGGACGTTTATCAAAGAATCAACCCAGAGAAATGTCTTATCACAGCGTTTTCTTTCTTTATCTATTTTTTGCTGTTATTTTTTTAATGAAGAAGCACTGGAAAATGAGATAAAAAAAATTATGTTGCAGTGATGAACTAACACGTGTCCTAAAAACTATGAGTTGAGACCACTAGCTACTAGATAACCTTTTGGTTCAAAGTTTTTATTTACATTTCATAAATAATACACCAGTAGCGAAAAAAACTTTATTTGATGCTAACTTTTAATCGAATTGAACGGAAAATCCAAAAATCATTTAACAAGTATTAAAAATGCGATTTCTAGACAAACTCTAAAGAATTAACATTTAAATAACTCTTCAAAATTCTTTAATTGCTCATTTAGGGGACAAAATGAGTTGAATAAATTAATAATCTTTTCCCAGCTTCAAGTAGTTTTCTCAGTTTTCATTCGTTTTTTATTTCAGTTTCTTTACAATTAAATAAATAATCTAAAATTGAAAAAAGAGTTATTCAGAGGAACTAAAAAGCAGAGAGTAATTCTAAAAAGCAAAAAATAATTTCTGTCCTAAAACAATAACACGTAAATAGAAAACTTGTTCTGAAATTAGACAACGTGAAGGCGAGATTTTATTTCTATGAGGCAACTGGTAATAGAGCCACCAAACAGCCTACGGGTATTGATATTAAATAATTTAGGTGATTAACCATTATTATGTATTTGTGAAAAGATGTAGAATTCAAAAGAATTAGCATTGTATACACGAACAACGCTCCAATGAAAAGTTTAGCATTTTAACGAAAAAAAAGTATTCGAAATTTCGATTAACAACAAATTACGACTGGCGATAATATGGTAATAAATTCTGTCTATAGTGGTTAGATAACAATTGAAACAAGTATTATCTTCAGACACAGAACTGCAGTTAAAATTTCATAATAATTAATAATTAATAAAATAAATTAATAATCTTTTCCCAGCTTCAAGTAGTTTTCTCAGTTTTCATTCGTTTTTTATTTCAGTTTCTTTACAATAAAATAAATAATCTAAAATTGAAAAAAGAGTTTTTCAGAGGAACTAAAAAGCAGAGAGTAATTCTAAAAAGCAAAAAATAATTTCTGTCCTAAAACAATAACACGTAAATAGAAAACTTGTTCTGAAATTAGACAACGTGAAGGCGAGATTTTATTTCTATGAGGCAACTGGTAATAGAGCCACCAAACAGCCTACGGGTATTGATATTAAATAATTTAGGTGATTAACCATTATTATGTATTTGTGAAAAGATGTAAAATTCAAAAGAATTAGCATTGTATACACGAACAACGCTCCAATGAAAAGTTTAGCATTTTAACGAAAAAAAAGTATTCGAAATTTCGATTAACAACAAATTACGACTGGCGATAATATGGTAATAAATTCTGTCTATAGTGGTTAGATAACAATTGAAACAAGTATTATCTTCAGACACAGAACTGCAGTTAAAATTTCATAATAATTAATAATTAATAAAATAAATTAATAATCTTTTCCCAGCTTCAAGTAGTTTTCTCAGTTTTCATTCGTTTTTTATTTCAGTTTCTTTACAATAAAATAAATAATCTAAAATTGAAAAAAGAGTTTTTCAGAGGAACTAAAAAGCAGAGAGTAATTCTAAAAAGCAAAAAATAATTTCTGTCCTAAAACAATAACACGTAAATAGAAAACTTGTTCTGAAATTAGACAACGTGAAGGCGAGATTTTATTTCTATGAGGCAACTGGTAATAGAGCCACCAAACAGCCTACGGGTATTGATATTAAATAATTTAGGTGATTAACCATTATTATGTATTTGTGAAAAGATGTAGAATTCAAAAGAATTAGCATTGTATACACGAACAACGCTCCAATGAAAAGTTTAGCATTTTAACGAAAAAAAAGTATTCGAAATTTCGATTAACAACAAATTACGACTGGCGATAATATGGTAATAAATTCTGTCTATAGTGGTTAGATAACAATTGAAACAAGTATTATCTTCAGACACAGAACTGCAGTTAAAATTTCATAATAATTAATAATTAATAAAATAAATTAATAATCTTTTCCCAGCTTCAAGTAGTTTTCTCAGTTTTCATTCGTTTTTTATTTCAGTTTCTTTACAATAAAATAAATAATCTAAAATTGAAAAAAGAGTTTTTCAGAGGAACTAAAAAGCAGAGAGTAATTCTAAAAAGCAAAAAATAATTTCTGTCCTAAAACAATAACACGTAAATAGAAAACTTGTTCTGAAATTAGACAACGTGAAGGCGAGATTTTATTTCTATGAGGCAACTGGTAATAGAGCCACCAAACAGCCTACGGGTATTGATATTAAATAATTTAGGTGATTAACCATTATTATGTATTTGTGAAAAGATGTAGAATTCAAAAGAATTAGCATTGTATACACGAACAACGCTCCAATGAAAAGTTTAGCATTTTAACGAAAAAAAAGTATTCGAAATTTCGATTAACAACAAATTACGACTGGTGATAATATGGTAATAATATATGTCTGTAGTGGTTAGATAACAATTGAAACAAGTATTATCTTCAGACACAGAACTGCAGTTAAAATTTCATCAATTTCGTCAGTCCAAAAAAAAAAAAAAAAAAAAAAAAAAAAAAAAAAAAAAGCTGAAATTTTTACTGACGATATTTTCTATTTACGATCACTTTTGGGAGGCACGGAATTTTTTTCATAGATTTTGCGTTGAAGAACTTCAGGGGAGACCATCAAATCCTCTCCCATCGACCGGACAAACCTCTGCATCAAATGTGAAAAAGGTTAAATAAGTAAACACGAAAAAATATCAAAACAAAAAATATTAGCAAAGCAAATTAAGTAAATTAAAATGTATTCAAAATAGTTGTATAAGGCTTTTATTTAGAGAGCTCATTTTGACGATCTCTGATAGAGATCTACAACCTCATGTTGCCGCCAGAGTGCACTATAGACGATGCACTAAATGTCAGAGTGCACTAAAGACGATTTATTTTTAGAGTTGAAAGTTAAATTAGAAAAAAAACTTATTTTAGATAAAAGCTAAACATCTCAAACAAATAAACTTCTTCTCATTTTTTAAACCTAACTATTTTAATGATATAAAATCAAAAGCAAACTTACAAAACATATTTTTTTTTTAATTTAAAATAATTCTATCATTCATAATTGGTAAATTCGTTTTTACACAAAATTATATTAGTATGAATCATTCGCTCAAATTTATTCATCGATCCGGTTTTCATGACGCCCACAGGGGTCATTTTCACACCAAAAAAATGACGCTGACTAAAATTAAAATCGTTTGCGAAATATCATGTACCTTCGATAACATTTTGAAGTTAAAGGAGGTAACCCTTAAGAAGACCAACCTCCATTAACGATAATTTTATTGTGGAATAGAGAGCTTCGGAGAGGTTTCACTGTATATTTGTCGAATTCAGATGAATTTGGGACTAAGTTTAATTGGATTCTTCCCAATTTTCCAATTAAAACATTTTATTAAGATATTAAGTAAGTTAAGATATTAAGTCATTCTAAACTTTTTGTCAATTGTTTTGAAACTCAATTCCATAAAAGAAGAACTGTGTCCATAGGTTTTTAACCTTAAATAGTAATAACTTGCTTAATTACCTCTCTAATTCCATATTCTTTTTTTAGAAAAATGTTATTATCCGGAAAAATTATATCCAATAATATTGCAAGTATACGCTTCTTTAAAAAAAATTCTCACTTCTCCGTTTCCAATTTTCATAAAATAAATATTGAACAATGTATTGTTTTTAAACCATTGTTGTCTCTCGTGATATTATACAATTCCAATCTCCATGCAAGGTACAAGTAATTAAGAAAATATAAGTACAAAATAAATAGTTCCATAAATTTTTAAAATATTTGTCAGATAAAATACTTTTCATTGTGTACATATGTTCGAAAATATTCCATCATATTCCAGACTAAATACTGCCGGTACAATCTTAGTAAAATCTTTTTTACCTTATCTGCTTTTGAAGATGAGAGCAAATATTTTTGAAAAACAATTGAGAATAAAATTTATCTGAGCATGAAAGCATGATTTTTGTGCGGTAAAAAATAACTATAGTTAAATCTAAATTTTTTGAAGTTTATTTGCTTAATCCGGAACTGCCCCACCGGGTGCATTCAGGAATTATTAATCTTTGAAAAATATTTTTTCGATACAAAGTAGTTAGATGAGATTCTCAACATAAGGTTACTTAGAATTTTAAAAATATACATTTTTTGTAACATCACTCTACCTAAATGGGAGTACCTATGTGGTAGCATTTGCAATAAATTTAGAGTGACTGGCAATAATTTAAACAGAGTATAAATTTACCAAAAGCTCAGGAAAAAAAAAATAGTTTTGTCCCTTTACACTAATTTCAATTTTTGCATCTGGGGACTTTTTTTCATTCATTTATCAAAAGACAATTCCAAGTAAAAATTCCCCTGGGGACTTTTTTTCATTCATTTATCTAAAGACAATTCCAAGTAGAAATTCCCCTGGGGACTTTTTTTCATTCATTTAAGACAATTCCAAGTAAAAATTCCCCTGGGGACTATTTTTCATTCATTTATCTAAAGACAATTCCAAGTAAAAATTCCCCTGGGGACTTTTTTTCATTCATTTAAGACAATTCCAAGTAAAAATTCCCCTGGGGACTATTTTTCATTCATTTATCTAAAGACAATTCCAAGTAAAAATTCCCCTGGGGACTTTTTTTCATTCATTTATCTAAAGACAATTCCAAGTAAAAATTCCCCTGGGGACTTTTTTTCATTCATTTAAGACAATTCCAAGTAAAAATTCCCCTGGGGACTATTTTTCATTCATTTATCTAAAGACAATTCCAAGTAAAAATTCCCCTGGGGACTTTTTTTCATTCATTTATCTAAAGACAATTCCAAGTAAAAATTCCCCTAGGGACTTTTTTTCATTCATTTAAGACAATTCCAAGTAAAAATTCCCCTGGGGACTATTTTTCATTCATTTATCTAAAGACAATTCCAAGTAAAAATTCCCCTGGGGACTTTTTTTCATTCATTTAAGACAATTCCAAGTAAAAATTCCCCTGGGGACTATTTTTCATTCATTTATCTAAAGACAATTCCAAGTAAAAATTCCCCTGGGGACTTTTTTTCATTCATTTATCTAAAGTCAATTCCAAGTAAAAATTCCCCTGGGGACTTTTTTTCATTAATTTATCTAAAGTAAATTCCAAGTAAAAATTTACTTTTTATAATTTTTTTAAAAATTTTTTATTGTTCAATTTAGAAGGATTTTGAATTGTAAGATACACAAGTTCTTACATTAATTGAATCTTCGTAATTTTAAATAACAAACTTCTAAATTTCTTGGGGATGGGTCGAATAGTTAATTGAGAAATAAAAATTAAAAAAATGTTTGATTTCTTTGAAAGGGCGGAATACGTAAATAGCGAAAATAACATTAAAAGGGGCTCGAAATTGAGTTCGCTCTTTAATCTAAACTATTGGTTTAATATTTTCCATATTGCGGTTACCCCAATCTGCCCAAAACATGTATATTTATGCCGAAAAAGTACGGTGCTAACCTGATTTTTTAACTTAAAATATCAACTGTTCAAATTAATTAGCATACTTAAGATTAGACCTTCGAACCGTACACTGTAAAAAAAATTGATGCTCAGTTGTCACCATTTTTTGCGTTGAGGGAAACTAATTACATTAAGTACAGAATTGTAGTTATTGTGAAAAATAGTTCTACAAAATTGACAAAATAGAAGAATTAGAGCAAATATTTTACTAAAATTGTTTTATAAACGAAATGCTTTTGCAATGAAACCATAAATTTATTCTAATGCGCATGTAAAAATGTGTTGTCAGTAAAGAATTGATAAAAAGTGAATAAATAAATAAATTAAACTATAACAGTGAAAAAAAAATATGAATATATGTTCTGCAAAAATTTTAGTTTTCCACAACACCAAAAATGGTGGCAACTATAAACCAATTTTTTTTTTCCTGTGTGTAAGGATTGAGTCGTAATACGTGTTCTTTCGCCCGACACATTCTAGAAATTCTCCTAAAAATTTAAATTAAGGCGGTTCTTGATTGCTAGATTAAATTTCGTACATTTTTAGCCAGAGCTTTTTATACTGCTTAAGAAAATTGAGCAAAATATCGCAGTATGAAGGAGAGTCAAAATTTTTTTTAAAAGAAAAATCATTGTTGGTCTAATTTATTAATTTTTATTATTGTAATAATGTTAATATTAATGTTGGTCTAATGTATTAGGTTCACCAACGCTGCAATTTTTGGGGTAATGAAACTATTCAAAAGTTGTGAGCTATATATATATTTAAATAATTTTCATTTAGGTGGATAAATCTTTTCAAATAAGCGAATAATTAAAAATTTTAATACTCTTTTTAAATATTTATGCTATTTGTGTATCTTAAAGTTCAGAAAATTCCTTTTAGGTTTACTTTAAATAAAGTTTTACTTAAAATTTTTTTAAATAAAACTTTCATGAAGTTTTAACCTTTAATAAATACACCTTTATAATTGAAAACATATCTTAAATCAGCGTTTTTTTTCCTACCACATTTCTCATTCGATTTATTTAAAAAATTTTTAGCTTGTGTATACTTGCTGCAGTCTAAGTTTCAAGATATATGTTTTTGATTAGGTTTATAGTGTTTGGTTAATTTGACTTATAAATCCTAATTTTTAAAGAGTCAATAGTTCAAAAAATCACAATTTTGTTAAAAAAAAAAATTTTGTTAAATTCTGCATTCAACAAAATTTTAGATATAATATACAAACAGATGAATTCTAAAGCAAATCTGACAAAAATTGAAGGAATTATTATGTTTACCATTTTTAACTATCTAAAATCAAACATCATCACTCGCTTAGTGTCATGTAATTTGTTTTAAAAATTATTTCAAAAAACAAATGTAACAATAAATGTTTGTCATCGACTAAGAGAAATATGTTTGTTTTCTATAACTTATACTGGTGTAGCATATTAAGGCCGTATCTACTTCTTTGTTTTTTAAATTTAAAGTAATATTTTTCAGTTTTCAAATTTTTCAAATGCATGAAAATGAATCTTATGAAAACACCATTCGTAATTAATTGTACCGGGTGTCAAACGTTTACAAGAAGCAATTTTGATAAAAAAAACGAAGGGGTTTTAATTAAAAATGGAGACATTTTATTGCAAATTGAGTTAATTTTCTAAGATCATTTCGCATAAATGGGGCTGAATTTCGCTGTTACAGTGCTCTATTTCCTAGATGTATATGATTATGGGCTATTTTTCAAGAACTTTAACGATAAAAACAATTTCTAATGTATTAAATTATGTGATAAAGATGGTCGATTTAGAAGGCAGGAAGTTACACGAGTAGACCAATCCACAATGCTCAAAATAATGCTCAACAATGAAAACTCGTAGCGCTTCATTTTTAATATCCCTTAACTGCCATTGTCTCCTATTTTATTTTTGCTTCGTTGACAAAATTTTATTACATTCACGGCATAAAATTTTATAACACAAACGACACACTTGTATTTTTTCCTTTTTATTTTCTTTCTTTATTTTTTTTTTTTATTATTATAATTTTTTTTTTTACAAAATTTAAATTTTGAGCCAACGAGAACACTCCATGCTCTTAATTCTTCACCTTCATTAATTATATAGTGTTACGCATAATATTTTGTATTGAAGTTTTTTATTAGCTGTCACTTTAAAATGAGCACGAAAATTTTATAATTTGAGAGCCCCGTAAAAAAATTTCTATAATACAACGGTAAAAAGTGACAATACTTTTTTACCGTAAAACCCATTTTTACCGGAAAATGTTACGGATTAAAAAATCTGATATTCCGTGATTTTCACAGTACTAATTTCCGTAAAATTACGGAATCACTCTATATAAATATTACTTCAAAAATTATGGCACAATATTTTAAGATAAAAATGAATTTTACGGATGATGCACGCAAAGTGATCCGCATTTTTTTAGAGTGTTGTTGAAAATTTAATGAGCTAGATAGAACTTCCTTACAAATATTCTGGTTAAACAAAAAAAAAAAAAAAAAAAAACAAAAAAAAAAAAAAAAAAAAATGGAACGTGAACAATATTCTATCGGAAACGGAATATATGACAACATGAAGATATGTTTTTTTTTTTTTTGACAGTGAATCCTCAAGGTCTCTTCATCCTTTCCAGAAATACAATGCGTTTCCACGAGACGGGCAGGCTGCAATCACGTGGATTTTTATAACATGGAAATGCAATAACCCTACGTGATAAAACAACTTTTGACAAGTTTTCAATTAAAATTCTAATAAATATCTTTTTTTTTTTTTTTTAATTCTTATAAAAAAAGCATTTTGATTATTGTTTCCTTATTTCTTGCTGAAATAAAGTTTGAATATATAATTTTGTTTCATGGAGTTTTTTTTAGCGGATTTTTCATGTCTATGTAATAATTACTTCTTTAGAAAATTCCATTATGTAGTTTTTATGGCCGTTTATACATCATCAATTCGGATTTTTTTTTAATAAATATTTTACATAAACAATTTTTTTAATTCTTTTTCTTAAAATTTTTACACAGTGCTGACGTGAAATATGCTCAGTGGTGGGCGGATTATGAATTAGATTCCCCTTGCCGTTAGGCTAACCGTGGGAGGTTCTCGTGGTCTTCCTCTCCTCGTAATGCAAATTTGGGTTAGCTCCATCAAAAAGTCCTCCACGACGGCAAATTTCTCCCAATATTTGATCCAGGAGTTCCCTTGTCTTCTGGATTGGGTTCAAAATTACAAGGCTACGGAGTTGAACATTAGTAGTCGTAAGCCAATAAAATTGGGTCGGCTGTTCAACGACGGTTGTAATATAAAATAAAAACTGTGCCATGTGTCAAGGGTTCGACCATAATCAAGTTTGACATTTTGACGCAGATGGCACACCAGTGTCTTATTTTATTCCGACGAACCAATTAAAAGCAAAAAAATATTTTGATATTTTTTAAACATAAAAAACAGTCTAATAGTTTAAAAAAAGTCTGTTTCATTCATATTAAAAAATTTAGCAATAATTTATTTAGTAAATTAAGGAAATTACAATGTTGAATAACTTTCTCTTAGATCAAAATAACTGCAAAATTGAAAAAAGTATTGTTAGGAAGTGAGCCGTGTTTGAAAAATTTTAACTTTAACGCAAAAAAAGACACCAGTGTTAAATACCATATTTCATAACCATAAATCATTAAAATATTAAATATAATATTTTTCACTTATTTTGACCTAAATTAATACAAAATAATGAAAAAAGTCTGAATACCCAACAAAGGATATGGTAGGCTATGTAGACTGAAGCAAAGAAACTTCCTCAGAGGAAGGTTTTTGTTTATAGAACTGAAACTGCCATATATCCATTCATGTACTTTCGATGTACTTTCATTTGTGCTTTTTTACGTTTGTTTCTGCTTTAGTCTGAAAAATACGTTTAATAAAAATTCTGCGTTAAAGTGTTAAGGAGTATTGTAATAATACGGCAACTTAGCGCTATATTAAGGGTGAAGCAAATTCGAACAATAGTACGATTTTGTATGCTTTCAAAAGTGTATAATTGTCCTAAAATAGCTTTTAATTTCTAAGAAAATTTATTAATTGCTTAAAAACTAAAAACTTATATTGCATCTAGTTTTACATTATTGTAACTGCTTCTTTTGCCCATTCTGTTACGTTTAACAGATTGTTAGGAAAATTTTAAACAATTATTTTTATTTACAAAAGAAAAAAGAAAAATTTAAAAAAAAAAATAAAAATAAACCATACAAAATTTATAGAAACAAGAAATTTAATCGAAGGATTACAATCATTATAACTTCTGCTATTAATAAGATCAAAAAATTAAATCAATTAAAATTAAATTATGAATGAAAATTAAATTAAGCAAAAATTCGCTTTTATTTAAAGAAAGAAAAAAATTCAAAAAATCATATTTCATTAAATAAGTAGGGTAATTTCGACCTAGTAATATAAATTACAAGGATGTCTTCATTTTCTCTAATCTTACATGAGCAGTATTAAGTCACAAAAAAAGTTAATTGCGATAATTTTGAATAGAGAAAAGTAAAAAAAAAGTTATAAAAACGTAAAAATTCACAGTAATTTTGAAATTACCTCAATATTAATTTTCATTCTTTAAATTTAGTAATCATTAAAGCAGATTGCAGATATCACGAAATGTTGTTTATCTCTTGAAAACCTGATCGGAAAATAAATATTTACGGCATTCTTTTTTTGACGTTCTAACAAACACTTTAGATTCTGAGAAATCATTTTTCTCTTCACTATTTCTGATCGAAAAACAACTCAATATCAAGGCTGATTTGTGTGTCACTGGATGTTGGGAATATACCTCCGTGTTCAGAAATTGTTACAAAATGAATTAGACGCAAATGACATCATCCTTATGATGCATTAGATTATGTGACTGACGCACTTCAAGGCGTCTGAAAATTTAAAAGAAAAAACACTAAGACTCAATAAGGTCAAATAACAATTTAACGGAAGAAAAATATGCTAGGTCTTGTAAGTCGTAAGAGAGAGATCGAAAAACACAAGTTGTTTCTAAGCGTTTTGATGGATTTTTCAGAAGGAATTATTACTTAGGCGTTAGCTCCGGAATTGTTAAAAGATATGTAAATTTGAAATTAATTGCGCACTAATAGCGAAAATATTTTTCTTCCTTAAAGTGATTAATCTTTTTTTATTATAATTCTTAATAATTATTATAATTCTGAGTAAAGCAAAAGCAATTTCTCTGCATTTACATTTTCTTTTAAAAAATATTTTAAATTGCAAAAAAAAAAAAAAAAAAAAAAAAAAAAAAAAAACTAATGTGTTACAACGAAAAACGAAATGTTCTTTTTTTGTCAACTGAAAATTTGTAAGCGATTAAAAAAAAAAATTTAAAAACATTTCATTTTATTATTTAATTTTCGTGATTACTATTTTTGTTACCTTTTTTTAATAATAATTCTAAAAGCAAAAGCCATTTTGTTAATCTCTTTATTTACATTTACTTTTTAAAAATATTTTAAATTGCAAAGAAAGAAAAACAAATGTTTTACAATGTCAACTTCAACTGTTACATGATTCTTTGTCAACTAAAAATTTGGAGAAAAAAAATTTTTTTTTTGTATTATTATTTAACTTTCTTGAGACAGCTGCATCTTTCCATTTATTTTGCCACCAATTTTCTGTAAAAAATATTTTTAAGTCAATTTCTTTCAGTTTTGTCCAAAATATAAAGAACAATATGGTACAACACTTTGTTATTCGAAATGACAATTAAAACTAGAAATTAGAAAACAATTCCAAAAATTCTTTCATGTTACAAATCGTTTTATCAAAAAACTAGATTTTTTGTCTCTTTAATGTTTCTTAATAAAGTGGTCCACTTCTAAGGTTATAAATTGTTTTCAGCATCAGTCTGTGCGAAAGATAATTTTAATATATTGATAACAAGAAAAGAAGATAACTATAATTGCAACATATTTTTAATAGAAACTAAGATAGTTATTATTTTAACTATATCTAACAGGAAATAAAATTACTGGAATTTAACCCTTTCATGGGTCATTTATTTCTAGTAAAGGTAAATTAAAGTGTTTTTTGAATTGAAATTGTTTTAAGAATAGTAATTGATAGAAGGAAGAAAAAACCCATTTAGTTTATAAAAAGGGAATTTTTTGGTGGTAAACATAATTAACACGACCATACATTACTTATTGACTTTTATTTTTCTTCATTTATAAAATAAATTTCATAAATTCTACAAACTTCAAAAGTAATTATGTATTTTATAACTTTTATACGTTTTTTTAAACTAACAAATGGTTACCAATTTTATTCAAACGCACTTCAAGAAAGCTGAAGTTATTAACAAATGGAAACCTAAATTAAAAGGGGCAAAAAAGTGGTGGGAAGCATACTTCCCACAGCCTTCGAAAGGGTTAATATTGATGGAGAAATTTCTTAGGTTTTGCACCAATACATGTAATTTTCTGAAGAAGTTTCTGAAGAAGCGAAAACTAATTTTGTTAATTTGCTGCACAAAAACTGTTTAGAAGTTAATTTTTTTATTTCACTATTACTTTAAATACAGCAAATGTTTGGATTTTCAAAATGAGAAAAAAAAGGAACAAAATTATAAAGAAAGTGATGTAGCTATAAATTAGTGTAGAATAATTGAAGAAATCTCAAATAACGGAATTGAAAAACTAAATAATGATAATAATAATAAATAGAGTACTAAAACTGGGCCTGGCTAGCCTGGTTTGCAGGGCGCTGGATTTACGTTCGTGAGAATGGGAGTTCGAATCCAGACAGCCGGAGAATCCCCATGTAGTAAATGGTGACTGGTGCATTGTAAATTTGTCGGGACACAAAGTTCTTCATTTTTCCATAACAAATTATACCTCTGTTGGTATTGAATTGGAGATTAATCGCTCTCTAGTTCAGGTCAAAATGACGATAAGTGAATGGATGTGTGAATGGGTCCACCCTATAAACGGATGTGACGTATGGGTATGGCAGAAGTCGAATTCTTGGCCATAGATGGCACCACTGGAAAAAAAAACAATCGCACTCCGTTGCCTTAATGGCTTATGACAACGACAAATATTAAAACTGGAGCCGCGATGGCTCAGGGGATAGAGCGTTCGCCTTCCAATGAGGCGAACCGGGTTCGAAACCCAGTCGATACGAATTCCGCATCCGGCTTGCACCGACCGCATAGCTGACGTGAAATATCCTCAGTGGTAGACGGATCATGGGTTAGAGTCCTCTTGCCGTCAGGCTAACCGTGGGAGGTTCTCGTGGTCTTCCTCTCCATGTAACGCAAATGTGGGTTAGCCCTATCAAAAAATCCTCCACGAAGGCAAATTTCTCCCAATACTCGATCCAGGAGTTCCCTTGTCTTCTGGATTGGGTTCAAAATTACAAGGCTATGGAGTTGAACATTAGTAATCGTAAACCCATAAAATTGGGTCGGCTGTTCAACGACGGTTTTAAAACTGAGTAAATCTAAGACTGCTTCACGAAAAACTTAATAATGTTAGCACTAAAAAAATAAGTAATATTAAAAACTAACGATCAATAAACTAAACAATATGAGGACTTAAAAATCAAGTATTATTAAAATTTATTGATAAATAATATTAGGATTTTAAAATTAAGCGATATTATGTTAAAGTGATGCATAAAGTAAATAATTATAGGATTTATTTATTCATTAACTATAAAATATTGCTGAACTAAACCTGAGGTTTAGTGATTTATTTTTATTATTTTATTTAATAACAACTAAACATAGAAAAAATGAAGTATATTTATCTATATTTAAGATAAAATCCAATTATGAATCATCGAGTTGTGCTACTTAATGTGTTGTTTATTTGTTTTTGTTTTTTTCTCTCTGAAGAGTTTTATTAAAATATTATTTATGTGTCATCGAATATTTTTTTTCTTTCTGAAAAACACTGATAAACTAGCATGGCGTGACCTTATTTTTTCGATTTCTTTTGGAAACTAGTTCAAAATCCCTTCAAATTCACATTCATTTTTATTTAATTTTTTTATTTGGAAAAATTTTCATGCGTTTTTAACACATTCCAACACGTGTTATTATATCTGAGCTGAAGCAAAGTAATTATATTTATACTGTTGGTTTGTAATTTTACTTTAAAAAGCTTTTTTTTTTTTTTGCCTAGCAATCTCCTGCAATTTGCGTCATCAGCTTAACTTGACAGCATTTAATAACCTGACGAACGTAAATCGGTTAGGCGTAGTTTGTTGAAATATTTTAATTTATCAACTTTAAAATGATTTAGAATGGTAAATAAAAAAACAAATAAACAGGCATAACTGCTAAATTCAGCTTCCTTAGCACAGAAAATAATGATACTAAATAATGTTAATTAAATATCCTAAATTTAATGATAGATAATTAAATTATTTTCAGTTTAAATGATAATTTTATTTAGAATTACATTAAATTTTAAAAAATACAAAACACGAAAACATTTTATTATCTAAGACAGAAATTAATCGATTTCATTTTAAAATATTACACAAAAAATTTAAATATTTTTTTTTCTTCTCTGGAATACGTTTTATTTAATAAAACAATTGTTTTTGTTTAACACTGAGAAAAAAAAGCATGGTCAAAACTACCCGAATACGACAAAATTAACCGTGTTTCAGACTCTATGGGTACACAAAAAAGCACTGTAGTTTTAAACAAAGCACTGATTTTGTTAAAATTAAAAATAAAATATAGCTTTATAATATGAGATAAAATTTGGTAATTTAATCATGATACCTTTGGCTCTAACGTTTCATAATCTAAGGCTTAGAGCAGTGTTTCCCAAAGTGTGGTACGCGTACCCACAGGGGTACGCGCTCTTATGCGAAATATCTTGCAACAAACGAAAATTTCAAAAAATTTTATTAAAAAACAAAGCTAGCCATGAAAATTTACTATTACATATTTTTCTATTGGCTATTTTTTGCAGAGTTAACAGTTAATAATTAGTGGTGTCAACAGCCAGTTGTGATTTTTAACTTTTGTGCAATTATTTTATAGCAGTGTTTCCCAAACTTATGACCTTTGTGTACCCTTTCTAAATTTTTCGTAACGTTGTGTACCACTAATATAAAAATGTACTTTTTAAAAGCCATGTTTATTTTTCTTTTTTGGTACAAAGTTTTGTTAGTAAGTTTATTTGCATCAGTGAGAAGGATGATATTGTTTTTGCTGTGATAACAGTTATAGGGATAAAAATTATATTTTATAAAAATGATCAAAATAAGTATAATTTATTACAAACCTTAGCTATGAAAATTGCAAAAATCTTTAAAAATCACAACTGGCTGTTGACACCACTAATTATTAACTGTTAACTCTGCAAAAAATAGCCAATAAAAAAATACGTTATCGTAAATTTTCATGGTTAGCTTTGTTATTAAATAAAATTGTTTGAAATTTTCGTTTATGGCAAGATATTTCGCATAAGAACGCGTACCCCCGCTAAACTGTTCCCTACCCCTGGGGGTACACGTACCACACTTTGGGAAACACTGTCTTATAGTATAAATACATTCATTTTTTTATTAGTGGTACACAACGTTACGAAAAATTTAGAAAGGGTACACAAAAGTCATAAGTTTGGGAAACACTGGCTTAGAGTATGGCATAAAAACCATATATTCGGTTAATTAATTAAGTTCTGTATTATTTTACTATATGTGTGGTAATAAGAACTATAATTTCAGAAACCAGAATTTCCGATAAACCGTCATCGTAAGCCTTTTAAATTCCGTATATTTTAGTTTTTATTAACCAGAATTATGTTTGTTTTAACAGGAATGTCATTACCATACAGTACAGTAATTTTACCAGTATTTTGTTTCTCCCTGTAATAACAAGAATAAATAACAGTAATATAATGATCGTTTTCTCATTAAGTAAATTTAATCGCTATTATTTTATTTATTCGTATATTTTTCTTCATTCAGATTCCACGTTTAAAGTTTGTAAAATAAAATATACTAGACATAATAAAATAGATATCTAATAATAATAATAATCAAATAGAATAGATGTAATGAATATGTCGTAATATTTTAAATGAAACTGATATGGTAAATGTTTTGTATAGTTAAAAAAAATTACTCTCTCAAAACCTTCAACTAATATTTAAAAAAAACAAGACTTTTAAATAGGTATGCCCTTTTGATTCTATTATCTCATTCTAATAACCTGTAAATTCCCTTCTGAATAAAATATGAAATATGAAATTCCCCCTTCTCAGTACTTTACATTTTCTCTAGCTTTTACAATGATGCGATTTAAGTTGAAGCGAAATTAAAGTGTAGCTTAGAAATAATAATAATAAAAAATAAAAAAAACGAATTTTTAAGCAATCAAACAATTAGATCATGTAACAATATTTGTAACAAATCCAAGCGATGGCTGGTTGATACCAATTTCGGATCCGGCTCGCTCCGACCAAAGTGTTAACATATAATATAATCAGTGACAGACGAATCTTGGGTTAGAATCCCCTTGTCGTCAGTCTAAGAGTGGAGGCTTTTTTTGTTTTTCCTCCCCAGTAAACGCAAATGTGGGTTAATTCCATCAAAAAGTCCTCCACGGAGACAAATTTCTCCTAATACTTGATCCAGGGGTTCCATTGTCTTCTGTATTGGGTTCTTTGAACATGTGATTTAGTGCTTATTGCGTTGTTATAATCCTTTATAACAACGCAATCTATATATCTATATTTTTTTTCTCCAAAATTTGCTTTGTTGAACATTTACACACAAAAAGTTAATATTCTTATTTTGATTTTAATTATAAATAGTTAATTAGTAAATAAACGAATAAAGTCTGGAACAAATGATAAAAATAAATTTAATATCTCGCTTAATTCCTTTCATCAACTTCAAAACGCTAGAAATCATAATTACCTATACAAATTAAATAAAATAAATTTAATGAGCAATCATGACCTTTAAAACACAGCTTAGATTCGAATTAAAATCTTTAAAATCATCTTAGGAAATATAAAATTTACGTACATCAAACACTCTACAAATCATGATTTTTACAGGACCAAGTCATATATATTCCTTAAGGTGAAGCAAAATTAATATCATAACTCGATAACCCGTTTTACAGCTGCAATAAAGGCATTATAATAAGCACAATAGTTAATTAATCATGATGTTATCACGTGAGTAACATGAAGTTAACATAAGGGCTTGCATGTGGCACAAAATGTTCGGTCACGTGATAATTTCATGCATTACCTTACATGAATGACCGCATAAGTGATTCAATAATATAGAATTTGCATATACCTTGCAATCGTTGCCCTGCTAATGTAGTTAATAAAAGACTTAGAAATTAATTGCAGGGTTTTCAAAGTTCAAGCTCAAGGTTAAACATCCCGTTCCATTACAAATTTTCTAATTTATTACATGACAACTACTAAATTATTTATTAAAAATAATGCCCTCCAATTTCAACAAAATTTCTGGCAGGTTGTATCGATGTCCTTGAAAAGACCTTACGATCTGAAAGTTCTTATTCATAAATTAAACAAAAGGATAATTAATATCTATCAAATTATGGCAAATTATATTTACTTATGAATTAATATAAAAGCGTAAGAGCATCTGCGACTAAATAGCTAAAATTCAAATTCCCCCACCCCTCTCGATTTTAACGTTTTTCCATTAACTAATATCCAAAATCGTTAAGAGATCATAATACCCACAAAAGTTTTTTTATTATTTTTTTTTATTATATAAATGTAAAAAAAAAATATAAAAGTTCTTTGAATTTTTGTATGTACACTTAATTGTCCATCAATAGTTTATTTTCAAAACTATAGAATTATTGTTTTGTTTATAGTGCCATTTTAAAACTAATTTCTTATTCCATTTTAAATTTTTTTAATTATAAATTTTTATTGAAAATTTACCTAATGACAAACAAATTTATAGTTGTTTTGATATTTTGATGTATATAACTCATGTGTAAAAAATTTAACTGTTTGCAATAAAATAAAATCAAAATATCCTCTTGCAGTTTCATTTCAATGATTAATCATTATTTTTCTTTTCTTTTTTTTTTTTTTTTTTCCTTTTCTAATTCCAATGGTTTAGAACTTGTCAAAATGTAACACATGAAAATGAAGAATTTTATTTTTCATGGTATGATGACGCTCATCAATGTAATCAGATCGACCTGCATTCCATAGCCTATGTTTTTTTAAAATAACAGTAGAAAATCCGAAGAATTTTGATTATATACTTTTGAATAATTTGTCAAAAGAGAAAAAAACATGAAATACACAAAATTATTTCCACTTAAAAATATTTGCAAAACTTCTTTATTAAGTATTTTAAAAGTGAGAGAAAAGTAAACAAAAATTTTGAGCTTTTCGAATGATAAATTTCTTCTCTTTTTTTCACAACCAAATAAATAAACAATTAAAAATGCATGTCTAATAACGCAAGTTATAAGCTTTTAGGCGAAATAAAGGGATATCATGCCGAATTCATACCGATATACTCGTAAGAAGATCATGTCGCCGTTTATCGCTAAAAACGGTGTTGCAGTATTTTCTTGCCATTACAAAAAAAAAGAAGAAAAAAAGTTTTTTTTTTTACAGTCAAATAATTTTATCAATATATCCCTTAGATCCAATAGATATTATATGCTGAGTTAGAAATGCAAATAATTCTACAATATAGAGTAAACCAACCAGTGAAGGAACACTACCCAGTGAAGGAACATTTCATATATATTGATTAAAAATAAGAATTTCAAAATTTTTCTTTAGATTTAATGGTAACAATAGCTTACTGCCAAACAATAGGAAGTCATCTAGCAATGTTTTAGATTACCTGGTCAAATAGACTTCTCTGGAAAAAATTTTGAATTTGTTATTATCTCTGCAACACCTTGTTTCTTTGAAAAAATTATAAGGTGAGTGTTTGTATTTATATGTTTGAAGTGGAATTAATTGCATGTAATAGTTTTATTTTTCTCACTGTGAAAAAGAGAATTCAAAATATAGTTATTGAAGTTACGTTTTATTTTTTTTAAGCATCATAGCATAATAAAGTACTGAGATAAGGGGGTGTTTATTCACTGGATCTCCAAATGATGAAAAACCAGTGAAGGAACGAGTGTTCCTTTACTGGTTTTTTTTTTTCTATGTTAATGAAAATAAAAAATAAACTTTAACTTTCTTGTACCTTTAGTGATGTTCCGCATCAAAAGTATGTTAAAAACACGAAAAACAAATTTTAACAAGTGAAGGAGCAGGCATGTTCCTTTACTGGGCATAGATTTCCCATTGAATGAACAGTATGTGTTAATATGTTGACACTTTAATTTTCAATTCATGATTGCAAAAAAAAGTTAACATTTTCCAAGTATTTATATGTTATAATTTCAAGAATAGGCTTGTTTTTAAATATGTGTATGGCTTGTAAATTCATAAAGAGCATTAAAAAATAAGCAAAATTAAGTGTTCCTTTACTGGGTGTTCATTCACTGGTAAGAGCTGTTCCTTCACTTGGTCTTCTTACTACTTGTTATTTGATGCTCCAAAACTTTAAAACAATATTATGTAAGTTCTCTACAATTTTTTTACATAATTTGCAATTAGTAACAAATATGTTGACACATGAATTCTAAAATTCAACTAAAATTACGAATTTTGAAATTAATATGATTTTTTAAAAGGCAATCGAAGCTTAAATGTTCCTTCACTGGTTAGTTTACCCTACCAAACTAAAAAAATTATTAATTTTAATGCGTACTCAATACTAATTGCATCTATAGATCTTTTAATCAAGCGCCCCTCTAGAATACCTTGCACCCTTCAAACATCCATAAAAGTATTGAAGGTCCATCGGGAATGGAGGTGACAAAGCCATATGTGAAATATGTGTAGATGTAAGCTCTAGAAACCTAGTTTATATTTATCTCCTTAAAGCGTGGTTACTCATAAAGCCTGGAATCTCACCTTTGCAACCAAGTCACTAGGCTTTGCAATTAATTAATCTCTAAATTAAATACCTGTAAACATGTCTTAGATAGAAAAGTGGCCTAGGTAACTCGAATGGCGATAAAAAAAAAGTAATTAACAAATGTATATATTTCCCTCATATGACACTATAAATTTGGGTATTTCTCTATTGATTGACAACACTACAGTTATTGTTCATTTTGTTAGGTTAACTTAAATAATAATTTAAGTAGCGTTGATAAGTTAGTTATACGTTTAATATTTATTTAGAATCATTTTTTTTTTTTTATAGAAATAAAAACTTAGTTAAGAAGTAATTATTTGGATTTATTTTTGATCCTTTCTAAAACGGATGTAGAAATTTTAAACACAAAAGGGTGTTATGAAGATGCACACTGTCATACCAATTATTGGTAACGGAGCTTGTCTTTTTCGAACAATATCATATGGAGAGAGGTCAGGATAGCCTGGTTGGAAGGGCTAGGCCAATGTCCAAGTGGTCGTGGGTTCGATCCCCGCCTGCCGAAGACTCCCCGTGTAGTAAATGGTGACTGATGCACGTTAAATCTGTCGAGTATCAAAGTCCTCCATGTTCCTGTAACAAATCATACCACTGATCCAAATCATACTGATCCAGGGGTTTCTTTGTCTTCTGGATAGGTTCAAAATTACAAGGCTACGAAAGTCGAAATTAGTAGTCGTAAACCCAAAATTGGGTCGGCTGTTTAACGACGGTTATAAAATATCATATATAGGGGGCCGGGATAATCTGGTTGGTAGGACATTGGGAACATATCCAAGAGGTCGTGAGTTCGATACGTGCCTGCGAAGACTCCCTGTGTAGTAAATGGTGACTGATGGACGTTAAATCAGTCGTGTCATAAAGTCCACCATGTTCCCATAATAAATCATACCCCAGGGGGTATTGATTCAGGAGTTTCTTTGTCTTCAAAATGTGGTTCAAAATTACAAGACTGCGGAGTTGAACATAGGTAAC
Source organism: Parasteatoda lunata (assembly GCA_949128135.1). NCBI lineage: Eukaryota > Metazoa > Arthropoda > Arachnida > Araneae > Theridiidae > Parasteatoda > Parasteatoda lunata. The sequence goes on from OX421971.1 coordinate 89,463,193, forward strand.
CATAAACTCAAAATTGGGTCAGCTGATCAACGACGGTTATAAAAAAAATCACATATCGGAGCCGTAGTAGCTCAGGGGATTGAGCGTTCCACTAAAATGAAGTGCCCGTGTTCGAATCCTTAGCAATGACTTGACGATACGAATCCTGCACCCGGTTCCCATTTACCCCAGTGTTGCCGTAAAAATATCGTCAGTGGTAGACGGGTCATGGGTTAGAATCCCCCTTGTCGTCAGGCTGACTGAGGGAGGTTTTCCTCTCCATGTAACGCAAATGCGAGTTAGCTCCATAAAAAAGTCCTTTACGAAGGCAAAATTTCTTACACTACTTGGTCCAGGAGTTCCCTTGTCTTCTGGATTGGGTTCAAAAATTACAAGGCTACTGAGTTGAATATATATGGTCGTAAACCCGCAATTGGGTTGGCTGTTCAACGGCGGTCATAAAATAAAATATCATGCATACATTATACGATATTCAAGTTATGACTCAAGAGGTACGGTAGAAAGTAGTAGTAGCTCGTAATGGAATTTTGGAATGAGTTTTTTTATCTTATCTCACTTCAAAAGATGGAAATAATTTTAATACTTCTGCTGTCTACTATGTTGAAATGGTTTTTAAGATTTAATGACTGCTGGACAGATTTTAAATGATTACTAAAATTCAATACAAAAAGACAATATTGCTGACAACTCTTGAAAATAGTTAAAATTCAATTCTAAGCAGTTTCACACTGGTAACAGCTAGTCGGTGAAGAAATTTAGTTAATAGTACTGTTTAAAACTAATTAGGGCGTTACAATTGGAGAAGGGATTGAAAAATTAGAATATTTAAATACAGTTGTATTGAGTATTCGGCTTTAGTTAGCACAAAAGTTTATATCAAAAGTTTATACCAAGTGGCCACCAAAGATGGCTGTAACTATTATTACAAAAAATAAATAAATAGGTTAGATTTGGATGCCATTGTAAACTGAAAAACTACATGCCAATTAAAAAATTGAACGTCAATCAAAAATTTCTTAATTTATCAAAAAATTGTGGGATAATTAAGTTTAAATTTTATTTATTTACAACACAGTACAGTAATGGTATTTAGTCGGTGCATGCGTATCAACAAAATCCGTATTGAAATTATGTCTCAAAATTTACCAGATTTACTAATTATGCTCCAATTGTGAAATAAATAAATTTGCCAGCGAAAAGAACCAGACAGCGAACCGGATGGCAGTTTTTAAGTTTTCAAAAATGACTCATAATTTAGGACCGCTACTCGTGCTCATTGTTGAGCCATTTCTTGGTCACGTATCTTCCCATTTTGTTGATCAGAAATGACCTGCCTAGATAAGACGATCCAACTTCGTAGAATTTTTTTTTTTTACTTATTTCAAGTCTAAGGTTTGTGATAACGCTGTACTGAAGAAATTTAACCACATTTCTTCAAAATGCTCATTGAACTATATAAATATAAAATAAATGCATTTACCCTATATGTAAATCAATGCATAACCCTAGACACTGTAAATAATCGAATTACGGTAACAAATGCTGGAACTTAGTGTGTCGGTACTTTTTACTGTAAAATCCACTTTTACCAGAGCATGTTACAGAACAAAAAATTTGATTACCGTAATTTTCTCAAAAATGTAATTACCGTAACATTCTAATTAAAATTCCATTATAGCTCTAATTAAATAAATATTACTGTAAAAATTACGGTATACCATTTTACGGTTAAATGGATTTTACGACCGGTACTTTTTACCGTTATTTAATCCGGAATTTTTGACTGTGTACTATATATTTATGAATCAATGACGAATTCACAATTTTTAGTAAAAAAAAAATAAATCAAAAATCAATTTTTTATCAAAATTACTTCTTGTACGAATTTAATAACCCCCATGTATTATTAGTCAACGATTCTTCTATTAGATTACATTTTTCTTTTTAAAAAGGAGTGGAAAAAAACTTGTTTTTTAATATGAGTAAATAAAACTGATTTTTGAATAAGCAGCTGTTATGAGTCGGAAGAATAAAAAGGATCGTTGCTTTCGAGCAGCGATGAGCCGAGTGCGTTTTGTTTACGTTTTTCGATCACGTGTCTCTCTTGCCCTTAAAAACACATAGATAACCTCCAAACGAACTTGATAACATTTCGAAGATAAAACAGTATTGTGTCGTCAAATTGAAGCGTAACTTTCAACGCATCTTTAAGATAATGAGTCAGCATTTGTCCTCAAAGCTATAATATTTTATTTCTTACAATATTTTTCTATTAGTTTTTCTCACAATAATAGCTACATTAGATGAGTTAGAGAAATTAATACAATTCTTTGTGAAATTAACCCTTATAACATTCCAAGTACTATACCAAAAAGAACAAAATAATTTTTTTAAACAAAAACTAAGAGTTAAAAACAAAAATCTTAAAGAAGCGGCAGGAGTAAAAGCATTTCAAACTTTTGTATATTTTTTTAGTTAAAACTGAAAAGTTTGGCTCTTTCTTGGAATTATAAATCAACATTCACAGATTGTTTAGGAGAGGCAAATTAACTTAAAGGCAATACTTGTATGTTGCTTTTCCTCACCTTATTTATACTACAGGTTAAGAGAAAACACTGAAATTACATTTAAATCCTATCTTTGCATTAATCAAAACAGCTGTACTGTTCACAATCGAAAATTCAATGAAAAACATTTTGGAAATTTGAACTAACTTGTTCAATGTACCAAGCCCCTTTGAAATTTAAAAAAAAAACATTCAAAAACTCATCAATAAAATTACCAACTTAATGCCAAAGATGTCCAGTGAAAATATTTTTCTTACTTTGACATGTACTTTAAAGTGAAGCCTAAATTTCGTCTCAATGTGGATAACTTGTAGTAAAGCCGTTATTTTTGTGTCACCCTCATTGTTGTAGTTCTATAAATCGTATTTATAAGTTAAAATAAAAAGGGCATTTGAAAGAGGTATGTTTTATCGATAATATTTTTCATCTTTAAGCCATTAATCGTTGGTTTTTCATATAAAACCTGAAGACTAAAAATTATCATGATCAATATAAGTTAAGAAAACTTTTCCCTGTCATCTTGGATTTCAGGATAACTTTTTAATTTTCATTATCTGTATGTTTCTATTTACTTATTTTATTAATTTATTTTCATTTATTTATTAATTTATTTTCATTTATTTAATAATTTATTTACCTATTTTTATTTCTTTTTTATTTATTTATTTACTTTCTTATTTGCTTATTTATTTGTTCTTTACAACTTTTGATTAATTCATTCGACATTCGAAGAAAATATTCGACAACACTTTACCTTTAAAAAAAAAGTGGAAAATAATAAAGACGCCGCTTAATTAAGTTAAGAGAAAATGCGCTAGATAATTTTTAGACTTTATATAAGTTTTTCTCAAAAACTGTAAAACAATAAAATTACTGTTGCTTGTGCGCAAATATCAAATATGTCCTGTAAAGATGTATTTCTTACATCGTCAGGTACGCCTTAAATCCATCGCAATGTGGGTATTTTGCAGAGAAGTCGTTACTTAGTTTTATCCTTATTATAGTTATATAAAGCGCATTTTAAAGTTCACAAATTTTTTTTGTTGATTAGAAATCCTTTTATTATATTTAGAATATTTTAAATGAAAAACAATAATGCTAATTATATATTTATAAATTCGATTCAGAATGTTCTTGTGTCACTATTACTGAAATGCCTAATTCTGTTGTAAAATTAAATTTCTTCCTTGCGTTTGTAAGACACTTTGGCTTAAAAATTTATGCTTTGAAAAATTTGCTATTATTTATTCCATAAAAATGCTTTTCATAAGGAGTAAAAGTCATCTTATTGAGCCAATTAGATTTTTTGAATTTTGTCTTCCTTAGTACGCTAGAAAAGCATTGGATACCAATTTTTATTTTTATCAATTTCGTTTTAAACGAAGTAGAGAAAAAAAATTAGAAAAATTTTTTCCATTGTATTTACAATTTGATATTAATATATACTATAAAAATATTTTTGTTCTTGTTAATTTGCTCAACATTAAAATAATTTTTCAGCTCTATTAATAAAAAAAGTCTGCAAATTTTGTTCATTTTATATTTTCACAGTACTGCATGCCATGCTTAAATAAATTGACTTACAATAAGCAAGTGTTCCGAAACTGATTAGTTTCAAAGAAGTTTCAATAGATAGCGCCACCAAGCTTTTGATGAGTAGAATGGAACAAAATGTGGGATGGAACAAAATGTCCTCTTCTATAGCGCCATCTAGGAATTGAAATATAATATATTGTTATTTTAAATATTCTTCAGTGGCAAAATAAAGCAACATTAAATACGTAAAAAGTTTTGATAAGAATAAAGTGCTTGTGAATTGACTGCCTAGTATCACAATTTATGTTTTAATTATTAGTTTTAATTCTTCTGGAAAAATAATTAAATTTAAATATGTTCTGGAATTAATTTTGCTATTTTGCAATTCTAGAAGATATTAGTTTCAAGAGCGATAAAGCATAGCATAACATAAACACACTCATAAGATATTCTTAATATGTAGTTTAAATTTAATTCCTTGATTCCTCTTTCATATGAAATATTTGTTATTGAAATTCAATCATTTTGAATTCAAAATAATTATTCCTATGCTCGAATTCATTCATTATTATTACATATTTTTAACTGATTCTAATAGGAAGGTTTCGGAAAACTTTGCTTTCCTTCTGAATTCCTTTTAAGTAAAAATTCTAGCTTATTCTATTCTAATTTATTAATTGGATAAATCGCTTTTACATAAAATTAATATATTTTCTTTAACCATATAAAAATATATGGGGGAAGGGCAGTCGTCACTTCTAAAATTAATAATTCTTACTAACTTTCTAGATGCATAAATTTCAACGTCTTCAATCTAAAATTGAAAATATTAAAAAAAAATAAATCAAATATATAGACTTTGCTATAAACTTCTAATTCATACACTTTACAAAATATCAAATAATCTCGACGAGGATGGGATTCGAACCCACGCGGGCAGAGCCCAATGGATTAGCAGTCCATCGCCTTAACCACTCGGCCACCTCGTCATGTTTAGGATCTAGTATTAAACGTATTAATTTAAAATTACTTATATTTCATGATATCTTCTTTTCTTTCTAATGTGATTATACGATTATTTGTCTTCATCGTTTTATTGTTCTTCTATAAATATATTCGTAATATTTTAATCACTTTATTGGTAATATTTTAATCGTTGTCGATTTTTTTAACTAAGATTTTACATTTCGTAGTAGACACTCGTGGTAAATATTTATGTGCGAGTGATAATTGCGCGCTCAAATAATTTTTCTCTCCTTTCTTTTTTAAATTAGAAACTTTTATTTCTCCTCACTAATGTATGCCCATTGACGAAGGGATACAAAGGACATATCAACATTGGATTGACATTTTTGGGCAGAGTGAAACACTTATTTTAAAATCTTTAATGCTGTTTTGGGAGAATTTATAATTGCAATTTAATTCTAGTGGACATTAATAAGATTTCGATAAAGACGCGCTTTATTAATTATATTATAAAGGCACGCTTTAATTGGAATTTTAATTTTTTAAGGAATTAATGTCCTTATTTTGGAGAAATGACATTTTTTCAAAAAAAAAAATTCTTTTTTGGTGTCACATGTTTTTAATACATACACATAAATTATACAATCACAAAAAAGGGGGAATAGCATGCTAGACAGAGAAGCATCTCACAGGCAAGAATATGTACACAAAAAAAAAAAGCTGAATTAATTTCTATAAGTATAAAATGTTGATTATTTATCGACATGAATAAGTAGTTAATGTAGTAAACTGTCCTCAATTTTAATACCATGAGATAAAATACCTATAAAATTTTTCTCAGTTCTCTGAAGTTCCAAAATTAAGTCATTTAATGTATTGTCCTAACACAAATAGAGAAATATGATAGCATAATTTAACGAAATGTAGTTATTGAGACTTAACAATATCACGCGATATGTTTTATACAGTATGAAACTCATTTATTAAACAATTTCTCTAACACTTAACAAGTTTATTTTTGATTAAATATATTTATCTAACTTAAAAAAAATTGCTTTACTCACAAATGAAAATTAATAATTATGAAACGTATAAGATATAGGAAATTATGATTTTGAATATTCGAGAAGTAGCATCTCTATAATACTATGCAGCTAACACTTGATACAATTCATCGCCATATAATTATCTGCGTTATCTTTATGTATTTCCATGATTATTCTTCAACAGTGAACTTGTATCAGTAGAGTATATATAGTTTAAATTATGCTTATAAGTTCAACAAAGGAAAGGGTAATACTTCTGTGGTGATGGGTTCGCCGCTCATCGTAAAATCAATTGTATTTCATTTTATTATCTGTTTGTCTTTAATCAATTGTGTTTTTACTTATTTTGGAAGTGAAATGAATTAAGAGTTCTGACGTCATCATATTCTTAGAATTGTATAAATACCAGCACGCATATAGCAGCCTGCCAGTATCTCTCCCATCACCTGCTGTGGTGATGTTTCTTGTAATTCAACCCAACTTGTATATAATGTAAATATGTTCAATAAATATTAGTATTAAAAAGGAGCTATCTTCGCTTACTTCAATGGTGACCCGGACGTCTGACGATACAAGCAGCTTTTAGTTTTCATCTTTCCTGTTTTTGCTTCTTGTATTAGTCATGGCCGCGGATTAAGAGGAAACTGCAACTATGGCGGAATCGTCTGTAGTAAAAATTCCCATCTTCAATATCTCTGATCCACACCTGTGGTTCCATATGGTCGAAGCAACTTTCCAGCTTGCGACACCGAAGCCTATTACAGAGAGTAAAACAGAGTTTAACTACTGCCTCGCCCACCTTTCTCCCGAAGTAGCCGCAGTTGTAAGGGACGTCATTATAACTCCTGACGCAGACGATCCTTTCAAAAAGCTGAAAGAAGAAATTATTACACGCTGCGGAGAAAAAAAGTCCCAGGAAATTCGACGTTTACTCTCCGGAGAGCAACTAGGAGATCGAAAGCATAGCGAACTCTTGCGCACTATGCAGAGAAGAGCTGAATCTCACGAAATCTCAGATTCCCTACTTTTGGAATTATTTCTAAATCAGCTGCCGCAGCATGTTCAGTCAATATTGGCCGCAATTCCTTCACTGAATGCAACAAGAGCTGCTGAAATTGCAGATAAAGTAATGGAAGTGTCAACTTCAAGTGAAGTTAGCGAAGTTTCTTCAAATCAACAATGCACCTTTGAGCTTTTAGAAGAAGTTAAAGCACTACGAAAAGAAGTAGCAGCATTGCGGACACGCAGTAGGTCTCGCAACCGGAACTATGCAAATTTTCGTAATCGCCAAAGCCAATCCTCATCTCCACATCGAAACTCCAAAATGTGTTTCTATCATCGAAAATTTAAATCGGATGCTAGAAAGTGTGTCAAACCCTGCATCTACCAGAAAAACCAAGAAAGGCAAGAGTGAGAGTGCGACTAACATCTTGCCTCCAACAAATTGTCGCCTTTTTATTAGAGATAGACAATCTAACAAACAATTTCTAGTGGATACCGGAAGTGACTGCTCAATCATTCCAGCAAATAAAGAAGAAAAAACTCTTTCTCCGATACAGATCTTTAAAGCTGCGAACAATACCATTATAAAAGTATACGGTAAAAAATTGTTAACTTTAGACTTCGGTCTTAGACGAAAGTTTAATTTTCCATTTTATATTTGTGATATAACTAATCATATTATAGGTGCAGATTTCTTAAACTATTTTAATCTAAAACCTAATATTAGAAAACGTTGTCTAAATGATATTAATACTAATTTAAATTCTCATTGAATTTTTAAAACTGCTGACATTATTTCAATTAAAACTGTTCTTGGTGAAAATGATTATGAAAAATTGTTAAATGAATATCCTGAAATAACGAAACCTATTTGCTCAGACCAAATTATTAAGCATAATGCTGTACATCATATAGAAACTTTTGGTTCACCAGTTTTTGCTAAACCTCGGCGTCTAGCTCCCGATAGGTTAAAAATAGCACAAATGGAATTTCAACATATGTTAGATTTAGGCCACATGCGCCCATCCAAAAGTAATTTTTCATCACCTTTACATTTAGTTCCCAAGAAAAATAGTTTGGACTGGCGTCCAGTAGGTGATTATCGAGCTTTAAACGCTCGAACTGTTAAAGATAAATATCCAATTCCTAATATTATGGATTTTACTAGTGAATTACATGGAACTAAAATATTTTCTCACATTGATTTAATTCGAGCTTTTCATCAAATACCTATAGCAGTCAATGAAGATGTACATAAAACTGCAATAATAACTCCTTTCGGGTTGTTCGAAAGTACTCGTATGCAATTCGGTCTTTGCAATGCAGCCAGTACTTTCCAACGCTTTATTGACGAAGTAACTAGAGGCTTAGAAGGCGTTTACGCTTTTCTAGATGATATATTAATAGCTTCCGAATCTCCCGAAGAGCAAATAAAATATTTAAAATCACTTTTTGATAGATTGCGGTATTTTGGTTTAACAATAAATCCCTCTAAATGCTTATTTGGTCAGAATAGTTTACAATTTTTAGGTTTCAAAATTTCCGAAAAAGGTATTGAACCTTTAACTGATCGCGTTAATGCAATTCTACATTTTCCAAAGCCAAATACGATTACTCAATTACGTAGATTTCTAGGATTATTTAATTTTTATAGACGTTTTATTCCTAATGCAGCTCATATTTTATCACCTTTAACCAAGTTTTTAGAAGGACAACGAAATATTAAGAAATGTAACAAATCATCAAAAAAATCTGATTTACCGTTAATTTGGACCGATACTTCAAACAAATCTTTTTCTGATGCAAAACAAGCAATAGCCGATGCAACTCTTTTAAAATATCCTAAACCTGGTGCAAATTTAAGTCTGTGGACTGACGCGTCAGATTTTGCAATTGGCAGTTCTTTAATGCAATATCATAATAATGGGTGGGAACCAATTGCATTTTTCTCAACAAAATTAAATAAAAGTCAGCAAAACTGGTCAACATACGATCGCGAATTATTGGCAATATACGCGCCAATAAAAAAATTTCGTCACATGCTTGAAGGTAGAAGTTTTACTATTTTTACTGACCAAAAACCTCTAATTTATGCGTTTAAACAAAAACCTGAGAAATGTTCCCCGCGCCAATTCAGATACCTAGATTATATTTCTCAATTTTTAACTGATATTAAACACGTAAAAGGAAAATCTAATTCAATTGCTGATACTCTATCGCGAATAGAAATAAATGCAATTTCAAAACCTCCATTAATAGACTTTAAAAAACTAGAACAGGAACAAAATGAAGATTCAGAATTGAAAGAAATATTAAATTCAAATAATTCATCTTTAAAATTAGAAAAACATTACTTTTCTTTGGAAGATGTTAATTTGATATGTGATTTTTCAACAAAGAACCTAGACCTTTTATTCCAAAATCATACAGGCAAATTATTTTTGATAATTTACATTATTTTTCTCATCCTGGAATATATTCAACTACAAATTTAATATCTAAACGATTTGTGTGGCTCAACATGAAAGTGGATATTAAAAATAAAGTTCGTTCTTGTGAGAAATGTCAGCGAGCTAAAGTTTTCCAACACACTAAAGCTCCTTTCAGCACATTTGCTCAACCCGACGCAAGATTTTCCCATATCCATCTGGATTTTATTGGCCCACTTCCTATTTCTGAAGGCAAGCAATACTGCCTTACAATAATAGATAGATTCACGAGATGGCCAGAAGTTATCCCTACTACGGATATGACTGCCGAGACCACCGCAAAAGCACTTATTCACGGTTGGATCTCTGGATTTGGCACTCCCGTTACTATAACTACCGATCAAGGCCGAAATTTTGAATCAACTCTTTTTCGAAATATCACTAATATCTTAGGCAGTAACCACATCCATTCTACTTCATATCACGCGCAAAGTAATGGAATGATAGAACGCTTTCACCGACAATTTAAAAGTTCTATAATAGCACAGGAAAATAATAAATGGACCGAAATTTTACCAATTGTTTTATTAGGTATTCGCACAGCTTTAAAAGCTGATATTAATGCAACTTGTGCACAACTTGTTTATGATACTTCCTTACGTCTACCTTCGGATCTTTTAAACGCAAATTCTTTATCTCCACCAGTAACAGAAAATTATGTCACAAATTTAATGGCCGCAATGAGAAAATTAAGTCCTGCAGCAGCAGCAGCAGCATCAGTACACAGTAAAAATAAGTTCTATATTAATCCTAATTTAAAATCTTGTTCTCATATATTTTTAAGAGTAGATAAAATTCGTCCTCCACTATCACCTGCATACACCAGACCACACCGGGTAATTGAACGTTTTGATAAAACTTTTGTTATTGATTTTCATGGTAAGAAAATAACTGTCTCCATAGATAGAATTAAACCAGCTTTTCAAATTTCTGAGAAATTAAAAATAATACAATTCCAATGGTCGAAAAGCAATTATCTCCAAAAAAGGAAGAAAAGCCAATTGTTACAAAATCTGGTCGCCGTGTGTATTTCCCAGAATATTTAGTTAAAGAGTATGTAATATAAAAGCATCTAAATATTTTGTATCTATTAATTGTATTCCAATTTCTAAGTTAGAAATTTTTTCCCAATTAAGACATATATTTCAATTTACTACTTTGTATTTTATGATTGTTTTTAAACAATCATTAGTGGTATCGTGACTTTGTCACTGGGGGGATACTGTGTGGTGATGGGTTCGCCCCTCATCGTAAAATCAAGTGTATTTCATTTTATTATCTGTTTGTCTTTAATCAATTGTGTTTTTACTTAGTTTTGAAGTGAACTGAATTAAGAGTTCTGACGTCATCATATTCTTAGAATTGTATAAATACCAGCACGCATATAGCAGCCTGCCAGTATCTCTCCCATCACCTGCTGTGGTGATGTTTCTTGTAATTCAACCCAACTTGTATATAATGTAAATATGTTAATATACATCCTACAGCACTGTAAAAAATTGGTATAACGAATTTAATCGTGGTCGATGTTCGATCCAGGACGAATCCCGTGCAGGTCGTCCAAAATCCGTTGTTGTGCCAGAAAAGATCGATGATGTGCGTGAACTGATAAAGCAAGATCGTCATGTGACATACCGTGAGATAGAGGCGTCTTTGGATATTAGTATGACTAGCATCAATAAAATATTGCATGAACATTTGAGCGTAAAAAAAATTTGTTCGCGTTGGATCCCGCATAATCTGACAAACGATCAAAAAAAGGCTCGTGTCGATTGGTGCAAGGAAATGTTGGAAAAATGCGTTCAAGGTACATCAAAGGCTGTGTATAACATCTACACAGGTGACGAATCATGGATCTGTGCATATGAGCCGGAAACAAAACAGCAATCAACTGTATGGGTCTTCCAAGACGAGGCAAAACCAACAAAAGTTGTTCGAGGAAGAAGCACATCGAAACAAATGATTGCCTGTTTCTTCGGCATTAACGGTCATGTGGCAACAGTGGTGTTAGAGCAACGCAGGACGGTCAATTCTGAATGGTACACGACCATTTGTTTGCCAGAAGTCATCGGAAAAATTCGAAAAAAGCAGAAGAACAGGCGAATCATTCTTCATCATGACCATGCGAGCTCTCACACATCGACTCAAACAAAGGCATTTCTGACGGAGCGAAAGATCGAACTGATGGGTCATCCGCCATACAGCCCTGATTTGGCACCCAATGACTTCTTCTTATTCCCACACATCAAAAATAAATTACGTGGACAACGATTTTCGACCCCCGAAGAAACGGTTGATGCATTCAAAACGCATGTTTTGGAGTTACCTCAATCGGACTGGAAAAAGTGCTTTGAAAATTGGTTCAAACGCATGAAAAAGTGTATTGATCATCATGGAGAATATTTTGAAAAACAATAAAACCAATTTCGATCCTAAATATTTGTTTTTTCATTATTGGGCCAGAAATATAAATAGCAACCGTCGTATGGGCAATAACAAATCTTGAAGTCTAAATTAATAGAACAGTGGCCTAAAACTTGACCTTGTTTTTCTTTGTAATATGCACTACTGAAATAACTAACAGGGATTCAGCTTTTTTTTTCTTTCTTTAAAAAAAGGGAAAAAAAAGCTTTAGCACAAGTGTTTAGTTATTAGGAATTAACAGAATTGAAATAGTCAAGTAAATATTCAGATACGAATCTAAAATCAATACACAATACTTTCTACACCTGCATAACTATGTACTGCCCTTTTATAACATGGGTGTATTTCTCAGATTTAGACATTTTTGTGGGCTAAGGTCATAAGTTAGTAAAGTTTAAGTTATGCACTGGAAATGTTTTATTTTTATCAAATATTGGATTCAATCACAATACAATACACCCCCCCCCCCAAGTCTATTTTAAACATTTCTATCACACAACAATCTAGTTGGTGTATGTGACATTATAAGACACTTTTTTTTTTCTTTAATGACCGCAAAAGGAAATTTTGGGTCACTATTAAATGAAATTTTACAGGGTGTGTAGCCTAAATTTTCAATAAAAATAAGCACCTTAAAAAAATATCTTAATTGGGGTATGCACATTAATAAAAAGCTTTTCTTCCTGTTGTTGAAAGTTCTTCATATATACATTAACAAAATGATTTGCAATAACTACACATAATCATAAAATAACTAGTTTCGGACAAAGAACTTTTTTTAAAAATTTTATTTTACTAGCCACCACAAAAACAATTTATACACAATTTCAAATACATATATTCAACATTGAGTGGCTCATTCATGGGTGCCACTCCAAAAACGTTTCAAGACTGAACTTGCTTTTTGACCAATTAACACAACCTAGCGTTATTTAGCAAAATTTTTCAGAAATTTTTTATAGATCAATTTACATAAGAACGATCCATACATTATAAGAATAACTTGATTACTTGCTTAAAAAAAAAGAAATTTTCTTTATTTTACTTTTTTCACGGCAAACAGAACAAAAATAACAGCTAACCTCATCTTTTTACACTTATCTCGCTTCATATCGTTATTTATTTTTCACTTCATAAAATTTTGTCCTATTTCTAAAAATTCAATTAAAAAAAAAAATCCTATATTTTTTATTGATTTCGCAGAAAAGAATAGGTAACTTTTTTTAGAGGAAAAAGAAAATGTAATTCTTACTTTTAAAACTTAATGGAAACAAATATTAATTGAAGGTTGGATTTCATCTCACTGATCTGTCCTCAAGACTGATTTCAGTCCACAGGACTGAAGAGTGGCACCCCTGCACTCATTCTATTTTATAAATTAATAATTACTTTATGTAAAAGAAATATTGATAACTATAATTATTATTTAAAAAGGTTATAGTGTATTTTTTAGATTTTAATAAATTATTTCCTAAAGCATCAACAAAATATTAACAAGATTAATATTATAGATCAGGGGTGGCCAAGCTCCTTAATAGTCGAGCCATTTTTCAAAATTTGAAATTTTTCGCTAGCCGCAGTTAAATACGAATTTAAAAGGTATTAAAAAAATTTTTATTGCATAAATTATATTTATTGAAAACATATAAGTAAAAATACAAAATATGTGCATTGAATTTAAGAGCAAGAATCTGAGAGAGTGACACACCTGAAATACATGCAGTCTCAGATTTTCTTCAAAAAATTACCAGTTGTTATATATCTTGTCAAAAGACAAAATCTAAAATTTTTTACCCCAAAGTTGAGTTGTTCATTTTTTATGGCCCCCCCAAAGTTCGGAGCTCTGCAGGTAAATTTCAGCGTTTTTGCACGACATGGAAATTACAATGACTCACTGCACTTAGCGCATACAAAGTGCCTCCAAGTAATTTAAATATCTGAAAAGTAGGGATGTTGATCTTTGTAAAATGAGTGAAAAGTTTGTGGCAATTTGTTGCCGCAAGGTCGTAAAAAGAAGCATTTCTGCAATTTTCAACGATCAACTACAGTTTGCGCCTTCTAGTTGACACGGTAAATAACATGTCATTGGAAAGATATATAAAAGCACTTTCAAAAATTATATATATATATGAGGCACATTTAATGCGCTCTTACTTATATGAAGTTGAAACTTGAAAATTTTACCAATATTTTAACTGATATAACTTTCTGCGGCATAAATATATTGAAAAAATTTTTTTTACCTTTATTTTACTCCATTATTAGTCTATCCAAAACAGTAAAATTTATTGAGGCATGTAGCTTCAACAAAATTAAAACATTTTTTTAACATACCACGTTTTAGCATTTTCTTTCTCGAATAACTGTATTTTTATATACATTTCAGCATAAAAACCGATATTTTTAACATTTTATTGTATATAATCTTGTTGGTTATCCATTTAAAATAATATTTTAATATCATTGACATTTGCAATTTGTATAAAACAGAAATATATAAAGATAATGCTGTAAAACATTTGTTTTGTAGCTACAAAATGCGTGTGAATTATTTAATAGTTCCTTGTGCAACAGTTGGATGTCTTTTCAGCTTGGGACAGTAAAAGGATCCACACCGGATAATTGTATGGGACCAAAGAAGATGGTGCTACGATGTACAGTGCCAATGTCATCACGTATCGGCCATTTAAAATCTTGAGATCCTCTCTGGTGTAGAAATTTCTTCTCAAATGAACCATTTCCACAGTACTATGATTTCAAAATTGCAAGCAAAAATATTATAGAATACATGCAGCATATAATGAGGGGAGTTCAACGAGAAAAAGCAACGGTAGCAGCACTGCAAGAAACAGACAAGGAAACAGCGTTTTGGCTTCAAAACTGGTCGCAAATAATTTTGCCACAAAACTATCGTTAGAAACAACAGGACTATTTCGGTAAAAGGGGGTGTTTGTTACACAAATTAATGGAATAGTTGAGAAATCAAGTTATTTTACTATTCTCGAATTTTGTGATCAAGACACAGTGTCAACTTTGTGTAAAGACTGACAATGCAGGCTGTTATGCTGGCAATTTGTGCAGCAAAAGCTGGAATCTGATGGCGAAGAACCTGGAGTTAAAAATACTTAGACATGACTATTAATGAACCTCAGAGAGGTAAAGATCAAGCTGATTGAGAGAGTGCAATTTATAAAATGTTTATTACAACATATATGTCATCACGTATTGGCCATTTAAACTCTGGAGCTCCTCTTTGGTGTAGAAAGTCTTTCCAGTCTTCTAGAATTTTTCCTATGTAAAATCTTCTGCCATACATTACTGCATAAAATGAATGAGGATGAAGTCCACTGTTCTTTTCTTCAAAAATTTTGATTTCTTGCCTAATATTCTCTCTTTCTGCTATCTGAAAATCCCAAAATTTATTGGAAAGCAATATTACATTTTTAAGAAATTGTTAACTGTTGAAAACATTAAATAAAGCAAATTACATAAAATTAAAAACATAACAAACCTCGTTTTCTTCAGTTGCAGTCACTAAAAGATGGTCATCATATTCATTTTCATCTTCTTTCACAGTATTAAAATCTATATCTTTTCCTTTTATTCTGCTGAAATAAAAAATCACTTGTTCATTCGTAAGATATTCTTCGCGGCAAAACTTTTTCTTTCCATCTACTGTAAGATGTCTCATCATCTTGACAACACTGTGCAGTAAATTTATTACCTGTTTTATCTCCTTTATAAAAACATTGCTGTAGAAACTGTTTTTGATTTTGATTCAGACGCATGATTTTTCTTTTTGGTTTTAGTGCCCATCCTAGTTGTGATAACTTAGTTGAGAAGTTTTCATTTTTATTAGATGTGCCAGCAATTAAAAAAAAATTAATAGTTTGGAAGTCTATTTTTCTTGTTGTCACTGTCTCCATTTTTTTAGCAAAAATAGTTTTAGCTTTGTCCACTACTGATAGTAATTTTGGAATAGTATGTTCTCCTCTTGATATACGCAAGGACAATTCATCTGCAGTTTCAAATGTAGAAGTATAATTGTCTTCAGGTCAAAATATGAAGTTCACAAACTTACGGCTAAGAAAAATCGATTTATGATTTTTGTCTAACTTTTGTTTTGTTCTGAATGGGATTGCTGTTTGAATGCTACAATTAAATTTTATGTTGTTATAAGGAACTTTTTTTCCTGGACCAATTTCAAAATATCATTTCATTAGATTCAAATTTCACAGAATGGTATGACTGTATTTCATGTATTTTAACACTTTCAACTGAGCATTTTTCTCTATTGATTTCTATAACTGATACTTGAGTATTTTTCATTCTTCCTTTAAAAATGAGGGCATCATACACATCTTTAGCTGATGTTACATCATGACCTACACATAAATATGTTCTAATAAATATTTTAGCAATTGCACTCTCTCGATCAGCTTGATCTTTACCTCTCTGACGTTCATCATAGTCATGTCTAAGTCTTTTTTAATTCCAGGTTCTTCGCCATCAGATACCGGCTTTAGCAGCATATATTGCCAGCCTTCACATGTAGTTTCTTCATGCTTGGAAGCTCTAGTGTAAACTGCTTTAATGTATGCTTTGACACACAGTCGACACTGTGTCTTGATCACAATATTCGAGAATAGTAAAATAAGTTGATTTCTCAACTATTCCATTAATTTGTGTAACAAACACATCAACATGCCCCTTTTACCAAAATAGTCCTGTTGTTTTTAACTACAGTTTTGTGGCAAATTTTTTTGCGACCAGTCTTGAAGCCAAAAAGCTGTTTCTTGCAGTGCTGCTGCCTTTGCCTTTTCTTGTCGAACTCCCCTCATTATATGCCGCATGTATTCTATAATATTTTTGCTTGCAATTTTGAAATCATAGCACTGTGGAAATGATTCATTCGAGATGAAATTTCTACACCAGAGAGGAGCTCAAGATTTTAAATGGCCGATACGTGATGACATTGGCACTGAACATCGTAGCACCATCTTCTTTGATCCCATACAATTATCCGGCGTGGATCCTTCTACTGTCCCAAGCTTAAAAGACATCCAACTGTTGTACAAGGAACTATTAAATAAATAATTCACACGCATTTTGTAGCTACAAAACAAATGTTTTACAGCATTATCTTTATATATTTCTGTTTTATACAAATTGCAAAGGTCAATGATATTAAAATATTATTTTAAATGAATAACCAACAAGATTATATACAATAAAATGTTAAAAATATTGGTTTTCATGGTGAAATATATATAAAAATACAGTTGTCCGTGTAAGGTGTTTCGAAAAAGAAAATGCTAAAACGTGATATGTTAAAAAAATGTTTTAATTTTTTTGAAGCTACATGCCTCAATAAATTTTACTTTTTTGGATAGACTAATAATGGAGTAAAATAAAGGTAAAAATATTTTTTCAATATATTTATGCCGCAGAAAGTTATGTCAGTCAAAATATTGGTAAAATTTGAAAAGTTTCGAATTTCAACTTCATATAATTAAAAGCGCATTAAATATGCCTCAAATATATATAATTTTTGAAAGTGCTTTTGTATATCTTTCAAATGACATATTATTTACCGTGGCAACTAGAAGGCGCAAGCTGCAGTTGATCGCTGAAAATTGCAAAAAACAGCAAAAATGCTTCTTTTTACGACCTTCAGTGACCTTGCGGCAACAAATTGCCGCAAACTCTTCACTCAATTTACAAAGATAAACATCCCTACTTTTTAGATATTTGAATTACTTGGAGGCACTTTGTGTGCGCTAAGAGCAGTGGGTCATTGTAATTTCCATGTCGTGCAAAAACGCTGAAATTTTCCTGCAGAGCTCCGAACTTTGGGGGGCCATAAAAAAATGAACAACTCAACTTTGGGGTAAAAAATGTTAGATTTTGTCTTTTGACAAGATATATAACTGGTAATTTTTTGAAGAAAATCTGAGATGGCATGAATCATCCCATAATGTTAGGTGTGACAGTTTCTCCGATTCTTGCTCTTAAATATTAAACACATTTATTTTACTTCTCTTGATAATTCTTTAAAATTTGGTGACAGCACTTCTCAGTAATTCCTTGAGATGCTGGTTAGTTAATACTGATTGGTGTTTGGACTTCACGAGTTTTAAAGTGGAATAAAATGATTCACACAAATAGGTTGTTCCGATTATTGAAATAATTCGACAAGCAGCCTTTTTAAATTCAGGATACTTCGATTCTGCTACAAATTTCCAAACTTCAGTAATCAACGTCGACTTATATTTTAATTGTAGAACTTGACCTTCTGGCATCTCTTTCAACTTAGTCTTTCATATTTGTTCACAGTAATTAAAAAAACATTTTGAAACACATACGGTACGATAATAATTTTTTAAAATATATTAGCACAAAAATGAAACTTGGGTACATTTCTCGAGAGCCACAAATCCTTCAAAGAGTTGCAGGTTGGCCATTCCTGTTATATATCACACTAATGTAAATAATGTAAAGAATAGAGCAAAGAAACTATCATAAATTTATATTAGAAATGTAAATTAGTGAATAACCCCAAGTAACTTTTTGCTTGGATCATTATTTCTTTAATGAATTAATTTTGAAATGCAGATACAATGAGTATTGAAGCTTAACATTTTTGTCAAAAGTAAATTATTTTATGGTCCTTACACTCATTAAAAAATCTGAGATAATCGGAATTTTTTTAAATTCAAATTAAGAGGTAAAAAGTTTTTTGAAATGCAATATGAAGAATTTTTATACATAAATGGGATCGATGATTTCTTTAAACTTCTGGACCTTCGATTTCCGGATCGCAGCTCGCGAAAAATCCGGAACACAATCATCCCTGAATAAAAGAAGAGCGTGAGGTCGTTAGCTTTCCAGCGACAAAAACGATTCACCAGCAATAAAGCAAGTATTTCATCGAACATGTATACTGATTGGCGCCTTCATAAGGTACGGACCGACGGTACGTTGAAATGGATTGTAAATAAATGAATTATGAAAACCACACATTTTGCATAATTCGTAACAAAAAATCAACACGCAGAAAAATTTTAATATAGGGAAATTAAGCACTTTAACTTATTAAAAAATTTTCCCAGAGCACAATATGAATTTAGAAGAAAAGAAATTCTTTTTAGAATCAGACTTGAAGATTGAATAACTTAAAATTATACTTGCATTTTATAATTTGTCTTGAATTGTATCTTTTAAAAATAATAATAATAAAAATATATATATTTACTTTGATCCGATTGTTTAAGATTCTTTTTAGACACATTTCACAGATACTTTGTTCTTAACATATAAAAATTATACAGAAATAAAATGCAACTTTTATCAAAGCTGCAAAACTTACATTAAAAAAAAAAAAAATCATGACTTTATGCAGATTTTTAGCTAAAACCTTGGAATAAGTTTCAGTTAAAGGAAAACATGAGTTTTCATTTTCCAGGTAGCTCAATTTAAAAAAAAAAAAAATCTATATGCAGACAAAAAATAGTAAAAGATACTTTTTTTTGCTATGTTTCAAAACAATTAGGATATTGAACTGGAAAGTTCTGGTAACAAAGAAAACCATATGGAGGAGAAACGTTCATAGAAAAGGCCATGGCCCACCCCAGGATGCTGTGTCCATGATGATAATGCCTTACCCCAATGATTCAATATCTTTACTATAGCATGGTTTAAAGACAGGGGTCTGACCAGGCCGAATTTACTACCGTTTAGCGGTACCTTCACAAATTCAACTTTAGGAAAAACGGCAGTTTCAAAAAATACTTTTTCTTAAGATTTTATTTTTGTATCCCTTAAGAAACGATAAATCCTAATTCTTACCATATTTTTGAGTCGATTTTTAAATATAATTTTTAATTTTTCACAAAATAGGTACCTCTCAGAAAAACCTAGACAGATCCCTGAAAGATGAGTGAAGTAATGTACAACATTAAAACACAAAAGAAAAGGTGAGTACATATTTAATAACAATTTACAAACATAAAATGTATTTATAATTTATAACAAATACTATAGGTGCTCTATTTATCGACGAGATGTTTTGCCGAGGGTACGTTTTCCTACGAACAAATGTTTTGGTTTTAAGTCCAATATCTTTCTGTCACCTTCACCCTTCTTTGCTAATCTATTACTAGCACGTTGAGACAGTTTTGAAAGTGTTCTAGCCCTCTTCTTCATCTAAAAAGGAAAAAGTCACAATTTAATTAGGTGCAGCAGATATAAATATAAAAGACAAGTTAAAGGAATCTCCGAGTAATTAGGAGCATTATTTATGCTGGTTTAGAATAAGTGTTAATAATTGACAATTTAAGCCTTAGCCTAAAACATGCTTAAAATAATGTGTTCCTACTAAATTTAAAATATATATATATATATATGTAAAGATAAATATTTTAAATGCAAAACAAATGTCCTGCTGAATGAAAATGATATTGAATGAAAAAGTACCTTGACATCTCTAACACCAGATTCATCTCTAGGTATTCTGGAGCTACTGCGCACTCTTCCTTCGCTATCTTCTCTCTTTCGCTTGACTGATCTCACCACTCTACCCACTTGAGCATCATCAAAATGAGCCTAAGTTTAAAAAAAGAAACAAAATATGTATTAAGTCTTTTCATAAAAACTTCATAGGCACAAATTAATATGATGACAATTACAATAAAAGAAATTTCAAAGGTTCTTTTTAATACTAAGTTGAACCAAGACAGAATTGAAGGGTAGTTGAAGCTATTTTGCATTATCTGAAATACATATCAACTGCATTTATGATGTTTAAAAAAAAATCGCAACAGCAAATAAATTAAAGAATATGTATCAAAACATTTATGGTCACTTTAAATCAAAAAGTACATTCTGCTTAGTTTTCAAATTAAGAGACTTCCCCCCACTCATTTTTACAACTAGATTTTCAGATCAAGCAACATGCAAGCAACCAAATAAATCACAAAAGAATGATTATAGAAGTAGTAGAATATTTAGGGAATGCAATTTTTTCCCCACCTGGGTCACTAAATAGCAAAAGCTTCACAAATCTCTAATCCCTGTTCAGTTACTCACGCCTCAAATTTGATGTGAATGAACTGCGATTAAACTTAGCAACCAGCACAAACACACACTTGCTACTATTTGCTACAAAGGTCACAACAAGGAAATTGCTATCATTAGGTGTATTATATACTATTCTAGGATTTTATATTGAACTATGCGATTATTGTTTTCCGAGACAGTGTGATAAGGGAACAGTATTCCCTCGCCTTTAGCGAAAATCAAAGTGTTTTAGCTTAAACAAGGTTCAATGGCATATATGTAAGACAAATAAGCACATAATAAAATTATATTAAGTAAATAATAGCTCTCAATTAAAAACAAATTGAGCACCAACCAAACGTTGTTCAGTAGAATTTTTTTTTTTTTTATCAGCACTATTTAAATACTGTGCACATGTGCAAATTTTCTTTGTTTTCATAGTAATAGTAAATTGTTGTAATCGTATTTGAATTTCTATCCAACAGATGTTATGAGGAATTTCTAAATTATTATATTAGGCTGTATATATGTAAAGATACTTTTAAACTGTTTGATTGTAAATTTGAGATATTTCCACATACTTCCAAAATTGATCTACTGAATCTGAGAAAACATTATTTAAATATTATAATATATTGATTCAATTTATGTACATATGTATTTAATCAGAATATGTTATCATTGTAGACTTAGTTTAATTTTCATACAGCAATATAAACTAGAATTTTGACAATTGATATCTTACTCATCAAATTAACTTAATCAACTTAATAGAAGTTAACGTAAATTAGATTTGTAGCTCTCAATAGAGTTTATATTGTTTTCTTTTTCAAGCGTTATCTGCTATGCTTCAGTATTGGTGCAAGTCACACTGACTTTAATCACTCAGACTCTTCAAGATTCATATTTGTAGGCTTCAGGAAGAAATACTTAAATTTAAATATATATGGATTAAGAAAGATCTGAAATTTTTTCTTTAAAAAAGCATTTCTTACTTTTTTGTCTCCTAATTCAACTCCTAATTGCCTCATTTCCATCTTCAGCCTGCTGACACTACGCGTCCGCTGTGCATTAAAAGAAAAAAATATTAATTATGGAATTAAAGGATTCAGCATAGATACATTTAGAAAAAAAAGTTCTTGTCAAAAGCTGTCTTATACTAACTTTTTTAGCTGTTCTCGGTAATTTTGGCTTAGTAATACTCCTTTTCAACTGAGATTCAATTTTAAGAATGCCTTTTTTCTCACGAATCCTAATAAAGAAATAATTTCAAATAAAAAAAAGAAAAAAAAGAAAAATACAATATTCAGAATTTAATGCAGTGTTATCAAAACAAATACCTTTTAGCTAAAGCTCTTATATTTCTTGTATTTTCATCATCATCACTTTCACTTTCATCGTAATAGCCAGCTGACTCTCTTAAGCCCTCCTCTTCTTCTAGCTTGTTAAGTTTCTATTAATTAAAAAAAAAATAGGACACAAATTAATGGTTTACAATCAATAGAACGTTAAAATTTTCATTTCAGTTAATATTAGAAAGTCTATAGGAAAATTAAGAATCTCAGCACACACATTTTAGAAAATAGAATAAATAATTTACTTATAAAATATTTAAATAAGCTTTTATGAGGTGCAGAAAAGAATTAAATATAAATTAGAAGTTTTCAGCCAACAAGTCTGTACATTTTTAATAAAATAGTTGATTTCGAAACGTTTGAATTCTTATAAAATTTCGAATTTTTCAAATAGATGTTGATAAGATCGATAATGCAAACATAAGAATTAATTTTTTATGACCAAAAAAAAATTTTTTTTTTTTCTATAGCTTGTTGAAAAGTAAAACTGTGAAATTTAAAATGTGTTTGATTACCATATTTATTACTAGTTATGAGCTCATGAATATGAAAAAGAAAATGGAACATTAATAGAAAGCAGAGAACATCTCATGTTTGAAATAAAGGTGAGATAAATTGTTCAATACAGTTCAATTTGCTAAATATACTACATTTCAAAATTTATATAGCAGCAGTTTGACACTTGAAATCCAAGAGGGATATCAAGTTCTTAACCTGTGCTACACTTCAAAATACTATTTTTAAAACATTAAGTTGCAAATTGGATTTTAATAATAAATAAATATTTTGAACAAAGGAATTTTGAATTTGAAAGAAATTGTGCTTTAAACCCATGTGTTGACACAGTTGGAACATACTACTTACCACAAATACATGAAAAGTTAAAACCATGCACTCACTTAAAAGTAAATATAACAAATGGTGCTTTAAATGTGGTGTATTAATCCCCATGATTATTCATTATTTAACCTAAATTTTTTTATGAAAGGTGCATAGAATATGCATCTCTATTATTCCAAAGAGTAAACTAAGATTCGTTTTACACCACTCCTCTCTTATGGGACGGAACGGGGGGGGAGGGGGGCACACCTAAATCATAGGTCTGTCCAGACATTTTGTGAAAGGTTCGTTTTTGTAAAATTGTGAAAAAATTACTCGTAATTTGTGAATATAAAATAAACGTTAAGTCACATTCTTTCAACCAGGGTCCGCTTTTGTGAATTTGTGCAAATAGGGTCCGTTATTGCAAAAAAACTTTTTCAAGGAGTTTTTAAACTGTAAAGACATACAAGGTAATGCTAAACACTGTAAAATTATAATTAAAAAAATTAAATTAAAAAAAAATTAACAGCAATTGCAGCTACTAAATTAGTGATGTAACATACAAATATTTGGTATTTAGCCTATACTGCTGAGCGCAGAATGTTCAATTCGGACGAATAAAGGAAGCATCTGCCCTTCCCCCCTTTCTGGGAGGGGTTTATTCGATTAACAAAGCAATAATGAAGATAAACAAATTTGTGAAGGGTCCAATTAAAAGATCAATTATTTTGTGAAGGGTCCGTTTTTATGAAAAGATATTTTGTGAAGGGTCCGTTAATGGACCCAAATTTCTTCTAAACAGACCGCTGTAAATAAAACATTAAATATGGATTCAGAATAGTATATTAAGTCACTCACACAATTTCAATACGAGACGAACTAATTAATCAGACAGAATTTTTTTTTCTGGATAACTACCATAAATTATTTTTTAAAAAATAGTAATAAAAACATATTTTCTTAGCATACAAATATGCTGAACCTAAACCTGCTACCTAAAGCCTAAATGACATGTGCGAAAAATAAGACAAATTTAAAAACTTTTTTAAAAAAATGCAAATAACTAAAATGCAACTTTTTAATTCCCTATTTCAAACAGTATTAAAACATTTGTTTGTAACCAAGTAACAATTTCACAGCTGATCGCTCATACGATTATAAATATAGTTAAGAATGCACTGAATTTATCATTAAGACACACAAAAAAGTTGCTTCAGAAGTAATTAAATTTACAACATGCAATAAAAAAGGCTTTAAACAAATATTCACTAAATAATTTTAAAGATCTAAATATATTGTAATTGCAATTATATCAAGAGCTTGACTATTTTTTCTAAAGGAAAAAACATTTTGCTTCATTTCTAGTTTAAAAAATTTTAAATTACATTATTTACTAAGCAATTGTAATTAAACTTTGTCTTTAACTCAAAATGTCAGAAAAAAAATACTGATGAAAGTGAATTTTATTTACAAAAGTTCAGTCAAACCCATTTTTTTATTGTTGAGATATATTATTTACTTGATCATTTTGCTATTATGAAAAATAACAATTTCAAAAAAAGTTGTAATTTTTTTTATTTATTGTTACCCTTTTTCTTATTATTATTCAAGTTTGTTTTTTTTTTAAAATCCGAATTTAGAAAACAAACTGGAAATAAATAATAGAGGACATAATTTAGTTCACTGATTTCAGTCCTCAGAACTTAGACTAGAAATAATCGTTGAAATAAGAAATAAAAATCGTAGAAATCAACATTCCCTTTATCAATGTTGTCATTAGTTTTAACATCATAATATACTACTTTATTATTTCCTTAATATGAATTTTGTATACTTTGCACAATTTATAGAATATTAATTTTATCAATTTATTTTTTTATTTTAAAAAATAACAAAATATTTAATAAAATTAATATTACTTCACAATTATCATAAATTTATAATTAGAAATTACAAATAAGATTTTTAAAACATATGACCACAGTTATCACAAAGCATAAAAATTATTTAATTTCAGAATATTTTATCCTTCATGCAAAATCAGTTAGGGATAACAAATTCATCATAAATAAATAATAAAATTTATATCGCTTCATACTCATTTTCTAAGGTAAAAAAAAATTAAATCTAAAATCATTACTTGAGGCATTTCTCATTAATTTAAGATTAGAATGCACCAATATAAAAGAACTATAGAACAAAGAAAAAGTAACTATAATCACAATCATTTCAAAGCATAAAAATGATTTAACTTCAGAATATTTTGTCTTTCATGTAAGATCAGTTAGGGATAACAAATTCATCATAGCTTATATTGTTTCAAACTCTTACCATTAATTTTGGTGCATGATAAGAATTTGACAATCAATTAAAAAAAATTTTAGAAAATAAATTATTACAACCAACAGACAAGGCATTAAAGTTAAATAACTTTATAACTTTTTCCAAATTTTTTTCCTTCTAAAATTGTGTGAAGAATAAAACTCACATTACTCAGTCATTAATTTTACGTAATTATATACTATATTTTTTTCCTAGAAAAAGATTTTTATATTTCGCACATTTTCTTCAATTGAAAAAATTTGAATCTAAGATTTAAGGCATTTCTCATAAGTTTATGATTAGAACTTACCAATATAAAAAAAAGTAACTATAATCACAATCATTAAGCATAAAAATAATCTAACTTCAGAATATTTTATCTTTCAAGTAAGATCAGTTAGGGATAAAAAATTCATCATAAATAAAGAATATAATTTATATCAGTTCACACTCTTATCAATTATTTTTGTGCATAAGAATTTGACAATCATCTAAAAAAAAATTAGAAAATGAACTATTACAACTAACAAAGAGAGCATAAAAATGATCTAAATTCAGAATATTATATCTTTCATGTAATTTCAGTTAGGGATAACAAAATTCATCATAAAACTAGTACTTTATGAAAAACCAACCTGAAAATTATTAATTATGAAAAAAGTTATACCATTAGATAAGAAAAATAAAATTAAGAGTCACGCTTTGTAAGCTCTATTAAAAACAATGAACATAAAAATTGTATTGGTGAAATAATTTCTGTATAGCTTTTGAATGATAGCTGGAATGAAAATCCTGTAATCAACATCAAATTAACTAGCGTTTTTATAGCACGTTAACGACACCTGCAATTTAGGTATTAAATAACAGGCTCTAATACATGCATAAAAATTATAGTGGTGAAATAATTTCTGTATAGCTTTTGAATGATAGCTGGAATGAAAATCCTGTAATCAACATCAAATTAACTAGCGTTTTTATAGCACGTTAACGACACCTGCAATTTAGGTATTAAATAACAGGCTCTAATACATGCATAAAAATTATAGTGGTGAAATAATTTCTGTATAGCTTTTGAATGATAACTGGAATGAAAATCCTGTAATCAACATCAAATTAACTAGCGTTTTTATAGCACGTTAACGACACCTGCAATTCAGGTATTAAATAACAGGCTCTAATACATGCATTGAAATGAACAGAAATAGCATTTCTTTTGTGAACTTGTTAGACCAACAACTTTTAAAAATAATAATAAAAAAAAAATAGTATTAACACTCATTTTTAATTTCTTGTAAACAGAGTGGTAGGTGAGAGTCTATAAATAAGCATACACGGATAAAAATTAAATTTTTTTAAATAACATTTTCTATAAACATTATTTCTTAAAATAATGCTGCAAAATAAAAGTAATTAAAGCTTATCCCACTAAAATCAAAATAGGAACAATGAATTTATAATTGTGTTGGAATAATAAGAGCTTCTGTATAGCTTTTTATATAATCGCTGGAATGAAAATCCTGCAACCAATGATTAAATTAGCTAACGTTTATTTAGCACAATTTCGACACCTGCTATCTAAGTATTAAATAACAGGCTCTAATATATGCATTAAAGACTTACATAAAAAGATATAGATAAGTTAAGGATTAATTACATTAGCAACTTTAATATCAAATGGAAAATTTCAGATTTGAAATGACGATCAGTATCAAAGTTGTTAAAAAATTAAGATATCCTTGCGCATATTAATTACAAAAGAAAAGAATACATAAAAAACTTAAAGAATTTTACAGAAAAAAAAGTTTATTGTAAAGCTATCAGAGAAAAAAAAATTTTTTTTTAAAGGAAATATTCCAGTATTTATGTTTTTGCAGCATATTACAAAAAGATTAAACTCAAGAAAAGAACAATAAGTTCTGATGCATGCACATATCACCTGAAAAATGATACCAGAATTGGAGCTAAGTGAAAAACCCTGAAAATTTTATGTGCAAAAAACCGAAACCAATTTAAATACCATACATGTCTCATAATTAACAGAACTTTTTGAACTAATATTTATAATTAAATTACCCACTAATGCAGAATTGCACACCTTTAGAGTAACTAATTCAAGAAAAAACTTTACTTCTCACAAGAACAGGGGTGAAAATTTCAAAAATTGTCAAGACTGAAAATTTCAAAATCAAAAGTGGGTGTGTCCCGTCCAATAATTTTAAGTAAACCAAAAATTATATATGAATTCTTTTCATAAAAATTGTGAACAAACTTTTCAATAAAAATTAAAATAGACAAAATGCAAATAAAGCTTATAAAAATTCCATATTTATTTTAGCAAACCTACTATTGTTCAGGAGTATAAACAAAAGATGCAAAGTTATTAGTTATTTCAAGCAAAAATTACCTCAGCTTTTAAATTTTTTTTCCAAACATTTAATTTTCTAATAAAATAAAGTGCTAGCATTTTAAGGAAAAGAATAATACTTAGCTAAGTTTATACTTTGTTAATAAATAACAAAACAACAAGCTAAACATAGTTCAATAATAAAAATAATATTCAACAAAATGTTGATATTTAATAAATGTTAAGTCTATAATGCTTATTAAAATTAAGATATATTGATTAAAAACATATTGCATGTACACAACTATCTTTACAGTATATCTATCAATTTTAATGAATTGGTCATTTGGGACTTTTCCCACTGAATCCGTCTATTGCATAAAATAAATAAAAAACGAACTTAGAATTTACTTATAGTAATATTCCGTTTCTCTCCGTCTTTTTTTTTTTTTTTTTTTTTAAAAGACGGAAATCCGTCAAAATACGGAAAACTTTCACCCCTGCACAAGAATCGCGACATAAGATTTTAAAAACGTGTGATATGTGTGATAAAAACGTGTGATTGTGATATTGGATTATTAAATCACGTAAATATGAATTGCAACGCATAGCATTTAAATCAAATAAATACGAATTGCAACACATAACATTTAAATCAAATAAATACGAAAATCTATGTTTGATATTAAAATCATGTGAATAAGAATCCAAATATTTAAAAAGGCGGAAATCTGCCAAACCAAAAGAATCAAATTGGCAAAGGAATCGTGCAAGACGTAATTCTTCACCTAATTGGGGAAAGAGTGCATGTAAACGTCTCGCTAATGGGATTTAGAAAAAGCTTCAAAATGTTGTCGGATATAAGAGTTTGATTCACAGAAGTTCATAACCAATGATCTTGATTTATGCAGAATTCTGCCATAGTTTGCGCAAAAATCGCATGCCCCGCTTTTAGTTTTTAGACGCGGAAGAATGATACGACAAACCCAGAATACAATCACGTCAAAAATATTATGCAGCAGGAATAATTTTACTCAGAATTTTAAATAAAAAGTGTACATAAAGAAAGAAAAATAGCTTCAGAATATTTTATCTTTCACGGATGTTCAGTTAGGGATAACAAATTCATCATAAAATAATCAGGTCATTGATATCAGATATTAATGAGAGTGAAAGAGTGTACAAAGGGCGTAAATTATTGCTTTACATGTTCAGAGAACAGCATCAACCATTAACTTTCAGGTAGGGATAACAAGCTCATCACTGAGGAATATGGATATAAGTTTTGGTTAGAGATAAATCTTGTTAAAACAATAAAACCAATATGTCTCCCAGCAATAAGAAGTAATGTATTTACTTTCAGAACATAGTATCATTCAATAACTTTCAGTTAGGGATAACAAAGTCATCATAATATTCAGGCATGAGATTGAAAAAACGAAAAAGAATAAAAGCATATGAAATAAAAATTGAAATATAAAGTGATGTGAGTAAATTAAAAAAACTATTTGTGAATAAAACAATCATTAAGTTACAAGTCCTGCTTCATGAAGTGAAAAGTTTTAATTTAAAGTTTTAGTTTAAATTTAATACTACAATCTTCTTTATAAGAGTTTTTAAAGAAGTGGCCCACCCTTCTTACCTTCTGATGCACCTTCTTTGTAAAAATGAACTGCCATCCCTTAAAAACATTGTCTGTTTATAGTTTACTCTTTTTGAAATTTTTTTTTTGCAGTGATTATATTTTAGTGTACTTTTAATTATTTTTTCATAAATCACTTAATTTACTCTTATTTTAATAATGAATGAGAATTACTTTTCTGAAGTACACACATAAAATAGTATTAGAGGGTAATTTAAAAATTTTTGAGGATCAAATTCAGTTATAACATTACACATTTCAATAAATTTTCAGTGTTCAGTGAATGCACTTTCAAAACTTAAAAAGTGCCTTTTTCTATAAAGTATCACCATACTTTTTTGCATTCTTAGAGAAAACTCTGACACTACATAACTATTAGCAGCAAAATTTTTTTTAACGTTTAACAACTGATAGTTAATCAAATATGAAAATAGAGCAAATTATCTTGAAATAATGATAATTTGGTTCTTGTTCTTGAACTTAGTTAGTTTAATTTTTATTAAAGTAAAGCATTTTTCGTTAAATTTAGTCTACTTTTTACATATGAGTTAGTATTTATAGTATCTCTATGTATTTGTAACGACATATTATAACGTTACACACAAAATATTAAAATAAACAACATAAGTTTTTTCAGAATAATTTTTTATCACTCATTAACTCTCAGATAGCAGTCAAAAAACTAAGAGCCAGAATAGAGCCAATTAAGACTTTTGCAGCAAAAAGATTCACTTTGCTTTCACAAATCCATTTATAATAATAGAATTTGAACTTTTCATTTTCCAGAATCATATCTGAAAAATAAGATTCCTCATGACACAGAAAAAAGTAACTTAATACATTACAAAATACCCATTGATATAGATATTTATATAAATAGATATTTTTATGCCATTGATATGTGACTTTTATCATTGATATAAATAGATATTTTTATGTCTTAAACAGCTCACATTTAAAAGAATTAAGAATTCAAAGGAACAGAAACATAGATTAAATTTTTTTTTAATTATTTTACTGACATTGAACATTTATTAAACTTCCTTAACTATATATATATATATATATATATATATATATATATATGACCAAAGAAAAAATGTATATTAATAATTGTAAGAAATATTATCAAGTTATTTGACACATAACTTGCGGTTATTTCTATAATAATGTGGCACAATTTTGACACCTGATATGAGTATAACAAGTTCTAATCTGTGCTAAAATCATAAAACCTTTCAGAAAATAATGAAATGGTGTCAAGTCTGCAAACAATTTTTAGTAGAACATCAAATTATTTTTTATTGATTAGCATTGCAACTTAAAAGAAATTTACAGAGCAAAATAATTATATCAATCCTTTTCAATATGTACAAGAAAACAGAATTAAATGCGTACCTCTATTATGTCTGGATCAATATAATCGGCAACATTATGACCTTCCCACAATTCAGGGATAATATCATACTTTTGATCATCCTCTATTACATAATTTTCTAAAAGCAAACATGTCTGTTAGTTAAGATAAAAAAATAAATAACTAAAAGAAAAACAGTGGAATTGAAAAAAATCTTACTTTTTAGATCTAAAATATAATCATCCCCGAGTTCCATTTCAAGGTCTCTTTCCTAAAAGCAGAAATGGAAAATTATTACAAAATCAAGTAACATATTAGAATTTTATGTCAATAAAAGGATCTAAAAGAGAAAATTACAT
This sequence comes from Parasteatoda lunata, assembly GCA_949128135.1. Lineage (NCBI taxonomy): Eukaryota > Metazoa > Arthropoda > Arachnida > Araneae > Theridiidae > Parasteatoda > Parasteatoda lunata. The sequence goes on from OX421971.1 coordinate 89,494,481, forward strand.
TACACTTATTAGTTTTTTCTTAGAAAATCAGTCTTATCTAAAAACTTTATATTTTCCAGTATTATGAACTACACAGTACAGAACTGCTGTTATCAAAACCAACAAGAGACAAAAGAAATTTAAGTTTATTTATTTCTCATAGGTATTATTCTGACCAGTTCACTAACAAGTCATCAATTTGAATAAAAGCAAATGTAAGACTATTTTTTATTGAATCATTTCAATATAAACATGAATAAACAGTTGGTTTAAATTTTAAAATTGTAAGTGCTGTATTGAAAAGATTTAGAAAATTAGTATAATAAAATAACCAAGTATTATTTAAAACATATTAGAAAATAACTTCAATGAAAAAACTGCAGGCTGGCAAAAATATTCATTTATTGAGCAACAGATTTTTTCTCACATATAATTATTTTTAAATTAAATAAATAAATAATTTAGAACAATGTTCAATAATACTTCAAAAGGTTAAATTACAATAAATAAGTAATTTGAAAAAAATTAATAAAAATCAGGCATCATAGTAATAAATAAGAATTCATTAAGATATTTAGAAAAGCACCAACTAAACTTACTAGCTTTTTCTTTTGGTCAGTTTCCATCTGTTGCTTTTTCTGGACAACTTTTTCAGGAATGAAAGGTAACCGATGCTAAAAGAAAATAATTTATTTCGAAAAATTATAAAATCAAGAAGTTTAAGGGGTATAAATAAATAAATACAGTATAAATAAATACTTTAAAAGCATTTAAGACTTTTGCAGAAGGAAAAAAAAAATACAAAGTAGATTACCTTATTATCTCTGGGAACAGGAATTGCAATTTCTAGTCTATTCATAATTTTAGATGTTTTGTTGCTTTTATTCTTTACTTCCACACGATGTTCTAACAGCCTATCACAAGCTAAATTTTTTAATTCAATAACACCATCTCCAGTCAATGTACTCATCTCTATTACTTCTTCAGTTACATTTGAAATAGCTTTCTGAAAAAAGTATAAACATAGAATGAAATGAAAAGATAGACAGTTAATTTAGAAAACTATTGTTTAAAATAAATTTTGGAATAAGTTCAATTAGTTCAATTGGCTATGATTAGTTAATTATGTACCAGCATGTGTTGAGCATCCAGCTATTCAAGATCTTTTTTTTTTCTCTTACAAACATCAGTGATAATAACTGTTAATGTGTACGTATGTATACAAATAAGTGCTGATGTAATGACAGCGTATCATTGCGAGTATTCCATACCATATTCATTATATACCACATTCAATCGCCAGGCACAAATAGTTCGAATGTTTTATCTATCTACACTTACTGGATAAATTTAGAATGTATCAATTAATTTTGAAGTGATGCCGGTATGTCTGAGTGTGAGACTAATTTTAATTAGACTGTTTGCTATGAATAGAACTTGGCAAATATGTATCTCACGTTAAGAAGTAAATTAGTTGAAAGTGAAAAGACTTGATGACTGTAGAGTTAATTTTTTATAGCTGTGCATTTGCTAAAATGATGATTAAAGATTGGTATAATTTCAAAGTTTTTTTAAAGTAAAGAAATAGGATACATGTTTTGTAAACGAGTAACTTCAATGTGTATCAATTGGGTGCAGATGCACAACAAATCAGTTCAGTTAATTTGCAGCAAAAGTGCACAATATATTTTAATATATTCTGCATATAATAATACAGAAATAAAGTTACCTGTTTCTCTTCAGGAAGCTCATTCACTTTAATGATATCACTTTTATTTGCAACAACTATTGTAGGCTGAAAAACATAACGAAATTACAAAATGAAATCAAAAGTCTTTAATTATAAGAATTTAACAAATTTTAATCTATTATTGCAATATAGGCAAAAATAAAATAAACAAAAAAAAATTTTAAATTACCTTATTTAGAAACAAGGGTTTCAAACTGTTGAAAAGAGATATCTGAAAAAAAAAAAATAAATAAATAAAAAAATGAAAAAAAAACTTTTAAAAATTGGTGAGACTAAAAAAATAAGTTTAGTCACACTAAGCAGTTAGTGTTAAAATATTGGTACAATTTGTTTCACAATTAAAAACTTTGAAAGTAAGGGAACAATATAAAGCTGTTATGTGGGCAAGGTTAATGATGATACAACACTAACAATGATGCCACCGGCCTGTGTTGGGGAACTGGCCTTGAATCAGAAAGGTTCTAGATTCAAATCTCAGGCAAGGCATGGATGTTCTTTTTTCTCTGTACAATATGTCCTTACTATGAGAGCAACATTGGCCCACCTAATATGATGCTCCTGAAAGAGTGGCCAACAAATATGCCCTTCAGATGCTTGTATGATAAAAGGTCATTCTCCAGGTGGGCATTGGAGAAAGAAAAAAAAAAAATTACACTAACAATGACAACTAAATTTTAATTAAAATTGTCATTTGCCATCTAATCTTATTTATTCAATTGCCTCTCAACTAACAAGTACATAAATAAAATAGTTATCTTGATCTCCTAATAGCAATGCAAATTTTTTTGAATTTTTATCAATCTTCAAATAATATCATCAATAAGTTTCCCTTTATAATGTTGCAGTACAACAATCTAAAACATGATGTAAGGGAAATATTTACCTGTTCCTCAATTGAATGATTACACTGTTCAGAGGGATCAATAATGAAAATTACACATGCTCTCAAATGAGCTAGAGCAGTGATAGCTTGCATTTCAATTGTATTTCTATCTTCAAGTGGGTGATCGAGAATACCAGGGGTGTCAATGACCTGCAAGTAATATATTTATATAATCAAGAACTATAGTATTTAGAATAAATATGACAATTTTGAAAAGTCAACATAGAGATATTGTTAACAATCATCTAAAAATATCTTATCTAAGCAAGACAATATTTTAGAAGAACACACAAACAGCAACTTTTTACAAAACGTAGCATATTTTCTAATTCTTATAGTCGGATCTTCACTTCTAGCACTCTATCTTTGTGGCTAAAAGAGGTGATCTCAAATATGATTAAATAAGACTATATTTTACATTAGGAAATCAGACACAAAAACGTACCTCCTCTAAATAAACATGCCTTTCACAATGGATTAAGGATTTCTGATAAGTAACATATAAGCATAGCTGCCAACCTTAGGAATAAAAAATTAGGTACACGATACGCAATAAAATTATACGCACTAATTACGAGAGTAAGACAAAAATGTAACTATAAACTAGAACATTAATAAAAACATATTGAAATAGCTTACAGGGGTCTGTCCAGACATTTTGTGAAAGGTCCGTTTTTGCAAAATTGTGAAAAAATTACTCGTAATATCTGAATATAAAATAAACGGTAAGTCACATTCTTTCAACCAGGGTCCGCTTTTGTGAATTTGCGCAAATAGGGTCCGTTATTTTTCAAGGAGTTTTTAAATTGTGAAGACATACAAGATTATGCTCAACACCGGAAAATTATAATTTAAAAAATAAACAGCAATTGCAGCTACTAAATTAGCAATGCAGCATACAAATATTTGGTATTTAGCCTATACTGCTGAACGCAGAATATTCATTTCGGACGAATAATGGAAGCGTCTGCCAAAGACAAATTTTAGTTAGTTTACATCTGTCTTCCCCCCCCTCCTGGGAAGAGTTTATTCGGTTAACAAAGCAAAAATGAAGATAAACAAATTTGTGAAGGGTCCGATTAAAAGATAAATTATTTTGTGAAGGGCCCATTTTCAAGTTAAAATATTTCGTGAAGGGTCAGGTTTTATGAAAAGATATTTTGTAATGGGTCCGTTAACGGACCCAAATTTCTTCTAAACAGACCCCTGGCTTATGTAAATTAGTAAAACAAAACTATTAACACATCTTTTATGAAAAATTTCTAATACCAACATTTTAAGAGATATACGGGTATAATAGTTTAAAAACAACCTTTACCTTTTAATATATATATATTCTTCTCCAATTTGTAAAACACAGATCAATAATAATCTGCATAAAAAATACTTCTGATGCAAGTTCTTTTGTAGTGTTTAAAAACTACAATAATTTTTTTTTAATATTTACTGTAGTATTATATAAAACTTTCAGTAGTAGTTTAAGAATCAAAAATGTTTTTATCATTCTTGTAATATGATAAATGATATTTGAAAAATATAAGAGCATTTAAAATTAAATCCACTATTACAACTTAAGAAGGAATGACTCACGCATGAATCATACAAAAAGCTAAAATTCATTATGCTTCAATTTAAACCAACAAGCTGCAGATTTTGCCTTTTTTAAGAAATTAGCATCATATTTTTGCTCAAACATAGACCATTTAATTGTGTTTTAGCTACTAAAATTGACTGCAAAGTAGACACATTCATTGATCTTCTAAAAGTAGTTTTGTTCTTTTTTACAGCACTGAATCCACGATAAGAACAAATTAAAGCCACACACCAAGATAAGAACAAATTAAAAACAAGCTTTACCCGAGGAGTTTAGTTGATCGTCATGAAAGAGAAGCTGAAACGATGCCCTCACAAGCCAATGCAGCTTAGCTCTCACTGCTTAGGTTTTATTCAAATGCAACCAAGCATTTTATTCAAATGATCACATGCATAGGAAACGTGCTTGTGGAGAATAAAACAAAGGATTGGTTGAAAAGCAAAAATACTGCAATTTTAAGAAAATTCTGATTTTTAAAAAAAAAAAAACGGATTTTCGTATTTCGTTAAAAAATTCGGAACAAATCCGAAAAATTCGGAACAGTTGGCAGCTATGTATAGGGGATAGCTGCAATCTGGCAAATATGGTCCTAATAGTTTGGTCAGGAGGGAAATCTTAAGTTTAGACCTTAACGAAACAGTTTCTGAGTGTCTAACGAAAAAATTTCTGAGTGTTTCGCCATATCTTGAGAACTTTTTAAACAAATTGAAAATTTTTTTGGATAAACAAGTTCTAGTAAATTTTTTCTATTTAATAATAAGTTTAAAAATTTCGGAATTGTAAGGTATACTATCCATTGCATCATTTTTAAATAGATAATTTTACATGGCAAAATACGAAATCGGCAAATAATTCCTGAGAAATTGACTTTCAAAGTGACGTATCTTATAAAATTTGATTTCTCAGTAGCTATTCAACCAATTTCACTCAAAATTTCTATTTTGCCATGTAAATTTAGTTATTTTAAAATTATATTAAAAAATTTTTACCTTAAAATCACCATTTGTTTGACTATTATTAAATAAATAAATTAGCAAAATTTATTTTTTGTATGGAATTATTTTAGGAAAAATGAGATTTATAAATCTGCGCTAAGACTTTTCAATCATCTTAAAATATTCAAAAGATATGACAGAAAACGCAAAAAATATAATTAACATTTAGGAATCAAAACTTTGGACAGATGTTCCGATCTAACTATGGGGACTATATTTCCCAGATACCAGATGTTTTTGGGGTCGAAAATCGGAATCTTTCAAAAGGCATGTTTATTCAGATGAAGTACGTTAGTTTTCGTAGCAGAAAACACCATCTGCACTCATTTGGTATATATGAAGTCTCCCCTTTGAACCAATAAGATTGAGTTCTAGAATGTGAACATCACAATGTGTGAACACAAGATTAAAAGTTATTCAGGGTGGTCCAATTTTCCTTTTGGCACATTATACATTAAAAAAAAAAAAGGCAAAAAAACTGTGTGTGGTAAATGTAAAATTTCAGAAACATGCTTTTTCAAATTAGTGAACATTAAAGTATTTAAGTTAAATTATAAGAAAAATTTATATTTAATCAATTATGGATTAAATATATTAATCCATAAGAATTAAGAATTAATTATTCTTCTCCAATTTGTAAAACACAGATCAATAATAATCTGCATAAAAAATACTTCTGATGCAAGTTCTTTTGTAGTGTTTAAAAACTACAATAATTTTTTTTTAATATTTACTGTAGTATTATATAAAACTTTCAGTAGTAGTTTAAGAATCAAAAATGTTTTTATCATTCTTGTAATATGATAAATGATATTTGAAAAATATAAGAGCATTTAAAATTAAATCCACTATTACAACTTAAGAAGGAATGACTCACGCATGAATCATACCAAAAGCTAAAATTCATTATGCTTCAATTTAAACCAACAAGCTGCAGATTTTGCCTTTTTTAAGAAATTAGCATCATATTTTTGCTCAAACATAGACCATTTAATTGTGTTTTAGCTACTAAAATTGACTGCAAAGTAGACACATTCATTGATCTTCTAAAAGTAGTTTTGTTCTTTTTTACAGCACTGAATCCACGATAAGAACAAATTAAAGCCACACACCAAGATAAGAACAAATTAAAAACAAGCTTTACCCGAGGAGTTTAGTTGATCGTCATGAAAGAGAAGCTGAAACTATGCCCTCACAAGCCAATGCAGCTTAGCTCTCACTGCTTAGGTTTTATTCAAATGCAACCAAGCATTTTATTCAAATGATCACATGCATAGGAAACGTGCTTGTGGAGAATAAAACAAAGGATTGGTTGAAAAGCAAAAATACTGCAATTTTAAGAAAATTCTGATTTTTAAAAAAAAAAAAACGGATTTTCGTATTTCGTTAAAAAATTCGGAACAAATCCGAAAAATTCGGAACAGTTGGCAGCTATGTATAGGGGATAGCTGCAATCTGGCAAATATGGTCCTAATAGTTTGGTCAGGAGAGAAATCTTAAGTTTAGACCTTAACGAAACAGTTTCTGAGTGTCTAACGAAAAAATTTCTGAGTGTTTCGCCATATCTTGAGAACTTTTTAAACAAATTGAAAATTTTTTTGGATAAACAAGTTCTAGTAAATTTTTTCTATTTAATAATAAGTTTAAAAATTTCGGAATTGTAAGGTATACTATCCATTGCATCATTTTTAAATAGATAATTTTACATGGCAAAATACGAAATCGGCAAATAATTCCTGAGAAATTGACTTTCAAAGTGACGTATCTTATAAAATTTGATTTCTCAGTAGCTATTCAACCAATTTCACTCAAAATTTCTATTTTGCCATGTAAATTTAGTTATTTTAAAATTATATTAAAAAATTTTTACCTTAAAATCACCATTTGTTTGACTATTATTAAATAAATAAATTAGCAAAATTTATTTTTTGCATGGAATTATTTTAGGAAAAATGAGATTTATAAATCTGCGCTAAGACTTTTCAATCATCTTAAAATATTCAAAAGATATGACAGAAAACGCAAAAAATATAATTAACATTTAGGAATCAAAACTTTGGACAGATGTTCCGATCTAACTATGGGGACTATATTTCCCAGATACCAGATGTTTTTGGGGTCGAAAATCGGAATCTTTCAAAAGGCATGTTTATTCAGATGAAGTACGTTAGTTTTCGTAGCAGAAAACACCATCTGCACTCATTTGGTATATATGAAGTCTCCCCTTTGAACCAATAAGATTGAGTTCTAGAATGTGAACATCACAATGTGTGAACACAAGATTAAAAGTTATTCAGGGTGGTCCAATTTTCCTTTTGGCACATTATACATTAAAAAAAAAAAAGGCAAAAAAACTGTGTGTGGTAAATGTAAAATTTCAGAAACATGCTTTTTCAAATTAGTGAACATTAAAGTATTTAAGTTAAATTATAAGAAAAATTTATATTTAATCAATTATGGATGGTCCCTAAAATCATAAAAACTTTTTGCAATTTTAGGAATGTAAATTTATTTATCAGAAGGTGATAACAAGTAACACTCTTAAGAAGAGTATGCTTATTTACTTTGCAGAGTTTCAGACAAAGAAATGAAGAAACATTCAACTCAATAAAAAATTTTAACTTAGAAGAAAATAATACATCTGATAATGAGTAAACAACATTTGTATAAGTCAATAAAAGAAATACCTGCCATCTCAAATATTTATAATCAGTATGTCCAACAAAGAGAGACTTAGTAGTAAATGCATATGGCTGAACATCAACTTCTGCTCGAGTTATCTAAAAAAAAACATTTAAGTTACCAGTAATAATTAACTATTGGATTATTTAAATATTTACTATATAACAAAAAATTGAATTTTTTTTAATGAAAATTAAATCATTATCTAACAAAAGAGTATATGAAATCAACCAGAATCAAGAATATAGTGTCTTGATTATAATTGGTTATATTTCAATATTAATTTAACACGCGTACGAAGCATCATAGTTATTAAAAACATATGATGGCAGACAACGTGTACAATTTTTAGATGGAAAAGCAAAATAATGAACATTGTTATATTTTAATAGAGGTGTTATCTAGCTTAGCAACTTTTAGTAAATATTACTTGCAGTTTCTTATGCCTTGTGTGCAGGGGTGCCACTCTAAAAAAATGTTAAGACTGAACTTATTTTTTGACCAAATAATATTGTCTAGCGTTGTTTACCAAACTTTTAGAAATTTATAGCTCACTGACACCAAAATTTACCTTTCCTTCATAATAGCCTACATATTAAATCAATCATTTGATTATTTTTTCTAAAAAATTTTGTTCTTTATTATGTTTTTTTTTAGCAAGCAAAACGAAAATAACAGCTAACCTTGTACATTTGGGACCTGAAGCCATTCATATCTCTATTTTTCTCTTCACTGTTACTTATTTTTTGTTCTAGCACTATAATTTCTTTTTTTTTTTTTTACAAAAACAATATTGATTTAACTTTGCCCGGCATCACAATAGGGTCTGGTGGGGGCAGCAAACTTGAGCGGATTTAAATTCAGCAATAGTACAAATTTAATTGCACAAGTAGATGAAGTTCAATCCATCCCATTTGTCAAGACTTTAAGAATAAGAATTAGTGAAGCTGACAAAAAGAAGACAAATAAAAGTCCTGACATCATTACCATATCATATGTTTTAATCAAGATATATTTTTTAATTTGATCAAAAATTTTTTTTTACATTTCTAATGAAAAATGAAAGAAAATTTAATTAAATTGATAGAATTTATTAGTGCATTGATTTTTCTCAAGACCGATTTCAGTCCCCAGGACTGAAGAGTGGCACCCATGCTTGTGTGGTCTTAGGCACTTAAGGGTAGATTTTTTCTAAGGAAATACAGCTTGATTTTTTCTAAAATATTTCTTATTCGATAAAGTCATGAGAAAAGTTTCAAAATATATCTAACTTATTTGACAATAAGTATGTATTTGGTAATTGTAATGCAATACATTTTAAAATACAGTAAAACATATATAAATAAGAAATTTGTACTCAGAAGTAGTATTACTATTGTATAAGTAATTACTATTAGTAATTACCTAATAATAACTTATAACATCATTTTTTGACTATGCTTTTATGTTTTAAACTACATATTCTATTTTAAAATTTGATAATAAGCCAACATTACTGCAAAACCAATTTTACAATGACATTTTTAAATAAAATTAGAGGATTAAAAATTGGAATTAGAAAAATTGTTCAATTTCTTACAAAAATAAAAAATACACACTCTCAAGCGAAATAGGTTACCTTATTGATAAAACTTGATTTTCCGACATTTGGAAACCCACATATAAGTAATGTTCTTGTATTTGGATCGATGGATGGTAAACGAGATATATGTTGTCTCACTTCTTCTAAGTAAGCAAGATTTTTATTTTGTGCTCTTATTATAGTTGCCATTCTGTAAATACATTAAAAAAACTATACAATACATCAAACTATACAATATTTTAAAATGATTGTAACTAAAATTAAATTGATATTCTTTCAAGAACAATGAACATTAAGGTAAACAAATAATGTATATAAAATTAATATCAAGATATTAGAGGCTTCTGAGTTCATTTGTACTTTGAAAATCAGTCACCAACACAAGGTCCTGATAACTGACAAGTATATTTTGTCTACCAGTTTTTCTGTTCATTGGGACTTCACTCACCTTCCAAGAGCTGCCTTTTTAAGAAGTTTACAACGATAGAGTGAATCTCCATATTTAAGCAGCCTTGCATAATCCTTAGCAACCCTATAAAAAAACAATATATAAATTAAAATGCAAAAGAAACATTAATCTTGTAAAGGATGAAGCCAGTTAAAGTATAGAAAGTTCACTAAGCCTCTATTATTACATAAAATATAATTACCTTATTTAAAAAAATTATCAATTACTGTAATTTCGCAGAGATACGCTGAACCCATAAAATTTAACTGAAAATGAAGTTTTTCATCAAAAAGGCCACACTGCCTGATATGCCGTACAATATTTTACTGTGTGATTGATCACTGAGATAACGCATGTGTTTGAAATAACAAGTTACATACAATATAATTGATTAAAAATAATTATTAAATATACAACAAATAAATACGATCTTACTTAAAATCAGAAATTATGTTGATAATTTTTATCATAACTTTTCAAGTGTACATAAAATTGCACCAGGCACAATTGTGCGCAATTCAAATGCAACACAATTGCAAACGCATTACATTAATATCGATTTAAAATACTCGAATTTTTAAACCAAGAGATTAAGAATAAATATAATTCAAATAAGTTATCAAAATTCAAACATTTTTTGAAAAGCAAAGTTGTACTATATAACATAATCGTAATAGCATCAGGTCGATTTATTGTAATTTGATTTGAAATACTCAAATATTAAACATTTAAGTCTTTACAAAAATTCCAAAAAATAATAATTAAATAAACCTTGTTTTGTGCAAAATTGTACTACACAAAACAATCACGAACGCATTCTGTTTCCTTTTTAAATTTCTAAAATTTAACCTATCAAATGTTAAACAGTCAAAAACTTTTAAAATAATGTTTAAAATATATTACATATATAGATTAGAGCATAAAATACAGATATAAATTAGAGCATAAAATGATCGGGAGCTCATTATTTTTTTAATAATTAATTAATATGTCAGTCATAAATAAATAAAATGATTAAACAGATAAAAATTTTAAAATAAACGTTAAATATAGAAAAATAAAACAGTTCATGCATTCTTCTATCCACATGCTCAACATCATTTTACTCTCAAATTTCGAAATTGTATATTTCCTAGAGTAAAACAGGGTTCCCACTCAATTTCAGAAAAAAAATTCCCTGACTTTTCCAGGTATTCCAGGTAAATTTCAATGAAAATCCATACCATATTTTATCTATACTACGAAATTTTTCATCAGAAAATTTGGATTCTTTCATTTGTTAAGCCAAGAATAAGATATTTTGAGTAAAATAAATATCATTACAGGGTTCCCACTCAATTTCAGAAATAAAATTCCCTGACTTTTCCAGGTATTCCAGGTAAATTTCAATGAAAATTCATACCATATTTTATCTATACTACGAAATTTTTCATCAGAAAATTTGGATTCTATTATTTGTTATGCCAAGTATTAGATTTTTTGTGTAAAATAAATATCATTATATGAGGAAGGAAGCATTTCAGTATGTCTAAAATGTAAAATTTTTACAATAAATAATTGTAATAGATGTTAGAATTATTTAACTCGAACCTCAATAAATGAGTATTGTTACTGAAAATTTTAAGACTGGTTTTTTCCAGGAATAATGAAGGAATTTTCCAGGTTTTAGTGAGAAAATTGCAACTTTCCCTGACTATTCCCTGACTTTTGGAATTGAAATAAAATTCCCTGACAATTCCAGGTTTTCCCTGTTCTCTCTGACCCGTGGGAACCCTGCATTATATCAGGAAGGAAGCTTTTTAGTATGTCTAAAATGTAAAATTTTTACAATAAATAATTGTAATAGATGTTAGATTTATTTAATTCGAACCTCAATAACTGAGTATTGTTACTGACAATTTTAAGACAGGTTTTTTCCAGGAATAATGAAGGAATTTTCCAGGTTTTTGTAAGAAAATTGCAACTTTCCCTGACTATTCCCTGATTTTTGGAGTTGAAATAAAATTCCCTGACAATTCCAGGTTTTCCCTGTTCTCCCTGACTAGTGGGAACCCTGTAAAAATAATGATGTTGACTTTCAGCTGAAAATGGGGATAAACTTGACTCTCAAGACAGATCATTTCAGCAACCTCCCTCCCACACACTCATTCGTTTTAGAGAATGACACACAGAAATTTCTTTCAATTTTCCTCCCCTTAACACATGCAGCAGAAGATACAGGAATGATACTTCCATTAATGTGCGATTGCAAGAGGAGAATTAGTCAATGGCTTCTGTGGTTGAAAATGAGAGCGTCAGTTGCACTATTGTTACATTCTTGCAAACTATTTTTCACTTGCATTAATTCTTTAAATTATTATTGTTCGTATATTATAATAGATCGCTGCAAAAAATAAAAAGATGAAGAGTAATAATGAAATTTTGGAGAATAAATTTAATGAAAAAAAAAAAAAAAAAATCAAGCTCTATTTAAAAGAAACACAGGATAAGCCACCCCATTAGATATGCTGCACACACCAAAATTAAATTTTTTAAATCGTAAGCGTGCAGCAGCGTATCTCCGCAAAACTACAGCAAGTAACACTTTTTTACCAACTTAAATACTTTGCTACAGTCAGGGTTCATAGAGATCAGAAGAAGAAATCCAAGGAGTATCCAAGGAGTCCAAAATTTTAAGGACTTATCAAAAATATAAGTAAAAGATAACTAGAGAGTTTTTTTTTTTTTTTTAAATTAAAAAGCAGTTATTATAAAGAACTTTCAAAAATGTATATTTTGCATGTGATATTTTTTTCTAGCCCTTTTGAAATAAATTTTGACTTTGTCAAACTTCATCAAGAAAAATAATTTAAAGTTAACACTTTCACACAGAAATACATTTTCCAGTTAAGTTTCAAATAGTTTAGTAAATCTTGTTAAAATACATAGTACAGAAGTTAACGGTCTCTGTGCCATTATTTTTTGGGGCTTTCTGTGCTTTACCGCTCTATTACTAATATCTTTCTGCAAGATACTTTTAAAAATAACAAATATACATGTTACTAAATTAAAGTAAAAAAACATTAAACTTAAAAAAAAAAAAAATCTTTTGGATCAAATAAAGAATTTTTTTAATTAAATATGTAACATTATTTTATTCCAATATTATGGGCTATATTCTTGCATTTCGTAGTGGGAAAAAACACTAATTATTTCCTTTTTCGCATTTTGTAAATCATTATTTGATTTTTTTAAAAATTAAAAAATCGTGAAATCTGCAGCAGTACATTGGACTTTTTTAAAAAAAAAGGGGTTACTAAATGCGCGATTTCATTTCGAGATTCAGTTGTAATAAATAATATATTGAAAATATCAGATTCTAAAACTATTATATAACTAGTAATAGCTGCATTAAAAAAATTAGAGCAAAATTTTCCACAAAAAAGAAAACTAAATTTTTTACTTCATTTATCTTTACTTTTCATTGTTCTCAAATGAGAATAGAATAAGCATTTTTTCTACTCGGATGCACGAGAAAGGCATCTTTTGAATATAATTCTGAAGATAAAATCTTACGCAATTTCTGCAGAAAAAACGAAAACTTTTTACTTCCCAAAAGGAAAATCTTTCTGCATGAACTCTGAAATGTTCTGCGATAACATCGTTACGATTCTGCCACGGGGTTAAAGATTAACATAAAAACCTACCAATCTTATATTTTTAAATTTGAATATTTAAAAAAAAACTAAGGCATTTTATAAATAAAAGAAAATCACAGTAAATCATTAATTAAGTTTGCTTGTAACATGTGAATTAAAATTATTTGCTGTTAATTTTTTTCCAACTCTTGCAATTCAATTTTTTTTTTTTTTTTGAAGTTTTTCTTAAACTATTAGATTTTGACAGCTTGCATATCATTTCGTTTCCCTGCTTGGACAGCAAATTCATCAGTGGACTTAGTAAATTCTTCTATGCAACGCAATAATCTAAGGAGTTTCTAAGGACTAATTTGGAAATCTAAGTAATTCCAAGTACTCCTTGGAGACTGTATATTTCCAAGGAGTATAAGGAGTCCGTATGAAGCCTGTACAGTATAAATCCACACACAGAAAAATTTGCTAGAAACATTGAACATTGCTAGAATACGAAATGCGATGTACAATTATTAATTTGTGTGAATATGATACATAATGAATATGTTTTAAATTAGATAAATAGTAAAATCCAAATTAAAACCGCTTGAATATAAATCGTGATATTAGTTTAGCCGATCTCGGCATTGTTTATAATATTAAAAATGATGAAAATCTGACAAACCAAAAAAAAAAAAAAACATCAAAATAGTGGAAGATTCACATGTATGAAAACTTCTCGTTAATTCTATTTAGCAAAGGTTTCAGAATTTAAATTTAAGATAGCGTTGAAAATCTCACTCGAATATAAGTTTTGATTTGAGAAAGTCCACAAATCAATGGTCTTGAGATACTAGGAAAACCACATGAAGCAATAAGGAGAAACATGAGGTAGGTACTCAGAGGGGATATTTCTGTATCATCTTCTGTCATATCAACTACAATTGCCAAGGTGCCAATGCCAAATGGATTTTAAACTTGTATATGTTTACCTGGGGGTTATACCTTTCAAGATGGTTCTTTGTTATCTTTTTTCAGTTTCTCCCTGTTATCTTCTTTTTTTAGTTCACAATACGGGAATAACCCCCTCATAAAAATATCTCCAAAATATGAAATGTAATAAAAAATATTGCTTTTTTCAACAATAAAAAATTATGAAAATGCAAATTTTTTTTTATTAATATACCCCATAATGTGGTCAAAGGTAAAATTATAAACCTCTGACGAAGCTAATGGGAAGATTTTAACATTATAGCTTACATAAGAAAATTTTCAACTTAAATGTTACATGGCACAAACAATATTTATCTATGGTCTAAAACTCAATACAGCATAGAACTTGGTAAATATATAAAAAAATGATTTAAATGTATTTAATAAGGCAAGACACTATTATCTAAATTATTTTATAAACGAATAGGTCAAAAAATAAAATATAAAAATTAAAAATGCATGGAAAACGCACAAACAGAAATATGTTTAAACTAACAGATAAAGATTAATCTAAATGTGATACGGGGGGAAAAAAACGATAGAAATATCTCCAAAATATGAAATGTAATAAAAAATATTGCTTTTTTCAACAAAAAAAATATGAAAATGCAAATTTTTTTTATTATTAATTTACCCCATAATGTGGTCAGATGTAAAATTATAAACATCTGACGAAGCTAATGGGAAGATTTTAACATTATAGTTTAGGTAAGAAAATTTTTAACTCAAATGTTGCATGGCACAAACAATATTATCTATGGTCTAAGCTCAATACAGCATAGTACTTGGTAAATATATAATTTAAAATGTAATAAGACAAGACACTATTACCTAAATTATTTTATAAACAAAACAAATAAGTCAAAAATTAAATGCATAAGTTAAAAATGCATGGAAAACATAAAGGTTAAAGATTAATTTAAATGTGCTTATAAGCAAAATAAATAAGTAGAAAATAGTTGGAAAATAAACATTCGTACACAAACAACTCTATGAATGTTATCATACAGATCCTAACTAAAATTGACTATTAGTGGCTTGCTCTAGGGTTATACCAAAAACTAAACTTGGTAGCTCAACAACCTACGGTAGGTGAAGGCCTACTGTGCATTTCAGTTTTCTTGACTTAGAGCTCTGTGTTGTAGGAACTAGTAGTCTACTATGAAACTCTTCAGGTGTTTAAACCCCAAGCAAGCATGCTTGGTACTGTCCCACTGAATAGGTGAAACGCTAATTCAAACCTGACCAGTGTTTATTAAGAATTATACTCTTGAGTTTTTTTGTTTTTTTCTTTGTATATTTCTTAAAATGCGATTTTTTTCTTTTTAGTTTATCATGTGTCATTGACTGGTTGCTGCCAAAGTTTGACATCTCTTTCAGAAATTTTCTCCCAAACAGTAATAAATTATTAACTTTTTCAACCATATCTTTTTCTTAAAAAATCAATTCAGAAAAAAAGTAAAAAACACAATTATCATTAATCTGTTATATTTTGTTTAGAATGAGCAATTTTTTAAAATATTGCAGATTGAGAAAAGTTTGATTATACAAATCAAGATAAAACAAATCATACTTACTTATCTATTAGATGTCTTGCAGTATTTAATTGACCTAAGGCTAATTTGTAATGATCTTTATCATATAAAACATTCATCAAATCAGCAAAGAATGGATGGATTTCCTAAAATATTAAGATAGAAAATGAAAGAAATAATTGTGCACAATCATTTAATGATTACTAATTATGAGCTGTTAAAATAAATTTTGCCTTATGTGCTGGACATTTATAAAATTAGATTTTAAAATACAGTGGTACCTCGAGATACGAGTGCCCTGACATATGAGTTATTCGAGATACGAGCTGTCGAGGGAGCGAAATTTTGTTTTGAGATACGAGCGACATTTGAGATACGAGGAACGGCCATGCAAGCTCTTCTCGTCCTCGACAATGCTCCTGCTCACCCACCGAACCTCGAACATGACATCCTCGAAGAGTTAAAGTTTATAAAGGTTCTCTATCTACCACCTAACACTACTCCTATCCTGCAGCCCATGGATCAGCAGGTGATTTCTAATTTTTAAAAGCTGTACACTAAGCACCTGTTCCAGCGCTGCTTTGAGTTGACAGAGAACACAAACCTCACCCTTCGAGAATACTGGAAGGACCACTTTAACATTGTGATATACCTCAGAATGATTAGATCAGGCCTGGCTGAGTGTTACAACGCGGACCTTGACCTCTGCATGAAAGCTGTGGCCTGAGTGAGTCTGTAACCGAAAATTGTGTTGTCGCCCGAGTCTGTAGCTTCGAAGGATTTGAACCTGAAGTGCCAATAGAGGAGGAGATTGTGTCTCTGGGAAAATCCATGGACCTGATTATGGATGAGAGACGTGAGCGAGCTCGCCGAGGAGCACTTTCAGGAACTGACGACCGAAGAAATACAAGAGTTACAGTCGCAGCAGATATGGGGGTTCATGGGAATGTGGGAGAGAATTTCACAGTTCGTGGTAAAGATACACCCCGAAAACTTGCAGTCGTACATCAGAGCTGTTTAATGACACTTGCCTAACTCATTTCTGCAGCATTCTGAAAAGGAGGAGGAAACAAACCTCCTAGGACAGTTTTTTTTTAATCCGGCTAAAAACGCAAAGACCAGTGAAGAGAAATGCAGTGACTAAAATTGAGCATGCAGTAGCATTTAAGTTGTTTGTTAGTTGCATTTAAGTGACAAAAATACAAATATGTATGTACACTTTATAAAACCAGTTTTTTTTTGCTTTACATTCTCTTTTATTATGTTTTTATACAATATTTGTCATTCATAAATACATTTTTCTTATTCAAAAACATGTAACATAACAATTGGGGATAGCATTTTTGGGGCCGGAACGGATTAATGGCATTTCAATTAATTTCAATGGGGAAAATTGTTTTGAGATACGAGCAAATTGACATACGAGCAAGGTTAGGGAACGAATTAAACTCTTATCTCGAGGTATCACTGTATATATATTCTACCTACACAGTATAAAATATCCTTTATTAAAACATGGGTACTTAAGGGATTTTTTTCAATAAATCAATAGAATACTATATTAATGTAATAATTACCAAATTTTTTCATCAATGATTTTCAATAATGAAATTATGATGTTAAGTTTGAGTATTTCTATAAAATATTATGACTTATAACATTGATTAATATATAAAACAGCTCAGCTCCAATCTTATGTTAAAATACAATTTATTTTTATAAATTCTAATATATACACCTATTTTAATATGTTTAGATAAGGTACCTTAGGTCTTTCAATATATGTATCTATAAGAAATAAGTCAATATGTTTTTGTTGAAAGTAATAAATTGCAACTATCATGCATACAATTTCATTTTGTTCTATAGTTACTGATTCGCCAGTTTTCACCCTAACATATATTCCTGCTGCTTTTATGTACTGTAGTTAGGTCAGTTTAATACACTTAAATACTATGTAAGTCTTATTTTTGAAATATCAAATTTAGCAAAGAGAAATAATGACTTACAAGAACTAAAAATTAACATGTTAGACCAAATGAATGTTAATAAAACTTAGCAATTCAACTGATCTATTTATATAGCACAGATGTGCAAATTTAACAGCCATAAAAGCTGAAAAATAGAATATTCTGTGCCCCACAATTTAAAGACTTTAAATATATTGTTAAAATATTTTTATGATCAATAAATAAGTAAAAAGTAAAACTACATCTACTTTTGGGAAATCAGTCAAAATTTGGGTTATTCTATAGCGAAAATTTTGCTCATTTTCAAATTATAAGGTGCCATGATTTTGCAAAGAAAATACAATGACTTGCAAGAACTAATAAAGTATAAAAATTAAAATGTTAGACCAAATGAATGTTAATAAAACGTAGCAATTCAAATAATCTATTTATATAGCACAGATGTGCAAATTTAACAGCCATGAAAGCTGAAAAATAGAATAATCAGTGCCCCACAATGTAAAGATTTAAAATATCGTTAAAAATTTTTTTATGATCAATTACGAAAGTGTGTGAATTAGTGAAAAGTAAAATTACCTCTAATTTTGGGAAATCAGTCAAAATTTGGGTTATTTTATCGTGAAAATTTTGCTGAGTAAATTTAACCTTTCTCAGATAAAACTGACGAATTCTAGATATCTTATATTGCTTGTGGACGACAGTAGGAGTTTTTCTTTGTGTTTTTGACAAAATTATATCAGTGAATTCCTGAAAAAAAAAAAAAAAAAGACAGAAAATAATAAGTACATAGATAATAAAACTTTTAAAAAGCCATATAAATTAAATGAATGAATCATACCTTTGCATTCGGAACACACACAATATTTTTAAAATTATAATGTGCCATGATTAAACTTAGATCAAATAATTATTAGAAAATATTATTTATAATTTTTGATAATCCATCACTAATCCACGAAAAACGTGGTAAATCGGAGCACGAAAAGAGCAAGACAAGTTTAGTTGTAAAAGAAAGCACCGGTGCAACTGAATTTAGATGGAATGCCTGAGTGCCCATTTGGGTATAATATAAAAAAAACACAACTACTTCCACTTCCAAAATTTTAGTAGGAATAACATATACTATCGTGCAATGCTAAATGAATGGAAGATAGTGGTTGTTGTATAATATTTTACATGCGCTAATTCAATTTGATTTGAAAACATTAATTTTTTTAAAAATATGGATTCTATAGAATGATGTCCGTTAAGTTTAATTGGTTTGATGTCTCACGTTGTCAGAAGAGAAAAAAATTTTTTAATTTAATTAATAAACTGAGTTTTAAATATGTTTACTAAAAATATTAAATTACTTAGACGAAACAACAAAATCAATTATTACAAAACGAACTTTTCTTTATAATACAATATAATCTGGCGAGCAGCTATTTTAAAGATCGAACATTCCGTTTGTTTATTTATGGCTTGAAGTCAGGCTCGCAGAAAATGCCGTTCACTGATTAAATTTAGTAGGAATAACACAACCTGTGACGTAGGCGATAGTATACCCATTTATCTGTTTCCCAGTCGGCCACTGTGGGCCAATCCTTCTACGTCTTGATTGGATTGCTACATTTGGGGATATTTCTTCTCTGTTCTGATTGGAGACATTGTATCCACACGCGTTTAGAAATTATTGACGCGACTGTCCCAAAAAGTCTTAATTTCGAATGAATTTTTACAATCTTATTGAAAAAGAAGACTTCGTTATATTTAACTTCATTTGTAAATAACTAAATAAATTTCGGAGTGAAACTTTTAGATATAATGTTACTAAATAGAAAATATGCCTTTTTTTAAAAAAATCAAATAAAACTTTACTTTTTATAAAACATAAAGGAAAATTAAAGGCAAATGAAATTCGTGGTTATTGATACATAAATGTAGTGGTTTACATGTGTATATCAACTGATAATTAATATATATCATACCTCTAATGTTGTATAAATAGAAGAACAGAAGGCACAAAGTAATTATAATAGATTCTCCTCCTCATCTACTTCTTCTTCTTCATGCTCTTTTTTTTATTTCTTTTTCTTTTTAATCTTCGTAGCCTTATAAACCAAAAAAGGTAGTTGAAAACGATCGACTTCAGCTTTAGCAATTTTTTTTCTTTTTTTTTTTTTTTTTTATGGCTTTGAATTGTCATACAAGATCTTTTGCTTCTGCTGATATTCTGTTGAAGGAGAAGTTGAACAACTTAATGCAATTCATAAAAGCAATAGTTGAAGGCGAAGAGGAAATAAATTTGCTAATGCAGAGCTGTATCAAGATGCGTAATTTGCTCTTGAAATCATGTGATATTTAAGTGCGATGAGCTGTATACATGAAAGACTTTTGTAAAAAACGAAGGAAAAATGCAAATTGAAAATAATGTCAACACGTCTAATTTTAATAAACTTATAAATCTTGAGATATCTAATTTACGGCAGTTGGACTCTATTAGAATCAGTGATCCATAATAAAAAGAAATCCAAAAGAGATATTAACCTCCAAACAAAGGAAAACTTTTTAGAGACCGGGCAAATTAACTGTGGTACTGTAGTGGGTGGTGCGAAAATTGCTTACCATGAACTGATGATATATCACTGTTACACAATAATGTACACTTAGTCAACTCAGAGACGATTTTAATACATTACTTTGAAACTTAAAACTATGAATTTGTAGTAGAAATACGAAAATATTTTCACCTTGAGCTGATGATAAATCACTATTACCCGATAATTTACACTTAGCTCAGAGACGATTGGAATACACCACTTCGAAATTCAGGAATATGAATTTGTATTAGGATACAATATTTTTGCAAGTTGACTCAAAGAGTGTAAAATAGAAGTTCCACTAACTGAAATATACTTAAAGGAATTTTTTGCGTCATCGACCTGTTCTGAAACCGAACAATGCTACTGTTGCGATTTAGAGGTGGAAAATTCGTAGTAATAGGAGATAAGTATTAGAAGAGGTTTCTGACAAATAAGCATTCGTGATAAAGACATCAAATTTCTTAGTTTTTTAGTCAGAGAATAAGAAACAAAGTAAATTCAAGTACTTTTCGACTTACAAGAGTATAGTTTTTGGTGTAATATGCAGTCCTTTTCTGTTAGCTTCGTTGATTGACTACAACTGTTGCGAAGTCGAACTTTGAATTTTATACCAATATTGAACTACGACTCACAAGAAGAAGAAACAGGTTGTTTTAGACAAGAGCATATTTATTTACATGACGAGGACATTTTACATAGAAAGAAACATAGAAAGAATAACTATTTTTAGACATCGTTTTACTTTTCACTTATCGATTGCTTGTTCTATATTTTTTTATATTATGTTGCCAATTTATTACAACTAAAATATTTCTTGCTTTATTATAAAATATCGCTTATGCGAACCCGCAACATCCTCCCCACCAACAAAACAAATTTAAACTTTTAATTTTTTTTTAGACAAGAATTTCTGATTATAAAGATATTTTTTACTCTTAATGTCCTAATGTAAAAATGTTTTATAGTTCACAAGTCCAGTTTATTTGTTATTTTCATCTTTCTTCCATAACGAGTAATATTCTCCCGTATTCCTTCTGAAACAGGGACTGCTAATTTCGGTTTGTAAAAATCTGTTTCTTTAGGCAAAATTTCCAAGGAAAACAGCTTTGGTAAGGGTCTTATTTTTTCTCCATGGATTGTTTTCAATTTTGCAGCTCTCGATATGCCATCTTTGCCGGGATATAACTCCAAGACAACTGCTAAAGGCCAATTTATTTTTTTGACATTATCATCGCCAATAAGTACCACGTCTCCTTCTTTTAAATTGTTACTTGATCTTTTACCACGCTGTACAAGTTGAGACTTCTTTCTCTTCTTTTTAATTTCTTCTTCACCTTCATTTTTGTTGTTTTAGCTTCGGCTGGATCTCATATTCCAATAGTCTCCAAGCTCCAAAGGTCTTCAATGCTGGGTTGGCAGAATAAGCTTAAAATAGTGTTTGTTTTTTCTTCTCTATACTGTTGACCCATTATTGTCCACCCAAGCCGAGTTTCAATAGCCATAATATTTTCATCCAATTTTTCAATTTTGCCCGTGAGAATTTGAGGCAATACATCCGCACCTAATAGGACTTTAATTTCTAAAGGATTGTCCCCAACGTCTGATAAGTTAATTGATTTTTGCTGTAGAATGGGATAAATGTTTTGATTCTTTAATCTCGGTACGAAATTGCATATCTTTGTCTGGGTTAACATTGGACATGTAATTTTGAATTGACCATCTAGGGATTTTATATTGACATAGACACTGTGTTTTTCCTGACCAGTTTCTATTCCGCCAAACAATGCATGGTTTAAAGTTTCTTCTTCAACTATTGGCAAATTTAGCTTTTTTACCCCCTCTGTTTTTATATAGGACCTTTGGGAACCGGAATCAATCAAAACTCTTGCGAGTCTATCTGTTTTATCTATGCCCTCAACCTTTACTATCAGTGTTTGCATCAACGTTTCACCCTTTTGTTGATTAACAAGAGTTTTAGAACTACTGCTATTTTCATCATTTTTTCCTTTAGTACTTGACTTTGTTTGACCTTTTTTCCCCCCCATTTTTTATGTTCCAACACATTACTGTCCAAAGTCTTCTATTACAAATTAAACATTTAACAGAACTTTTGCATTGTTGTGCTGGATGGCCGAATTTCAAACAACGGAAGCATGCTCTTTTTTCTTTTAAAACTGTCTTTTTATCGTTATAATTTAAATTGTGTAACTTGAAACATTCCACTGAGCTATGTGAATCCTTGTCACACCATATACATTTAAACTTTTTGAAATCACTCGTGTTATTCCTTAAATCACCAGAATATATACAAGCGGCAGTTGGTGGAACCACATCAAAACTTCCTTGGCTACCGAATCCACTGCGAGCTATTTGTAGGCGTTCCTCACTTTCAACTTCAATTCTGAGAAATTTCAATAATTTTGTAAGATTTTCTGTGCTGGCTGCTGGCATTTGCTTCTCCGGATGATCGAGATCTCTCCCAAGCCTTCAAAAGATCCTCTGGAATAGCTGATTCTACTAATGGGTAAAGCATGGCGGCATAAACATCACTTTTAACGCCAAGCGATTCCAGAGCTCGTAACTGTGTTTCCAATTTATCATACAATGTCGCCAATGGCATGTGACCTTTTTTTGTGGCCTGTGCCAACACTAATCTTAACAATTCTCTAATATAGATTTCGACCATCAGGTCATCTCTTGCAAATCTTGATTTTAGTTGAGTAATTGCTTTTTGCTTTGGCTTGACGGTGGAAAACTATCTACCGGTTCTTTTGCAGGTGACCCGGGAACCATTGCTTGAACCTAATATTGAAATTTATCATCATCATCATCGATGGTGTTGTCCTCATGTATTTTACGGAACTGTCCCCAAAATCCGAGCCAATTTTTTATTTCTCCATTAAATTTTTGTCGTTCTAACATTGGAAGCTTGTATTTCCTCTTCATTTCCGCACTATTTTGTGAACTTTGTTCATTATTTGCCAAACGAAGATTAACAGTTTCTTTTAAGTACACATATGTGTCAATATATTCTTCATTGGCTTCAGAATCTTTTTAATAATCATCGTTATTTTCTAGTTTTAATAAACTTTCAGAAGTCTGAGTTTGCACATCGTTTAATCTTTCGAATTTATTAGTCAATTGTGATAATAAAATCTTTACGCGATCCACTTTAACCTCCGTATTCGATAACTCTGTTTCTAAATTATTGGCAGTAAAAGTAAACCCTTGGCGCAATGGCTTTCTTTTATTTTTTAATTCTTCCATTTGTGAAGTGAAAGATTAATTAAATACTGATAGTTTCACTTACTTTCATTTCTTTAGTCCTTTCTTTTTTATGCTTGGCTCTTGAATATCTCACGGACGCCACTTTAGCAGAGTCTATGTAATTGAAACTAATGCTTTAAGTAAATGAAATAAGGAGAGTAAAAACTTAACAACTTCAATATAACATTTAACAAGTAAATAACATTCGTGAAAATATTAGAACACAATTATAGACAAAGATCGCTGACGTTTTTCTCCAGTAGAACACAAAAGCTAAACTATATCTTCTTTTCACAGAAAACTAAACTGAAACATTTTTTAGTTGCCAGATCACGAAAGTTCAAAGGTAATGCCGCCACACCATCCCCCTTCCTGAAAAAAAAAATTTTTAAACAAAATTTTATGTAGAAAACTGTGCATATTTGGCGGGAAAGTGAACTCGTCTTCCAGAGCGAGTCCGAAATGGGTTGTTTTGATCTGGAGGAATTTCTTTTACAATTTGCTTTTGCGGCTGAGATGTCTCTTTAGATGTAGGTTCTGGCTGTGTTGATAGAGGGTGGGAAGTATCTTGATCAGGTAGTAGATGAGCAGGTTTAAGTCTATCGATGCTTACAGTACACTTTTTATTATTTAAGAGAATTGTGAAATTTTTGTCATTTCGAGAAATTACTTTATAAGGACCTGTATAAGGCGTTGCTAATGAAGGTCTCATAGCATCAACACGTAAAAAGACATGAGAGCATGTATCTAGGTCTTGGAAAACAAATGTAGATGGAGAAGAATGGTAAGCTGTTTGCTTTGGGTTTAACTGTTGAACGTGTTTTTTTAATTTCTTGATAAAATCAGGTTCAGTCACATCTAATTCTTCGTCAGAAAAAAATTGACCTGGAAGATGAAGATTTTCTCCATAGACCATTTCTGCCGTGGAAGATTGTAGGTCTTCTCGAAAGACAGTTCTCAGTCCCAGTAGAACTAAAGGTAGGGCGAGAGTCCAATTTACTGATGTGTGACACATAATTGATGCTTTAAGAACACGGTGCCATCTTTCAATCAGGCCTATAGCCTGTGGATGATATGATGTAGTCCGTGACAGGTGTATGCCAAATGTATTTGCAAAGCATTTAAAAAGTTCACTAGTAAATTGAGTTCCTCTATCTGTTGTTACTCTTTGAGGTACTCCAAAACGTGCGATCCATCCACTGTAAAATCCCTGAGCAACAGTTTCAGATTTTATATCTGTTAATGGTATTGCTTCAGGCCAACGAGTAAATCTGTCTATGCAAGTTAAACAATATGTAAATCCTTGCGAAGACGGCATAGGACCTACCAAATCAATGTTTATATGATTGAATCGTTTGTTGGGAACAGTAAATTTAGAGAGAGGAGAATGCACATGTCTCGTGATCTTGGAACGTTGGCATGATACACAACTCTTTGTCAAGAGGGAGACGTCTTCTTTAATGTTTGGCCAAATGAATCTCTCACTTATAAGTTTGACTGTTGCTTTTATTCCAGGGTGAGCCAGATCGTGCAAGCAATGGAAAACTGCAGTGCGATGTGATTTTGGGATATATGGCCGGATCATCCCAGTAGAGGTATCACAATATAGGAAAGTTTTCGGATCAGAAATGCTAATCTTTTTTAACTGCAGACCAGTTTCACTGTTAAGTAAGGCTTCTAATTCTGGATCATTTATTTGTTCTTGAGCAATCTCAGCATAATTTAAGTCTCTTGGAACTGCAATCTGTTGAATTCTGGAAAAGGCATCAGCAACTGCGTTTTTTAAGCCGCTGATGTGCCGGATGTCATTGGTGAACTCACTGATGAAATTTAGTTGATGAATTTGACGTGGTGAAAGATTGTCATATTTTTGAGTTAATGCATGAGTTAACGGTTTATGATCAGTAAACACTATAAAATTAGTTCCTTCCAACATGTAACGAAAGTATTTTATGGATGTAAAAATTGCAAGAAATTCACGATCATATGCGCTATACTTTTTCTCTGCAGCACTCAATTTACGAGAAAAGAAACCTAAAGGCTGCCACTCCGCATCTTGATAACTTTTCTGATGAACGCATGCACCAACAGCAGTATCTGAAGCATCTGTCATCAAAGCCAGCACTGCAGATGAATTTGGATGAGCCAAATAAGAGATTTCTTTTAATTCTGCTCTGCAAGATTGGAATGAGTTTTCAGCTTCAATTGTCCATGAGAGAGGAGTTTTGTCATTTTTCTTGCAACGTCCCAGCATTTGATGTAATGGTAATTGCTTTTGAGCAGCATGCGGCAAGAATTTACGATAGAAATTTAGAATTCCCAAAAATCATCTGAGTTCGCTTACTGTTGTTGGCTTTGGATAAGTAGAAATCGCTTCAACTTTGTCTGGTAATGGCATAATACCATGTTCATCAACCAGATGACCTAAAAATTTGACTTTTTCTGCAGCAAAAGTGCATTTTGAAAGGTTAACGATGAGGCCATATTGTCTCAAACGCTCGAAAACTTCCTTGACATGAAGGAGATGTTCTTGGATTGTGGACGAGGCAATCAAAATATCGTCAATGTAGACAAAACAGAAGTTTAACCCTTGCAGAACCTGGTCAACAAAACGCTGCATCGTCTGTGCAGCATTTCTCAACCCAAAAGTCATGAAATTAAATTCGAAAAGTCCAAATGGGATGATGATGGCAGTTTTTGCAATGTCTTCCTTGCGCATGGGCACTTGATGGTAAGCTCGGCGGAGATCAAGCGTTGTGAAGACAGTTTTTCCGTGTAAATTAGTAGAAAAATCGTGTAAATGGCGAATGGGATACTTGTCAGGAAGTGTATTGGCGTTTAACGCACGGTAGTCTCCACATGGTCGCCAAGAACAATCCGATTTTTTTACCATGTGCAATGGGCTTGACCAGCAACTTTTGGATGGACTACATATTCCTTGTTGTACTAGGTAATTAAATTCTGCTTTTGCCGCTTCCAATTTATCAGCAGATAGTCTTCTCGCCTTTGCAACCACTGATCGACCCTTTGTTTCAATGACATGACTGACATTATGAGGTATAGTCTTTTTTTCTAGTTTTCTCTCCTCGAAAATGTCTTGGTATTCACTAAGTAAAGAATGAAATTCCGCAGACGTTTTCAACACAGTTATTTTAGGCGTTGATTCATAAGAAATTTTTCCGCGAAATGCTACATTAGTTAGCTTATCAATTAACGACTTGGATTTTAGATCCACTAAAATGTCATAATGTGATAAAAAATCAGCTCCAAGAATGGGTCGTGATACATCAGCAATAGTAAATGTCCAGGGAAAGATGCGACACAGTCCAATATCAAGATTCAATTTTCGTGTTCCATAAACTGGAATTTGAGAACCATTAGCAGCAACGAGTTTCAAGATGGACGGAGTCTTATTGCGTTCATTCTGAGAAGGTGGCAAAACGGAAATATCAGCGCCAGTGTCTACTAATAATTTAAGACCTAATGTCCTATCAATAACTATAAGGCGACAATTTGCATGGCCGTTGGCGTTCGCCGCCAGTAACGCATGGCCGTCTAGTTTCCCTGCTTGAAACTGCAGGGTTGGGTACATTTGTTAGCTCTTTCCCGAAAACGATAATGGTACCAGCAAAGTCTATTTTTGCTTGTGGAGCGATTACGGTGTTTATTCATATTTTTATCAGGGCTTCTACCTCGGAAACGCAACACTTTATCAAGTTTTTTATTTAATTCACACACTTGAGCTTGTAGCGATTCAATAGTATTTGAATAATCGCCATCGTTTGGCACTTTTTGTTTCGTTTCTGAACTAGCAGTGAAGATTTCGTTTGAAAAAGTAACATCAGCAATCTTATCTGCCATTATTGCTAATTTATTAAGAGTATCTGATGAAGTACTCAAAATAGCTTGCATTTGTGTGGGAAGTCTTTGAAGCCATAATGATTTTAGCAATGCGTCGCCAACACGATCACCAGCCAAATTTTGCATTTGTCGCAGCAATGCAGACGATCGTCTATCACCTAATGCGATATCTTGTAAGAGTTTTTTTAAACGACGTTCTTCAGAAATACTGAATATTTTAATCAATCTTTGCTTTAAAGAATCATACATGTTTGTAACTGGAGGTGAAGTGATAATGTCACTGACCTGCGATAAAATGTCCGTCTCGATTGAAGTGACGATCGTATGATATTTTGTGCTATCTTGAGTAATTCCAGAAGTGATAAACTGAGATTCAACCTGTGAAAACCATATTGCAGGATTTTCTTTCCAAAATTGGGGAACTTTAACAGCTACACGCGAAAGTTCTGGCATTGCAGGCTCCGTTTTAGAACTGTTTCCATTTTCGCCATCCATCACGTCCGTTGTCACCAGTTTAGCAGATATATAAGTCTATGTAATTGAAACTAATGCTTTAAGTAAATGAAATAAGGAGAGTAAAAACTTAACAACTTTAATATAACATTTAACAAGTAAATAACATTCGTGAAAATATTAGAACACAATTATAGACAAAGATCGCTGACGTTTTTCTCCAGTAGAACACCAAAGCTAAACTATATCTTCTTTTCACAGAAAACTAAACTGAAACATTTTTTAGTTGCCAGATCACGAAAGTTCAAAGGTAATGCCGCCACACCACTTAATGTTACGAAGTCGAACTTTGAATTTTATACCAATATTGAACTACGACTCACAAGAAGAAGAAACAGGTTGTTTTAGATAAGAGCACATTTATTTACATGACATGAGGATTAAACTTTTCACTTATCGATTGTTTGTTCTATATTTTTTTATATTATGTTGCCAATTTATTACAACTAAAATATTTCTTGCTTTCTTATAAGATATTGATTATGCGAACCCGCAACAACAACATTAGAAGCAGTGAGGAATATGACATTAAATTTAGGAAAAAGTTAGCTTGGTTCAAAGTTTTTACGTTGAAAATATTATCACTAATATTGATTATAAAGAAGAACTAGAAAAAATTAGGCAGAAATCAACAACTCTTTGCCCAAAAAGTGACTTGAACTTAGAATGCATGTATTCTAGTCAGTACAGAAGTAATGAGAAAGTAGAAGCAACGTTCCAGGATTGGTGTGGAACAACAATAGAACGTTAAAAATTGAGCTGGGTGAATGTATAAATACTGAAAAGGTGATTAAACGTAGCATGTCATCTATAATTCATAAAATATTTGATCTCTTCTGTTTTGTCTCTCCAGTCATGCTTTGTGCGAAAATTATACAACAGAAACATAGAAAAAGGAATAGGCTTGGATGGCGATATCGTTTACTAGTCACGAAAATAATTTTTAGAATGGTTTTACTTCTGAGGATAGAACTGGCTACCAAGATTAGAGTTTCTTTGTTGACATGAGCCACGATACTCAGATTTAAACTTAAAGCTGCTGTTTTTGAAACTCTATTGACGAATTTCATCATATAAGATCAAAGGAGAATATTAAGAGACATCATTGAAGCGATTCGACTACTATTGGCGTGTAAATAGAGAGATAATAAATAGTTGGTATTTGTACGAAAACGAGTAAACTCTAAACAAGGTCAAAAAACTAAAATTTCTTAAATCCAGGAGGCGTGTGCTGGGTGAAAAAAATCC
The DNA here is from genome assembly GCA_949128135.1 of Parasteatoda lunata. NCBI lineage: Eukaryota > Metazoa > Arthropoda > Arachnida > Araneae > Theridiidae > Parasteatoda > Parasteatoda lunata. Next base: position 89,523,977 of record OX421971.1, read on the forward strand.
GGCAGATTTGCCATCGGGAGGTTGTAAAGTAAAACAAATATTATTATCGAAACGAGGGGAAGGGCCTCAATACATGAAAGATCGATTTGAGTTTAAATATCGAACAGACGTGGTTAATAATCCATGCGACGAATATGAAATTGAAAAAGAGAAGACGAAATCTTCCTGCACTTATCAAGTAGTGAACTCGACCTGTAACGTAGGCTATAGTATACCTTGTTATATGAAACAAAAAAAAGAGATAGTGCAAAACACCGATTTAAATTTTCCGTGATTATAGAGGAAGAAAATGGGGTGATTTGTTTCTGATGGGTAGAGAAAAACAAATTCTTGACTTAGAAGACAAGGATAATTCTCCTTCTAGAAAGCAAAATGAAATTTCTTAGTTTTAGTTAAAGTATAAAATATTTGTTGTTTCAAATGGTAATAATATAATTGAATAAACGATAAATCGAGTATACTTAAAAATATGGTTATAATATAACTGAATAGACGTTAATAATTAAAAAATACGGCAAATTAAGATAGAAAAAAAGCTAAAAAATGGAGTTTTATATTTTATAAACAACAGATTTAATAGAAGAAGAAAAATCTAATTTTTGTCAAGGACGTATGTAAGCGAGGGATTTAGGGTGTTCAAACAGCTCCCATTGTAAATGGCAATTTGTAATATTTTCTTAAACTACTTATTAAAAATTAGTTTAACATTCCTTTCTACTTCTTTTATTTGACGAAAAACAACACTTGAAAAATCATTTTAACGACATCGATATGAACCTCTTCCTTGTTCAAAAATATAAAATATTTGTTCTTCCCACTCAAGGAAGCAATACCCCTAAGTGTGGTTTACTTACAAAGTAAGCCTATTCCTTTTTACTATGGGAATATGTTCACATCTGAAAATACCCTGCTTTATCTACACTGCTGGCCACCGTAAATGCAACACCCTGAAGGAAGCATGCAAATAACATGAAATTTACAACATGCATTAGCGGAGGTGAGATATGCAATTTGATTAAAATTTCAGCGCAGACGCACATTATGCTCACCTGTGGCGCCACTTCAAAGCGCTATTCAAGGCTTGGAGATTTTGACGATTTCAAGTTCGGCAACTCGCAATCGTAACGCTCGAGTACGCCCTCTAGCGGGAGCCTGAAAATATCAGACATTAATTTATCACGTTTTCATTTAGTTCCATCAAAATCAGACGCCATTTTCTTAGCAGCAAATAAAAAGCAAAATTTCCCTAAGGAAAAGGCCGAAAAATTTGAAAAAACTCTCCGGAATATTGGTATATCTTTCTGACCCAGAACACGCCAAACATTTAATGAAAATTTTCTCAATAATTTTTAACTATTATCAACAAACTTGCAACTGATAACTTCCGATTTCGCTATCGCATACTGTTACAGATGTGTGTATTACGGTAAAATACATTTCTTCTGTCTTCAATTCATTACAAATTAAAGTGAAGTCAACATTGCTTTCGTCATTCCAATGAATAAATGTGAATTCAGAACGTACAGAACTGTAATAGTTATAGAATATTCTTCTTCGTTATAGAATAGTATATATTTCTGTATCTTTATAATTCGGAAAACAACAATAAGAAATTATACAAATTACTTGAAATAGTGCCATTTGTGCTAATTATAAATTTTTTTTATCGTTTTCTTGGTAAGAATTTTTTAGTTTTGAAAGAATAATATCAACTAGAATTCAGCTACTCTGTTTTTAAACTACATATTGAAATTCATATCAAGATCCTACAATTATAAAATTTTGCTGTATGGTATGTTATCTAAAAGTAATGAAGGGATAAACTATGTATATATTATTTAAGAATAAAGTTTTCAAACAAAGAACATATGTGGCAGAATGAACTAGCAACGCCACCTAGCGAGAATCTAAAAAAGAACTCAGAGACAGTGAGGGAGAGTGAGTAGGAAACGAACGATTTGAAAAGCCAGCTACGCATTGCACCCCCTTGTTACTTTTTTTAAAGTTTTGTTTATGTTTTTTATGTGGATGTGTTGTGTCTGTGGATGTCTATGCATATATATAGTCATGTTGTTATAAATAAAATGATATATGCTACCAGTGCCTTTTGTTCCCCCTCTATGCACAACAACATCGCCACACATATCGTTTCGGAATTCTCCGGATTTATAAATCTGGTAAGTGTTATGATTTTTATAATAAAAAATTGCTTGTAAATATTTTTTTCTTCTTATTTGATGATAGTTCTCTTCAGAATGGTTTTTTACGTCTGATTAAGAACTATAAGAATAAAAAAAGAAACAATATGAAAGTTTTTTATTTCAATATGAGGAATTTTTAAAATAGTTTTTTTTATCCTAAGAATTCTTTATTTTACGTTTTTTAGTTTATAATTTTTTGATAAAAGTGTTAAAATAATTGTTTTGAAAAATTAAATGGTATAACATTATGTGTTTATGTATACTTCTTGCATATTCTAATGTTTGAAGTAATATGATTCAGAAAAGTATGGAATTAAAATTCGGTACTTACGTATTAACGCCACCGCAACTACAGATTTGGCGGTTTTTAAGAAATTTAGTAAAACTATTTCTCAGGCATCAGGTTTTAACTCTAATAAGAATATACATTTTTTTTTCTGTTTATTTACAAATATTTTTCCGATGTGTTTTGGATGTTCCTTCTTTAAAAAAAAAGAGATATTTTGTTTTCGGTTGCATAAGAAAGGATATCAAACATTTTTCTTTTTTAAATTTAATAAGCCTCAATAAAGAAGGAACGTTACAATGTTACACGCTACATTAAAGACGTCTCCAGACTAACTGAATGACTGTTCATATAAAAATTGCAGGTATTCGTCTCATACAACAACGGCCTCTATAGTTCGTTGCGATCGCGAATTGTGTTTTACTTGAGGTTTTTTCAAAAAACAATCAATTATGCCTCGTAGAAAATAGCGATCATTTTTTGATCAAGTATCCGAGTTCGACAGAGGAAGGATAGTGGCCTACCGAGATTGTAGATTATCTTTCAGGGAAATCAGTAGTCGTGTTGGACGAAACCAAACAACTGTAATGCGGATATGTGATCGTTGGATGCAGGAGGGTACGACGGACCGACGTGTTCGATTGCATCCACCTCAGTGCACCACTTCACGTGATGACAGGCGAATTATGCGCATGGCAGTGACTGATTGCTCAGTCACATCACAAACCATAGCACAGCACATTCAGTCTGTAACGCATCATTCAGTGTCTGCGCGTACCATTCGACGCCGTTTACAGCAGAGAGGTCTGTCCGCAAGACATCCATTGCTTCGTCTACCCTTGACAACGAACCATAGACGTCTCCGCCGCCAATGGATGTGGACGACAGAATGGAATGAAATTGTCTTTACTGACGAGTCACGCTTCTGTCTGCAACACCACGATGGTCGCAATCGAGTCTGGAGACACCGTGGAGAGAGGATGCTGAACAGCTGCGTTATGCACCTCAATTCTGGTCCTGAACCGGGTATTATGGTATGGAGAGGTATTAGATATCAATCTCGCACTCCTCTAGTACGCATTACCGGCACTTTAAACAGCCAGCTCTACGTCTCCGAGATGCTGGAGCCAGTTGTCCTTCCTTACCTTCAGAGCTTGCCCACAGCCACATTTTAGCAGGATAATGCGCCCACACGTGGCACGTATTGTCCATGGGTTCTTCGTCAATCACCAGATTGAATTGCTTCCCTGGCCAGCTCGCTCTCCGGATCTTTCGCCGATACAAAACACGTAGTCCATGATTGCTCAACGATTGACCCAGATTACACCTCCAGCTGCCACACCAGATCAACTTTGGCAACGTGTGGAAGCTGCTTGGTTTGCTTTACCCTAAGAACACATCCAAAGTCTCTTTGAATCAATGCCGTGGCGTGTGGCAGCGGTGATCTCCAACAATGGCGGCTACTCTGGCTACTGATTTTGGCAGGAACCACACTTCCCAGAAGTCTATATAAATTTAATCATTTGACACTTGGTCAACATGTTATCTACAAAATAAATTTTTTTATGATATCTCTTGTCTTTCTTGGTGTTGCAATTTGGGTAGCCAGCAATGTATATTAATCTCGATAGCTATGGGATGGGGGATAATGTAGATTGTAGAAGATAACTTGTATGTTTGAATCTGGTTATAAATGTCTCACATGGAAAATTAGGGGCACCTTTTTGTTATTGAAATATGATGTAACTAGTGTATGGAGGGGGCTCCGAGTGGTCCTTACTTATTGGCTGACTCTCAAATCAAACACTTTCTCGACATTCAGTCAAGAAACTTACTATGATGCGTTCAAATTTTGTGCAAATTTTCTAGTTGTCCTTAGAGCCTTAAGTATGTTTTTTACGTACATATTTATCTTAATTTTGTACACTATTTGTATTTCCTATTTGTATTTTCCTTTTATTCACATTTTGTCCAATTTTTATTAAAAATTTCTTTTCTACATTTGTATCGTGAAACTTTTTTTAAAAAAAATGATTTATTTATTCAATTATTTTTAAATACATGGAGTTTTTTAATCAGTTCAAGAAACACCCTCAAAGAGTCATATTCATTTGGAGATAATCTTATATAATATGATATGTGTAAAGACTAAACCTGGGTTAGATTTCAAGTCGCAATATTTTTCCTGAATTAATTCTCTCTATGGTTTTTGTAATCGTAACATTGTAATATTTATTACAAAATAACTATTATAAAATATAAAAGGATACTAAATTTTAAAAACAGTAGTAACTTCAAACGTATAATACGTCAAGAAATTAAACAAAGTTATTTTCGATCGACAAAGTTATAAATATATAGGGGAGTGTCGGGTACCCCCGCCCACTGTCAATTTCATATGTATAGAATATTTTTTCAAGCCAATAGGCCATCGGACATTAATTGTTATATAAAAAGAAGATTATTTTCAAAGTTTTAAGTATTTATGCAGCTGGTAACATGGTAAACAATAGTTTTGAAAATATGTTGAATACAGTAGTCAAATTTTTTAAATTTCTATTTTTTTAGGTTAAACTAGTCTTTTTTTGGTTTATTCTTTTTGCATTATTTAATTAGATGATAAAACAATAGAAACATACAAAAATATTAATTATTACTCAATATTATACAGAAATATAAGCAATACTCCTTAAGTGGGCGGGGCTACCCGACTCTCCCCTAATAACTAAATAAAGTTGAAGGTTGACAACTGAAAATCTGCTCTAATTTAAATGCTTTAACGTAATGTATAATATAAAATTAAAATATTTGCGTTATTTAAAAATGTAAAAATTAAGTTATTAAATACATAAAATGAAATAATTTATTTTAAAGTCAGTATTAATTTTATTGAAACTGGGTTGCGAAGAAATTTTACTTTAAGATAAAGTTTAAAAGTAAGGTGTTTTCAGTTATTTAGCTTTTAAATTTTACATTTTAAGCTTTTAAATTTGAGCTTTGAACAGCAGCAATCGCTGAAAAGTTTTGATTTGTAGAAACATATGTAATAATTGTAAGAAAAACTTTAATTTGTCACAAATGACTTTTTAATTTTTTATTTCTAATAAGTAAATCACTTTAAAATAAAAAGAACAAAAGTTATTTTTTGAAAAATCCAATATTTCAACTTTTAAAACAATAATTCATCAATATTATCTTTTCTGGAAATTAGGTATTTGGAAAATAAGAACCTCATACAAATCTGAGACTCACAATATATTATATTCACCCTCTTTAAAATTCTTATAAGACTTTCATACTCCTATATCTATATTTCAAAAATCATGATTTGGCTAAAAGTACAAATTATTACAACAGTTGAAAGTGGCTATACTGCTCTAAACGCAAGTTTTATTACGTACTTAATGGGAAGTAATCAAATAGAGTTAAAATCAAAGTCGGGTGTTAAAATAGTAGAGAAAGTAAACAAAATGAAAGGAAAAAATAGCTAATGTTACATACTTAATGGAAACGCCTATCTATCCGAAAGAGGTTAACCGTAAGACGAACAAAAATATTTCAATAGATTACAAAATATTTTAATAAAAAAAAAAATTAAATTAAAAATAAAAACATAAAAATGTTCATGCTCTAATATTTCACATTTAACATTTATTCTTTACAATAATTTAGTTCTCCATATTTATTTTTTTGTAGCACACAATTAAAATTAAGTAACAAAATAAAAACTAAAACAAAACAAATAACGAAATTAAAAAGAATTTTTCATTCAAACTGTTATCAACTATTAGACAAGATTTTTATACCTATTTTGAAAGTTACTCATTTAACGATTAGTCATTTATTTTTTTAAATCAATGTGTCTTATCCTATTGTAAAGCAATCGAATGAATTAGGGCGATGGGAGATACAAACAACAATTGTTTTAATATAAATTCTAACCCTTCCTTAGTTTTTTTAAAAATATTAATCATATTTTACTGTCTTTTAAGAAAATTAACGTTTCATCTGGCCTAGAATTTTGTTAGAACATTTTATTTAATTTGAAAATATTTATTAAAATTAAAGAAATTGTAAGTAACTTAGGGATTCAGACCTAAACTTTTCGAGGACTAAACAGAAAATAATCAGTGAATTTTGTATTCTTAGAAATGGATTGATTCCAATAATATCCGAGACCAGGGGGCAAATTTCTTGTTAAAAAGAAATCATTGCTGAATAAGCACTAAGTAATCGTAATTGGATTTTTGAGGGAATGAATGATGTCTAAAATAAAGCTTGTACTTATTCCGTGTCAAAAGCAAAAGATTTACAATAGTAAAAGTTTTGAAGTAAAATTTTTAAGCAAGGCATTCGAGGGATTAGAGTTTCCATTTTCAGCTCAATGTAAAACAGAAAACTATTAAAAGTCTCATTACTTTAATAAAGCTATATTGGAAACTAAAGTTACTTTAAAAAGCGAGTTTTTTTATTGCATTGAATCAACAGAAACGCTCATTCCGCTGGATGGTGCCTTGTCCCTGCGTTACATGGGACATTCGTTCATAACTTTTTAATTTCCAAAGTTAATTAACTTCATTTTTCATTTATACATTTCAATTTTAATGGTAAATAAATATAGGTGTCTGTGATACAATTTGTTATTGTATTTACAACTCTTTGAATCAATTTTTATTAAAACTTTTCCCTTTGTTCGGCCATCGACAAATTTGCTTTCCTTTATAATTCCAAGTCACGGGTATATTACATTATTTTTACTTAAAATTGAATTTTTTTTCCTTATAGCTTTTGAGTTCTTTTATATATATATTTCGTTGATTTTTCCTTTTTCTAAAAGTAGGCGAAATAAATTTAAAAAAATGTAACATTAAAGTAAAAATTATTTCCTTTACATACTTAAAAACTCTTCATTATGATAGCAATAATAGTATTCAAACAATTTTTCATTTGTTAAATCAGAGCACGTTCTTTTAAGAATATTAGTCATACAAAAAAGAAAAAAAAAAGAGAGAAAGGGGAACTTGGTAAGACTAAAGTTTTAACCCTATGGCCACACGCATATTTTTGAGGTTTTATAAATGAAAATGTTTAAAAATTAATTTACTTTTAAAATAAAACACAAAAAACTATAAAAAATTATAATAACAAAAGTTGAAAGACCAATGACTTTCTATCTACAAATTTCATTGGAAAGAAGGAACAACCAATATACCCTACTTCATTTACCTTTATATCTAAAATATAGATTTCTTATAATTTTTCCCATTGAGATTTTAGAGCAAGGTAACAAGTGTGACATTAAATTAGTTTTTAGTTTTTTTTTGTTAAATTAGTTTAGTTTAGCTAAATAAAACAATATACAGTGGATCCCTTCACATATTGGTATCGAAGGTAATGAGAACGCAGATTATCTGGCAAAAAACGGAACAACTATGCCTCAAGAAATAACAACCGTCACACATGATACTCTTAAAAAATACGTTATGAAAAAACTCAACGAAATAAATAATTATGATTTAACTATAAAATCAAAAGGCAAAATATGGGAAAATATTCAAGATAATTGGAAATTTCTCTGCTATCAACCCCGTAAAGAAGCAGTAATCCATTTTAGGCTTAAAACAGGCCACGATGTGCTGATTTCTGAACTCCCCCATAGAAAAGTTATACCTAAGTGTTTTTTTTTTTTTTTTGTTAAGATGAAGGAAAACAAAAAAAAACCCCATCAATTGTTGATTTAAATTTGACAATATTTTAAATTAATGATATTGACAAAAATATTGTTTTTAAATGCATGCAATCGGAAACTCTCTATTTTGATTTGAAGTTGAAGATGTTCAGTGCTAAGTCTTCACCGCTGATCAGTGTTTGAAGCAAAAATTCTGCTGAATTTCAGACTATCAATACTAGTAGCGCCACTGCGGAAGTTACAGCAAAGGTCGGCTGGGTTCCGGAAATATCCTGCTTCTTTTGAATAATATGTTTTTGATCCGCTAGATGTCACTCTTGGATCATGGATTCTTTCATCTTGGAACTCCCGCTCTGCTCATTCATGCCTCATTCTAAAAGAACAGCTGGAGGCCGATTATAAAAAATAGACAGGTGATAGGTTAAAGTTGCCCCCTCCCTGATTGGGAATGTACGAATTTTATTGTTGAATTATTAATTTAAACATTATTTAGTGTTTTAAATTATAAATAAAACGTGTATGTTCTTTACATAACAGATTTTGAAGTTTTAATTGTTTGATTTTCTTCAGTCATCAGGTAATTGGTATCATTGATCATTTCCAATTATTTAATTTCTTTATCTAATGTGCTTTTTCTTTTTTTTTGTTAATATCTGTATTCAAAATTCTATAAAATTTGTTTTGTAGCCATAATACTGTAATTTCCTGGTAATATATCTAATCGTTTAATTTATAATATAATTAAAATTTATTACAATTACTCTATTCTTTTCTTGACTTGAATTTTGTAAAATTCAACTATTTAAGCTAAACTAAGAACACTGCCTATTGTTAAATTCTGCCTTCTTTCCATATTCAAATTAAATTCCTAGAATACTAGGGCATAAAATATTATTGTATTCTAAGAACTAGTTTTTCTTTCTTTGTTGCAAGTAATAGCCCTAATATATTTAAATCAATAAGTTTTTTTGATACGCTATACTATTCATACTGTTAAAGTCATAAAATGTTTTGCATAAACAAAATGCCAATGTTATCTGGTTTGTGATAAATTATTATTATGTTCACATAAACATTAACAACTATAAAACTTATGTAAATATATTCTTAACATGAACAATAATAAAGCATAAACAATTTAAAAGTGAAAAATTTGCTGAAAATTATTTAAACTGTATTACATTAATCAAAATGTAACTTTACAAAAATCTAAGTATTTTTTTTCAATTTTGAATATTTTTCGATAGTTGCAGGACTTTCCTTTAAATAACATACTTACTCTGGATATCATTTTTATGATTGAAATATGAAGGGTGCCTGTTAGTGGTTTATGTCAAAAGAATTTTCAAACTTGCTCATTTAGAAATTAAAATCTCCCAAAAAGATAAATTCTTCAAAATCTCCCCAAAAGGAAAAGATTGGTAAGAAAGTTAAGTTTGGCTGGAAAAATATAGATATGTATATATATTTTTAAATTTCTGTATGAATGTGTTAAAATATATTTGTAAGAAATATATAAATTTTAAAACAGCATATTATTTTTTTGTTACATAATCAATAAGTGAATTTACCTAAAAATGAGTTAAATAAAATTTTTTGCAGTTTCAACAGTTATGAATGATACTAGAAATATTGATATTAACTCATATATATTAATATTAACTCATTGTGCCTGGAGGGAACTCATATCATGTTTAATGTTTAAGCCAATATATAACTCTGTTATACATTATATATTATATATATATATATATATATATATATTTAGCCAATATATATTATATATAACTCCAATATATAATTATATAACAATAAGTTTGAACTCTGAGAAATCAAAATTTGATTACAATTCTGTATGGATAAAAAAATTGCATTCCCTATTCTTGTTATTTTTTTATAACCTAAAAGTTTGCCATTTTAATAAAATTTTCTTTATTGTTTGATTACTGTTTGTAAATATTTATTTAATTTCTATTTCAGGTTTATGTTTACCACAAACATTCATAATGCCAAGTCATCTTGTAGTTAAAAACCATTTGGCACCAATCGCAAATTCAAATGTGACTAGGCATGACAATGCTGCTTTTTCTAATGATACCAGTCTAGCCTGTAATAGAACAAACGCACCATCAAATAATACCATGGTACAACCAGGAAATACAACTAGTGCTTTATTAAATAATTCACTACAGCAACGGAATTCGGCTTCTGCCAGTGTAAGTTCTTTTAGTATATTTCAACATAGCAGTAAGAACTTTGATGATGTTACTTTTATTGGAAATGGGGCTTATGGTACTGTCTACAAAGCAAGAGATCTTGCAAACAATGGTCAGTTTGTTGCTTTAAAAAAGGTGAAAATTCCTATTGGAGAAGATGGTGTTCCTGTTAGCACTGTTCGGGAGATATCTTTGCTGAAGCAGCTGACATTTCTTGACCATCCAAATGTAGTAAAGTAAGTGTTTTCTAGTATAATTTTTTATTTTTGTTACTGGTTATTAAGATTTTTTTTTTTTAAAGGAAAATCATTTTTAAAATTTAATTTCTTGTTCAAATGTCCTTTGTATGAGCTTTTATTTTCATACCATTTGCTTTTTAAAAATGTTTTACTTTATATTTAATTTTTAAGTAACATATAACTATTAAGATTTCATAGCAAAATGTTAAAAAAACACGCAAAGCGTTTAGCCACAATCAATTACAAATCTATCATTATTAAAAATAAGGGCAAAAATCCTGACAACACAATCATATTTCTAAAAAATTCTTATATTTTTTTCTAATCATGGAGAGATACTTATTAAACAAAAGATAGACAGAGACAATGAAGAATGACTATTCTGTGTTCTAAGCAATATATGAAACCAGCAAGAAAAAATATAAAATTTTGAGTTTTATACCTCTTAGAAATTTTGTTATTAAGTGGAATTTTAATATTTCTTTTCAACTGAAATGAATCCTCATATTTGCAAACTTATATTCATATTTAAACACAAACTTGTTAACCAGGTGCTATTTAAATCTTCTCTAATTTTCTTAAAATTCTTTTTTTCTTCTTCTAATTTTAGCTTTTTGTTAATGAACTTTTGGAATCTACTTAAACTCTGTTGTGTAGAAAATAAAAGTTATTAACTTCAATTGTGAGATCAAATGAAATTATGTACAAACAATCAGTTTGTACACATCACATTTAGAAACAAATTTTTTTTAAAGAAATTTTTAAGCCCATGAAAAAAATAAGCATAGAGCCTTTCATTAATGCTAACATTAACACATTATCTGCAAAAATTGTGATTCCATAAAAATTTTTTTTGATATTTTTCTTGCTAATTAAAAAAAAGAAACGAACAAACTAGAATTTAAATTTTAAAAATTGCATTTATCAGCAATGTGTAGGTTAAATATTGTTATAAAATTTTTTGTTACAGTCATGTTTATATACTTTTAATTGGGATTGCTAATACCTCTGTTTTCAAATAAAGTTTTTTAAACCTTTAAATTAATCCCCCCCCCCATTTATCTTCGGTTTAAAGACCCATAAACTTTCACTGCCGAAAGGCAAATTACTAAATATTTTTCTGTAATTATAAATTTTGAATAAATTTTAAAAAAAATTGAAATTTTTTAAAAAGTTTTTATAATTATTATTTTGATGCATTTATTTTTAGTGACTTGTATTATTTGGAAACTTAATCTAATTTTATTCATTACATTTATAAATAAACTTATTTATTTGATCTGTTATAAAATTCTAAACAATAATTATGTATTTATGGATTTTTATTATAAAATCCATTTATGATCAAGTATCATGAAGATTATTTTGTTATGAGGGAAAATGAACGCTGTTGGAATATCAATCAAATGTTTCGTTAAGCATAAATCTGAGAAGAAGTCTTTCTGCAAGTATGTTAAAGCATTCGTCATGGTTCACATTCCTGAAATAATCCTAAAATCCCAGGTTCTTTTTCTGTATCCTCATGAATAGGATGAGATAATATAAGATGAGATAATATATTTTTAAAAAAAAATTTAAGCTGACAGTTTAAACTGGTCGTTTTTTGTCCTCATGAAAATCAGTCAACTATGACATTTACTCTATAAAGAGATGAGTTCTCTGAAATATTTTTTTCCACTGAACAATATAAATGGATTCTATAAACGAATTTAAATGCAATACTATTACACATTTTAGATTTTAATTTAATAAAAGCAAAAGGTATGGAAGTTTATGTTGATATTAGTTATGTAAGCATATCATATTTAAATTTGTTTGTGTATCTTGTACAAAATTATAGAACTGCATTGAAGTTTTATTCAATAAAGGAAGAAACTATTTAGTATAAAATCTCACCATATACTCTCATATAAACATCTGCTTGCTATTGGAAATATGTGCTAGGCCATTCAGATAATTGTAGGCACCTAAAAGTTGGAGAGGATTTGCTACATTCTAATTTATGCTGATAAAAAGATAGATGGCTCAGAGGATAATGCACTAACGAGGCGACTCAATAATCGCTGATCCTTTCAAATTCTGCTTTCGTCTTGCCCCCATAAACAGTGTTGATATAAAATATCCTAGTGGTAGACAAGACATCGTGGATAAGATACCCTTGCTATTAGGCAGGATTGGCATAATTTAAATCACTTAAAATTTTTTTAAAATTAAAAATCATTGATTTAAATCCTTGGTTGATTCAAATTTCTTTTTTCATAAAAAAAACATTGATTCAAATAAAATATATTTTTTATTTAGGGTAATTTATAAATATATTCTTAAGATTATGTGTCCAGATAAAGAATGACAGGGTAATGTATTTAAATTATTATTTGGTGTTGAGAACAGGCTAAAATTAATTATAATCATAATAATATAAAAAAATAAATGTGAAATTGAAGCGGTGTTAAACTATTAAAGTATAACTTTTCATTAGATGCATGTCAAATGATTTGCTATTTAATTAACTTATTTCAACTTTACTAATTTAGTTTTATATTTTTATCGAATAAAAATACTCTTTAAAATTAATTTAACATGTAAACTGTGTTTATAAATAATAAAGACCTATTTTGCAAAGAGTGATTTGGGGTAGTTGATTATCTAAATTAATTTAAAATTAATTACTACGAAATTAATTAAAATTAATTGCTACTTCATGAAATTATTAAGCTTGAATCAAACCAACTATAGTTGGATAAAACTAACTATGGTTTTATTTTTTCTGTGATTAGTTTGTAATAAATAATTAAATAATACTTTTAACCTTTCAAAGTAAAATTTATAAGTACTAAGTTAGAATATTGCATATTATATTTTTATTATAATACGCAATATTATTATATTTTTTAATAGAAAATTGATTGGTAATGGTAAAAAAAAAGAAGAAAAATCTGATTATAAAAAAAATCAGATATTTTGATTTTCTTAAAACAAATAAATCATGACTTTTTCCAACCTTGCTATCTGGCTAACCATGGGAGGTTTTTATGGTTTTCCTCTCCATTTAACGTAAATGCGGATTACTTCCAGAAAAAAGTCTTATGCGAAGGCTAATTTGTCCCAATGCTTGAACTGGGACTTGTCTTCTGGGTTCGTTCCAAAATTATTCGGCTACAGAGTTAAACATTTATACCCCTAAACCCAAAAGTGGCCCAGTTGCTCAACGAAGGTTACAAAATAAAATTCTCATATCTGATACTAAGATATTTTAAACTGAAAAAAGTTCCTCGTAAATTGGAAAAAATAATTCAATTTTGAAAAAAAAAAAAAAAAAAAAAAACATTATTAATTTTTTTAAAAATATCATAGGAGCATTTGCAAATTATTTTCACTTACTGACAAGGTTGGCATAAATTTAATCACTAGATTTAAATTATGATTAGAATCCTGATTTAAATCATATGATTTTTAAATCATTGATTGAATCATTGTGTGGGCAAGTATTATTAACGACTTTTTAATTGGCCCATACTTACTACCGACGCTACTTAATTGTGGATGTTATTTTATTTTTCTGGAACAGGTGTTACCAGAACTATTGCTGGATGTTCCGATAGTCATTCGTTACCGCATGTGATTTCAGCATGATAGGGCATCAGCCCACTTCCACTTTGATGTGCGCACTTATCTGAATGCCACGTTTGCAATGGATTGGGCGTGTTGGACCAGTCCCTTTGCTATCCCAATTTATCGAGCCCCGATTTCTTTTTATGGGGAAATCTGAAGAATCTTTTTTTATGCGACTCCACTTGACTCAAATGAGGATCTCGTTGCTCGAATATCCGAAGAGGCTGCACGTGTGCGTGAAATACCTGCCATCTTTGAGCGTACATGTCCAATCGCTCCACCGACGCTGTCAAGCCTGTATCACTACTGGTGAACACAATTTTGCACAGTTATTGTAAACATTACACTCGACTCGTCAACAACGCTTTCAAAAACACTTTGTCTTTCCTTTCGTCTCTTATTCTTTGTGTTTACGCCTCACCGCATCACTTGCGCACATACATTCCTATACAATAAATGATTGTTAGAATGTGCTATACAGGGTTGGCTTTTTGCCGGCAGAAACTGGTTTTTGCCATGCCAGTGGCAGAAACTGGTTATAACCGGTAAAAACCGGCAGAAACTAAAAAAACGTCTATATTAGTTCTAGTAATTGCTTAATGACATTTTGTTTAAGTAAACTGAAAAATGTAACTCCATCTACAAAGAAGTAAAACACCTGCTGCTACAGATAAAACCAATCGCTATTGCCCTTGATTTAGTTCAGAGTCAGAAGGAGAACTGTTTAATTGCAGATGCTTGTGATATTTGAATTAATCTAACAAAGGAAGAGAATCTTATGGCTGTTTATGAAAAAGAGGTGACATACATATTTAAACAGGCAGTTACTGATTATCATTTGCTAGCTTATATGCTGCATCCAAAGTATTTGGGATTGAAATTATCATGAGCTCAAGAAGAAAGTGTCGGAATTTTACTCGCAAATATTAATCCAGATTGTCATAGCTTTGCAAAACAAACAGGAAACTTATTTTTCCAGTCAAGTTTTGACAACTACCACAGCTGCTACATGGTGGTCCAGTTTTAAAAAATATGCAATAGATGAAAGTTTCACAAATCTTACCTATTCCTTGATGGTAATGCCTGTTAGTACTGCTTAGAGTGCCTTCAGTGAACAAGAGTGGCGCCAATCTCCCGATAAAATCTGATTGGTGGAAACTAAGTTTTTACCGCCGCAGGCTAAATGGAAAATTTCTCCATTCGTTTAACACGGGAAGCATGATTAGTGATGTGAAAACTGAATATTTTAATACCTATCTTCTGGTAACCCGATCCTATTATGCGCTTGCGCAGTTTTGCTTTTCACCTCGATTGACGCCACTCTTGTTCACTGAAGGCACTCTAGTACTGCTGGACTTGAGAGAATCTTCTCAAATTTCTTATTCATACATAGCAAATTGAGAAATTGTTTAGGTTTAGAAACTGCATCAAAACTTATCTTTTGTTATGGATTACTGCAGAGTGCAAACAATGTAGTATTTGATTTTTAATGGTGATAATTTGTACTTTGTTTCACATTTAATTGCTTTTTCTATGAATTCTCCATTGAATGTCAATCTCAGAACTTACTTTTATGTCATTTTCGGAATTTCTGCCACAAATGTGGCAGAAAAGGGTTTCTGCCGGTTTTAACCGGTTTCTACCAGTGGTTTTAACCACCTCGGCAGAAACTTGCCAACCTTGGTGCTATACCTACCCTTAAAGTTTGTACCAGGAATTCGGGACCACTCGGGATAGGCGTTGAGATCTTGTCATAAAGTAATGAACAACGCGTCATTTTTTTTTTTTTTTCAATTCGAGACATAGCAAGGTTAACCGTTATCTCATCTTATACTCATTTCACGAATACGTCATAGAAGAATTAATGAACCGCATTCCTGGTTACCATGATTTACATGATGATTCCTGGTTACGATGATTTGCGTCAATGGCATGCTTCTCAAGAATCATGCTATTGACCTATCGGCGTGACTTTTCCATCACACATGCCATCGATGAAATGTCGGAAATTTGATCAACTGATTAAATAATAAAAAAAAAGACTTGTTGAATTGAATTTAGATGGCTGAGATTAAAAACTGGCTTATTTAAGGTAAAAGGAAATTAAGGAAAAACTTATTTAAGGTATTTATAAAATCCCAAAATCGGTAGCTGGTAATTGAAATTATTTCATACCTTTTTATTTAATATTTTTTAAAGCTTAAAACTATATTATTTTTAATCAATTAAATTCACCGGCCTACTTCTAAAAATAAAGTTACGTGCTTCACATTTTTCTCATTTTTATGCACAATAAAATATTTATTTAGCCTCCAAATTTTCAAGACCCTATTTTTGTTTTAAGAAACTCTGATTCTAAAAGTTTCATGTGTGGTGTTAAACATAGTTTTTTATGAAAATGTTCACATTTTCTGTTGTTTTCTTCATGATTAATTACGGATTTTGGGTTGAATAATTGATGACTGTAATGGATTTTCAAAGTATAAATGATCTATTTTCATTTTATACAGTTAAATCAGTGAATTATATTTAGAAATTAGAATTGCGACTTCAATACAGCACTTTAAAAAAAAAAAAAAAAAACGGATCTGATGGATCCTTCCCTAATTTAACGAAAGTTGGTTCTTACCGGAAACAAGTTCATCTGTAATATTTATTAGATTGGTGCGTATGAAATGTCGAAGTTTTTAAAAGAATACATAAAACTGTTTTGTTTTTTTTTCAAAAATTGTTTATTTAATCAAAATATGTTTCATTTGCTTTTATACACTTTACCCAAAGAGCTTTTAATAGATACACGCCTTTAAGAAATTGTGATCTTTAGAATCAATAAACTTTGAAATGAATTATTCAGACTGTCTTCATTTGCATTGCCATACGGCAGTGTTTCCCAAACTTATGACTTTTGTGTACCCTTTTTAAATTTTTCGTAACACTGTGTACCACTAATAAAGAATGAATGTATTTTTTTACTATGAAAACATTAGGCTGTCGACACCTAATTATTAACTGTTAACTCAGCCAAAATTAGCCAATAGAAAAATACGTAATCGTAAATTTTCATGGCTAGCTTTGTTTTTTAAAAAAAAATTTTTTGAAAATATTTTTTTTTGAATTTCGAAAATATTTTTTAAATAAATTTGAAATTTTCGTTTGTTGCAAGATATTTCGTATAAGAACGCGTACCCCCTCTAAACTGTTCCCGTACCCCTATGGGTACACGTACCACACTTTGGGAAACACTGCATACTGTTTAGTTCCATACTGTATACTGAATGCAATGCCATAGTTTTTAGCTCTTCACAAAATAAGTAAATGTATGAATAAAATTGTAAACAATAAATAAATAAATTAATAAAAAAAATAAATTTATATAAAAAAAAAAAAGATTATTTATTCTGACTCAAAAAGCTGCTTAGATGCCTTGCAAACAAGAGTATGTTTTTGGTAATTTTGAATTTCTTCTTTCTTTGCCTCTTGTGAGTAAATGCAAGCATATCTCAAACTCTTCCCTTTAAACTAGAGTTTTTATTTTTTTATAAAGGGATTCTAGTGTGTTATGTAAGCATTCCTCATACTACCCATACTTGTTTGCAAAAATGAGCAAATAGCAGACCTAATTTCTCCTTCAAATCACTAGTACGTATTATTATTATTTTTTCTAAATGAAATTTGGAATTCTATTTCTAATTATATTTTCTTTTTAGAAGTTATTGTACGGGCAAAACGAATCATGTGGTAAAAAATATGTATTCCAGTGAATTAATGGCATTTTCAATTGTTTCAATAGGCTTAATTTGAGTTTATTAATTATTGCCTTTTCAAGGCAAATATGCTTTAAAAAAAAGTCCAAAGCTATTTTTAAGGTCGATTTATGTACATTTTGGAGTTTTCAGATACATGCATTGAAATACTCTGGCTTAATGGGTGGTTGTCTACCACATCCTCAACACTAAATTTTCTATTCCCTGGGGTGATGATCTTCTTGGAAAAAATTCCTTTCTAGCTCACTTGAGTGTAAAGTTTAATCTTGTTGGCTGCCACGATTTTCAAGAACTAGCACATACTACCTCGTCTCCTCCCCCCACTCTCTCTTTGTATATGATTGCCACCTTGTTCGGTTATTTACTGTTGTGGGAAAGAAATTCCTGGAAGTACTGGCGGGCTCTCTTTAATAAAAGTGAAAGTTTTGGTGGTTTTCTTTTGTTACTGCTGGAGTGGTTATAACCACAATTCGCATCGTTCGGAATAATATTGTAACGAAGCTACTAAATTAATTTGGTCAAGGCTATTTGTTTTGTTATTAAAATTTGTTCTTAATATTGGGAATTTTTGTTCGAATTAAAAGAAGTTTCGCATTTAAGTGAATAAATTTGTGAAGTTTAAGCTTTGTCAGTACTTGCAATTTCGTTACTCTTAATGAATTCGATTATAAAAAATACATTCGACCTTTCAGATCAGGGGTGGCTAACCTTTTAGAAAGGCAGGGAAGCGTGTTACTTTCGAAAGGAATATAATCGTACGTGCCTCCCGACATATTTTTCCAACGTGCTAAAAATTTGTTAACTGATTACAGAATTTTTACATAAATATGTATATTTTTTTCCGTTGTAAGTCTGAGTAGTGGATATTTTAAAATAATATAATAAATAATATAATATAATTTTTTTTTTTTTTTTTAACGATGCTTATTAATATTAGCGTTTAAAGAATTTCGGGAAAATTACGTTAAGAACTAAATTTGTAATTATGTTACAAATATTTACTCTAATCATAAGTTGGCTTTTTGCTAAAATATTAAAAAATACTTAAATGTTGAAAAATGCTATGTTTACTTACTTATAGTGTATTTTTTAAGTTAGTTTAAAACTATTTATTTGGTTTGTTTCGTTCTTTTTTCTTTTTATCGTGTAATTCAATTATAATTCAGTCAATTATAATAATTAATATTATAAATTCAGTCTAACCATTTCATTTTGTTTAATATATTCAGTTGTAACAGTTTTCTAAAAAGAAAAAAAGTTTTTTTTTTTTAAATGTTGGCAAAATTATTTTACAAATATTCTTTATTATTTTTTCTATTCTTCTTAATTTTTTTTTTCTATCTTAAGTTATTTTTAACTTAACTGAATTTAAATGGATGATCAAGGTAAAATTTCTTTGTCTGGAATATGGGAAGGGTTTGAAGGGACATATCTTCGCCCACCAATACCGACCGGTTTTATCTCTTAAACTTGCTCAGCATAGCAGTTTATGGCTTTAGAGTTCGTGAGTTCGATGCCCGCTGGCCGAAGACTCCTTCGTGTAGTAAATGGTGACACGTTAAATCTATCGAAGTCGCAAAGTCCTCCATGTTCCCATAACAAATAAAACCTCTGGGGGTACTGATTCAGGAGTTTCCTTGTCTTCTGGATTGGTTCAAAATTATAAGGCTTCGCAGTTGAACATTAGTAGTCGTAAACCCACAACTGGGCCGGCTGTTTAACGATGGATATAAAATAAAATATATTCAATTTTGTATATCATTTAACAAGTAAATAAAAATAAAGTGCGCAAGTTTAATTCGTTTTTTGAAGTTTACTCTGTTTTAAAATCTATGGTAATTCATTCGAATCAATATTTTAACACTATTTTTAGTACCTTCTACTTACTTGAATGTAATTAGGAGTTTAAAATGTATGTCTCTGTTTTGCGTGATTCAGGTTGAAAATAAACAAACATTGTATTTACAGATGTAATTATTATTTTTGTAAATTTAATTTCTTAATTAAGATAATAGTTAGAGTTTGATAAAAAATAGTTTCTTTTTTTGTTGTATGCTTTGAGATACATAATACAAATTATTAAAATCGTTGCAAAATTTTTCTCTTTTTCAAGAAATGTAATAGAAGAAAATAGCGTTAATAAATAAATAAATATATAAAAGCATATAAGAACAAAACTAATTTCTACTCTAATAATTAGAAAAAAAAAATATGTTGATTTTTTATTATTAAAAAAAAAAAAGAAAAGAAAGAGAGAAATAAATAGAAAAGAAAGAAAACTGTTATTGCAATTTGCAATTCCCTTTTCTCCCTCATTGAAATTCATCATAGCCTAAAAATAAGATGTCTGCCCTTTTTTGTTGTATGTTGCATAATAATGTTGCCTGAAGTCATAGTCGCACCGGATGTTCGCGTTTTTTTTTTTCTTCGCTCAGTACTATTTTCACTTATTTAGTTCTAGTTTCTTCCGGTTTTCTTTTGTCATTGCACTGCACCTGTCCAAAATGAGTAATTTTTTTGATAAGTTGTCCTTGTTCCTCATAGTAAAAGTTAGCCCCGCTCTCACTATTTTTATCTTACGAAAAGATTACGCGTGATAAATTTCTAATGAATAATAATGTATAATCGTTTAATAAAGTAACAGATTTTATGAAATTCAATTTTATTTCATCGTAAGAGGATTTACTTTATTACAATGTCAGAAAAATTCTAGATAGTTATTTTGTGATTTTAAAAATATCTTTTGCTTTGCAGAAAAATATATTGCTTTTTTTGTAATTTTTTTTATAATTTTTTTTTTCAATACAATAATCCAGCTAACAATAAGCCTTTTAATTGAAACATTTTTGTTAACATTATTAGTATTAATGTATTAATATAAAATTTCTTAAAATGGTAGTTTTTGTTAGTTCAATGAAAATTAATGATTTATGTCTTCGAAAAGAACTTTTTTTTTTTTTTTTTTTTTTTTTAAATGAGAATTGAGTTTGTTCTGACCAGCAATATTTTTATTATCTTATTTATTTTTTTAATTTACTTTAAGTTTTCACATAATTATAGACTGCAGAAATTTTTGTGTTATAAATTATATAAATTTTTAAAGTACCACTATAAGGTTATATTACTTTATATTTATTACTTTATATTTATTACTTTATATTTATTTCTTTATATTTATTACTTTCTTCAAAAGTTTTCATAATTTTTGTTGGATATTTCCGTATCGTGATCGGTGGCAGAATAATCGCCAAGTCTTGGTAACTTAGGGCAGCGGCACGCGAGAAAAAAAAAAGAAAAAAAAAAAAAAATCACAGAAAAGGACCAATTTGAAAGGTATGACTCGTAGCCATCCCCGAGCAATCATCTATATGCTTTATTTAAAAAAATTGAAATCTATTTGGCAATATGGCGATCGTAGTTAGCGCGATAGATCACGATACGAAAATATCCCCCTTATGTTTATTTTGTCAGTGCAATAATTTTCTACTCCTAAAAAAACTAAAATTCAGCATCAGGTGAACTTTATGCTTTTTTTTTTCGAATTAGTTTTTGTTAAATTGCAACATAGATTATATATATTTTACAAAATATGTCTGCACAACTTTTTTTTTTTTTAATACAGTACGCAAAACTAAGAACTGAAGTAGAGGTGGCATGTGTGCAATGCTGAACACTAGGGATGTAGTATAGTGATTTGGCCGAATACCGAGTATTTAGCTACTGAATAGCAAATGTTTTTTAAAATCACTAATAAAATTTTTTATGTATAGCTAAATTTAGTCATTGTTGAAAAATAATCAGAACTTTATATTATACTATAATAGTTATCAATAAGAAATATTTAATAAAAATTATGTGACAAAAACAAACTAACTAATAGCTATAAAAATTAAATAACGTTGTAAAATTGAAAAAAAAAGAAAATGAGAAATTAAAAGAAAAAAAAATTCTTACTTCAAAACAAAATATCCCTAAAACAATGTCTAGAGAAATATAGTCTATCAGAAAACGCTTTTAAAAATGCCCCCTTAAAAATGCTTTCGAGGCTAAATAATAACACCCCTTAAAGCGAAGGATTATATACAAAATGAAAGAGAAAAAATATAAATCTATCTTAAATCTCTAGAGAAAATTTTAAAACCGAACATCTAAGTTTTCCAATTACCGTATTTTCATGGAAAAATTAAAGAAAAAGAATGTACAAACGCTCTTAAAAATACGTAGCGTAGTAATAAAAACGTCGGTGAAAACAAGTGTTTCTTTCTTTCCTTTTTATTAAATGGAAAAATCTAGATAGAAACAAAAACAAAAAACTTTCCTAATCCTTTAAATGAAAATCGAACGCTGAAAATCTCCATTTAACATTTTCACATGGCCGTATTTTTAGAGAAAAAAATTGCTATTATAAAGTTTAATAGAAACGCTCTTAAAAGAATGGGTGTCATTTAAAAATCGCCGGTAAATAAAAGAATTTATATATATAGAAATAGAAGACAAAAATGTTCTTCGTTTTATCAGTTTTCTGGTTATCTGCATTACTTTTCAGGAAAAAAGGGATGATAAAAGAACACAGTCAGTCAAAAAAGCACCGTTAAAATGTCGCGCTATAATAAAAATAGTTAGCTAGCAAAAACGGAAAAAAAAGAAAAAAAAATTGTTTTTAAGTCTTAAGACAGTGTTAAAAAAACAAAGAAATTTATTTGTCTGATAGTCTGATTATAATTTTAAAATAGCAGCTGTACAAAATCTCGTGGTTCAGTACAAAGTAATCAAGTAACAATTCATAATTCATCTGACTAAACTAAGTATTAAAATAAACTATTTCTAAAGTAGTAAAAATATTTCTAAAAATGTATAGTTAAAAATCCCATTTTAGATTACTCTTTATTAAATTCGGTTAGTGCAAACAGGCTATAAATTAAATTAGTTTTGAATATTGCTAATGATTGTTTTGTACTTTCTTAGATTATTAGACATTTGTCATGGACGAAGAGTAGAAAATGAAAGACAGATGCTTGTTTATCTAGTTTTTGAGCATGTTGATCAAGATTTAGCCACTTATTTGGAACGATGTCCAGCTCCCGGATTAAGTACAGATTTAATCAAAGTAATCTTATTTTGTATAGTTTTTTTCTTCTCAAATTCATATAGTAATAGATAACTAGGGATGCAGAATATGTCCGATTGCATGATCAATATTCCGGGAAAATTTAAGCAGTTCTAGGGAAATTTTTGTTGTTAACTGAACTTAGTGTCTGAGGAGAAAAAGAATATTTTCTGTTTTGTTAATTATAATAGGAATAACATTTTATGTTCAATTCCTTAATTTCTTTGTTTGAACTCCTTAAGTCTATTTTTTGGGCCATAAATTTAGTTTTATAAATCATTACGGTTTCAAAAATAAAATGAATATTTTTTCTTGGTTAACGAAAAAATTATTATCAAAAAATTTTAATAGTATGCAAACTTTGCTTACTAAAAATATTTTTAAGAAAATTATTATAACTATGAAAATATCACTAGAATTTTGGGAGAAATTTCAAACCAAAAAATTGTGTTCTGGGGAAATATACTCGAAGAAATTTCTTTACGTTTAGCAGTAACTTAATAGTTTTTAAATATTTATTTTATTATTTTAGATACTTTAAACTATTGTCTTAAAATAAATTATTAATCTTTGAAGCTTCCTTATTGAATCTGTAGGGTGAGCAAAACAAAAATCTGCACAGCTGTGTGTAATTTTTGATCTAATGATTGGATTTCACCATACTGAAATGCTATCTTAATGGTTTGAGGGTTGAAACTTTAATATGTTTATTCCTCAGTTATTTATGATGACAATATTTCAAGTTAAAATATCTGACAGCAAAACTCTTTTTTATTTTGAATAAACGCATCTTTTTTTTAACAAATTTGGATTATTGACTCTCAAAATTTGGCAGTAGTCACATCACAACACAATCAGGAAAATGGTCCTATAATAGTTTAGTCAAAAGAGAACTCCAAGAAAAAATGCAAAATTTGAGCATAATTAGCTAAATAATTTCTTAGTAATAAATTTTAGTCACAATTTAAAATATTTGTTTAACTAATAGATCAACTTATTAGATTTTGCAAAATAATTTTTAAAGATTTCTTTTATTATAAGTATTATAGTTATTTAATTCAAACTTATTTACTGTATGAAAAATTTTATTCATTGCCTAAAAATGAATTTCTTAATTTCTAATTTAATAAAAATTGCAGTAATTGATCAAACTTTTTGTGATATTTTTTTGGTCCCTTTAAATGTGTTTTAGCAATTAATTTATATAAAAATATTTATTTTCAAGTATCTGAAAATCACTTTTTGAATTTGCGTTGTAAGAATGCTAACAAAATAGAATAACTATCATACATTTCAGACAGATAATATTTTCTGAGTTTGGGAAGTAGATAGGGATTTTCTGATAGGTTTAATTTCAATGTGCTGTAATCATGTGTATAAATCATAAATAGACCTAATTATATTCCAAATTGACCCCTGATATAATATTTGTTTAGCTATATAACTGTTACTAATTTAACTGAGTAGTTTCTTTATTCATTATAGGATTTAACATATCAACTACTTAATGGATTAGATTTCTTACATTTCAATCGAGTACTGCATAGAGATTTAAAGCCTCAAAATGTTCTGATTTCAAATAAAGGCATTGTGAAGTTAGCAGACTTTGGTTTAGCTCGAATTTACTCTGAAAAAATTCCTCTAACTTCTGTTGTAAGTATATAAAATTTTCCAATTGAGAAATCTGTTACTTATGTTAATGCAAAGTTCCTCTGTTAATGTAAGGCATTTCTATATTATATTTATTATATGTATGCAATCGAACTTGCTTATGAGGAGCCCTGATTCAACAAGAACACTAATTTGACGGAGAAATAAAATATATTTGGTTGATACAATGTTAAGTTACCTGATTTTAATGAGTAAATACAGGCAGCGAGTAATTTGTCAAAATTTCAAAGAACAATATTTTGTTATTCATAAAAATTTTTTTGTACTTCCACCTCTTATCCTTTCTTTTAAAAGTTAGTTAAATGTTTCAAAGATGTTAGTGATGAAGTTTTGATGTTATCAGGAATTTAGTGATGTTTAGTTTGTTTTTTTTTTTGCTTTTACAGCTTTTAGAATTTTATACTTTAAATATAAGAAGACATTTTTTATTTAGAATTTTATATTTTTGATAATGAGAAACTTTTTAATTCATTTTTCACACTATTTATTTTTTTAATACAGTCGAACCTGCCTATCTCGAATCTCGCGGGAAAGGGAAAAAAATTTGAGATAGAGAGGTTTCGAGATATACAGGTAAGTTTAAAAAATGAAATTCTGCTCCTGCATTGTGTAAACCATTTTAAAACACGTTCATCCACGTCCGGAAAAGTGCATTTTCGGCTTTTTTTCGCATTCTTGTTGCTGCTATGAAATTTTTTCTCCACAGCTTCTCGATTCTTAATAATTGTAGAAAGAGTGCTTGCTGGTAAACCGAACTTCACTGCAACTTCGTTTTTTTTTCATTAATGGATTTCCGTCCAAGAATGTTAAAATTTTCATTTTTTCTTCAATGGAGAGAACATTCAATTTACGTTTAGCCCCTTCCATACTTAATCAAAATTCAATTGAACAATGTTTAAAAAAAACTGAGACGCTCAAACCAAAGACCTCCTAAAAAAATTCTACTGATAAAATGAATTTCTCTTTGTGTTGTTCTTATCCATGTGTGGAAACTGATGCCCAGTGGTGACGCCTCCCTCATCAGTCAACTTTTCATTGTCGGAATACACTCAATTGGTTGGAGAGTGTGAGGATAGTAACCGAAAATTCGAAGAAACGACCCTCCAATCTGCTCATTCTTACTTCCCATGGGGCTAGGGAATTTTTCGGTTCTTGTAATGTAGATTGTTTGAACAAGTTCTGCTGTCCAGGCATCGGTTACGATGATGTACATTCTCCTTCAAAAATCGAGAAACACAGGTTTTGAAAGAAATTCTTTCGAGATAAACTTGGAAAAATACATTAAAATTAAATCGTTAATGTCGGGAAACTAAGAAATTTCGAGAAATACAGGTTTTCGAGATAAGCAGGTTCGAGATAAACAGGTTCAACTGTACAATATTCACATTATATATTCACTAGAAATAAATAATTGAATGTGGATTTTAAATTAAAATTTTTTTAAATTATATGGAACTTTAAAGTAATAATTTTACTGACCATCAACAGTTAAAATTTAGTATATATCTATAAATATTTATTGTTGAAAAAGTTTCCTGTTATTTTATTTGATACCATGATTCCAATAGTTCATTAAGTAAGTTCTGTACTTCTTTTGTGATGTAGTTCTAAACCTATTTTATCATCTGACAAAGTTTAAGGTAACAAACATATTATAACATATTATAAACAAACTTTTGAGTAAAGTCATACTTATCACATTACTTAAATATGTTTTTACTTTTTCTGAAATGCTCTAAAAAATTACTTGATTCTTGTCAAAAATATTTAGCTTCTTACATACTTTGATTAATTTTTTCACTTTACAATTAATTTTAATTATCTTATTTAGCCATTTCGTTTTTCTTTAATTAGGTAGTAACTCTTTGGTATAGACCACCTGAGGTCCTTCTAGCTCAATCATATGCAACTGCTGTAGATGTTTGGAGTGCTGGTTGCATTTTTGCTGAGCTATATAGGCTTAAGTATGTTTGTTTTTAGAAATTTGTTATTTAGAACTCTAATAACCCAACATTCAAACTTATAAAAATGTGTGTGTGTGTGTTTTTTTATTTATTAATGTGCATTGTAATAACAGTCTGTAGTAGTCACAATAAATGATCTTATATAACTAGACTTTTCTCTGTAGAAAATTCTAAACCTGTACATTTCAATATTAATTTGAAATTGCAATTGTTAATTTGGACATTTGGCGATACAACACTTATAGAATTGAAGGATTTGTTACGTCAAGCGCTCAGGTATCATAATTTTGAGCTAGTTACGCTTCTATGTCATTTTGATTTATGTTGCTAAGTTAACTTTCAAAAAATTCTATGGCTGGCAACAGCATTTTTATTTTTTAAGTTGTTTATTTTTATTTCTTTTATAATTTGTTCTTTTTTTAGCGAAATGTTTTTTAACCTAACAGAATTCTTTGCTGACTGTTTTCTCTATAAATGAAGAAAATAAAGTAAATATTTAAGTGTTGTGAAAAGAATCTTATTTAGTTGTACAAAGTACTTCAGCCAAAATTTGGGAACCACGTAAGAGAATTATATATATCAGATCAGAAACACATCATTAAAAGGCAGAATGATTTGGTGTTTTCAAAACGTAAACAAAACAAAGCAAACGTTGCAACTGACGGAAAAGAAATACAGCCAAAATTTGGGAGCCACGTAAGAGAATTATATATATTAGATATTGATCTGGTATGAAAACTATATGTATATTCAAAAATGAATAATTTCTTATATTTATTTTTGCAATTTTTACTTTTTATATAGTTATGGTTCATTAAAATATTTTTTTTCAAAATAAAATTATAAAATGAAATTACGTATAAGGATTTCATTTAATTAAAAATACCACTCTAAATATTTCAGATTCTAAGTTAATGTGCCTAATTATTCTTGAAAATCTTCAAAATTGGTTGGTTAGAAAGTTTGAAATCATACATAATTTGCTGTAAAAAAAAACAAATGTGATATGATAGTTTTAAAATATCTATATTTAAGAGTAAATTGAATCAATGTTTGTTTATATAGCTGATGATGTTAAATATTGCTTATATGTGTTTAAAATATCTAAATGTAAAATTTTAATGCACTAATTTTTTACCATAATTTTTCTTCAGGCCATTATTTCCTGGTGAAAATGATGCTGACCAACTTGCTAAAATATTTGAGTGAGTTCTTCCAACTTGTTCATGATCAATCAGTTTTTTTCAAATGTTAACCCTCTGACTGCTAAATTTTTGGACCGAAATCGCTTTACACTACGCGCCTTCAAATACGGCAATTTAGTGGACAACTAACGACATCTGTTGGTCAAAACGTAAATTAAACGTCAAATACTGTTAAACGGGGAATAAAAGGGGTGCGCTCATCAATAAAGGAAGAAAAACACATGCCCACGGAAATCGCAGGATGAGCAGATTTTGCTACAATTGAGTTGCCCTTGTAAATCGCGGGATGAGCAGTCAGAGGGTTAATCTTATAAAGTTTTGTATTTTATTTTCTAATTGTAAATAATTTGAAATGTGTGAAAAAAAACAAATATATTTAATACAGAGTCATTGGTACACCACCTGAAGCTGAATGGCCTGCTGAAGTTTCAATAGCATGGGCTACCTTTCGTTTTTATCGTGGTGTTCCCTTTCAAAGTGTGATTCCAGAAATTTGTAAAGATGGAGCAGATTTGTTGCAAGTAAGTTATTATTTTACATCTTTTCCCATAAATATAATTGATTTAGTCTTTCACTAGTCTTTGTAATTATTTATTCTACGTAAAATTTAATTGTAAGAATAATTTTCTATGCATGAGGATTTATTTCAATAATCTAAAGCATGGTAAGTATATTTTACATAGGCAATAAATATTATGTTAAATACTAATTACTTTAGATTCGTTAAGTAGTCTATCACATTAATAAATACAAATAATTGTTATGAATGACATAGATATGTTCTAAATTTAATTTTGTAAGATGACACACTTTCATATGACTTTTTTTACTTGACACACCTTTACAATTCATTTCATACTATTAAGTATTACAGTAATTATAATATGATTATAAAGGTAAAATTATTATTGAGAACATTACACAGTCAAATTATTTAAAGTTAATGTATTTCACCTTTTTTTAAAAAAAAATAATTTTAGGTTATGGTGTCAGTGCTCAGATTTTTTTTCACACTTAAATTGTTGACAGTGCTAATTTAACTCTGTTTATTTGAGAAAAGTTGCCTAAATGGTACCACCTTTAATTTCTAAAGAAGCAGAACGTTGAAAAAGATAAATTTGGAAGCTTTTTTCACATTTAAAATATGGCAGAAGAATCAAGTGGCCGTGTAATCACAATGTACTTTTATTTAAATTAATTGGTTTTATAGGTTTTCAATTGGATAAGTAATTTTTTAACATTCTATGTAAGGATATAGGAGGATAAATGTAATGTGCTGTTTTCTAATACATCATGTATAGGGTTCAGGTGGTACAAATTAGGCAATTGAGTGTTTAAATTGTATCACTTGTAGACATGGCCTTGTGAAATCATATAATTTTCAGCACTTACTACACAAATACCGTATATCAAAAAAATTATATAAGTAGCTCAATAGCTGTATTTTATTATCAAAATATTTCAAATGTAATTATCAGTGATTTATGATTGATAAAAATTAACACGTGATAACTGGTAGGATTTAGGCAACCTTCCTACATGCATTCCATAATTCGTTGATTGTTATTTAAGTGTGAGATGACGAAAAAAAAAAGAAACAAGAGTAACTCAATAATATGAAGAGTTTGTGTCAAAAAAGAGGTAGTTCATTGTTTACAATTATCTTGTTAACTATTTTGAAACTTATTAACTTACACCAATAATGCAGCTAACTCTTTATGATGCTAATCACCTAATTTATTGAGACACTTAAAAATTCGTGATTTTAAAAAGCAATTTTATAACTGAATACTTTTTAACAATTCAGTCAAAATAATAAATGGACAGATATTTTGAAGGTTCTATAACATGTATTTACACCACTGTCCATAAATCAAGGATACGGCGAATAAGGATCAGAAACGAAATAAACATGATTTAATCATGAAGCCCATTTATTAAACTAAAGTTCAAAGAACAAAAAAAGATGGCGTGTGTATGATACCATTCATAAAAACTACAATTTTTGAGCTCTGGAGCAATTATAAAAAAAATATATCTCCTTTACATGATTGGTATGATAGTTAATACATTGTATTTCTCCCATGCCATGAAATACAGTAAGTACACCGCCTAGGCATGCTGAGTGTCAAATTACTGAGTTGATCTTGGGGAAAGATTATTCCACTCAGCAAACAAGTTCCAATACACATGTAGGAGGTGAGTGACTGGTTACAAAGCTTGTTCCACACATTATCTATCAAATTCAAGTCAGTTGAAAATACTGGCCATTCTGTGCAAGTGATATCTTCAGATTGTGGAAATGTACAGTGTGCCAAAAAAAAAAAATCCCTGAATAACTTTTGATCTAATGATTAGATCTTTACATTTTAGGACCCCATTTTAATGGTTCAAAGGGGTAGCCTCAAATATGTTAATTAATTAGTGCAGACCATATTTTTAATTACAAAATTTGATACAAAAACGTACATTCTCTGAATAAACATATCATTTTCTCAATATACCTTTTTAACTCCCAAAATACAGCGCTTACTTCCTCATGCTCTAAACTGTCTGTGTGCTAAATTTCATTGCAGTCGTGTGATTGGCTTAAAAGATTATACTACACAAATTATTCCGGATAGAAAACATTCTGTTATACATAATAAGATAATTTAAACTTAGTATAGCATTTCAATGTAATTTTAAGATAAATTGGACTTCTAATATATTAGAAGGCAATTGAAACTTTATAACTGTGATTATTTGTTCAATTTTATGATGTTTTGAAACCTGTTAAATGGATTGATAACTTTAATCTTTTTATCTATGTAATTGTGAAGAAGTAAGTTTTAGTAAGTAGTTTATTTGAATACAGTAAAAATTATAGATTAAGTTAGAACAAAACAAATATTTTATTGTGTTATGCTTTATTATTTCTTTCAGCTTAAATTTTTTTTCCTTAAAAATTTTCTTTTTGCAGTCAATGCTGCACTTTAATCCTGTTGAACGAATATCATGTTGTGAAGCAATGAAGCATCATTATTTTAAAGACTATGAAATGAACCCTCAAATTATTTCAAAGCATTTTGTGAATAGCAGCAAACCTAGAACAAAAGTAAGTTTTACAGTGTTTCATAAGAATTAAATCTTTATCCAAGATAATAAAATTTATTATTTTTGATATTCTAATTCTTTTTCATTTAATTTTTTAGACATGACACAACTGTTAGTTTTTAAAGAATTTCCCAAAACAAGCATTTATCCAATATTTTTTTAAGAAGTTTGACTTTATTGTACATTGTGACACTGTATGCATATCAATATTTTTTTTATTTTTTATATATATATATATATGAATCAAATGTGTGTTGAAAAATATAGTATTTTTTAGTAATATGTCAGAGAGTTTACAAAATATTAAGTAGTTAAGTAACCTGCTTTATATTTTATTAGGTTAAATTTATTTTCCATGTGATATGGTTTTATATTCAGTTTACTGTGGTGAACATGTTTCTAATACCAAGTCTTGAATGTAATGTATTGTAATGAAAATACATCATTAAAATGTTTACAGTTTTTATAGATGCGACTATATAAATTATAATTCTTAGTGTTTTTGACGTAAAATTATTTACTTGTAAGTGCCTTGATAATATTTTTTCTATTACAATTTTAATCTTATGAAATGCCTTTTGTAGTCTAACAATTTGCTAAAATTTTGATATTTGGGTTTATGTGAATACTTTGTTAGGCAATAGTAAATGTGTGAAAGTGAAAAAAATTGTTGACTGTATTTTTCTTATTATTTGATGTATAATGTGTCTGTTCTTAAATTTGAACGCCTGCCTTTTGCTCAAAATTGTGAAGTAGTAATCGTACTGTAATGGACGAAGTACTTCAGTGTAAAAAAAAAAGAAAGCATTACAAGCAATGCATTTTTTTCTTGAAATTATCCCTTATTAAAAAAAAAGTTATTTGTTTGAATTGTTTGTGAAGTATGTGTAAATGTTTTTAGTATCTTTTGCGTTTTTTTATTTATTTTTTGATGGGAATGGTTGCTTTTGCAATCCAAGTTTCATTTTCAAGTGTACCTATAAAAGCCTTTTTTTACTATTAATTTAATTTTAAAATGATTAAAATTTAGTTATTTCAGATTCTTAGCATTTGTAACAGACCTTACTTTTTAAAAGCAATTTTGAATGTATACAATCTGTATCATTAATGAATGCACTGAAAAACTCAGCCAGACTGTTAATAAATAAAATGATCCTGTAAATTCCTCCTAGTCAAGGCTGAATGCTATTTCACTGGCAACTCTTAAATTTTCGCACTTCCATCATTCTATTAGCAACTTCCAAACTTTGCTATGAAAGTCTCATCAGCTATGCATAATAAGGTTGGGTTTTAATAGGATTAAATTCTATTTTGCTATTGTTTATAGAAAAAAAAATATTTTAATCACAATAATAGTTTTTTTATTCTGTTACCTGAGCAATGTTAACTAAATGTTTAACCAATTCAATGTTCAAGCTGTGTATATTTTGTGTGTACTTACAGGTAATGAGGTTGGGCTAATAATAAATTGGTAAAAATCAATTTTATTGTTAATTTATATTATAATTGTGTTGTCAAAAATTGTTAAATTCAAATTTATTGTTGTGTAACAGTTTTAGCCTTTTTTATGTTATAAGCCAGTAGTTGTAAGGTATATAAAATTTACTAATCTTTACGGCTTCTACCAAAAAATTATTTAGTTCAGTATTTATCACAAAAATTAAATTCTGTTGTCACTGTTTAATATATATCATGTATAATTTCTGTATTTACAGAATTTAGTGCCATACCGACCATATATAGTTAGCATTTATTATCACATTTCAAATTAGCATTTAATGTCTACTTTTTATACTGTTTGAACAGTGAACATACACTGCCAAATATATTCTACCTCTTAAGAGAATGTTTGTGAATTTGTGATGTTTAATAAATGGATATTTTTTAATTTGTTTTAGACTTTGTTTTTTAAAATAATTTTAGTTTATTAAAACTTATAACACATCTATTTGCACAGTGAAAATTCCTAACTTCACTTGTAGCAAAGTGACTAAAATTAGTTATTTGTATACAGCAGTAAATAAATATTAAAAAATACAGGCATTTGATCATAGTCGGTGCAAATAAGGTGACTGATATATGTTAATTATCAAAACTCTTAATTATTAAAACAAAGGGCAACTTTGTGCTGCAGCATTAAACAAAGAACATAATCAGCTAACATAAAGAGGCTATTGTTATTTTCTATACCAATTTCTTAAAATTAGTATAGATCTAACAACTGGCATAAATTTTCTACTAAAATCATTTAACACTGCTCTTGATTGGTTGACCTGAGTATCTTAGCATGATTCCATATTCTAACAAATTAATGACTTTTCTAGAACTTGGCAATAAAATTTGTATTCTAATTTTCTCCACATTTGTTTTTTAATTTTAGTCTTTTTCTTATTTTCCATTTGCATTATACCCGATTCCATGCTAAAAATGCCACTTCTGTGTGTAGAGTTAACCCCAAAATGGTTGGTAGTTTTGGAATCTGTTTTCACAAGGCAAGTTTTGAGTGTATGTAAATTTTTCTAACATTTAGAAAAAGCAAGGTTATTAAAAATTTTAAGTAGAGAGGGAATCAAGATTGAACATTTTAAATTTCTATGTGTATTGCAAAGTTTTATAGTAGTTTGTAGACTAATCAGTATCTATGGTTATCATTTTGTTAAACAAAAATATTTTAAATTAAGTTATTAAATCCACACGATAATTATATATGGCTTACAGAAAAACAAAATACACTGAAACCGCAAGTTATGGAGACTTCTACAAAACAAAAACCCTTCATTATGTAAATTTTCTCTCTTCTCTTCAAAGCGAACACTCTTGTATTTGGACAGTAATTTATTCAAAATATTCTTAAACTTTTCTAAATTTGAAAAGTTTTTTTTTCAGACTTTAAATTTCAGAGAAATATGAAGCTTTCCATTTATTAAGGCATGAAAAGTTTTTGCCTTATAACTAAAAATATTAAGCTTTTTCACTACTGAAAAATAATTTTCCTCTTCTGTCACCTCTCTTTACCTTTACAAAGCAGAGAATTTGGATCTTTTCTTTTGTAGGACCCAGGTTTTGAGACCTCACAAGTTGAAATGGCACATTAAATACACTCAAATCACCTCGCCTGGAAATTCTTTTCTCTAATCAATTCGACCACTTTACCTAACACAGCTGTAAAAAAAAATTAAATAAAATAAATAGAAATCTAATTATTGAGGTGTTCAAATAAATCATTTATCCAGACTCTCAACAAATTGCTCACTTTTTCCCTATGCATCATAGATTTATCTTCTAAGAGATATTGTCAAATTTTTTATCAAGCAATGGAGAGGTGTTAGGGATGTAAACCTATTGATTGGAACAGACTGGGGAAGTGATATAGGACTAAAATCATTATTTGATATATAATTAACTGTGGTATAAATGAGTATAAAAATGCTAAATGATTTAAAAATAAACCATGAAGACATATCTGCAGCTGCTTAAAACAAATCTTTCTTTTCAACTGGATAAATATAAAATAGAGGCATGGATATATATTAAATTTCTTCATTTATTCTTTTTTTACTGCAAATGTTATAATTTTGCTATGTTTAAATATATATCAATACAAATAGTTATTACAGATTAATTATTTCTATGCCACTGCAATTAAAAACAATTTGACACTAGCCTTAGTTATTAGCATGCCCTTCTTGCGGATTGGCAGTTTTTGCAGTCCCAAAAGTTAGTTCAATCAAGGTTTCACTCTACCAGTATTTTTAAATTATTGCGCTTGACTTACATAATTAGCAACTGCAATGAATATTTTTATGATAAGTGAAACTACTTATTAATACCAGTATATTAACTACTACAGATGAAGATAAAATAGACAATCCTAGACTAATATGGTCATGGAAAGTTTTTGAAATGAAATATTTGAATTATTTAGTATAGAACGTTTCACTTACTAATATAAAAATAATCAAAATAGGAAAACTGCCCTAAACGTAGTTCAATAACACTTTAATTCACAATGAACATACATTTAAACAAAAATGTTTTGATATTCTTATAAGGAACAATAGAATCTTGCAACATATATATTCTTTAAGAGTTATTTCAGCTGTCATTAAATGTCACTTTATAAACACCGGTTTTTATCTCCAACATTTAACCAAGACTTCACATGGAAACATTGTAGATGACTTAGACAATGAGAATCATTAACTTTCTAGGAGTGAGGGCCATTTCATGCATCTGATAAAGCTGCAACTCCGGGTAATGTTTTACCTATAAAAGTATAAACATTTATTTGATAACTTCATAAATGGTTGAAAACACATTAAATCCTATTCATTCAATAAGTTACAGTATTTTAAAATATTACCTCTTAAAATTTTTATAGGTAAATTTTCAATTTTATTTTTAAAAAAATTTACGCTTGGCCTAAGCTAGAAAAACTTTATTATAACAGTGAGCTGAGAGAAAATGCAAGATTATAAAGTAAGAAGTTCATTATTGAAAGTAATTAACTTAGTCATTCTTATGTTTCATATAAAAATTTACGATCCAGATTACAAAATAAATCGATATAATTCATAAATAGATTAATGTTCTTAGTTTTAATAAATAGGTTTAAAATTAGAATATTTAATATCTTCATTTACAAATAAATTTCATCCAG
Source organism: Parasteatoda lunata (assembly GCA_949128135.1). Classification (NCBI taxonomy): domain Eukaryota; kingdom Metazoa; phylum Arthropoda; class Arachnida; order Araneae; family Theridiidae; genus Parasteatoda; species Parasteatoda lunata. Next base: position 89,559,687 of record OX421971.1, read on the forward strand.
AATCATAAAAATCCAGATTACAAAATAAATCGATATAATTCATAAATAGATTAATGTTCTTAGTTTTAATAAATAGGTTTAAAATTAGAATATTTAATATCTTCATTTACAAATAAATTTTTATGTCTTTATTAAAAAAAAAAAAAAAAAAACCAACATGCACATATATACAAACAACATGCACAAATAGTTGACAATATATATTTTTTATTCAATATTTCTTAAATTAACTGACAAATTTCTTATAGATAGTTTAGTCTGTCGTGTACTTATATTTTACCTTAGATTTTATGGTCTGCCCGGTACAGTGTGAAAAAAAAATCATCCTGAATGACTTCTTATTTAATGATCGGATTTTCACGTTGTAGGACTAAGTTTCTTAAGATAATATTTAGGTTACGAAATCATATACAAAAACGTGCTTTCTTTGAATAAACATACCTTGTTTTCCGATGAATTTGGATTTCTGACCACCAAAACATGGTGCTAAGCCGCCACAATCTCCGGAAAGTGATCCAAAGTTATGAACCATTAATGTTAATTTTTGCTTAATTCACCATATCTCGAGAGCTTAAGCGAATTGAAAAATGTTTGTACACAGATAAAAAATTCGTTTATCCAAAGATAATTCCATGCAAAAAATAATTTTGTGTCTGATTTTGTAACTTAAAACATCGCCTGCACAAACTAATTAGCATATATGAAGTCAACCATTAAGATTGAGTTAAAGTCAAAATTTAATCATTAGATCATAAGTTATTCAGGGTGTCCCGGTAGCAGAAACCTTCAGCACGGTAGCGAGTGCAGCAGATTATCACACTGTATGTAGATTAATTACTATCTCAGACTTCCAAAATAAATAAATGAAATAAATAAACTGTTAGCAAGAAAATGTATGTTTTTTTAAAGTCAGTGAAGTTTCAACATTCAGTCAAAGTAATCGTCTTAAAACCAGTTGTAGTAATTGCTGCACATGTGTGTACATAACATACATATTCCTCTTCACTTGGAGCATATATAAACAAATTTACCAATTGTGAATGATAGAACAATTGGTATAGATATACAATTGAAACAAATACCAATAAAAGTTAAAAAATGATATAAATTACCTTCCAAAAGTTCTAAGCTAGCACCTCCTCCAGTACTGACATGACTCACTTTGTCTTCAGTCTTCCATTTTGCACAACAGGTTGCAGTGTCACCACCACCTGTAAAATTAAATATTTGTTTTTAATGTTAACTAATATATTGGAACTTTATTATGCATTAATTCTAAACAAAAATGTTTATTACAGACCTGCCAACCTTAGAAAATAAAAAAGCAGGAGACTCTTTCTGTATCACGACATAGCGCAATATTGAAAATTAAACCTGATTCACATTTCCTACAAGAAGTTTATTTCAAAATATATTATTTACATTACATAAAATAGGCCACAATAAGATTCTGACACTGACTAATAAAAATATGTGTTCTTACTAAAAAAAATTAAGGTTCTATAGAATTATATTAAAACACATCTTTTGATTTTTTAAAATTTAGGAAGAGGAATTAACAAAATATGTCAATAATAAATACAATACTTTATAAATGTTTTTCTTATTTTTTCTTAATAGCTACTGTTTTAAAACTGCAGATGTTGCTGATTTAGCATTATTTAAAAAAACTGCCATCTATAGAAAGTGAAAAAACATTTTGCCTAATGGTATCCAAGATATATTTCCTCTCCGATTTTGCCATTTCATCGGTTATTGCTGTTGTTTCGGTTCGAGCACACTGTAATTTTTAGCGATGTTGCTATCGGGGAAAATTTTTCTAAATAAATGCCCAGTATGATTTGAAGCACATGTTGAGAAGGAAATTGCGCAAATTGTTTTTTTCCCTCTATCGTGCACTAAATAGAAAAAAGCAGGAGAAAACACCCTGAAGGCCAGAGGGCAAAAATTTGAGGTAAAAGTAGGAGACTCCTGCTAAAAGCAGGAGAGTTGGCAGGTCTGTTATTATCTAAATTGAAAAAATGCAATCCATTAACACCACATAGCGAAACTGTTTTTATGCATTATTTATTTCTATAAGTATTTTAAAAAATCACACATTCCTGCAGTAATTTTCACACAAATATAATAAAAAATTGAAAATAATATGGAAGCTATGAAAATATTAATTTTATTGACATTTATTCAAAAACATACATGGAAATTGATTAAATACTAGAGCTTTAAAAATGGTTTACTGATGAACTAAGTTATAAAAGATGAATTGTTTAATGTTTGAAGTAAATTTTAGTGTAACACTGAAATGAGGCTATGTTTAATTTCAAAACAGAGGGGGGAAAAAACAATAGTTATTTAAATGTACAAATAAATATGCTTTATATTAAAAATGGTAGGAAATTATTCAAATAGTAAAAAATTGTTGACCAGAATAAAATATTAAATTAATAATATAAGAAAATGAAAGATTAAAAGAAAAGTATTAATACCAATAATTGTTGTAGCACCAGATTTAGTAACTTCAACAACTTTATCCATCACAGCTTTGGTCCCATTAGCAAAATTTGCAAATTCAAATACACCAACTGGACTAGAAAAGAAAAGGTTTCAATTCAGTGAAAATAATTGCAATTTGTTAAATACAGTTACAAGATTTGTTTTGTTAAATACCTTTTTAAAAGATTAAGAAAATTATTACATTCAAACTTCTATTGCTCAAACGCCTTTAACTAAGTTCTTAATTTCTAATCCAGCAGATTGGGCTAGGAAAAAACATACAATTTTAGGAGGGAAAATTATCTAAATTTCCCTTTATTATTAAAATATATTTCTTATCATTATCTAATTTCTCTTCACTATCAAAAGTAGTAAATAGGACAAAATTGAAATTTTGTCTACTGTATCATTGAAAAATTCTGAAGAAAGCATTTATTTTTGTTTCAGTTTCACAGCTGTTTTTAAGGGTTTTTTGAAAAGTTGTGTAAATTTAGCATTCATTAAAAAACTTACACTTGGAAAAAAAAAATTGAATTTTAAAAAATTTAAACGTCCGGGAGAAATTTTTAAAAAGGGCAATATATATATATATATATATATATATATATATATATATATATAATACAAAAATTATAATACTTTTGTATTAATAAAAGAATTAAAACTCTTTCGTTTTCATAAAAAGTCTTTGTTAAAGAATAAGCTATATTATATAGAGATATTCTATTTTGGGAATTCAAGGCTGAAAACATGCATTGAATTATAATTAGATTTATATTTCAAAGGAGGAGTTATTTTTAGAATCTTTCCCTCTGTCACTTCCATATTAGGAAGCATAAAATGATTTTCCTTAAGGTGTAGGAATACAAGGAATGTAATGACTGGCCTTTTCACCCCTTTGGATTAATAGTATATAATGCAGGACAATTGTTTTAGCGTGACTTTTTGCTGTACGATGTTGTCAACCTAAGCTTCGCCACTACTGTCTGGATGTAATCCATCCCCCTCCAGCTGGGAGAGTGGGTGAGACTTCTGATGTCACCAATTGTCATCTAAATAAAGCTTGATTAGAATTTAATGACTTATGATTTATATTAAATTGAACTAAAGTCAACTAAAAATATCAGTGATGTAACACGGATATTACAAGTCGACAGGATAGTTTCTTGCAGAGGAAACCATTGTTATCTATCGTCCAGCTGGCTGCAACGTTGATGTTTCCCCATCCTTTCACACACGCCGGGAAAAGAAAAAAAAAAAAAAAGAATGAAGGAAGGAAGGATTGATTTCACCACTCGATCAGTTTCAACTACCCGTACCTTCATCGCTGTGAGAATGCTGAGGTTGGCTCGAGCTCGTCACATGCCTCTCTGAAACCGTTTGATGTGTGTCCCATAGTGTTGATATGACCCTACAGGATGACCGATGACCTACAATTCCATAGTGCTCAAGTTGTGAAAACAAAAGTGAATGTGCGCGAATCTAAATCATGAATATTCATGAAGTGCAATGATAAATTTTTTTTATTTCTTCTCTTCACAATCATGAAGATCAAAGAAAAGTGTGGTAAATGGAAAGGATTTACTGTAGATATATATATTTTTTTCTCTCATTCTTATGATTAAATATTTTATTGATATTAGATATGAAAGTGTTCTAAACTTTTTATTATGAAATTTAATCAATAGAATATTATTAATGGTTGAAGTGCATTTCGTATGTTAATATTGTTTTTTTTTAAAAATTATAATATAATACAGTGAAACCCAGATTTTACGTTTCTCAAGGGACTGGGTAAAAAAAACGTAAAATACGGGAAATACTTAGATAGCAAAAAATCATATAATAATAATGGGAAAATAAAACAAACTAAAGGTAGTAAAGATGACTCTTTCAAAAGGTACTATTAAAATCTATATTTTACGAAAAGAATATTAGTATTTAAAGAAAAAAACATACCAGTTCAAGATCACTTTTACAATTTTTGTTAAGAATCATGTAATTTAGGTGCCAAATAGTGCGTAATAGTAGATTGTTTTTTAGACATTGAGTTCAAAGTAAATGCCTCATCTTTCAGGACTGAAATCTTTTGCAAATTTTTTTCCTGGTCTTTGTATGATAGAAAATAGTCTTTCACTATTAGCAAACTTCTCAATGCTGTGTTGAAAGAAGGAACGGGCTGTGCTTCTGTTTCTTCTTGTTCATCTTCATCGGCGGATGAAAAGTCCATAACATCGTGCACGGATGGAGCAGTGGTTCTCTCAGCTTTGCATGTTGCTAAGTTTTCTCGGATGTACTCGTCGAAGTCATAGCTAACTGTTTCATTGTCATTCTCCGAGTCTAGTCTATCTAATCCTGCATCTGTTAACGGTTCATTAGAAGCTACGATTCCGCTTTCTTCAAAACAGTGGGAAATGCACTTTTGTGTAACGCTTCTCCAAGCAGCAGAAATAAAATGCATAGCCTCCAGAACACTTAACTTTAGTTTGAAGGCGTCATTTAGGTTTCCTTTCTCTAGTTCAGCTACAGCTTTCCGGACAAGTTGCTTTCTGTAAAAAACCTTAAATGATCGAATAATGCCGAGATCACAAGGCTGTAATTTGCTTGTACAGTTTGCAGGAAAAAACTCACTACGCACATTAGATAGCTGCAAATCCGGATGTGCACTGCATTGATCGATGAACAAAATTATTTTGCGGTTCTGAAATTTCATCTTTTTATTCAGTTTCTGCAAAAAGTCTTCGAAAAGGGCTTTTGTTATCCACGCTTTTTTGTTTGCTTCATAATTTGTTGGGAAACTTCTCACGTTTTTAAAGCATCGTGGTTTGCGTGATTTTCCAACAACGAGTGGAGTCACCCTCTCACTTCCATCAGAATTACAGCATAGTAAAACCGTAAGACGCAATTTTGACATCTTCCCTCCGTGGCAGGAATCTCCCTTAGAAACGTAACTTTTATCCGGCAGAAGGTTAAAGAAAAGTCCGGTCTCGTCCGCATTGAATACGTCCTTTGGCTAGTATCCTTTGGTCAAATTTGGTAAATTTTTCTTCCATTCTTCTATTGTAGCTTCATCCACGCTTGATGATTCTCCGGAGAGCGATCTATACACAAGATTATGTCTTTTTTTCATCCGGTCAATCCAGCCATTGGAAGCTGTAAAGTCCTTTAAACCAAGTCTATCGGCGATTTCTAGAGCTTTTTCTCTTAATATGGTGCCATTTACAGGTACATTAGCGTCACGAGCCTCTTTAAACCATTTTACTAAAATCCCTTCCATCTCATCGTACGGGGATTTTTTCATTGTTCTCCGTTTCTTGGCATTTTTTTCACAGACTTTTTCAAAGTTTTTATCAATGCATTCTTTTTTCTGTAGTATGGATTGCAGGGTTGTTACGGGAATTCCTTGCAATTGAGCGAATGCTACTTTTGTTCCATGAAATTCATTAAACTGCTTAACAATTCCGGCTTTCTCAGCAACAGAAAAGTTTTTGCATTTTTTGCTCACCATTTTCGTACGAAAGGGTTTGAAATGCAACCACCTTGTGCTAAACAACAACAGAGTCTGAAAAGCTGTAGAAACGTAAAGATCCCCTTTGCTTTCCAAGGAAGAAAATAAGTCACTACATCTGATTGGTAACTGGAGTGTCTCTTCTCCTATCTGTCTCATTCCTGCACCAATGAAATGTGTTGTTTCTGTACTTTGTTTCTTCGCCCGCTGCCTTGTCCGAGACAGGCAGCAGGTGTTCAACAAAGGAAGGGGGAGAGAGGACTAAAGTTCTAGAAAACAGTAGTCTGTGGAATGCGTTTCTGCTTTCATAGATTTACTTTCAACAACGTGGATGAGCTTTAAAAAAGCAAACATAGAAAAAATATTGCTTATGAAACATTTTTTTATTTTTTTTCTTTCTACAAAAAACGTAAAATGCGGGAAATTCCGTAAATTAAAAACTTACAATCCGGGTAAAATTAACATTGGAAGTATACGGAAGAACTGGGTCCTGATGAAAAAAACGTAAAATGCGGGAAAAACGTAAATTCGGGGGACGTAAAATCGAGGTTTCACTGTATTGTTGTTACGTGTGCATTAAAAATGTTTTTGAAGGAAATAAATGTGGTTCAAACGTCAATTAAACTAGTGAAGGCAAATAAAATTAAGTTATTATTTAAAATTTTGTTTCCTAATGGTTATTCAAGATTAAATCGTAAGAAAATACTAAATTTTTCAGAATTTCAAAAAAAAAAAAAAAAAAACTAAAAGAAATTTGTAATACTCTTGCGGACTTGGTCAAAACTAAATAATCCTATTAAAAATGTGAAAGATTAAATGTTACCCAAACAAAAGGACATTTAACACTTAACAAAATTTGTGAGTTTCCCCTTATTACGATAGGCGAAATTGTTAACTCAGCTAAGTTTTTTATACTTGATACTGATGTACTATATGCTTTAGTAGGGTTGCAAACTTGCAAAGATTTTTGTTTGTTTATTGATTGTGTCGGGCCAGTTGTTACTCAATTTGGTAAGATACTGATCATCTCTGCTAATTCTAACAATGACAACTTATCTTTGCACATTAGACAGCAGAATTCTAAAAATGTTAAGGTTAAAAATGGTGAAAAAAATAAAAGTTTAAGATGTTTCAATAAAAGTAAACATTTTGAAAAAATAAAAGTGAAAGATGTTTCAGTAAAAGTAAACATTGAAAAAAAAATAAGGTGAAGGGTAACAAAAGTAAAAAGAACAGGAAAAATAGGAAAAAGAAAGAATGACCAAGAAGTTAACGACAAAAATATAAATAGGAAAAAGAAAGAATGACCAAGAAGCTAATTACAAAATAAATAAAAGGAATAGTTTAAGTAAACAAAATTTTGAAATAGTTCATGTATCAAAGCTTAAGAAATATCCCAACCCACAAATGTTGAAATCAAATCATGAATAGTGAAATTGAATTCATTTGCATAAAATTTAGTATATTTTTGTGAGAGAATTTTTTTGAAAATTTTAGTAGAATAGTTATATAAACATGTTTAATTTTTCTTTCTGTTTAGTTGCCTAAACAGATAAATTGCATTATCATGTTTTTATGTTTGTCATTGTAAGTAATTGTGTTTTTTTTACACATTATTAAAAAAATGTTATTTGTAGCAGGGAAAAAGGACAGTCGTACCAACCTAAATCTTGAAAATTTAAAGTGTGATAAAATTTTTATTTTGGCTAACCAAATTTTTTTTTTGGGGGGGATGTAATACAAAAATTATAATACTTTTGTATAAATAAAAGAATTAAAACTCTTTCGTTTTCATAAAATGTCTTTGTTAAAGAATAAGCGTAGAGATATTCTATTTTGGGAATTCAAGGCTGAAAACATGCATTGAATTATAATTAGATTTATATTTCAAAGGATGAGTTATTTTTAGAATCTTTCCCTCTGTCACTTCCATATTAGGAAGCATAAAATGATTTTCCTTAAGGTGTAGGAATACAAGGAATGTAATGACTGGCCTTTTCACCGCTTTGGATTAATAGTATATAATGTAGGACAATTGTTTTAGCGTGACTTTTTGCTGTACGATGTTGTCAACCTAAGCTTCGCCACTACTTTCTGGATGTTAGTCCACCCCCTCCAGCTGGGAGAGTGGGTGAGACTTCTGTTGTCACCAATTGTCATCTAAATAAAGCTTGATTAGAATTTAATGACTTATGATTTATATTAAATTGAACTAAAGTCAACTAAAAATATCAGTGATGTAACACGGATATTATATGTATATATATAAGTATATATAAAAGTTCAAAAAGAAGAAAAAACAAAGGTAAATTACAGACAATGAAAAATGAGTTCTATTTACTTGCAGCTTATGCGCAATAAATGAAACTTATTGTTTTTCTTAATTTTCTTCGTGTTTTTTTGTATTTATTTTGCTATATATATATATATATATACATATAATTATAATACAGTTCATTTGAAAAGTATACAAATGAGAGCGCTATTTTTTACTGTTCTAGTTAGGTCAGACTCTCTAAATTTTGTGAATTTCATTACATACCCATTCCAAACAATGGTTTTAGCTCTGCCAATAGATTCTGTGAAAATTACAGTGCTCTTAGGTCCACAATCGAGACCCATTTGGTCTTTTGGAATACCAGATTCTACAGTTGCTGTTCCTGGAGTTGCATCTTCAGCAAACTTATCAGCAGTGACAAAGTCTACAGGCAAATGTATTTGCACTCCATTTTTCTTTGCTTTCTCCATTAAGCCTACAACAATTTTTGAACCTGCTTCATCATATAGGGAATTTCCAATCTGGAAAAATAATTAGAAAATAGATAAATTTTTTTTACTCTAATTCTAATGTTACGGTTATTTTTTTAAGCAAAGCAATACATTTTTCTAAAAGAAAAGAGCTGCTATGAAGCTGCATATTTAACTATGTAACAGTCACATTATATGGATAAATACTAAAAAAAAGTTCTTTCTTGAGCATTTATTCCCTATTAAATAATAAAAAATATCTGTTTTGCTAGCATGCAACTTAAGCTAATTACATCTGATCAGGAATTAAGTGGTTAAGTTTATACAACAGAGACTATTGCGTTAATTTACTCAAGAAAATGTAATTTTATTGAATTTTTTATTAAAAATTTTACACGAAGTTGTAATTAAAAAAGAAAAAGAATACCATGAATCTTTTGGAAATGCTCATTCTACAATTGCTTCATTTTAAAAACTGTACTGACAAAGTATAAACTTTTAAAATATATAAGTACAAAGGAGAAATACAACTGAAGAATAAGGTGCAAACTAATCTAAGAGATGAAAAATACTTTTATTATTATCAAATCATTTAAATATGTTGCAAACTACACAAAATAAAACACAAAGTAGGATTAACTCCAACCAAAATTATAATGCTAGGAAAGTTTTTTTAAAAAATAATAAACTATTTTTAGGAACATAATACAACAGTTAGCAGTGAAATATGTTACGTAAAATTACACAAGTTACTACAACAGTAAAATATAGAAGGTGGTGTAAAAACTAAATTCATATAGTTTTATTTATTTAAATTATATTTAAAACTTTTTTGTCCATTTTAAAGTTATGAACGGTTATTATAAATATATTATATAACTGTTATTATAAATATAATCATGTCTTTCAGAGATAAAGTTATATAATATAGTTTTACACTAATAGGTATTAGAAACATCTTATTCACATTATAGCATTAGTACCTTTGAGTCAGTTTTAACTTCTTAAACATTGAATTATTTTTACACATATTAAGCAAGTGAAAAAAAAAAAAAAAAAAAAAAACTGTTTTACAGTCACATACCTGATCTTTGAAGTTACCTGACTTTTTCAAATTTTTCACTCATAAGCAAAAAAACCCAGACTTTCTCGTTACTCTAAAGTTACTTTATAAGTAAAGTATAATCATTAAAATATGCACTATTTAAAGTGAATTTCAAACCACTGTATGCTTTCATGTCTAGGCCATGACAAATCTTTTAAGAAATGTTAATTAAAATGCTTGATAAAATTAAAAGAGGTTAAATAGTTAAGAACTTATATAATCTAGGTATATTGAATTCATTATATTGCAATAACTCAAAATATTTTCTTAATGTGCATATTTAATTGCCAAAATATAGTTTACAATAACTAATAAAATATTACCTCCATGTTGTTTAATGTTTTCAAAAATGTGAAAGCCATTCCACCCCCAATAATCATTTCATTAACTTTGTCCAGCAAATTTTCAATCAGTTGTATTTTATCTGCAACTTTAGCACTACAATATAAAATAAATATAGTTCTTTAGAGGAAAATATATAGATAAAACTTCAAAAAGAAATCGACTAAACTTACCCTCCTAAAATAGCTAAGAAAGGTCGAACAGGATTATCAAGAGCTTTGGCAAAATACTCCAGTTCTTTTTTCATTAAAAAGCCAGAGGCCCTTTGAGGTAAATTAACTCCTACCATAGAGCTAAAAGAAAGATGCAATATATATATATATATATATATATATATATATATATATATATATATATATATATAAAATTAACATGAGCAATGGGAATAAATTTTATTCCTTCAAAGAATTATTATTATTATTAATAATATAAAGAGCTAAAATGCATAAACACATGAAGGTAGATTCCAAGTTAAGTTGTACATGAAACCAAATTTTTAATTTAATGAAGTACTAAAGCTTTAAATAAATAAGAGATCATATATTTTTCAATTCAACTAAACACTTTCATACTTAATACAATTTGAAAAAAAAAAAAAAAAAAAAAAAATCAAAGTTTCTGAAAAATTACAACATAAACATAATGAATGACCTTAATTTTCAATTCTGTGGTTTACATCAAAGTGATTCCTGTATATAAGGTTAAAATAAATTAAGCCTTTAAATTTATCAAAATGATTTCTTCTCTACATAGATGGATAGAAAATTATCTATCTATATAAGGTGATGGTAATTTTTTTTTTCTTTATAGAAAAATATAAGTAAAAAAAAAAAACAAGCTTTATATGAAGCATGGCTATATGCCACAGAAAAGATTAGATTTATGTCATACATAAAAACCTATATACTACATATTTAATTTAAATTTAAGCATCTTCAAAATTATGCATTTATGAAAAATCTGTCATAAAACTTATACAATATTGTTTTACATGACCGGCTTGCACAAAAAAGTAAATTTTAATGACTAAATTTTTAAAGTAAGAATTTCAGCTAAAACTCGATGAATATCTATTTTTGAGAAGGCAAGTTTTTCTTGGTTTAATATTCTTTATTATTTTATATGACCTTTAATTAACTAACAAATGTTTAGTATGATAAAATACATACATAAAAAAATAAATAATGGTGAGCCGGTTGAAAATTTAAACTTTTTCTCATGAATAATGACTTTTTTCCTCCATTTGACATGAAAAAATGCAGACAAGATAAAAATAACATTAAAAAATGAGCCTTAAATTCCAACAGTAAATTAATCCAATTTAATGAAAAAAATAATATAAAACAAGGAGCAGAAGTTAGGTTTTTAACGAAAATACTTATAATTTAAAGGAAAACAAAAAATTCTCTGTTGGTGTTCTTTTCAAACATTACCATAGGTTTTACTAAACTGCTTTTGTCTTTTCAACAACTTTTCAGTGTAAATTTTCATTGAAGCAGAATAATTGTTTAGACTTAGAAAAGCAAGAAGAAATTTTTTTTTTACTAATACTTTTTTAACAGATTAAGCATATAAAAATTGTCAATTTCTCTTTTGAAAAAGGAAATATTTGTTTGATTTAGCTGCAAAAACATGTCCTGAAAACAGACGTTTCCAGTAAAGCAGACCTGGGATAAGAGACTTACAGACAGTAATAAACATGAAAAAAGAAACATACGTTTATGGACAATACAAACAAATGTTTATAGAACATTTGCCCCTGTATGTTTCTTTGTTCTCTATAAGTTAGAGATTAATAAAGGCAAACACTACATAAAAAAGTAAATCTTTTTCCTTTGCAAAAAGAAAAGAGATTTGTTTATATTAGTTGTCAAAAAATGTCAGAAAAGTAGAAGTTTCCGGTAAACGGGCGCCCGGATAAACATTCAGAGAGAAACATAGAGCCCAACATTTATAAAACCAGTATTTGCTAATGATCAAAAAAGAATGTAAAGAGAATAAAAGCAAAATTAAAGAATATAATTTTGTTTTATTTAATATGCAAAAGTTCTTATTTCTTTAATTTTATCTTAGTATTTTTGTTTATTTTATTGCAAATAGAGATCATATAACAGACTGACAAAAATTAAATGAATTAATCATTCGTAAAAGCATATATTTTGTCTTAAATATTTATACTGAAGTTTTTTTACTAAAATAAGGTGCATCATCAAATAACTATTTGTAATAAATTAAAAAAATTAAGTAGATTACTTTATTAGTTTTATGAACATTCCAAATAACATGGTGAAATTAAAATCTATTTTAAAACAATATAATAAATAAATATACAAAAAAAAAAAACAAAAAAAAAGATTTTAAAATAAAAGATTAATTTTTTTAATAAGACTTTATAAACAATAAAATACCTATGAGCTCGATGAGCAGTTCCAAATGCATCATTTATATACACATCACCTAATTTAGTCAAAGAAGCACGAAATTTCTCAACATCTTCTGGTTTGGCTTTGACCTACAAGTAAGAAAAGCCTTAAGTTTAGTTGAATATAGAGTTTGGCAAAACAAGAGTCAGATTCAACTAATCTAAGATTAAGAGATCAGATCATAGGATTAAGATTAGTGACTTGTCAAACAGAATTTGGCTCATCTTTATATATATTTTATATATATTTATTTAATATATTAATATTGATAGAAATAGATATTGAATAAATATATATATGCAGTGAAACCTCGGTTAAGCGGACATTCTTGGGACCAAAACAATTGTCTGTTTATGGGAAGGGTACCTCAATAATGAAGTTTAACACTTTAAATTTTTCTTGAATATTAAGAATATATTGAAATAATTAAATAATCTACAAGGATATTTATTTAAACTTTAAAAAATATTCTTTTTAAAAAAAAATTAACATACGGAAAAGTTTGATATAAATACATAATTCTAGATGTAGCTACAGATAAATTAATATAATTTTCCCATTAACACAGATATTCAAGTTAGTTATATGACACTAAATAGGAGCTTTTAGTCCTCAGTTGGTTTTAATTATTAGGTTTACACCTCCTAACACCTACCTGTCACTTGATAGGAAAGGTGGTTAATATTTCCTTAAAAGTAACCTCCCATGATGTACAGAAAAAAAAAAGCAATCCATATCTGTAAGGCATGAGGATCTATGGAGTTGATTATTCACAATTGATTATCTATCAAGTGTCTGAATAAAGGTTTTATTTATATGAACAACCCAAAGATAATATTCCTGTTCTTGTTTTCTACTCCTGCTATGTTAAATGTAGTCTCCAAATTGATAAGAAAATAAAAGAAATTTTCAATGGGGAAGAAGCATTTAAGATATTTCAAATTGAGGGGTCTCATAACCTGTGTTGTCCAGGTGAAAAGAGCAAAAGATGCCACTGTAGGAATTATTTCAAAAAAGCAGTATCATTTTCTCTCCTTTGTTTGCAAAGATAAGACAAGGTGGCAGAGGAAAGATTGATTTTTTTGTAGTGAAATAGTTTAACAATATTTTTAGTTATGGATAAGACAAAAAATTTACAGGCTTTAAAAATGATGAAAAGTGCAATTTAATTATTGCAATTTAAAGCAGAAGTAGTCCCCCCCCCCACCCTTCAAATTTAGAAAAAGTAGTTTAAAGAGATAGAAAATAATGTTTCAGGGCAAAAATGGCTGCCTATCTCCGGTTACGGAAGTATCAGCTTTGCGGAGTATGCTCATAATGGTTTATTCATAGAAGAATCACGGGGAATTAAAAATATGTCCGTATTGAGAGGCGTCCGTTTTGCAGGAGTGTCAATAACAGGAGGTTTCACTGTATATTTATTCATTATCTATTTCTAACAACAAAAAATTAGTACAGCTAGTTTAAACTTTGAATCTTTTGAAAAAGCCACTATTTTTAATTTGGATTTGAAATTAATAATACCTTATAACAATTGTTTCATATTTTGTGAAAGAGCTACAAATATCAAATTTTTTTCTTGACTAGCAGGCCATGTAAGCTTACAATATGCTCCAACATTTTTTGAGCATGCATATTAGTGAAATATAAATATACTTATCATTAATCAATCAAAAACAAATAAATATTGTATCTAAATTACTTTTTTAATTATAAATCAGAAGCATTATTAACAAAAAGCTAAAAGGTATTATTAGCAATGCATTAAGCATGGTTTAGTTTTATTCATTGGTTTTTTGCTTGAATAAATATTGAGAGAATCAATGTAAAGATTGATAGAATCAATGGAATGCTGAACATTATTATTAATAAAGAAATATCTAGGTATTATTGACAAATATATGTTTATTCAACATGCCTATTTCTTGCAATGTGAAATTGCAGAAATAAAATGAATCAAAACGTGACATTGCTGGTGAAGGATTAAAGTTTAAAGGTTTTACACCATCATAGTTCATTCGATTAAAGTAACGCTCAGCGTGAGCAGATAAGCTGCATTGTATTGGGATTTCAATTTGATAAAAATTTTCTCAAGTAGTAATAATTTTTATCATTAAATAATCCTTTTATAAAGAACATAAATTTTTGAACTGTTGGGAAAAATAAATAAAAAAACATCAACTAGCAAATTTGGAGAATAAGAAAATTTATTCAGTGTCAAAGCAGGATTAACAGGTGTTCAGCCAGGATTTTAAATAACCAATCGTAAAATAGAGTTATAGAAATTTTTTGTATATTTAAATAAGAATAGATTTTTTCGGAAGATTATAGATAAGTTTATACGTATGTGAAATTTCTGTTGAGTGAAAACAGGTTTACGAACATAAATCAGCACTTGATATATGTATTCTAGATGAATTCAAATCACAGTCGGGCAAATTAAAATAAAAAGTTAACACAAATATAAATAAAGTATGTGCAACTCATTAATACCTTAGAACCACTGGCATCTACACCTTTACCTTCTTCTTCAACATGGAAACGAAGATTTTCTAATAAAATGATGGTCCCACTAGGTGGATTGGCACATTTTTCTTCAACTTCCGGGCCCACACAATCAGAGAGAAATAATATATCTCTAAAATAATAAATAAAAATAAGGTTTCATTTGAATTATTTTTGATAGATTATAACAATATTACCCAATTACATTTTTATGAAATTAAAATATGCAATGTTTTAACTGGAAAACATCACACTCATAGAGATTAATAGTTACGTCTTTGAAAATTCAGGTTGAAGCTAAGTAAATGTAGTCATATGCAACTGTACTTAATTGACTTGATTGGCTATTTCAAAAATATGTACTTATATTTAATTTGAAATTTGTTTCTATTTTGGTTTCACCTCCAATTCCAATTAAAAGAAAATAACACAACTTTTGTCATAAAAAACACTAAGCAAAATAATTATGAGCAGAACATACATTAAATCAGATAGAAAGACATACTTTCTCTGAATAAACAGACTTTTTTCTACAGATTTCGATTTTTACTTCCCAACTTATTGTTGGAAATCAGAATATGCAAGTGTTAAGAATGGTAAAAAATTTAGATATCTTAATGATATACTTATTTTTGTGTGACTATGTTATTGCTGCTAAGTTAACGGATTAAATTATTTTGCACTCATTTATAAAAATGTTTATGACTTTTTAAAAATTTTTTTTTTTATGCATATAATTTTTTTAAATATTTATTTGCACCTATTAATTTCTTAATTAATAGGTACGAATAAATATTTTATTAATTTCTTAATTAATATTTAATTTAGTAATGACTCCAGCTTTAATCTTTCCATTACTGCTAGCAACAAGTTCTTATTTGGAAAATCACTAGTTTGTTAATAAGTTAAGAGAATTAAATAGAGAAACAAATATTTCAAAATAGTCTTAGAGACTGTTTCACAGCAGAAAACTTAAACAAAATCTGCTACTTCACTAATAATTATAAATCATTTACTTATTCAATAATTTCTTCAATTCCTCTGCAACTATCTTTAAGGAATGTTTCTCAACTCTCTGCCCATCAGGACGTCCAAGATGGCTCATGAGTACAACAGATTTTGCTCCTTTGTCTAGGGCATATTTCACTGAATCTAAAGCAGCAACTATCCTAAAAAATAAAGCTTAGTTTAAACTAAATATAGATAAGAAATTCAAGACACATTTAAGAATTAAAAAAGTTAGTTTTTAATGCCAATTATACAAATATTACAATATTGCGGATGTTTACAAACATTAAATAATTAGGAGTTATTTACTAATGAAAAAGTTGAGGAAATTTGTAATGCAGAGTGTTTTCAGATTTAGCAACGTATAACATACCTTTGGTTATTAGTGATAGCACCATCTTTTATGGGAACATTGAAGTCCACACTAAGAGTAAATAAATGTTAATATTAAAAAAAGTAAATGTAATTTTTAATTAAAATGAAAAGGATACATAGACTTTTTAATTTTGAGGAAAATATTCATATATAATAGGAAAGATAATAGATAATGGACAAATACCGCATCAATACACGTTTATCCTTAAGGTCCAAAGCATCAATAGCGAGTTTATTTAGAGCCATGTTATGTTTTAAATAGTCTTACTGAAGCAAATTATGTAGCCACGTTTTTTTTTCGGCAAAAAGATACCGGTGATTTTGACAGTTGACTTAAAGATACGAGAACGTGACCTCTAACTTGAACGAAAACCAAACTTTCGCAGACGAACGAGAGCAACCAAGGTGACTTTTTCCTTGCCAGTTCATTAATATGAATTTTGAAACATAAATCATTTTCTTTTTTTAAGTTATAAATTGAAAACATAAACAAATAATTCGTGATAATTTAATTTTATAATCAAGAAATAAGTTCATTTTAATTTTGATCTCTGATTACAAAGAAAATATTAAATTTAAGTTTATAAAATTAAATTAACTGTGATTGTATTCGGCTTGCTTTGTTTTTTTTCGATTTTCCTGTAAACATCAAAAGTTTCCGTTGACCAAAAGAGAAACTGTAAACAAATTTACCATAATTACGTCCAAAAATTATTAATTAATTTTGTAATTTAAAAAATTGATTAATATTTTCGAAGCTTTTTTGTGCTTATATATAACAGGTAGTATATATAATGGCTGCTACTAGTATCCCTAATCCGTCTACTTTGTTACCGTTAGAACTTATCGACAAGTGTATTGGTTCAAAAATACATATCATTATGAAAAATGATAAAGAAATCGTCGGGACTCTTCTCGGATTTGATGACTTTGTTAATATGGTGCTTGAAGATGTAACTGAGTATGAAAGTACCCCGGAAGGACGAAGAGTCACTAAATTGGATCAAATTCTCCTGAATGGTAACAATATTACAATGATGGTACCTGGTGGTGAAATGCCGGAAATTTAACATGTAATCATGCATATGTTGTGTCTCAATCATCTCTGTATAAAATTTCTCATTATGACTGTATAGAATGAAATAAATCCGAGTATTGATTATTATAAAGATTATTCGTGTTATTTGTTAATGTTAAGAATTAGTATTGAAAGTGAAACTATGTAAGAAGAGGGATATTTCTATAGCGTGATCTATCGCAACGAGTTATACCTTTCAAGTTGGTCTCTTTCTGTGATGTTTTTTTTTTTTTTTTTTTGCCTAGACTTGGCGGTTATTCTGCCACCGATCACTTTAGGGAAATTCGAGGGATGTTTTACATGACTGTGGGAAAGTTTTTACTTTTAATGCAATCTGCGTTTTGGAGATATTTTGGTTTCTGTGGGTGCATAGTTAAATTGCCTAATTATGTAACTTGTAATAAATTAAAGACAAATTTAAATAGTTGATAGCTTATTTTGGAGATAACAGTATGGGCAGTATTCTATGCTGGTATTTTAGAAACTTCCTGGCAATGTCCCATGAAAAACTTATAAAGAAAAAAAAGTTTAACTTAATGCTTCCATTGTATCTATTGTAAAGTTTAACTTAAATATGCCATTGGTGGACTGATCATTAAGACACGGTTCCCAGCAGATCACCGAAGTCAAGCATCACTGGCTGTGGTCAGTGTGCGGGTGGGTGACCACTTGGATCAGTCTGCGTAGGGACCGAGGGTGTGCGGTATTGGTCCTCGATAAACTGTTCTGCCGTAAAGTGCTCGACTTCGCGTGCAGGTCGTTGGGCTACCGAAGCGGGGGTGCCATCCCCTCTGCAGAGGATCAAAATTGTGATGGCATGTCTTTGGATCATCCTCAGGTATGTTTCCCAGACCGTCGCCAATAGCCCATTGTGCAGCTCTAGTGCGACGTAAATGAACTACAACTACAACAACAGAAGGGCATAACTCATAACCTAGGCAAGTTTTTAAAAAAGTTTTTGCAAGTTAAAAATTCTTTTGGCGATTGTAGTTGATGCAAACAGATAGCAATTCCCAAATATCCGCTTGACTTTTAACCTTTCAAGTTTGTCCATTTATGTGATATTTCTCACTTGCCACTATTCCGAAATTACTAAAACTTGTCAATCACTTTGGCACACATACTGATATGGAAATCTTCCTAGAATTTTAAAAATATAAACTGCTTCCATTGTATCTATTGTAAATTTTAGCTTAAATATGCCATATGTTACGCTTAAATATGCCATTGGGGAAGAATCCTTGGCTTGACCCTCCTCCTTTCCCTCTGTTCTGATGTATGCAAATATAAGACTAAAATATTTTTCATACTTAAGTGTCAAACATTTCCAAGATGATTTCTTTTAGAACTACGTTTAATACAGTTTTAGCAGTTCCTAATAGTTTCCTAACTTATAAGTTTTTAATCTATTTGAAAATAAACTAACACACATCCTTTCCCTATGACAATCCACATGTTAATGGTGAAAACATGCAATGTGTTGCCATAGGTAGAAAGTTCTGCTCTGAGCCACCTGTAGCCAATTTTGATCGGCAATTGAAAATTTGTTGTGTTTGAAAGATGAGGTAAAAAAACTTTAAACAAGAGTTCATTATTTATAAATAATTGATCATTTTAAGATTTAAATGCTTTAAAAATGTGATACAGATATGGATCACATATTTTATTAAATTTATGAGTATACTTTGTTCATTATACACTGTTTTTGGAAACAACATAAAAGAAATTGGTTTATTCTTTAGACTAGTAAAGTTGGCAGACTGAGTCAGTTTATTGTTGGAGCTCTTAAAACTTGATAGAAGACATGGAAACTTATAAACATGTGGTAATGCCTGTATAATTTTAATTGTTAAAATGACTAAATAAAATTTTAACATGTAAATTGTATTTTCTTTAATACAGGGTTGCCACAGACGACTATTTGCAATTATTTTCGGTCTGAGGCAACTAACAACTTTTTTGCCCCGAGAGGCTAAAAAAGTAAAAAAGCAACTATTTTTAGGAAAAGGAGACTTTTCTGAGCTCCAAGCGATGTTTTTTTAAGCATAAATTGGGTTGACAACCTGCGACTCGTGGGAACTTCTGGATACAATTATTTTTTTTTCTTAAAGAATAAACAATGTTGAAAATTTTGAATTGCAATGTTGAAATTTTGAATCAGTTTTGAATGCGCTCAATTTGCACTGATTCCATTATAAGTCTGTTTTGTTTCTCAATCGCCTTTTCAACTGTTATTGCTACGAAATGTTGCGTGATTTTAAAAATCCCAATTTTTAATATGATATAACGATGCATGAATTTCGCATTTGAATAATCACTTTTCACAATATATACATATTTGCTAAATTAATTATTGATAAAAGGGAAAATTTCTTAGAAAAAGTATTTTTTTTAATGAAAAAGTATTTTTTGAATGAATTCTAGTAATTAAAAGTATTTAATTTTCTGCAAATATAAAAATTTTTTTGATTTAAAAATTTAATACTAGAACACTAACGTTTATATCAGTGATTCTCAACCTTTTTTTTTGTGGCGGTACACTTTTAACGATTTCGAAATTTGACGGCACACAATGAAAAAAATTAGTTTAAAAGTTGTTTACTTAACTATAATACACTGTGTTAAATAGCTTGTGATAATAATTTTGAATGTGAAATAAAATATGTACTTCAAAAGTACGTTTATTAAGGGATTAATTATTTTTTTCGAATAGATTTTTTATTAGTAACAGTTATATATTTTTTTGTTAGCTTGTTTTCTTTAGTTATTAACTGTTAGTTTCTTTTTTACATTAATTATTATTTTTTGTAATTTCTAGTTAATTAGTTTTATTACTAATTATTAATTGTTAGCATATTTTTTTGTTAGTTATCCTTTGTTAATTTGTTTTTAGAACTATAAATTCCATAGCTTACTTTAATGATTAGCTTTTATTTCCGTTTGAAAGTTAATATTTAACTTGCTTTAGTTTGTTAATTAATAATTTTAATAGTCCTTAAATTTCCTACTTATTTCAACATTTTTTAAAATTGTGTGTCAAAGACAAGACAATCGCCCACAAAGATGTTCACGTGGTTAAAGGGTGGAAAAATTTTATATATATATTTACACACTCTTCTTTAATTTAAACTTTACTCGTAATAAAAAAAGCATTATAATTTGTATTGTATCATTTCTAATATTTGACGGCACATTTTAAGAATTTGGCGGCACACAAAGTACCGCAGCACAGTGGTTGAGAATCACTGGTTTATATAAATATTATCATATTTGCCACCAACTTGACTAAATGGATCATGGTATATGACAAGTTATTTAATAAAATTTTTTGTTATATTGAAAATTTCTTATTCTTATTTAGGCAACTATTTTTAAAGTTTTCGGCAACCATTTTCATGGTTTAGGCTACAAAAACAACTATTTTGTTCATTTTTTTCTGTGGCAACCCTGTAATGGAAAACATTAATGACTTAAATAGAAATTTAAAAAAAAAAAATGAGATTTTTTGAAACTTATTTTCAAAAATAATTATCTCCAAATTGAAGCTTTCATTAATTGTTAAAATATAGTAAGATTTGTGCATAAATAAGATTACATATCTTATTAGAATTAAAAAAAACCAAAAACAATTCAACAATAAGATTGGCATTTTTTGTCAGCCAAACTCAAAGCTTGCCAACTATTTTTTAGACATTGTTCTATGATGTACATACATATAGATATTTATTCATGAATTTTTTTAAAATTTTATTTTGGCGACGAAGACTTAATTGATTGGTGACTTGGCTTACACCAGGCCAACAGTAAAATTTTCTTTTAAAAATACATAACAAATGAAGATAGTGTTTATGATGCAGGAAAGAAAGACTGTGTGCTAAACTTCAGTTCTAGCTGTCTAAATGTTTATGAAAGTTGCCATAAGATTAAAAATTACTGTGAAAGATCATAATTTTTGCATATTTTAGAAAACTGTTGAAGGGCAACCAGAATTAATAAGTGAGCTGAGATCATCATTAGATGTTAGAACTAAAATATCTTATCAGTTCAATGCATATAAATAGCATTGTTATATTAAAGATGTCCAAGATTGACCTTTTCAATTTGTTAAAAATAATTTGCATAAGTTGAAGTCAAGTGGCATGACAGGTGAATTTTGCTTAAAATTATGCCAAGATAAAGTCCAAACTGCTTGTTGGGCACGCACATAGGTTACAATATTTACTGCTGTTGCATCATATTGTTATAAGCATATATCATTGTGTCAGACAATTTAAATTATAAGATATGTGCAGTGTGGAAATATTTGGATACTTTAATTAAAAAAAACAACAACTTATAAATTAGAAACTCTGCATATCTTTTCAGATGGCCTTACTAGGGTTGGCAAGTTAAAGTCAATATGATTTGAAAATGTTTAATATTTTTAACAACAGAGGACAACACACAGATACCGACTAACTGCTCGGCAAAGTAAAAGTGTAACAAATTTGTACTGTATTATGGTTTTATTCCTTTTTGTATTAAAAAATTTTTTTTAACAAAATACATGCAGGAATCATTTACAATATTTTAATTGGATTTAATTTTATTTAATGCTGCATTCTGTTAATGAGAAAATAGCAGACCTGTGGGCTAAAGGAAAAATCCAGGAAGTTTTTTGGTATGGTATACATGTATCAGACTACTTTTAAAAAAGACAAATAATAAAACTAAAAACAGTATAATTTGCTTTACTTAAGTACTATAAAGGCAAATTCTAACGCAAAAAAAAAATTCCAGAGTTACTTTTTATTTGAAAAAAGAGTTGGAACAATTTAATGGTTAAAACAAAAAATTGCAATAGATTACTTTATTTGCTTCTTCAAAAGAAAAATAATTCAAAAATGGTAAATAAGGAAGGAAAAAAAAAACATTAATAAAAGATATTAAGTATTGACTTTTACAACATTATGAAAAGAAAAAACTTTTTTTGGATAAGTAAAAAAAAGAAATAAATCTACATTTATTTATGATATTTTTTTTCTTTTTGTATAAAAATATAGAGATGTACATAAATTGTACTTAATTTTTGAGACGTTAATCAAATAACGATAATAATTTGAGAACAAGACAGTTAAAGTCATATACATAATACACATAAAACAAATTAACACTAATGTTGCTGTTTTTGCTTGTGATGGGGGGGAAAAAATTGGGACCAATTAGCACTAAGTGAAATACTAAAGTCATATTTTTTCCTGATATTTAGTAAGTTTTAATATACTACTTTAATTAGAATAGCTAAGAATTTTGAAATAAAATTTCTTACTTTTTACAACATAGACTAATAAGTTTTAAGCATTTAACAACAATAGTAAGTTAAATTAAAAATCAACTATTGTATTTACACGTGTTTATTTTAATCTATACATATGTACAATATATAAGAGAAAGTTATGACACGCTATCTGTAAAATGAAGGAGGTGCAAACTCTGTTGGTCGCTCTTCTCTCTTTTCTTCAATCCACTGATTTTGGGTTTCTGAAAAAGGAATTTAAAGTAATAATTTAATCTTACAGAAATAGAATGCATTATTTCTTACTGAGGTAATTTCAACTCACTAATTTTCTTTTGAGAAATATAATATTGCAAATTATCTTTTCCCATATCCCAAGGTCGAATTTTAGGTCCTTTTTTTACAGTTGGGTCCTCCACTGTCTCTGAGTCTTGTTTAATTTCTGGTAGTGGTATTTCAGAGAGATCAATTTTTTCCTCTTTAGAAGCTTCTAAGTCTTCATTTGTTTCTATAAGAAAATAAGTTTAAAAAAATTAATGAAATAAAGCAAGGATTTTTTTAATAATGATATTATTTAAAACAATCTAGTTAGGAAGGAATGCAAGGAATTGTTTCAACTGATGACAAAATTGAAATACATTTAATAGAAAAGGAAACTACTGGTCCTAAGGATCAATAACTAAAAGATTTCACTAGTCCATAAACATTTTCACTAGCTTGTTCGCATGCTGCGAGTAGATGAAAAAAATGCTTCATTTATGAATTTATAATTATTTATTAGTTATTATTTATAATTATATATTAATTATTATTATTTATAATAATTTATAATTATAAATTTAACAATTACAATTTATAGTTTTTGTAAACAAATTGAAAAATTAAAATAAAGCTTTATATAAATTAATATTCATTGTTTTAATATATACGGATTAAATGTTACATAATTATTTTACTTTTAATATTATTACTTTTAAAATTAATAATATTATTAAAAGTAAATAAAAAGCTATTAAAGCAGATTATATGAAAAATTATAAAGAATGTGTAATTCCATTCACTATTTATGATGATACATGCTATTTTGAGACAGAAAAATGGAATAAAACGTCAAATATAAATTTAATCCAGCATCTTTACTACTCAATTACCAGTGAATGGTTTCTGGTCCAGTGAACCACTGATAATTATTAGATGTTGGCCCAAGTTCGATTTAAGTGGTCACTAACCAACTGTTCACCGTTAATTTCGATCCTGTCTGTTTTTTAAACAACCTAAATGACACCAGTGATAAGTCAGTTAAGAGAAATTGACAAATTCAGCAGGTGATAAGCAGAATAAGAGGAAATATTGTGTCAGCAAAACAAAACAGGTGTATTGATTTCACTGAATCTGAGAAGATTTGACAAATCCGACTTATGTAATTATTATATTTGGTCTAGAATTTCATGTTACCCAGTCCACAACCATATGCCTCATAAAATTCCTTGAATCCATTATTTGAGTAAATGTTCAAATTTCAATATACTTATCTATCTGTATTTTTAAAGAAATAAAAACTTACTTATGAGGTAATTGATTTTTAATCTTTTCTAAAATGGCTGTAGAAATTGTAAACATAAATGTTGCTATGGTGCTCCCTTTTTTGTAATACCTATTATTGGTACCGGAGCTTGCCTTTTTTGAGCAATAGTCTAAATACATTATACAAAACTCAAGTTATGGTGTCAAGAGATGAGTGAGGAAGAAGTATAACGTGCATCGGAGCATTGGGATGAGTTTTTTTAAATTTTTTTTTTATTTTTTTATCTCATGACGGAGATGAAAATTAATATTTTTGCTGTCTACTATGCTAAAATGTCCCAAACTCATATTTACGGTGGTTTGTGTGATTTAATGGTTCCCTGACAGATTTTAAATTACTACTAAAATTCAATACAATATTGCGGACATCTCTTGAAAATAGTTAAAATTGAAATCAAAGTACTTTTTGCGCAAACAAAAGCAAGACGGTGAAAAAAATTAGGCTAATGTGTTGGTTAAAACTAATTAAAGTATAAGGATAGTAGTGCTGTGCATTGTGCGTGGTTATCATTTAAGTTTATATGTTGTACAATTTAATTTTGAAAGTGACAAAGCTGGTCGTCAAATGTGGCTAGTAAGTATATATATTTTTGCATTTGTACTCAATCACTCAATCAATTTTTTTCCTCAAATTCATCACTCACCAGAGAAAGATGTAAACTAAATAAATACAAATATTTAAAGTCAATATATAATTATAATTATTTCTAATTTTAATTAATATTTCAGCCTTTATGTGAGAGATTCAAGTATTCTTAACCATAAAACCATTTTTATTTCTTAAAATTGATATAAGTTTATAAATTGTAGTAAAGGCCAATTCAAGTTTAGAAAAGTTGAATTTCATAAGTATTTCAGAAATGGTTCAACATTTATATCTAAGGTATGTTTAACAGATCTTTTTGTTATAAAAAAAAGGTGCATGCTCCTTTTTTTTATTTTTGAAGTATGGTTAATAACATTTATATCAAAATCTCACTAAGCTTTTGAATAACTATGTATAGAGATAAACAAACATGAAAGACAATTCTTTAGAATTATTTTTTCGTTTAAAAATTTAGAGTTTTTTAACTAATTTTGTAAGAAAAAAATGTTTGGAATTTTTTTTTTTTTTTTTATGAAGGAGAAAATTTTTTTTTGTTTGTTTTAGATAAGAAATTTATACCCGATTCTTCTGTATAGGTTTTCACAACAGAGACATCAATGTTTCTCCTTTCACATATTTTTGTCAAACGAGCTTGTATCAAAGCTCTTCTTTTTTTCTGTAGTCTTTCATTCTTTAACCTTTGTTCTCCAGTCTGAAAGTAATATAAGTTAAAAAATATACATGAAAAAGAAATTTACAATAAAGGGAAGAACAACTTAATTACAATTAAAAAGAAGAGAAACACACTTTAACAATAAATGTTCTTATCTCTAAAAACATAACAAATTTAGGAAATATTATTAAACAGAAAATGTAAAAAAAAAATATATATTAAAGCAAATAAAATAAGGAGGGCTGTTTTTTTTTATTGATTTACGAGTTAAGTATTCCACACGTTTAGTTTAAATGTGCTAGGCATTTCAATTCAATATCTGCATAATTTTTGTACACCCAGTATTATATGAAATAGGTTAGAATCTCCATTCTTATTTGAATAACAAAGATCAATATATTGAGAGTGAATAGTAAAAATATTGTTCTAATAAAAATTTTAAGAAGTGAAGAAGTTATAATAACTATTATTTTTTTCAGAACATTTAAAATTACGATGAGAAATAAAGACTTACAGTAATAATGTATATTAGATTAACGGTATGATGAAATATTAATTACAGTTTATCAAAAGTATAAATGTTGAGAAATACACAGTATTTCAATTCATGGTAACATATTTAAACAAAATTCTAATTATTGATTAATTAATGCTTGAAATAGTTTGATGTTATGACAAATAACATAAAATAACAGCTGTTAACTTTTAAGATATCAAAGAAATAGTCACTTTTATATTTTTACACAATATTCATTTGATTTGAAAAATAACTAACTTCTTGTCTCAAAGAATTTAATTCTTCCATCTGTTCCTTTCTCTTCTCTTCTTCTTCAGAAAAAGCAAAATATCCTGTACCATGGTCTCTAATTTCTATTTAGAAAAATAAAAGAATCATTTAATTCATAAACTTGACAAAAATTTAATTAAAGTTACTAATTTCAGCTAGAAATAAATAACAGAATTTTCATGGCTAACAGAAGTTTCTACGGCCTCAGAAACCAACTCAAATCCAAGTTCATCGGTGTGAAGACAAAGTTAAACATCTACAAAACTTTAATCAGGCCTATAGCTACGTATGGAAGTGAGTGCTGGACCCTAAACAAAACAGAGGAGGAAAAACTGCTAATTTTTGAAAGAAAAATTTTGAGGAAAATCTTTGGATCTCTTCAAGAGAATAACGTAAGGAGAATTCTGTACAACCACGAAATTTACAATAAATATGACAAATTCGGTGGGACCGACATTGTGAGAACTATCAAAGCATCACGCATTAGGTGGCTGGGCCACCTCTTCAGAAATTCTGATGCCGTCCCTGCAAAAAAAGTGACTTTTCCACAATTGAGGGGACGACCACCTACAAGATGGATAGACGACGTTGAAAAGGACCTCAAGCTGTTGGGAGTCAACCGATGGCGGGCCGCCGCACCGGACAGGGCCAGATGGAGGAAAATCTGCGAGTCAGCCTTGGCCTGTGAAAGGCTGTTGCGCTTATGAAGAAGAAGAATAATTTCAGCTATAAAAACAAATCTTCAAAAATAAAAAAACTAATTTAGCATGACATCTTTTTTGATCAAATAATTTCTGTATAGGTAATATTACTGTTATGCCACAATACGCATTACATATTTCCTAGCTTTTAAAATTTCTGTAACTTATTTTTTTAATCATTCGTAATCGAATTTTAATTAAATTAAAAACAATTATTTTTATTACATTTCATAAAAAGAAAATATAAAATATTTTATTCTTTTTTAACAATCAATGCAACGACTACCTTTTATTTCAATACTAATGTAAGACTCATTAATTCAATGTCGGGACTAAATCAAAAAAAAAAAAAAAAAAAACTATTTATAGCTCTTTATTTCTTATTTTTTACCATAAAAATGTTTAGGTTACATGGTTATACTAATTCTCACAGTCTTTTTGGCGATTAGCTTCCGCCAAATCATTTTTAAATTTAATATTGATTAAGGGGGGTTGGCTTTATTTTCGGCTATGTTATCTTTCAATAAATCGCCAACTATGAATCTCTTCCCATGCTCCTAACTGTCCATTGGAAACAATTCACTTCTTCACTAACAGACGTCCCAACCGTCGAATTTATATCTTTACCACAAATATTATAGATGTGAGGAGAATGATTCTCTTGATCCCTTTAAGGGACTTTCTTTTCTTTATTTTATAATCTTGGAATGTGGCCATGTTCATTATAATATTTACTTAATAAATAAATTTTTCCTAAACGATTTTATTTATTTTTCTGGTATAAATATCCCTACATCATATCCAAATTAAAATGTATCTGAAACAGCCATAATACTTAAATTCTACAAAGAAACTACTCTTAGTAACCACTATTGAAAAGAATTTGAACTAAAACTACCACAAAAATTACACTCAATAATTTTTTAATGAGAAAAA
Organism: Parasteatoda lunata; assembly: GCA_949128135.1. Taxonomy (NCBI): domain Eukaryota; kingdom Metazoa; phylum Arthropoda; class Arachnida; order Araneae; family Theridiidae; genus Parasteatoda; species Parasteatoda lunata. The sequence goes on from OX421971.1 coordinate 89,587,814, forward strand.
CTGTAAGAATTAAAACATAAATAAAAAAATTAAATATTAACTATCACAAAAAAGAATGAAGAACAATTAATGCTTATTAGAACAAATATTTCCTTATTTCAAAACTTAACTGAAAACATTATTTAAACTAAAAAACTAATTTATTTTTCAATGTAATGAAGTGATTTAAAATTTCATTAACAGAAATAAATGTAGTAATTTAATTTCAACATAGATTGAGAATAAAATAGTTAAATAACTTTGATTTAAGGAAATTACCATTATATTGAACATTTTGATAATGTATTGGTTGATCAGGATCTTCTGTGAGTTGACTTTTTGAATTATCTGAAACAGCAACTCTTTCTGGTTTCATACTTTGTCTATTCAGAAATAAACAAAAAAGTTTTAAGGAGACTTAAATAATATAAAACACATAACAATATAAAACATACAGAATTTTGAAAGGTATTGCTTTATTTATTAGATTATTTTATTTTATTAGAAAAGATGTTAAAAATATGTCAAACCAGAAAACAAGTAGTACTAGTAGTAGACAAAACTAACAAGTTCATAATGTGGGTGGCCTTAAGCTGTTTCCTTCTAATTTTAAAATAAACAAAAACTTAACGTTCACATCTTGTAAAAAAATAAGTTACTATTAGATTTTAACTTTTTATAGCAGTTTGGAGCCATTGGGGCAGCATTTACTAAAATTGATTTTGTTTAGTTATGTAGGAACAAGTCTTCCTTGGACACTTTAAATCTTAATCATACAGAAGTTTTCAGAGGGAAATCTAAACCTCTATTGCAGTATAGGATTTGAAAATAAGTATGTATGCAATAGAATGAATAATTTTGTTGTTGTTGCCATAGTCGCATAATCTGTGACAGACACATTAAATGACACATCATCATCATCCAACTATAGCCAAGCACTTAGCCTCAATTTTTAGGCTCTATCTTTCAATGGCCATGGTAGGAATGAAATGTCATTCTGATCTTGTCAGACGATGTGGATAGCATCTGAACTGGTACCCATCGCATATTTAACTTGCACCAAGTCAGTTATTCTGTCAGCCACCAGAATCGAACTCATTACCCCCATTTGACAAACAGCCGTGCAGGCAACACCTTATACCAATGCGCCACAGCTGCATCACTAAATTTCACATTTAGTTAGTTTTTGAACAAACAAACAAAAAAAAACATTGTAAATTTTTAATTCAAAGTTATTAAACTGTATTCAAGCCTTTAAGTGGAGATGAAATTTATTTTATTTAACATTTAACTAATACTACCTATTTTCATACTGTTGGAGATTATCTGTACTAAAGGTAAAAGCTTCACAAAGAAAGCAATTACATTTATTTACAAGTTGCAGCATAATTTTGTAAACACAATTAAGTGAAACAAATAAATTTTCAAATTTTAAAAATACAAAGGATAAACTTAATTTATAAAATCAGTTCAGTATCAGTTTGAAAATGAACCTCTTATAATTTAAAAAAAAAATCGATTTCTAAAAGAAAAAAAATAAGATATTTTATAAAAATAATAATAAGGAAATAATATCAAAATGAATTTAAAAAATATGTCATTAACTAATGTATTTTTCCAAGAAAATTTTGATAGCTTATAAATATAGATTTTTCGGTGAATTAAAATTTTTTTTTTTTTCTTGGTGACTTTTGTGAAAATTTAGGTCAGTAAAATTTTTGGTAAGGCCATTTTTTTAAAACAACAAATTCTTTAAAAATTAAGTTTTCAGTTATTATGTTATCATTTTAAAGAAAAAATTAAACTATTTCAACAGATTTCTAAAGCAACACACAAACAATAATAACTTTATTTCTTATTGTTTTTTTACTTACCATATTTTCTGATTAAATAAATAAATGAAGAAAAGTTAATTGAAACTAAATTTTGATGTAATCTAAAAATATTTGTTCCAAATAAATAAAACACAATAAAAGAATGCTGGTATAAAAAAGTGAAATATTACTCATAGTAATTTCTATTTGAATCATGGTTGGAAGAATCAATTTGTGGATCTTTAGTCTCATTGCTACCACTTTCCATTGGGTTATAAAGCTCTTTCCTTTCAAAGTCAACTAAATAGTTATCCTTTTGTTCTTCATCTATAAATACATAAAACATTTATTCAAATATAATAAAATAACGAGAGTTATCCCTTCTGATAACATTAAAATTGATAAAAAGCGTTTAAAAACCATGATAGTTAAATTTTATTAAAACCTAAACACATTTTAGTATTGCAGAAGTACACCATCACTAGAATAAATACCAGAGACATCAAAGCAAAGATGATACAATTTGACATAATTTTAAAATGACAGTGAAAGTAAATTTAAAAATTAATATTTTTCAAATATTTAAAAAAACATGATTAACAGTAAGATTATTAATTTAATGTGAGATCAGTAAATTTCATAAATTTTGACTTACCAAGAAGAATTTTATTAGACACTATCTTTTCATAAAGCTTTGCTTTAGCTTCCAAAGCTAACCTGTTTAAAAAAAAAAGAAAAAAAAAAGTCAAAAATTACAGATAATAATACAGATTTAAGTAAAATAGGGGTTAACTTTATATGTAAGAAGCTAAATGTTTGAAAAGAGTACACATAATGTCAATCAAACACACAATAATTTCCATAGTTAAGGTTCTATAATAGTTGTTGCTTATCTTCATCTGGCCTGACGAAGTCAGACCAGATCTATGAACACGTTGACCTGAATGATATCGAAGACCAAAAGAGGAGTAGATATAGTAGAGTCTATAATAGTTCTATAGTTAGGTTCTATAACTGCTATAATATTGCAACACCGAAGTTAAATAAATTTAGGTACTTCATTCTGTGTTTCAATGCTATAGAAGGTTCTTCACTATAGGATAGAATCAAAAGTAGGTTTTTTAATATATAGGTTTTTACAGTAGGTTTTTTATAGTAGGTTTTTTAATTATTTCTTTTTTTACTCATGCTATTTTCAAATTTTTTAAATTTGTATAGTAATGCAATTAATTAATATATATTTTTTGAAATTATAAATTTTTTCCCAATATTTTAAATGTTAACACCAACAAAAATATGACAAATCAAGATTAATTTTAATCAGAATGGTTGAGTAGAATAGCAGTAGTGATAAATTAAAACATGCACTAATAAATACAGATTTTGATTTTATTCTCATTAAAGAATAAGAAACTAATGAAATTTTTTTTTCTTATAATTAAATAATAATTGAAGCTGTCAATAAAAACTGAGAATCTCTACCTTGACTTTTTCAACTCAAGATCTTCATTATCAATATTTGGCTTTGCTGGTTCTTCTTGCTTAACTTTTTTTTCTTTTACAATTTCACCCTATAAAATATAGTATAAATTTTTATGAGAAATAAACATTCACTACTTTTTTTTTCTTTCTACATTGGTGTTTATCCTTTAAGTTTGACAACTTTTTCAAAAGAAATTATCAATAAAGATAAAGTTGATGATTATTAAAATAATTCACAGTAATGAACAAAATTATTATTAGATTTTTTTAAAAATTGAATTTGCATATTAAATAATTTCTTAACATTGAAAATTAATATAATTAGATTTGACAAACAAATTTTGGTGCGTAGCTATCAAAGATTTCTGAAATTATTTTTATGGCATTTTAGCTGTGATTAAATTATAAATTATAAGTAACAGAAAAAATGTAATTTCTAGTATTTTTTTTAAAAACTGATAAGCTTTTTTCCTAAATCGATAAGCTTAAGAAAAAGCTTTTCTTTTATTAATTAAAGGAACATCATTAATGATATTAGACAAAAAAATTTATTTTTCAATTTACATAGACTGTTTCTTTTCCACAATTGCTTGCATTAAAACTCTAAAAGAAGGAGTTAGAAATTGCAATAAAAAAGATTTAATACATAAATGGTTAATGCATCTTTTTTAACTGTGTATATCTATGCATTAATGATATTAGACAAAAAAATTTATTTTTCAATTTACATAGACTGTTTCTTTTCCACAATTGCTTGCATTAAAACTCTAAAAGAAGGAGTTAGAAATTGCAATAAAAAAGATTTAATACATAAATGGTTAATGCATCTTTTTTAACTGTGTATATCTATGCAGACATATTTTAATTTGTGATAATTCAAATGTGATAGTATCAGAGAAAACATACTGAAATATCATTAGCTTCCTTTTATGGCTTTTAGTAATAATGATAATTACTGAATATTTTAATTATAAATAAATAATCGATTTAATTGCATGATTTATAAACTCATATAACAAAATTATTATCTTAATAAATAATACTAAAAAAAAATAAAAAAATACTAAATCAATTAGAAATCAGGAAAGACACACATCTTTATTCTGTCTGTCAGTGGCTTTATAAATTCATACTAATTTAAGATATTTTATCGCTCTTTTAATATTGTTGGAATTCTAAACTTTGATGTTCAAATTTTTTCTCCATAACATTAAACACATAACTCTTTATTTTCACTATGCACTGTGTAGATAATTACAATAATGCAAAGAAGATGGAATAGCAAATAAAAAGTTACTTATAAAAGAATGAAGAAGCAAAAAAAAAAAAAAAGAGAGAATAAATAAATACAATAAAATTTGGAATTATACTGATCATCAATTAAAAAAATGGCTTAAACAAGTTCGTTTAAATAATGAGATTATAACAGCTTTAATTCCAAAATATATTGAGATATTTACAGGAAAAATAACAAAGTTATATTTTAAACTTTTGATACTACATAGTGAAGAAATATTACATGCATTGGTTAACAAGAACACCGTAGTTAGATGATATAAAGATATTAATTCAGCAAGAACTATAAGTACAGAGTTAATTATGCAGATGATATTAGTGACATTTAAGTTTAATGAACAACAATAAGCAGTATCAGTTCTTTTTTTGAAAAGTTATTCACAGATAGTATCAAAGTTTTGTAGACAACGTCCAGTAACTCTAAATGTCACCAGGCAACTCTTTGTACAGGAATTTCAAGAAACGTGACTGAAGAGTGTTCAGTGAAATCGTACATTGACTCCCCTTTGGCATTTTACTCTCATGGCACCTTTTGTTGGACTAATGAGAGCACAAAACTAAGTTCAAAAATGTTCTCCTATGAGATAAACTAAAAAGTAAAGCTAGCAACAGCACTAAAATAGCAAAACAGTGATTGATCAACAAGAGAAAATGAACTGGTTCAAGTGACCACAGCCTATAATAATTTACATAATATTGATGCCAATAAGAATTACATTAAACTTTTTCTGGAAATTTATATTTAAGAAATGCAAATTACTAAATATCAGAAAGTTAACCTCACATTTCACAACTCTGTAGTCTAGCCACACACTTGGCAGTTGCCACAAAAGCTAACTAAAGATAATCCCCGATCTAAACGAAGTGTGGTTAGGCAAGTGACATGTTGGATTGGTGCATTCGGGGCTGTTGATGCATTGATTGTTAAAAAAAGGAAACTATATTTTAAGAATTGTTAACTATGAAAGTTTACCTTATTTTTTAAAGGAGTGACCTTTGCTAACTGACTTGCTTTTTGTTTGACTTTCAAACTTCTGAAGGAATCATATTTTTTCTGAAGTTCTGCTTTTAAATCTATAAGCTGAAAAGACAGAAATATTGAAATTTTAATATCTAAGCAGAAAAAGAAAATTTACAAATAGATAAAATTATATAAAACAGTTTAGATCTTCAACTCACAAAAACAAGCTCCTTTCATAAAACTTCTCATAATTAATAAAATACCCTTAAATAACAAACACAATATCAAATACTAGATTCTATCAAAATAGAAAAAAAAAAATAATTGAAATAAGCAATTATAATATAACATTGAGAAATCATCAGATATATATGTCATATAAGTATTTTTTAAAGAGAAAAATAAATTAATAAAAAAATTGGAGAATTCTGTAACATAGAACCAGTAAAGCACATTCAGAATCTCATCAACATCATATATTAGATTCTATCCAATTAGAAATTAAAAATAAATGAAACAAGCATTTATCATAACATAAAAATATGAATTCATCAGATATGTACAACGAGCGCAAATAAATAAATGAACCGCCTTGAATAACTTTTGATATAATGATCAGATTTTTGCATACTAGGACTCAGTGTTAATGGTTCGAGGGTATGACCACGAACATGCTAATTAGATAGTGCAAACAATATTTTAAGTTACAAAATTAGACACAAAAACACACTTTCGCTAAATAAACATACCCTTTTTCCGAGGGATCGAAATTTCTGACCCCTCAAAATATAGGGTGTAGTTGAGGGCTGGGAAATATGGCCTCAATAGTTTGACTAGGAGAGCGGTCCAAAGTTCGGACCCTTTAATGTTCATAAGGCAAAATACAAATTGTGTATAAAATCAGTCGAATAGTTTCTGAGAAATCAAATTTTATTTATATCTGACTTTTTTAAAACTCGATTTCTCAAAGACTATTTGTATTTTGCAATATAAAAATACATCCTGTAGAATGAAGTATAAGTTTGTAAACTTTATAACTCAAAATTTTCTGACTATCATTAAATAAAATAATAAATAATTATTAAAAATTATTTTTGCATTATATTTGGATAAACAAACTTTATAATTGTGTGCAAAAATTATTCAATTCGCTAACAAAGTACGCGAAATATGGCAAAATATATAAAAAGTAAGATTAAAGTTCAAGAGGACCAAACTATTGAAATAACATTTGCTAGATTCCAGCTACCCCACATATTTTGGGGGTTAAATTCGTACCCATAGAAAAAAAAAGCTATCTTTATTCAGAGAAAGTATTTTTTTGTGTGTGATTTTGCTACTTAAAATATAGTCTTCACTAACCAATTAGTGCAGACACCCTAGAGGGGAGATTTCCGTATCGTGATCTGTGGCAGAATAATCGCCATGTCTTGGTAACTTCCAGACAGCGACATGGAAATATCCCCGAATAGTTGAGCTACGAAAGTTAACAAATTTAAAATGATATCTATCGTAAGTTTGAATAAGTAATAGAAAGGCAAATATTATAATGGCAATTTCAAAAATGAAATGTATTTTGATTGTACATTTAACAAAACAATTAAAAAGAAGAATTTGGAGCAGTGACCTACAGAAGAGGTACTTAATGAAGATTTTTCAGCATCCATTTTAAAATAAAATAAAAGCAAGTGTTCTTAAAATAGATTTAGCGTAAATCTGGCTTTCTTGTTTGGTTTCTTGTTATTTACGTGTTTTTGTGATTGTTTTTGTGCAGCTGACTGAATGATTAATCAGCAGTTTACAGTTAATCTCTTATATTGATTGAAGAAAAATTTTTCAGTAACATTTTTACTAAACAAAACACACGCGATATTTCACTTTCTTGGGTAGCGTCGCTCTAAATTTTGGGGGCCATTCACCCTGCATATAGAAATGAGAGCCATGAGAACCTTTGATTAGTGGAATATATTTACATGCGCAAAACTAGCAAAAGAAGTTCTCATTCGCATCTTCGAATTCGTATACGCGATATTTTTCTCTTTTGGAAAAAGAAATTTAAAAATATATAATATCATATTTTTTTACATATCGATGAAGAGGCTCAGTGGTTTGCGCTCTTGTGCCTCAGGTCTGGTTCTGGGATTCTATCCTTGGACCGATCAAGCAAGGTTAATTCAGTCTTTCAGCCCTTCAGGGGATCGATAAAAGGAGTAATAATCAGGTTTGGGGAATAAACACCGAGGGTTCAGCAATCGGCTGACCATGTAAATGGAAGGTCTGCTTCGGTACCCCTGAGACAACAACAAGAAAACTGGGATGAGCACAGTAGCCTTGGCTCTTCATGGGCTGTAATGCTAATGAGTTCAATTTTGTTCAATTTCAGTATTTATTAGAAACAAGTAAAACTTTCAGTTTATGTATTGTTAGTTAAAATAGTTTATGATTATCATTTAATGAAGAACTTTGTAATATTTCTGTTAACAGATTTTTTTTAAGGCAATAATGCGAAAATTTTAATTTTATGAGAAAAAATCTTAATTATTTAGTATATTTTGATTTTTTTTTACTGTTTGAATGCAATTTTTTCAATGAAACAAAATAAAAATATTATTACTACATAACAAATTTTATTACTTGTTATTTGTAGTTTATATGAAACAATATAACAAGTTTTAATTGTGTATATTAATAGTTTTTACAGCTTTGTTTTATAACACTGTTGAATGAATGTTTTGTCGCATGCATGCAAATACTTGACCTTACCTAATTCGGGTGGGGTAATTGCAAATCAAATTTTAGTCTCTCTCCTATAGCTACAGATTTGTTTTATTTTTTTATCATGACATTTTTCGTTTATCTTTGGTCGATATCTTTTTGTACAAGTTTATAAATAATATCACAGGGGGCCACGTAAATGTTGCGACAAACTTCTAAAGAAGTTAGGGCACATCATTAGAATTAAAATTGCATATGAACCCATGTCTGAAAGCGTCATCGAACGTGGTTACGAGCACTTCCCTAATATGACTTGATCATAACCACACTGTAACGTATCATAAGCTATGTAAATAACAGTTCAGTTATTTATAAAAAAAACTTTTATTTACAAACAACACAAACAGTAACAAATATGAAGTACCCGAATCCTTATAATACTTCCGAAATCCTTATATTTCTTTCTTCTTTCTGGCAAACTTTTATATTTTCAACCAAAATTATTTCACAATTTTTCGTCGAATATGTATCTGCATATGATGCTTCTTTCTGGCACTTTGGCAGTGCTATTTCTTCTTCTACAGTTTCTACCACAAAACTGACTCGGTTGACTTGGCAATCATCTTTTTCTTCATTTTTCCTTTGAACTTTTTCTTGGAAGACTTGACATTCCTTTTCTTCTACCTCCTTTACTATCTCTCTAGAAACTCCATCGACCAATTCGTCTTTTGGTACTGCACTTTTTATTTCTACGAGTATGTTTAGTCCAAATAGACTAACTTTCAACATCATATCTTTTTCTGCTCCTACTATTTGTTGCTGTTCCTTCTGATCCTCTATAAAAATATTTCTAACACTTTCTACAATGTCTTCATCAAATTTTTCAAATTCCTTACGAAAATAAGCTTCATTTTTTTTTAATTTTATGCTCTTCAAAACTTGGAGAACTCTAATTAGACACTTTTTTAAAAATATTTTCTTCCCAATCTATAATCACATTGGTTCCATTTCTTTTGGTACAACTTTTGGTGGGACTATAGTTCTTTTGAAAATTGATTGGCTTCTTTCCGAATCACTCTTGGCAACATTTCCAGACTTAGTACCACTTAATTTACCAATATTAAGCCAACTAGACTCTGTGCCCTTCGAAGTAATTGATGTTTCGATATAGGAATTTGGTACTTTTCGGGAAACATTTGGCGATATATTTTTATAGTTGGATTGGGGATTAATATATTTCCAACTTCTATCGTAATTCTCTTTTCTCCAAATCTCGATGTCTACAATATTTCTTAAAATCCTATAAAGTCCTATTTCACCACAATGGAAGCATTCACGTTCAGATCTAAATTTCGTCACAATACTTGGCGAATTACATTTCTCATTAAAATGTTCTTTCTGGCGATTGTTATTGCACGGAATATCTTGTGGATCATACTGAAAATTGGCGATGAGATTTTCTTTAAAGAAATAATAATCATCATCATAACTTTCTGGCATTTTAGCAGGAATAAGCTGTAAAGCACAAGAAAATCAAAGATCAAAATTCACCCTGAATTTTTTCGCTTTCTGTTCAAAGAGTTCGAAGTACCATCGAATGCCATACTTCTTGGCACCAATTTTAAACATAATAATAATTTTCACTAATTCTTTCATCAACTTAATAAAACATTTCTGGAACGGATATTACCGCTGCCACCAATTAAATATAGCTGTAACGTATCATAAGCTATATAAATAACAGTTCAGTTTTTTATAAAAAAAACTTTTATTCACAAACAACACAAACAGTAACAAATAAGAAGTACCCGTAAAGGGATAGTGAAAATATCATAAAACAACTAGAAAAACCATGAAGTACCCGTAACGGGATAGTTAAGATATTATAAAACAAACTAGAAAAACCATGAAATACCCGTAACGGGAGTTAAAATATTATAAACCAATCTAGAGAAGCCCGTAACGGGTTAGATGAAAACTCAAATTCCGAAACAAAGCTAATATCTAAATAAACCAACAACTTTCTGTTGTTCTAAAAAAAGTCTTCTAATTTTATCGTCTGCTTTTATTTTATTCTCTTTATGTGTTTATTTTATTTTATTCATGCTTTTGCTAGCTCGTTTACTTTTTAATATTTTTACTTTTATTCATGCCTTTGCAAGGCAATTATTTTTTTTATATATTTTTTAACTTTATAACACGAAGAAACTGCTTATAATTAGGGAAATACCCCTAGCGGTGTAGGACGACATTTCTAGGCATAAGTTATTGTGCAATTTTGCTCCTGAAGATGTGCTCTAACTTTCCTAGAAGTTCGTCTCAACATTTATGTGACCCCTTGTAATATATGATGTTTTTAAACTTTTACAATTCGACAAAAAATTGACTAAAAATGTCGTTAAAGAAACTATAGTGTGAAGAAAGAAATCCATTGCAGATTTGAAATCAACAATACAAAAGTATTCAAGATCTGTTTAAAATTTTTTTCATATAACAGAAGAAAAAGGGAAAAAAATATTTTCTAGTGTAATTTTCACAGGTAATGTACTTTAGGTCATACATTTTGAGTATAAAATTATATATTTTTTTCATTTCATAGTAATCACAGAATTTGCACTGAATAATACATTTAAAATTTTTGCAATATTTTGAAGTCTAAATTTCTATGAGAAATTGATGGACTCGTTATTTTCTTATAATTTTTGAACAGTTATTGTAATTTCATTTTAAACGAAAATATCCTTCTTTTTAAATTAATAACTAATAGGGAAGTTACCGTTTTTAAAAATTTAAAATTTTAATAGGTTTTATTAAAACAAAATGATCCTTGAAAGAATTTTCAAATATGATTATCATTAATTATTAAAAAATTAAAAACCGCTATGCGCAGAAGACAACTGGAAAAACAAGTTACTGCGCATTGACGTCATTTCTGTATAAGCAAGTATTGGGAAAGAAGCCCCATATTAGTCACCGCATATCGCTCATTCGTTTTTGCTTGAAGATTTTAGTATAACATCGAATAGTTAAGATAATACGATATTGTATTTGAATATAGCTTCGTTAATAAACAACGGTAAGCTGTAAACATTCCAATAAAGCTTTTAATTAATATACCTAAAGACGATGATATACGGCGAAAATGGTCTTAAAGACGTAAATGAAAGAGGCTGGTTCACTGTATTTTTCTCGACATGGCCTAAAAATAAACGCTGTTAGCGATGTAAGAATCTTTTTTATAATTAAAAAGTCGGCGTTTGGGTCAAAGTTCAAGTTTTCATTAATAAACTTAAAAAAACTTAAAATGTTTAATAAAAATAATTCATTCCAGAGGAAGGGCATTTTACAGTTTTACTTAAGTAATTTCTAGAACTGACCCCTAAATAATATTAATTGTTATACTAATAAAATAGATCATTCACAAACAATCGAAATATCGAAGTAAAATAGTTAAATATATTTTTCTTTCGAAATTAAAACATCGTATGTGCCGTGCAGCTATTTTCATTTTTGTTCGCTGCGAAAAAACTATGAGAACTTTAAACTACGAAGATACGAAGGAAAAAGTACAGGGAAAGTACAATGGAACAAAAAAGTTCCGTTTGTGTGTAACGTTTAAGGTATTCCCGTCAACGTTCTTTGGCTTTTTCAGCCTCGATAAGTTTAGGCCTTGGCATCGTTTTTTTCTCGCTTCAACTATAACTTTTGGGACCGTGTCAATCATTTTGGATCCTCTTTATTTGTGATATTCACCTGAATTTGTATTGAAAACGATCCAGTTTGAACTGTAGAATAGAATTTCTGATTCTTATTTAAAACAATAAAAACAAAAATATCGTTCAAATGATAAAATTCTCTTTTATTCACAACTCAAGAAGTATTTATGGGATCTCTCTGGTCCCATATCTCAAAAATAAACTCACCAACTTAATCATAACAAAATTAAAAGTGAAAAATAAAGAATTCTAAAAAAAATTATCAAACTGCAGCGGTCGCTATAGCAACACATGCAATTACGACGCATGTGCACTGTTTACTTGATTATTGTAGTTGAAAAGTGTGATGATGCCGTCAAATCCAAACCAAGACCCATTTTGCCAATGGGTAATTAAAATAAAATTTGAATTATTTTAGCTTTATTAAGTGTGTTGGTGTTAAGTTCGGTGTATAAGTTTGTAGAATTGTTGAGTACTGACAGGGCCTGGTTATCACCTAGGCCCAATAGGCACGGGCTTAGGGCCCACACTTTCTGGGGAGACTCAAAAATTAGTAAAAAGTCCACAATATTACTTTAAAAAAATACTGAAAGAAGCAGTTTTTCTCAAAAAAGACATTTTTTGTTTCAAATTTTCTTTATATTGTGATAAACCAAACTCGTGTAAACATTTTTGAATCAAATTTGTAAGTACAGTTGAATTTTAATTGGTGCAATTTTTACTCCAACGGCTTAAGCAAACGCAACGAGAATGCGTATTAGCAAAGTCTCTTATAAATGATTAGTGTCAACAAAAACTAGAAGCTTATTCTTAACAAATATGTAAAGCTGTAGATGTAAGGCTACAATCTTTAAAATAATTCAGCTAATCGGTGACTTATAGCAAAAATCACTGATTTCAATTGTTGTGGTCACCAAACTATTTTTATTTTCGTACAACATTATTTTGTTGTTTTATATTTTGCTTTAATATTTAAATGCATAAACTTTATGTTAGAAAAATAATCTTCAATTGGCTGTTTCAAAAACTTTTAGAATGTTTCTCTTGAATCATGCTGTTCAATAGATTCTTTTTATTGTCAGGACTACTCTTCAGAAATTTAATTTCAAAATATTTTGTTAGGGGCCCGGAAAATTTTTTGGGCCTTGGGCCTGAATTTGTCTTGATCCTGGTACTGATTTATTGATTGTTTTTTCTTTTTTCGCTCCGTACGAAGAACCTATATTCAGTCAGTAACTTATAAATTCAACATTTAGAATAAAATTGTGAAGGTTGAAGAAAAGTTTCGAAAAACTAAGAAAAAAAACTTACAATTTTCAAAAAATAAAAAAAGAAGTTAAAAATAATAAAAAAAAAAAAAAAAAAAAAAAAAAGGAAAAAAAGAAATTGAAAGTAAATAAATAAAAAGGCTAATTTCGAACTCTTTTTCTAAAACTCGCAATGAAAGTACAAGTAATAATACGAACTTTAAAATGTAACAAAATTCAAGAGAAGTTTTGTATTTTTACTTATACTTTCTCTATTTGTAACGAAAGTACAAGTAAAATTTTCTATTTCTACTTGTACTTTCATTACTTGTAACGAATATAATTTTTTATACAAATACCAAGTTACTTAAACGAAAGATATTCGTTACTAGTATCTTTCGTTACTTGTAATAAAGGTAAAAGTATAAGTATATATGAATTTTACTCAAATAAACTTTTGGCATTTCATCTTTAAGAACTCAAAAGTTTTAAACGAATTGCTTTAGAGAATATCTCGTATATCTAAACAATGAAAATGAGGGTAATATGCTTTCAACTTTAACGCTCATAATAAGTAGCGTAGCGGGAGTCATTGAAACGAAATTAATTGGTTTTCCAAACAAATGTGGAATTGTAAATGCACATTTTTAAAAACCAGTGAAGTAATTGGTTGAAATTATAGACACTATTTTGCATAATGGGATTAGTTTCTCTGCTATATCAAGGATTTTATTATCTTTAAATAAAAGCAGTAAATTGGTTTTGTTTGCTTGAGGGTAATTTGTGAACATTTCTGTAAAAATTTTTTTTCCGTGTAAACAGTTAAAGAATTAAAACTGACAAAAAAACAAACAAACCATTAATTCCTTTTGGGAAAAGTTAAACTTCTTTTGATAAGTAAAGGGAAAGATTTTAAGGTAATTTGAAGAAGTTTCTAGTTAAATTTGCTTGTTTCCGCCCCCAAACAGATTTTTAAATTTTGTGTTACACATCTTTTACCTCAGGATTTGAAGTTGCAATTAAAATTGTTATTTTAGAATTTTCTTTTCAGAATATTGCATTTGAACTTGTTCTTTAAGTCGAAGGAAGGAAAATTTGTGAACATAAGGACTTTATTTCAAGTAAGTTTATTCTATCAAATAATATAGTAAATCTTGTAATAACATTAAAATAATTAAAAAATGATGAAATATTTGAATGTATGATATGTATGATGAAATATTTGAATGTTTGATGAAATATTTGTATGATGAACTATTTCAATGTCATTGATTTATACTATATATGAAGTAACAAATTTTTTTTTCATATGGCTTTATTTAGAAATCAATGCATAATAATTCATAAATTAATCATGCAGCTGATATGAACAATAGGCAAAAAAAGACATGATCTATAAACAACATGATCTATGAACAATAAAGAATAAGTACAAAAATGAAATTTTGGTTAATAAACTTTAATCATTTATTGTTAATCAAATTTGTTTGTGGCAAAGGTACTCGTATTTTTCATTTCATTTTATCATTTACCATTTTATATTATTTTATCACCATATCCCCAGCATTAGAAAAAAAATAAGCAAATCACAATCATTATTTTCCTACAATTGAGTAAGATTTTCCATTTTTTTGTCAAAATGTAATATTCTCCTAAAATTTAGGTTTTTTTGCAATTTATAAGTTTTCTCTCTAACATTAGTTTAGTCCCTTATATGAACAGGTCACTCCTATTCCTCTGTTAAGAAAAAAATACTAGTAGTCCAATTTTGTTTTGTTAGTTGCTTGCATAATATTTAAACGATCACATAGTTTATGAGCAGCCTTTTATACAAGAAAACCTTGCATTTTGAAACTGACTCAGAAGACACGGGAATATCTGAGTTAAGTATCACATATATGCATGGAAGACTTTTAAGTATAATTGCCATTCATATTACGAGAAAAAAAAATCTGCGAAAATTTCGACATAAGCATAAATTAAATCGGTTTAAATCCTGAGAGCTGGTACTAACTAGTTCAGTCGAATAGTTCTCTTCGAAGGCGCGTTTGTCCAACACCTCCTAAAAGAAAGGCCTTCGCAAGGATCAATTTAGTAGTTCAACGTAACGAACATAAACTGCGCAGTGGGAATTAGAACCTCTCAACGTTTGGGCTACTAAACTGTGCAGTGGGGAAAAAAATACGTGTAGACTACTAAGGTATCTGAATTCTCGATTTTGGAAACTCGTGCCCAGGCCTCTCTTCTTGGAGGTTGTGGTTTGTCCCAGTGTTTGATCAAACAGTTTAAGTGCAAAATCACGTTGACTGTGGAATTGAACATAATAAACTTTAAATCCGAGCACCGTGGTGGCTCAGGGGATAGACCATTCACCTCCTAATGAGACAACCTAGATTCGAATCCCAGCTTTGGCTGGTTGATAAGAATTTCGCTAGCGGCAAGCACTGACCACAGTGTTGGCATAAAATATCCTCTCTGGTAGACGGATCATGGGTTAGAATCCCTTTGCCATTAGGCTAACCATGGGAGGTTCATGGTTTTTCCTCCCCATGTAACGCAAATGCTGGTTTGTTCTATTAAAAAGCCCTTTACGAAGGCAAACTATCTCTTAAATACTTTATCCAGGAGTTCCCTTGTCTTCTGCATTGGGTTGAAATTACAAGGTGTAGTTAAACATTGGTAGACGTAAACTTAAAATTGGGTCATCTGTTCAACTACGGTTATAAAATAATATAAAAAACTCAAAATTAAATTTGATAAGGATAGACTGTTCAACGCTGGTGATAAAACAAAATACAGGTCATATACATTGATATTATAATATATGTATATTAAATATCTGTAAAATGAATAGTTGATACTATACATATACATCAAGTGGAAAGAAAAAAAGAATAGATGAAAAAAAAAGGAAAGAATAAATGAAAAAAAGGAAAGAATAAATGAAAAAAAGGGAAAGAGTAAAAAAAGTATAATAGCAAAGAAGTTCAGGGATGGCTTTTATGAATCATAAAAGAAATAATCTCTTTTTAAAATATTTTCAAGGAAGGTAAATTTTAAAGTAAGGATAAGCGTTAAAAATTAAAAAGTCATTTTATTGGCGGAATGTAGAGAAATAATATATGTGAGGGAAATGTCCTATTTCCTGAATTTATGACTAATCTAGGATAAAAACTACTTTTTCTTGATATCTCTTGAGATTCCGGGAAATCCAAAGAACAATTTATATTTGACATACATTATAGTATTATTCAACTTACAATGAGATCGAATTTATCTAAGAAAAAGAAAGGTAAAAACTGCGTTTTCTAACGTTTAAAGATACGTTTTCTAAATTTTCTTTTCCCATAATGTTCTTCATTTTTCAAAGCTTTGTTTCGCAAATTATAGCAATTCGAAAAAGGTTTTTTAAGGAAAATCTGCTAAAGAAACTTGTATTTTGAATTCAAGGCTTGATTTTTATCAAATGCAGTCCTAGAAAAATTAGTAAAGCACGTATTGACGTTTAATAGGGAATATTAGTTTTCTTTCTTTCTTTAAGTATAAATGTAACAATGTTTTGATTTATAAAAAATTCAAAAGATATTGTGAAAAGATGGAATTTTTGAGCATATACTAAATACCGAAACCAAAAATAATTTTTTCTAATCTTAAACGACAGTACGGAATTGGATAAAATTTCTCCTCAACTGTGAATTATTTGACAAAATTTCCCCATAACAAAGCAGAGATTCTGAGTTCTGGAAATTCTGACTAGCTTATCAGAAATTTATAAATCACACATAAAAATGATTAAGAAAGTCACAATCACAAAATACAAAGCATCAAAACATTCCCTGTTTTGGGAAAGGAAGTAGAACTTATATGAAAAAGAGCATTTAATAGTTATCGGGGTCAACTTTTCAGTTTAGAGGCTGAAAAAAGACGCAGATAACGTCGCCAGATGGTATTCTGTAAATAGTTCTGTTGCAAGTTGAATTTTAATTAATCTCTTACGTCAATTAGTCTCAGTTTCTGTAATATGCAGGATTCTAATTAGGTTTCGTATCGGTGAACAAAAAATGGAGATAAAAATTTCTAACTGTTGCAAAACTCTTTGCTCTATACTTTTGGAACATTAAAGAACGAATCGAGTGAATTTTTTCTTTTCATATTTTGAAATTCTTAGAACTTTATTAATATTTTGTGTTTCAACCATGTTTAAAAACATAGAAAGGGTACTCTGTAATTTTAGTGCAACCCAACGTTTTCCTTTTCCAGTTAAATATCACCTTATGACCTACAATGTAATTATGATTTTTTAATAATCACCTTTGATATGGATTCTAAAAATATATTAAGCGATACAAAACATCCTGTGTATTTAATAACCCTCTCTTTATAAGTAGCATGTAATAAAGTCTTCCATTGATAGGGCGTTCAATATCTTGGAATCTTATCTTAGAATATCTTAGTGAATCAGATTAGTTTCTAAATCGTAGTTTTAAACAACAGGCGGTCTAAATGAGGATATTAAATCCTCTCAATAGCTCATGAATAAGCATTCAGCTTTCTGAATGTCTATTTACATTTAGTCAATATCTTTAAGCTTAGTTATTTAGAAACGAAAGTTCTTATTAAGAAGATTGTTATTTAAGGTGGCATTTAAAAGTTGGCATTGCTAGAATGTTCTAATTGACTCATGAAGCGGTTATAATTTCTTGCTTATACTTCAATTAAACAATATAATTAAAATTAAAGTAAATGTATAGAGTTTCCGCTCTAATGTTAAAGCATATGAAAATACGACTCGTTTTTTTTCAATGCGTGGCAAAATGACAACGCACAACTAAATGGTTTTTAGGGCCACGTTACGGTAAAAACTGTAACTAACAGTTAGATTGAGGAGTTTATTGTTTTCTTTTATTACTTTCAATTGAATTTACAAAGTTCTTCGCAATCGTTTGTTTATTTGTTTCATTTTAGTTCTATATGAAATGCTTAGATGTAGGCTGTTATGAACTGGCTGTTCGGGTTCACTTGAGAAGGTGCTATTATTTATCCTATTTATCTGAATTTTACGTTCTTTAGTAATTATTATCAAAAATTGCCTTCAAATGGATCCAGATATAGCTATTTTACGGAGCTTAATGATTTTGCGGCTAACTCATCAAGCTCGCAAATTGATTTTTGCGCCGATTTGAATACAATTTTTGGTAATACTAGAAAAGGGAAAATTAACATGAAATTAAGATAATTCAGATAAATAAAAGTAACATTTCAACTGCGCACGAACAACCAGTTCATAACGAGGAAGGGCCATTAATAGATATACATATTTCCGAACAAGTGTTACTGTGCAGTTCTCGACTTTATGGCATGCCTTACCTCGAATTAGAAACCTTAAGATATCCTGAAAATCAGGGAGCATTCAATACAGAATCAAAATAAATGTATTCAGAGTTATTTATTGCATGGTTATGAAACATGGTGCCTTCAAAAACTAGACATTCAAAAATTAGAAGTTAGAATAATCGTCTTAGAAAAATCCTCAAAATTTTTTGCCCTGTTAAAGTAAGAAATGAAACAATATAAGAAAAATGGATCCACATATTCTAAAAATGCCATGAGAAAATTCAGCACACGTTTTTCTTACCTGAGCCCCTGATGGCAGGCGAAAAAGAGGAAGACCAGGACAGGCTTGACAGAGACAAACGCAGGCGGAGTTTAAAACGGAAAAATTTTCAAGTATTAGAGAAAGTCAGTTCCCAAGCCAAAGATCGGGGAGCATGGAAAAGTAGATTGGATACTTCTATGGGTCAAAATAAAGAGCCTAAGTAAGTAAGTAATAGCTTTAAATATTTGTTGATTTTAATTATGTTTTGATTTTTAAATGCAATTGAAAAATTATAAATAGAATTTCACGATACTTTAATAGAAGCTGGGAGATACTTTGTGATACTTAAGGGACTATTGCCGACATTTTTAATTTAACTGACTGCCGTGGACGCCGGTTTTCCCATATCATATCCCAATTCAACATGTCTAAAATTGGATGCCTGCAATGACGCAGTGTGGGTATCTTGATCCCAATTGGTTGATGAAACGTGGCACGAAAATCCCGTAAAGTATAAATTTTCTTAAGTTACTCATTCTATATTCTTTCAGAAAGATTTCAATTCTTTCACTATATATTTTTTACCTAATACAACGACAGGCACGAAGCCATGTATAGCATAAACAAGCTAATTATGTATCGAAGTTGCCAGGTACAGAAAGCAAAAATATATCACTGTTACAAAAGATATAGACAAATAATAATTCTAACTTAAGTAAAAGACGTGGAAGAGAAAGAATTATATTTTAACAAATTTGATGTGCGATTTGGCTCTGTATGTAATTCGCTTTACGTTAGTTAACATTCTAACCTATGTGGAGAAACTTAGCTCAACTTTAACACGCCATTTTGCTTATAAACGATCAGCTAGGGCGGGCGTTATAGGTCACATATAAGGGTATTTGTGATCTTCTTCATCTTAAAGTGTTCCAATTGCCATTACTAAGTTTTTAATGCACTTTGTTAATAAAATTTTTAATGCTACATCTGTAAGGACTAAATCATTACAACTAAAAGCTAATTCATTAATTATTCTGAATATAGTACCAGTCTCAAAGCAAAGTACAGCAAATTTAAATTCAATTAAATAATCTATTATGATACAAAATTAATACGCTGATTATAATTTTGAATCAAAAATAGCAAAATGGAGTAGTTTTTACCTAATTAAACGAAAAATTATATGATCTGCTTGTAAGAACATGCATTCCTGAACTTTTATCATTTTGGTAATTATAACAAAGCTATGTGGTAAAGATATACTGAAAAAAACACACAATTTAAAATTATAATTAAGACAACTGAGTTTTACTGATGTAATTATTTTCATAATAGCACACATAAATACTTGCATTAAACATAATAAAATCTGGAATTAAAACAACAATATTCTTTTATTTTACTAAAACACAATATTTATCATTATCGGAGAATGACCTGCATATTGCCAACTAAAAATTATATAAATAAACAATAATTTATAATTGTGTTTGAAAAGAATTGTTACTTGGTTATTTTGATAAGTATAACTACTCTAAACTCAGTGGCGCGACAGCCCATAAAGGGCCAAGGCCAACTGTGCCCATCTCAGTTTTCTTGACCTTGGGCTCTGGGGTGCAGGAGCAGATGTTCCGGTCAGGAGGTCAGCCGAACGCGGAACCCCCAGTGTTTAGTTCCCAAGCATGCTTGGTACTCATTTATCGACCCACTGAAGGGATGAAAGGCTGAGTCGACCTTGCCCGGCCCAAGGATATTTTGATAAGTATAAGAGACTTAATTAATCAATTATGTTATGACGGATATATAATACAGATGAATGAATACTTTTTCCTGCTATTGGAAAAGTATCTTTTTATTCAAAAAATTTAGTGAAGATAATTAAAATTATGTGTACATTCGAAAGTTTTAATACTTAAGAATAAAAAATTAATAAATAAACCTTTATACTTCCCAAAAGTTTTATTTATTTATTTTTTAAGAGAAAAAGAGGGTAGGTACTTAAAATCTAACACTCCATAAAAGAAAGGAATGGAGGTTATTAGGATGGATGTAATTGAATTTACGAACATGTTTTGGAATTCAAATACGAACCAAAAGCTTTAGAAGGTGATTTGCTGAAGCCATCGCAACTGTTTTGCATAATGTAGTTTGTTGCATTACTACGCTGAGAATTTATGAACTCTCAAACAAAAGCTGCGAAATGGCTTTATGTAAGAAAGACTGAGTTTGAGAGTTTTTCTTTTAAAAGTTTCCGCTCACAAGCAATTTTAAAGAACTACAAGAATTCAAAGAAAAAAAAAAAAACCCTTTAAAAAGTGCATTGAAACAACTGAAACCTGGCATAATCATTCAGTTGAGAATATTTTAAAGTTTATTCCTGAAATCTTTTGGTTCTTTTTCGTTTTCATTCATTCCACGAATATTTTTCTCAAGTTTTAATGTTTTAGTTCCTCATTTAAATTCAAGTATTTAAGGTTATTTTTTTGTTCTATAGTTCTGGGTTGCTAAATACAGAGTAAAAGAAAATACTTCATAGATTTTTGGTTTGATTACTAAGGATTCAAAATTTTACGAATATAAAAATATATATATATATTTTTTTTTTGCAATTTTTTTAATTAATTTTATTATAGTTTATTTTCACTATTTATTTTTAACATTATTTTATTTCGAAAAAATAGTGAGGCTGTGCAAAATACGACAAATTACAAAAAGTGGTGTCTATAATTCTTGAATTTGCAATTTACTGTGATATGTGAATTCGAAATTTATACCAATTTCCAGTGCTTTTTTTTTTAAAAATAATTTTTTCTCACATATTTGGCTTTGCGTAGTTTGTTTCACATATTTTACTCTTGACTCACATATCTTGCTTTTGTTTTGCTTCCCAAAATTTATAAGACTTATGATGAACTTGAATGTTAAAGAGTTTGATGGAATAAAAAAATTTCAAATTTAAATATTAGCACGAAAATTATTCATTGTTAAACTTGTTGTAAAAAAAAGTTGGTTGATCTATTGATTGCTGAAACGCAATTACAGAGTTGACCGGCTGAAGATTCCTTTTCTGTATAAAATGGTGACTGGTGCACGTTAAATCTGTCGGGGTCTTACAGTCCTTCAAGTTCCCATAACATATCATTACCTATGGGTGTACTGAATTGGAGATTGATCGTTCTCTAGTTCAGGTCAAAATTACGATCTGGGGATGAATGAATGGAGTTTGATTGGGTCTTACCAGTAAAATAGGCTGTGACTTGTGTGTGGCTGAAGTCTTATTCTTGACCTTAGATGGCGTCACTGAGAAAACAAGAAACACTTCCACTGCTTTAGAAATTCGCTTGATTTCAAGCTGGCTTTCTGGTATTGGCAATGAATTAATTAGAGCCGTGATGGCTTAGAGGATAGAGCATTCGCCTTCCAATGCGGCGAGCCGGGTTCGAATCCCAGTCGAAACGAATTCCGCATCCGGCTTGTACAGTCCACAGTGCTGACGTGAAATATCTTCAGTGGTAGACGGATCATGGGTTAGAGTCCCCTTGGCCTCAGGCTAACCGTGGGAGGTTCTCGTGGTCTTCCTCTTCACGTAACGCAAAATCGGGTTAGTTCTATTGAAAAATTTTAACGAAGGCAAAATTTTCCCAAAACTTGATCCAGGAGTTTTTTTGTCTTCTGGATTGGTTCAAAATTACAAGGCTACGGAGTTGAACATTAGTAGTCGTAAACCCAAAATTGGCTGTTCAACAACCATTATAAACTAATCTAAAATAAAATGGCATAAGTAATACTAACACAACACAACGGATTTAGACGTGCTAAACGGCCATTTTCCGAAATTCTGATTTGAATGAAAGTTATTGACATTTTAAGTGCTTTTTCGTGATTTTCTCCTTTTTTTTGCTTTAAACTAATGAAAATTTATCTCTCTCGAAACCTTCAATTTACAAGCTTTATATCAAACTTGACTTTATATCAAAAGTACCTAAAAAAGATTAATAAATGAAGTAAAAAAAAAAGTAAGAGTGAGAGTTAAGTTATCATTATGTATCCTTAACAAGTAAAATAATTTCTTATTGTGTCGTACAATCCCTAAGTTTTAATATTTTTTTCAAATGCAATTGATTATTTTTTAAATCTAAGTAATCACTCATTTTGTTATATGATTAACATATTAACAATATGTTCCTTCATAAAATTCTAATAATTATATGTTTTATAAACCAATATGATCTCTTATTTTTCTTCATTTTTCTATTTTTTCATTACTTTTTTAAAAATCGGTTTTTAAGAGGAAAAATAAATTTAAATAAATCACTAATATGAGATAGAAAAAAAAAAGATTTAAAAATAAGAAGATACCAGGTTGGCTGGCAAACGATGGGAGCAGGGGCATAGCCTCCAACCATATTAAAAAATCGAAAGCGTCGTTGTTGTATCGGGTTTCGTTACATTTTGTTTTGCTTAGCAACAAAACTTAAAAACTTGAAATTACGAAAATGTGTAGAAAAATGTACAGGAAGCACAATGTGATAAAATAATATAACCTTCGATAGCGAATTCGAGAATTATTGATTGTTAAACTTGTAGTAAAATATGCCATAGGGGCATATTTTACTTTGCAGGTCATGGAAACCGATTTTAAATTTAACGTGTTGAAAGGGCCGTTTCTTATGAATTTAGCGAAAGTTTTATTCAAAATTGTTGTTTATTCGAAAGATTTGGCTTTTTCGCGAAATTTTCTCATTTGTTTTGCTACACTTTACAATACGCTGCAATAAAAAATTTGTAAGATATAGAAACTTTAACTATTGTGAGCAGAAAATTGTTCGATGGAATAAGAAAATCTTAAATTCAATTATTAGTTCGAGAACTATCTTCTGTTTTAATTGCTGTAAAAAAAAAAAAAAAGCATGTTGCGCAACGGCAGAGCTGAAATTTTACGTACTTGCTGAAAGGGCCATTTTTATTCATAAACATATAACAAGAGGTTTTTATTTTATTTATTTATTTATTTTTTTGAAAATTTAAATTTGATCAAATGTTATTGCAAATTCAAGTGCTTTTTCGAGAATTCTTAAGTTTTTGTATTTTTTTTCAAGTTCAGTATATTATTTTTCAAATCTGTAAGCCTTCATTTTTCTACGATTAACATATTAATATGTATGATTTTACAACAAATAATTAGAATAATTACCTATTTTTTTAGAAAAAAGATTTTTTTCTGTTTTTTTAATAAAGAAAATAGATTTTTAAGTGGAAGAAAAAGATGAATTAGAACTTACTCCGGGTGTTGTTGAGCGAAACGAGCCGGGGCAGGAGCCTCCTAGCTCCAGCCCCGGCTAGCTGGATAAAAAAAACAAAAAAAACAAATGCAAGCATCGTTGCTGTTCTGAGTGTTTGTCTTTACGCTACATCTGTACAAAAACAACGAAACTTAAAAATTTAATATTATGAAGATGTGTAGAAAAACTTACAGAAACACGGCAGAATTGTTTACAATTGATAATTAGTTGGAGACTAACTGATTGTTTAACTTGTGATAAAATGTACCATGCATAAGTCACGGAAATGCTTTCATGTACTGAAAACTAGACGTTCTGAAATGACCAGTTTTATTTATGAATTTACAGCGAGCATTTTTTTTTCTTCGAAATTCTAATTTGTTCGAAAGTTAATGCAGTTCTAATTTCAAATTTTTGACAACTTTTTTGTGTCATGTTACATTTTTTTGCTCACAAACTAAATGGCTTAGTGAATTTAGAATTTCAAAGGTGTGTAGAAAAACGCAGAAGGAGTACCATGAAACAAAAAAAAAAAAAAAATTAACACGTGCAAACTGGGACGAGGGTTGTTAACTGTTGAACTTGCAGTAATAAAGAACCCTAAGCATCATTTTGTAATTTACCATACAGTTACAGAGTTGAAATTTGACCAGTAGAAAGGACCATTTTTATTTATGAACTTATCGTGAGTTGTTTTTGAAGATTCAAAATTTCATTTTATTTCAAAGTTATTGTAAATGTAAGTTATTTTTTCTGCGTTTCTTTTTTTAAACTTTTTTTATCGCTTCAAGTGCTATTTATGCTTCTGTTTCAAAAAATTCATGTCTCAGTTGATTTTCAGTTTATTAACTCGCAATTGACTTGATCAAAAAGATAAATAAATATGACCAAAAAAAAAAAAAAAAAAAAAGAAGAGAATGGAAATTGGATGTTTCTTAGCTGAAATTTAATATTAGTATCGAAGTTTTTAAAAATATAAGACTCAAGGGAAATAAAAACCTTTTCCAATTTAAACTGGTACATGGGTGATTCTTTTTAAACATGACAATTCGGACCAAAAAATTTCTTCAAATTTAAAGTCTTCAAAATAATCTAATTTTTTTTGTATACTTCTTTAGTTACACTTATTAACATTTTACAGACAGCAGTGTAGTTTATTGACATTTGCTCGAGAAAAAAAGTAAAATAGCAATTCACCAAATCTTGAATTCCAGGAAAATGACATATTAGCTTAGAAGTTTAAAAAACAGTCATTTTAAGTTAATAGTAAGTAACTCAACTTAAGCCTTTATGTTAGAGGGACCATAAATTGCTTAAATTAATTCTTTTTATCCATTGTAGAAAGAATCAAAAAATGTTTTGTTGCTGATATGTACAGAATAAAATTGTGGATAATAATCAATCATTAAATAAATAAATAACTTTGATTACATCCATAAAAATAGAAATAAATGTAGAAAAGGAAAAAACAAAATTAAAAATATTAAAAACATGACCACTGAAGCCGACGTCTTCAGGGGGTACCGGCCCCAGTGGCCAAAAAACAAAACCTTTTCTATTGAGGAAGAAGGCAAAAGCCTAAAAACCTTCCTCAGTACCCCGAAGGTTTTGTTTAAAAGTCCAGGAGAAAAAAACAAGCAAGACATAAAACTAATACAGAAAAGAAACTCATACAACTCATCAAAAACTCAAATTCTTCAAAAATAAAAATCAACAGAAAATAAAAACTCACATAAACAAGGTCAGACAGCGAACTCTAAAGCAAACCTTGTTTATGTGAGTTTTTATTTTCTGTTGATTTTTATTTTTGAAGAATTTGAGTTTTTGATGAGTTGTATGAGTTTCTTTTCTGTATTAGTTTTATGTCTTGCTTGTTTTTTTCTCCTGGACTTTTAAACAAAACCTTCGGGGTACTGAGGAAGGTTTTTAGGCTTTTGCCTTCTTCCTCAATAGAAAAGGTTTTGTTTTTTGGCCACTGGGGCCGGTACCCCCCGAAGACGTCGGCTTCAGTGGTCATATTTTTAATATTTTTAATTTTGTTTTTTCCTTTTCTACATTTATTTCTATTTTTATTCTCTCTTTTTTTGAAAATTCTGCTGCTTTTTAGCGCATTTTTTTAAAAGAAGTTTTGTTCATTTTGTTTAGATTTTAATTGTACTCTTTTAGTTTTGATTACATCCAAGCATATTACAATCATACATAAACTTGGTATTAGGTTAATATTTGCTTTCCCTCTTTACAGTATTAACAGTTAAAAAAAATTCTGGTAACACTTCAATGTCCTGGCATTCATAAGTCAGGAAAATGACAGCCAGGATAATGACAAATTCGCCATTTTATAGCATATAACTTTACTTTAATTTAATATTTTGTCCTAAGACATTTATATTCTGCAGAAAACAACAGGATTTCTTAAAATAACTCAGATAAATCTATGTAGTTTATGTTATTAATGATTTCAAGAAGACAGGAAAATGACAACACAAAAACCTACTCACCTTGAAAAATTTTTTGAAATAGATATTGAACCAGAAAATTGGTTCTTTATTCATGCAACAAGAAATGTTCATATAGGAGGGTATGTAATCAATCTATTAACATAAGATATTGATTGCTGACTCTATCTATTTTGGTTATCTATTTTGGCTCTATCTAATTTGGTGTAAATAATACCCTCTGCGTATATTCTTGAAATGCCAACAACGGTTGAGATAAAAAAAATTAGATATTGAAAAGTTTATGGGAAGTTTTGAAGCTAGTTATTATTGGAAACATTGTTTGGGATATGCCAGGAAAATGACATTTTTAAGTTCAATTAGATTTTTTAATTATACAAAACAGCCATTGCTAGTGCAGAGTCATTTTAAAATGCTAACAGCGATGATATTTATTCATTTTTTTAAAAAAAAGTTCTTTTATTATAATAGTTTTAGATCTTGAAGCAAGGGACAGTGAATTGTCATATTTCGTGAGAATCACCTATATACATATTGTTAACAGGCAAAATTATTTGTCATTTATTACCTTTTATTTTTTCACGCATTCTGTATTCTTAAATTTAAATAGATATATTTTTTAAAAATATAATTGATTTTTTTCAAATCCAAGTAATCATTCATTTTTTAAAGATTAACATATTAACAAAATGTTAAAACATTAAAATATGATAATTATACATCTTATAAAATTTTTTTTTTGTTATCGACTGCGATCTATGATAAATGAGAACCAACAACTAGAATTCTTGAGCCGAGCGATCGAGGGTGGACTCTGATAGTTTTTTTTAAAAAAAATCAATATATACTTTTTAAGATATCACTTGGCGTAAAAGTGATAATTAAAAAACTACTTAATTAATTTATATACAAAATATCTAAATTTGTTTTAAATTTTTTCAGAAATTAAAAGAATAATTTGTTTAGGGGATGAAATGGAAAATTTGGGTTGATTTGTAAAATTATTGGGAGGGGTGCATGTGCGGCTTATGATCTGTTGTTATAACAATGTTATGCCTTTGTTATACCTAAAAGGTATCGTTGGAGAATTGTTCATATAAGGCAACAATCTAAATATAATATATCTTTAAAGTGTAACAATAAAAGGAATCTATTCTTAACAATTATAACAAACAGTTCTTTTATTATAAAAAACTTTCATTTCACTATCGTTGCTTTTCGACAAAATATATCCTTAGATAATTTCAAGTTTCGAATTGCCTAAAACTAGTTGAAAGCCATCTTAATAATGAAAAATATCTTCAGATCTGTATGGAAAAGATTGTGAGTAAATTTTTGTACACATTTGAAAGGAAATTATTTTAAATTAAAAGTTGTAGCTCAATGACACTAAGTAATTTATTATGGTGGATCAATAAAGTTAAAAAAAAAAACAAAAAAAAAAACAGACAAGGAGATCTTTTTTTTTAAAAAAAAATACATAATTATTTTAATTATTTGTTGTAAGAACATACATATTAATATGTTAATCGTAACGAAATGAAGGCTTACAGATTTGAAAAATTATATACTGAACTTGAAAAAAATACAAAAACTTAAGAATTCTCAAAAAAGCATTTTTTGCAATAATTTGCAATAACATTCAATCAAATTAAAATTTAAAAAAAAAAAAAAAAAAAAAAAAAAAAAAAACTCTTGTTAAAAGTTCATAAATAAAAACGGCCCTTTCAGCAAGCACGTAAAATTGTAACTCTGTCGTTGCATTTCAGTGAGCAATTGAACGTGCAACATGTTTTTCTTCTTTTTTTTTTTACAATTGTTTACTTCCATCGTTAAGAATCTTCAGAAATATTATGTGTCTGAATTATTAGGTTTCGCCGCTTCGGAGGTTTAAAAATTGTAAGACTTCGGCTAAATATACCCAAGACTAGGAAAAAAAATGATTTTGTCGATTGGTTTGCGTTAGCTCTAAAAATCTAATATTTTAAAAGCAAAACTAATTGCACCAAATTTTAGAGTAGTTACTTTATATTTACTGTAGCATCAACGGCATTGATATTTCGTTTGGTCCATTGAGGCGGCAGGAATTGAAACCCTTGAATTGATATGCAGTGTTCTATCAAAATACTGATTCAAACCTCGGTGACAAATGATATGAATTCTAAACTTTCGTAACATTATAGTGTTGTTAAGAGATTATACGTTTTATCGCTACATTCAGCCCATCGTCAAAATCTGGAATTTTTACAGTTTTTTTGGAATTTTTAGTCTATATTTCACAATATTTAGTTCATTGAGGCCACAAAAATTATTAATTCCAAGTCGTTTTGTTTTGATGAAATGTAATGGGAACTTCAAAATCACGTACTTAAAAGGTCGAATCACAAATAAAGTTTTTTTTGTGGTTAAGCGAGTCAGTGTAAAAGAGACATAACAGAAATTATTAGGTCTAAATATTTAAAATGGGAAATATCTTTTCTTTATTATTTTTGATTGTGAAAACATTAAAAAATGTATTTTTATTGCTGACTCTCATTCATACAAAAAATTAATGTTTATAACATTAAGATGTAGGTGTAAAAAAGAACGGTGAAAAATAAATGATAAATATAATTAAAAATAAAAATTTGGAATTTAGATTGAATTTAAAAATGCTATAAAGGCGAATTGATCTTAAATGAAAAGCTCTTTGCAGTAGTTATGTGTAAAAATATTAGTTAAGTACAATAGACCCTCAAAGAAAAATATATATTTTTAAATGAAAAAAAATATTTTCAGATTCAAAAAGCCCAAAAAGCCACAATTCCACATTCTCTTTGAAAATGACAAATACACTGAAAAGTCCTGTGAAAAACTGCCTCAATCAATCACCAACAATAACTACAGCAACAATCCAGAAATAGCTTCAGCTTAAGATACAGAAATGGAAAATGTTAAGGTTTAAAGTGAAACATCAGATACCATCCTTAATAGTTCCACAGAATCTAAATCAGAAGAAGAACCAATAATCATTGACTGGAAAGAAACTTAAAAAAACGCTCAACAAGTTGATTTCCCTCCCAAAAACAATTGAACAAGCGAATCAAGAAACATAAGTAGAAAAAGTAAATAATTACAACGACAACCTTGAATTAAGTTCATCCCCAGATACTGAAGTGGAAAATATTAAAGATAAAAATGAAATATACTAACCTTAATAGTGCCACGTGTTATCAATCGGAAGAAGAAGAAATAGA
The DNA here is from genome assembly GCA_949128135.1 of Parasteatoda lunata. Lineage (NCBI taxonomy): Eukaryota > Metazoa > Arthropoda > Arachnida > Araneae > Theridiidae > Parasteatoda > Parasteatoda lunata. The sequence goes on from OX421971.1 coordinate 89,617,594, forward strand.
CATTGACTGGAATGAAATTAAAGAAAGATTCTATACATTAACTCCCCTCAAGAAAATAATAGATGAAGCAATACAGAAATCAGAAGAAAAAAAGCAAACAATAACTATAGTGACATCCTTGAATTAACTCCATCCAAAGATATTAAAGTGGAAAGTATTAAAGATGAAAGCGAAACATCCGATACTATTCTTAATAGTTCCACGGTGCAAACAAAAACATCAAACATAAGTCATAATAGTTCGATATATAATGATGCAATATACAGAGGTTTTGGATCTACTGAAAATCTTAGTTTCTATTTCGAAATCATAGCCAAAGCAAGACAGACAGATAAGGAATTAGAAAAAAAGAAAAAAAGAAAAGAGAAACTCCATCAAGTCTACCTGTTCCATCAGTCTTAGTCGAAGAAGGAAAATCCGCCCAATCCAGAAAGAAGAATGAAAATCCAATCCATCCCAGTGAAATAAAAAAAGAAACAAAAAAATCTTTGAGACGAAAGAAGAATCTTTTTGCAAAATATTTTCAATTGAAGAGAAAACAAAATCAATGATGGCTGCACTTTAGTTGTTTATGCGTAACTTTATGAGTTTATATTTGAAAGCTATGTATGCACAAGGACAAGACATGGATTAAGATCACTGTGATGAAACCCGTCTGGATAAAGATGTGTCATGGAAAGTCGTTCAAGAAGAAAGAGAAGATTGAAGATATTTTTGATGAAAAGCTGTTGCGTTGAGTCAAGGTTTCTTAAGAAGACCCAGAAAAAATTCTATTTCCACCAACTCCTCTTGACCTACAGATTGAATTGATGCGCGAAATTTAGACTAGCAGCATTCTTTTTTGAATTCATTGTAATATGAACCTTTCTACACAACCATACAACAAAATCACAAAATTTTTTCTACTGGTAATTATTACCTAGCTGTTCTTAATCTTTCAGGTAGTTTTATACCTGTCTTTAAAATGTATACTTATAGCAGAATTGTATTAGAAGAAAAGATTTAGGTATATTTTTACCTATGATTTAAGGTATTTAATTACCTTATGATAGTAAAATTTTTAAAATAGAAAAAATCTTAACTTTAGAAAAACAATCTTCATCCCTCCCTTTTTTGACCGAAATAGAGAAATATGGATGGTTTGAATATTACAATGATTTCGAAAAAGCATTCCATCTTGCTGCTCTGATTTCAAAAAAGCATTCCATTTGGCTCAACTAGACATGCATTTTGAAGAAGGAAACATCAAGATCAGATTATCAAGGACGGAACAGATTGAGATTTTATGAATGATAAGGAAAGTTTTAAGTTTTGGTCGCTCAAGCGAAGAAAGTGGGAAGATGAGACACTGAGAAAATAGTAAAGGCGTTCTGTGCACTCATGTAAAAAAACTCAATCCAATAATAAGAAAAACACAAAAAAAAGTTTAAAATATAATAGTCCTTTGTGGAGAAAACAGTCCAGAGTCTTTGAAGAAAAAAGGAAATAAAAGCAAAAAGAAAGAAAAAGAAAAGAAAAAGCAAGAAAACTCTTAAAAATAAAGAATTCTATGAAAGAACAACGGAACACGAAGGTTAGATTATCAAGAATGGTACAGAGTGAGATTCTATGAAGGATTAAGAATGTGTAAGGTTTGGTCGCTCAAGCGAAGAGAATGACAAAGTGAGATACTAAAGAAAAGGATACAGAAGGAGAAAGGAACATCAAGGTCAGATCATTAAGAAGGGTACAGATTGAGAGTCTATGAAGGATTAGGAATGTGTAAGGTTTGGTCGCTCAAGCGAAGTGAATGACAAAGTGAGATACTAAAGAAAAGGATACAGAAGGAGAAAGGAACATCAAGGTCAGATCATTAAGAAGGGTACAGATTGAGATTCTATGAAGGATTAGGAATGTGTAAGGTTTATCGCTCAAGCGAAGTGAATGACAAAGTGAGATACTAAAGAAAAGGATACAGAAGGAGAAAGGAACATCAAGGTCAGATCATTAAGAAGGGTACAGAGTGAGATTCTATGAAGGATTAGGAATGTGTAAGGTTTGGTCGCTCAAGCGAAGAGAATGACAAAGTGAGATACTAAAGAAAAGGATACAGAAGGAGAAAGAAACATCAAGGTCAGATTATCAAGAAGGGTACAGATTGAAATTCTATGAAGGATATGGAATGTTTAAGGTTTGGTCGCTCAAGCGAAGAAAATGACAAGGGGGGATAATAAAGTAAAGGAAAGACGGTCATATAACAAAATCAATCGGACATAGAAAAACACCAGAAAAAATTTAAAATATAATGGTCCTTTGTGATGAAAATAGTCCGGAGTCTTTGAAGAAAAAAGCAAATAAGAGTAAAAAAAAAAAAAATTAGAAAAAGCAAGAAAACTTTCCAAAAATAATGAATTCTACAAAAGAAGGAGGAAAAAAACTTGAAATTGTTTCTCAGTTCAAATTTATAAAGTTCCATATTTATGTAATATATGATTTTTTACTTTTATTCACAAATTTTATTTTTCGGTATAAATATACAACTTCAAAATTCTCTTGCGAATAATTTCATTTATCTGTTGTTTTACTCATTGACTTACTTCAGAGGTTTTCGCTGCCGATTGACATAACGTCTCATTCAGCGCCATTCATACGTTCGTACTAGCCAAAATGCGAGATCAGCAAAAAGAGGTTTTCTCGATTCTGGTAAACTAGAGATATTCAGAAATTTTTTCGCACAACATCTTCCATAGCTAGCTGATGATGAAATTTTGAACTGTAGTAAAAAAGAAATAAAGCTAACTTTTAGTCTTTTACTTTTGGGTCATGGGCCTAATTTCCTCGAAGTGCTCACGGAATGGAAACAGTTAAAAAATTGTTCAAGTTCCCGATGTAGGGTTATAACAAAGCTAGTTGATTTTCTGAAGGAAAAAAAAAACAAACAATTTGCATCAATTGTATGCCGTACTGCTAAACTTACTGTAAAGTTTACTACAGTTATACCACTGCATTCTGGTTCCTTGCTAAACATGTCTGCCAAAGATGTACCCGTCACGCTCTATAGGATTCAGGTCCAGGGAGTACGCTGGCCATTGCTTACGGACAATACCTTCACTTTCTAGTTCCACACCACGCCTGGGCACTTCGATCACGAACATAAACATACTATTGGACATAATGTATTTCCCCTTTCTCTCCACACTAACTGGTGGCCAGAATATAACTTGTCAGAGTGAAACAATATTCGCCGTAGTATATCACTCTAGTGCCCCAACCATACATTCCTTAAATCTGCGTAATCTCTTTTGACGATCGCGTTGCTGAAGCGAGCTGCATTTAACAGGCTTCTCTGCATAGAAACCAACTTGATTTGATCGTAGTGAGTTTATTCTGGCAGAAACCTGTGTACCGGTAGTTATTGCAAGGTCTGCAGCCTGAGGTGTCGTGATCCTACGAAGATCACTGGCATACTTTCGGAAAATATTCCCTGCTTCAGCGGCTTTTTTTAACATGAGATGACACTTTTTCACACTTCCATTACTTTGGCCACATTGGACACTTTAACCTGCTTCAAATCATTCAACTGCTCGTTCACAATTGCAAGCCCTCATATGATGTCTTGCAAGAATTTTGCCACGTAATTATTGCAACGCCACCTGGAATTTCACAGAATTAAGATTAACAACCTTCAGTGCTATATAAGTTAAACACCTAACAACACGAGTTTTCGAAAGAATGAAGAGCTTGTATACACTGTCGTCCTTAACACAGGGTCGTCCTTAATAAAGGGACCTGCTCTACCACGCCCTCTGCTCTTGATTTTTACGGTGATTGGTGGGATGACGGGAAGGCTATTTTGCATAAATCTGTTGCTTCTTAGTACTTGAAAAGCAGTGTATGTAGTTGTAGTCCTCCAGAACTCTCTTAGTAGTTTGTATAATCGATTGTATTCATTTGAATAATGTTTTCACAGCAGAATTACCAAACTGCAAGAGTTAGTTGCTTTCTCCTCACATTAGGATTTTATTTTAGGAACTGAAGAATTTATTAACTGTACGTTACCAGCCTTTCGATATTTTGTGAGCTTGTCAAATTGCAGCGCTTAAGATAATTATGCATGGCACTTCAATCAGTTCTGGTATTAAAAGAAGCCATTCTTTCTGACTTTCCTTTATGAACTTTATTTCTTCTTTTAGACAATAGCTTATCCCTAATTTTAAAGATTCAGGGCATTGGGTAAAAATTTAGTTTGAGAAATTTATTTGGAAATTTGAAGGAAACATTTTTCTACTCGATATATTTCCTGTTCCTTACCATATCTTTTTACGCTGTTTTTTTTTCTGCCATTATCATTATGATCTTCAAGTAAGATTGATTCTTTACTGCATTTGTTCAAATTGTTCCACAAATTTTGATCTAATGTACTGGTGTTCCAATTTACGCCTACTACCTTTTAATTTCACCTGAAATACATTTTACCAATTTTAATTAAGCATTGGTGTCAATGTTACGGTCGTATTAGTGCCAATGTTATGGTAAAATTAGTGTCAATATCTGTGGGATTAGTGCCATTATTGGTCAGCATAGGTTTCAGTGTTCCGGTCGCTCTCTTGGTCAGTTCATGTCACAAATTTACGAGTCCAGAGAGCTATAAGTCATAATCAGCTTGAGCCATATGGCCGACATTGAGCTATTGATTTTCCAAACATTAATTCCCATTTTGATTCAAATGTGCCAGTAAGACGTTTCTTTTTGGAAACTTTGGAAAAAATAGTTGATGCATTATTGTGCTTCATTTATATCCCACTTTTAGTTGTATATATAAAAAAAAACGTGGTTTCTACATGTAAAATCCCCCCCCCCCCGCCTTTTTAGCTTCTTAGCAAATGAGTAGGGGCCAATAATGTAATGTAATTATACAATTGACAATATCTAGCAGATATTTTTTTATTGTTTAATCGCCGAATATGCACATATTCATTCCTATGGCAGATTATTTCTATTGATTGCAGACTTCTCTAGACATTTACTTTGACGTTATAATATTTTACTACAAATTATTTCTTCTCAATGCATTACATCTCATTTGTATTTAATATAAATTTCCTAGCACGAGAAAAAAATAATTAAGCTATGAACTTTGTTAGACTGTATTTAAAAAATACTGTTTTACATTGTACAGTACTACAAATACAGTCTTTTTACTGTGAAAAAAAAGTTTTATAGATAAACTTTGGAAAATTTGGTGTTTAAAGTATTTATAACGCTAAAATTAAGAAAGAAAACCATTAATAACTTTTGATCTAATTATAAGATTTTCACGCTCAAAATCCCAATCTTTGTGGTTTAAGAGACTAACCTTCAATATATTAATCAATTAATGAAGATAATATTTTAAGTTTCAAAATCAGACTAAAAACATACTTTCTTTGAATGAACAGGCCTTGTTTTACGATTTATTTGGATTCTTAACCCTCAAAATAGAAAGTGGTGCAGTTCAATTGTTAAGAAAATAGTTAGTTGTCAAAAGTCAGGACTTTATAATTTTAATTTTTTTTTTTACGTTCTTCACTAGATCATTGGTACTATTGAAGCGGTTTTAACACACAATCATAAACCTCGTTTATCCAAACACATTTTTATTTAAATAGAACTTCTAAAACTATTATATATTTTTACTATTTTATTCAATAACAGTAAAAAAATCGTTGAAATGTAAGGCAGCAGAAGTATTGAAATTATTTCCATCTATGTGAGATAAGATAGAAAACTCATTCTAATGCTCTATTACGTGCTGTACTACTTCCTCACGCTCCTCTCGAGCCATACCTTGAGTATCGTATACACCATCCCACAATAATGGAGGAGAAACTTTCAGTTTTTAAATTTTTTTAATTTCTCTTTAAATTTCTCAAGAAACACAAAGAAGATTATCTTGAAACTTTAAAAATATTTAATTCGAGCGATTTTTTTAAAATCAAGCAATAAAGTTTAAAGATTTTAGAGGACTGAGGGACCGACACTAAATATGCAAGAAAACAAGTAATTTTGAATACCCTATGCTAGTAAACCAAGCAATAAGCTCGCTACTTGTGTCGATTAATTTGGTTGTTATTTGCAATAACTGTATGAAAATCTTAAATCTATCTCAAATATTTATGGAGGTAGGGACACATTTATAAAACAAATTTTTTTTTTTTGTTTTACGTTTTTCTCCAATAACTTTCAGAATTTTCTATACAATTAAACAAAAATTTTAGATCCATTTAATATTAATTACAAAATTACTGTTTTAAAATTTTGAAAAATTTGTTATAAAAAGTAAGAAATGAGTATTTAAATTATTTTTTTTTCTGTGAATGCGTTGAAAAATTTAAATTTTTTTTCTTCCTAATTTTGTAGTAAATATTTGGTAGCTACAAAAGAATTTCGATTTGAATATTTTAAAAATTCAAAGAGCTTCAAGCAATATATTAGGTCGTTTTTCTACTTCTTAAACGAAAACTCAAAATAATAAGAGATTTTCCACAAATTTAATTTTTTCTCATAAGACAAATTTTAATAACTCATGCAAATACGTTACAATAAACGTCCAGTCACCAAAATGTGATAATATGAGTAAAATAGAACATCCTTTTATGTGGGTTTATCCCCCACAATGCCGGTGTCATTTTTTTAATAAATCTTGAATAATGCAAAGTGGAATTTGTGGAAAAGCCCCTGCCATTTTGATCTTTCTTTTAAAAAAGTGCCAAAACTTCTTAAAACATGGCTTGAAACTTTTTAAATTGTTAGGATATTCAAATGTGACTTTTTTTATTAATTGCCAAATACAATTCACAAAAAAATTAAGGAAAAAAAATTTTTTTTTTCGGCGCATGCGCATTATAAAAGAGCTACTTTAATTACTGATATCTTACGCAGAATAAAACACACAGGGTAGTGTATATTTGCTATTGCCCAAAAAAGACAAGCCCTATCACCAATAGTTGATATCACAGTATGCGGCGCCATAGAACCGTACATGTATTTTTTTAGAAAGTTTCAAAAATAAATCTTAATTATATTTTCGTAAGATTTGATTTTTATAAAAATACAAAATCGTTCTAAATAAATATTTAACGTATAATCAACTGTTCAACACTACTTAAATTATTACTAAAGAAAACCAAGCATTTTGAATCTAAATAAATACTTTACGCTAATTTTTAACACTATTTAAAACAATCTAACAAAAGGAATAATAACTATAGTGTTGCCAATAGATAGAGAAAGAGCCGAATTTATGATGCCACATGAAAGAAATATATATAGATTATGCTTTGATCTTCATTTCTAAGACTTACACGAAAAAATGTGTTACTTAATTAAAAATCCCATAAACATTTTAAATCTTTTTATATTTTTTTCATGTCTTGAAAAAGTTGGAAGTCGCACGCATGGCTTTTTTTCTTTCAAAACTATCACGCTTCTTCAAAAGGTAGGCTAACCCTGCTCTAAATATACCGAAATTAGTAAATGAAAGTAAGTAGGAGAGCATGTAGAAGAATAAAATGTCGATATTATTGATTATAAGGTTACTTTTACAGTGGCAACTGAATGATGTAATGTAGAAATATGTTTGAATGAAGTTATTAATTTAGTTTTTGAAACTTAAAAAAGTCCATTGCATTAGAAAATTGTTTCAATTTTTGAAAAATATAATCAATTTTTATACATCATTTTTTTAAGTGTGTCGATTTTAAGCTTTAGTACTTTATAGTTCTATTAAATCATTTGTCCAGTTTCTACTATTAAAGGAAGGGGAGATTAAAAATATCAAAACCTGTTTGATTGCTTGAGAAAATTGAGTGTATGTTTTAGATATTTAAAAGAAACACCTTTAGATTTTATCCATCAATCGTAATGGTTTTGATATTTTTAATCCTGCCTTCTTTGATAATGATTTGTCAGATTTTAATAACTTCATTTTTTTATTGCCTGAGGCATTTAAATACATTCAAAGACTATTTTGGAAAAATTTTGTTTAGTAATTTTTTATTTTCATTTATGTACTGAAAAATGGTATTATTAGATAAAAATGTAATTGGGGCATGGGTTTAAAACAAATTTAAAAACTAGACCCTTCTTTTAAAAGAATGTTATTGGGTTAAAAATGCTTTAATTTACCTCGAAGCCATTATTTTGTAGACGTAGATTTATGTATGCTGGCTTTGTCTTGCTATGAAAACTACTTTTACTCACTTGATATATAAGTAAATGTAAATAAGTAGTAAATATCTAATTTGCGTGTTTTTATATAACGTTATTAAAAATTATAATTTTGAAATCATCATTTTGTTAACAACCACAAGTTTCTAAGATCGAATTTTTATTTAAAATGATTTCTCTAACTTTTACCACTACGCATTATTTTTATACAATTCTAAAATGGTTTAAGTTTCTTAAAATAAGATGGTTATTCGGAAAATGCCAATTATTTGTGACAAATATTTTTATTACATTGGTTGGTTAATTAACAAATTTAAAACGTTAGAGAAAAGAATTTATAATTAATTCTCTTCTCTGAGTTACTGGGCAATGCATTTTTTTCAAGCTAATTTAATTTTTACACACTAAATATCAGTTTCGTTAATTTTTATTCCTTTCCGAGAACTGTATTTTGTTACATTGTAAAAAATTTAAAAGCTAAGTAAAACTCATTACATTCAGAGAATATTCGCTTAAATATTAAATATATTTTTAAAAGTTATACGAGATAACAACTGGGAAAAAGAATTTTTTTCTTCCACCAAACGATTTTGGAATCTTATGAAAAAGGAATTTTATTCCATTTTCAACTCGATTAGATTTAAATTATAAACTCACGTCAATAATTAAAATAAACTCTGCTTAGAGAAAAAGTTTATTTGTGATTGTTTGAAAAGTGTGTATTAAACGGGGAATATGTTTTTTTGTATATAGTTTTAAAATTAGGGAAGATTATCTAAACAAAATTTTGGTTCAATTTTGATTTTTCTGAACTTAATATATATATATATATTAAATAAAATGTAATGTTAGCTAACAAAAATTGATACATAAGGAACAAACACTTACCCTCTTCCTACACCTTAACAATAGAATCTCCATTCGCGTGAAGTCTAATATTTTACCCTTAACATTATATAAAGTATATATTATAAATGAAGATTAAGTGTTAAAGAAATATCTTGGTGAAAGATTGAAATTATACCATTTGTTAACCCTTTGACGAAGAATTTTTGTTAAATACATATTTCATACTTTTTTTCCTTATTTTGTATTAATATAAGTAGAAATAAGCAAAAACTATAACGTTTAGCTTTTTAATAATTTTTGGTTAAATTCAGCATGAGACACCAGTGTTTTTTCTGCGTTAAAGGTAAAATCTTCCAAGTACGGCTCACTATCAATAATTTTTTTTTCAAATTTGTTCTTAGTTGCAGTTATTTAAATTTAAGAGAAACACTTATTCATCATTGCATTTTTTTTAATTTATAAAATCAACTAATAATTGATAATTGATAAATTTATGAATGTAAATAAAAAAAATTTTTTTCTTTCAAAACTACTTTTCCTTGGTTTTTATTTTTTAGTACAACGATGATCTAATAGATTTTTTTAATAACTATTAGACTGCTTCTTATATTTAAAAAAAATGCTAAACTATTTTTTTATTTGGATATAGAGCTTCAGAAAAAAAAAATATATAAAAGGGACACTGTTGTCCCACTTGCGTCAAAGGGTTAGAGAGTGAAAAGGTTAATTAACTATTGTAGATTAGTTGGATATTAGTTCAATTGGAAATTAGTTCATTGGGTATACGACTACTGACGTTCAACTTCATAGCCTTGTAATTTTGAACCAATCCAGAAGACGAGGAAACTCCTGGATCAGTACCCCCGGAGGTATGATTTGTTATAGGAACATGGAGGACTTAGTGATTCTACAGATTTAACGTGCATCAGTCACCATTTACTACACGGGGAGTCTTCGGCCAGCGGGGATCGAACCCACATCATTTGGACTATTTTAAAGACAGTTTAAAATTTTTAAGATAAGTTTAAATATTTGATCTTAGTTAATAATTATTAAATTATAGGTTAAAAATTTTAAGATAATGTTAAATATTTAATCTTAGTTAATAACTATTAAAAGATAGGTTAAATAATCTAAATTTTAGATCAAAGCGATTTAAAGATAGGTTATTTTTTTATGATAATGTAATATATTTAATATTAATTAGTCACTGTTAAGATATTGGGTGAAATGCTGATATTCGTTCCAAGAAAATTTAAAAAGTTAGCTTTTAATTTGATGAATGACCATTTTATTATATCTAAAATGTTGTAACTGAAAGGAAAATTATTTTTTATTTTAAAACTAAACTTATTTATATTTATGAGCACGGTAAAAGTATGTAGTTATTAGTAGCATGGTTTGTAATTTTTTTAAATTTGGTCATTCTCATTCTAAAAGTTCGTGCTACTTTGCAAAACTGATTTTATGTACCCATTTCCAACTTTTTCATCTTCTACATCGATATTAATTTTAGAAATCCATCAATATTTTGTAAATTGGCCGTTCGGTAAGGAATGGTTTTCAGACAGCCAATTTCAGGTAGATGTCGCAGAAATAAAAAATGAAAATAGAAAAAAAAAAAAAAGAATTATATGAAACAGATATGAAAGGCATTTTTTCGCTGTTATTTAGGAAAGATTTCAGAGACTTGTGTTCAAACAGTGAATATGGTGAAGAAATTATTATTACAGGAAATTACATAGTTTTCGTTTTTTTAATCGTTAAATATTTAATTTAAAAGGAAATGAAGTGGGTGGTTTTGATCATTTATTTGTAACATGCAAATTCGCTATTTTTTTTGTTCTCTTTGTGGTATCACGCAGTATTTGTTTGAGTTTGGTTACAGCATATTGCTGCCTGGTTACAACCTTTATTTTGTATTATTATTTATTTTAGTTTGGTACTGAAATAATGTAAGTAATAGTTAATTGACAAGTAAAGCAGAATGAAAAGTTAAAATGTATTTTTTTTCAAAACGTTCTTTTTACTCTTAAACGAAATGCTCACGCTTTCTTTCAAAAGATTACTAAATTAGTTGAAGCTTTTCATAATTTCTTTGTAGAGTATTTTCTTCAAGATTACTAGCTTTTATAGTTTTTAAAAATTGAGCTAGTTTGATAAAGAGAAAGAATAAGTTTTTTTGCCAGCGAAATCAAATAATTTCAGCTGAATCGAATTTCCATTTATTAACTTACTAGTAATTTTCGCTTACTTTGGCTTATTATATCTATATATACTATAAAAAAACAATTGCCGTTTTACCATTTTGTCCATCTTCATTAGACAGAAAAATCACATGATATTTGCACTATCAAACAAAGAAAATTCACATATGTTTGGCTATCATTAGTAAAGAAATATAAAAAATTATGAAGGTATTTGTCTGTAAATTATTTATGTATCCCTTATTTAACGGTATTAAGCCTTCCTGGGGGAGAAACAAGAGTCACTATTTTTTTTTGTTGCAAACTGAACGGTATTAACAAGGGTTACATTTAAAAAAAATTGCATAATAATGGTGCGAATAAAAGTAAATTTATTTCTATATTAAAAGAGATAATGGGTTGAAATATGTAAGTGTACATATATTTGAATATAGTCATGAGGGAAAAACAGGCAATGATTGAATTTCATAATAAACAAACTATATTATAAACCGAAAATAGAATCAATAGTAAATAAATGAAGGGGAATGTTATCATTAAGGAAAGTGGTAGTACAATGTTATCGTGGGATAACAATAACCCAATAGGTTAAAAAGGTCACAAAGTGTGAGGTTTGAACAAATTGGAAAAAATGGTATCACCAAATTTGGAATAAGGGTGAAAACTAAAATTAATAAAAAATATAAGCAAAAGACAAATAAAACGATGACACGCTGTATCCAAATATAAATATATCATCATATATCAGCAAGGGTGCACGCAATTTAGTGATGTTTCCAAATAGAAATAAAGCAAATACCCATAACAATAATTAAAAGTACTCACCACATACAGGGGAAAAAAGTAACAACTATTAGCAAATGTAGATGAAAAAATGTCCACAATTCTTTCAATTCAGCTGAAAATTTATTCAAAAAAAAAAAAAAAAAAAAGCAAATTCGCAATTTATTTAGTAAACAAACAATATCTTCCGACACATTTTGTGACACAAGAAATACCTTTAATAGAAATGGATGACTAGAGAATTAAAAGAAAACGGCTTCATGCATAAAAATAAAATATAAGAGAACGAGAAATTTAACTGCTAGAAAAAGGTAAATATAGAAAGAAAGCTTAAATTTGTGAGGGTCTTTAATGTTAACGAAAATTAAAGGTATAAATGTAGATATTTAATTTACAGAAATTGATTACATTTATAGATTTAATTTAAAATAAAGGCCAAGAAAAAAAGGATGTAAAAAAATAGATCCCCTCGATACGGACCAAGGTTCGCATCTCGAAGAAAGAGCAGAGGTATCACCAAGCAAGCATGCACGACAGAGATAATGTGTCTATTCAAGCATCTTAAAAAATCCGTTAACTGGCATAGAACCAGAAAAGTGATAGTCAATTAAATTTAAGGAGAGGAGGGTTCGAAAGTCAAAGGAAAGAGATTGGTTAAGTTAGCCCCCTTAAAAAAAAAAAAAAAAAAAAAAAAAAATAAATGAAGAAAAAAGAAAGGAGGGTAAAGAAGGGTATCTCTCCCCGCAGGAAGTGCAAAGACAGCGTTGACCATCGAGGAAGGTAAACAGAAAGTTAAAATGAATTTAAACTGCTATATAAAAAAAGAAAAAGATAGAAAAAGAAAAGATAGAAAAATACTGTTTCATAATTTTTAAATGGTAAATAAGTTATATAAACGTTTTAATAAGTTATTATTTTTATTTTTATTACAAATTTTAGGTAACACTGAGTTCAATCAACATATGCAATTTAAGTAATGAGTACAAAATATATATTGTATATTGCCACGAAACCGATGCAATATCTTTTCTCGCGTAGGCAACTAAAAGCTGAAAGAAACCGAGTAATAAGTTTTGTAGAAAGGAAAGGTTATAAGCAAAATGTTCGTGTAAATAAACAAGCTGTTCTAAATTTTTGTTTTAATTATGCTGATTAATTTACGCAGGTAACAGGATAATTTCGAACTTTTTTTTTTAGTTTCAATGATGCTTAATAATTAATACAGAAGAGAAATATGTTGCTTATTGATTTAATCAATTTTGTTTTTAAACTCTGGTGTACTACCTTCATTCCTATTTATTTTGTTACTCTTTTTCCCCCTTCATATTTTCACTATTTTTTCTGGTTACGGGTTAATGTCAGAATAAAGGACATAAAACTGCATGTTTCCGACTACAGTAATTTATTGTGCGAATGAAACTCAATGAATTATTTGTCCCTAATATAATTTAAGAGTAGAAAATATAAATCAAATTATAATGTATATAAATTGAATGAAATGTTTTTAAATCTAAGGATTTAACAGGATGTGTAGGTTGTTTAGTTTAAGAACTTCATTTTGAAAACGGATACATACAAAGCTAGATTACAATGTATAAGTATCATGTATAAGTATACAATGTATAAGTATACAATGTATAAGTATACAATGTATAAGTGTCATGTATAAGTATACAATGAATAAGTGTCATGTATAAGTATAAGTACAATGTATAAGTGTCAGGTATAAGTATAAGTACAATGTATAAGTGTCATGTATAAGTATAAGTACAATGTATAAGTATGCGGAGTGAGTAAACGGAGTAAGTTCAAGTTGCAAAGCAATTCGAAAGGAACTGCGAAGCCAGTTTCGGGGTTTGGCGAGTGCATCGAGTAGGAGGTGGCGCTTCTAGTATCTGTATAAGATTCTACAACAATATTAAGAATTAATTGTTCGCACTACTGCCGAATAATCTATATAGAGCCGTGGTAGTTCAAGGAATAGTGCGCTTGTTTTCCGATGAGGTGATGCAGGTTTGAATCCCAGTGGTAGCTTGTTGATGCGCTACTCTTGTCTCGTACCGAACACGGTGCTGACGTAAAATATCTTTAGTAGTAAACGGATAATGGATTAGGGTCCCCTTACCATCAGGCTAACCGTGGGAGGTTTTCAAAGGCTTTCCTCTCCATGTTACGCAAATGACAGCTAGTTCCATCTAAATTCCTCCACGAAGGCAAATTTCTCCTAATATTTAATCCAGGAGTTCCCTCGTTTTCAGGATTGGGTTCAAAATTATAAGGCTATGGAGTTAAACATTAGTAGTAGTCGTCGTAAACCAAAAAATTGGTTCGGCTGTTCAACGCCGTTCATAAAATGAAAAAAAAAATCTTTGTAGCGAAAATATTTAATGAGTTTATTTAATTAAAAATAAAATAATTGTTAAACAACGAGTTTTTAAGATAAGTTGTGCTTGTAACAGGAAAAAATTACTAAGTTTAAATTTTGACCTAGCAGAATTGGAAACTAAACCTGGGAAGTAAATCAATAACTTGAAACCTGCGAGGGTACCAAAAATCATATTTTAAAACTAAATAAAGGGCACGGTAAAATCTTTAGACGAAATTTATAGGCTAAACACTTTTTTAAGTGTTTGGTACTATATGAAGTAAAAAATGTTGGGTTAGACATTATATAATGTCTGTGAAAGTCTGTTTGATCACTTAGCTGTGAATTTGTTGCATACTGTTATGAACTTGTAACAAATATAAAAAGTGTTTATATAGGTAAAAATGTTATATTTTTAAATTAGTATTTTAATAGATATTCATATAATTTACTCAATGATGCATATTGTATAGGTAACTCATAGTTTACTCAATAGATGTTCACCCAATGAACACATTGTTTTTATAATTAGTTTTGCAAGACTGCAATTTCTCAATTCTCAACACTACAATTCTTCAAACAAGGGGTAAAAATGAGACTCCATAATCAGACAATGATTTGTGTGATTAAAGAAAGGATCCCATTACATATTTTAAAATTCCTGTGAACAATTGGTATTTTTTTTAACTTATATAAAATTTTTTGATTTGATTTTTAAGGTAAAATAATTTTTTTTTCTCTTAATTTTTAACACTAATTTACCAATTTATTGAAATGAAAAAGATAGATAAAATCAAATTACATGCATTACTCAAGTTTTTTTTTATCTACAACTATATCGTCTTCCCTACAACTATATCGTGTGTAAACAAGTGTAATTTAAGAAATTGAAGCATTTTATTCTTCGAGTTTGTATCTTCTTTTCGCAATCCAAAGTATTCTTATTTTCTCTTCAAATTCGAAAGAAATTTTACTCATCCTGAATAATATCTAAACACACTCAAAATAAATAATTATTAATTTACATTTTCTAAAACTAAAGGGTCTTTATTAAGTATTCATTAAGGTTTAAAAGTAAAAGGGGAAAATGAATAGATGTTTGATTATAAAGCGAGTAATATATTTCTTGCAGCTGTGGCAAAAAGCCAAATAGTAGTTAACTAGCAGGCATGCTGCTTGACAGATGTAATGGCATTTTAGCCAGAAAACTAGGGTACTTCTTTCTTTTTTTTTAGGCTTTTGATGAAAGCAAGAAGCAGCCCATAAAAAATTCACAAAAACTGTTGAAAAAAAGCAGATGTTAACTGTTTAGAATATATCTTGGGTGATTTAAAAAACAAGTTGATTACATATTTAAAGCGCTTCCATTTTTGCTTTACTTTTCAGTCGATAGAGATTTTCCCAATAGTTTGTTATTGATTGGATTATCTTCAATAACAGTATGTAATTAATCACGAAATCTTAATACAGAGGTTGTCTGCACTATAAGTTGAAATTAAATTACTTTCGGTTTAAAATAAATTAGCGTATTTTTTAACTTGTTTCTATCACGTCAGAACTACTAACTTTACACTTTAAGCAGCTGTTATGTCGTTATATTAGAATATCAATTATTAATATTGATATATTGCATTCGGTTTTAAATTAGGCAAGACAATATAAACTTAGAATCCCTGTGACAGTTCGTTGTGAATACAGCCATGTACTGAAACATATATGTTATGGGTCCCACAGTGGACTGATCGTGAAGACACGGTTCCCAGTAGAACACCGAAGTCAAGCATCACTGGCTACGGTCAGTAAGTAGGTGGGTGACCACTTTGATCAGCCTGTGTAGGGACCGAGGGTGAGCGGTATCGGTCCTCGTTGAGCTGTTCTACCGTAAAGTGCTCGCTACCAAAGTAGGGGGGCCACCCCCCTCTGCAGAGGAACAAAATTGCGATGACATGTCTTCGGATCGTCCTCAGGGAGTTTTCCCAGACCATCTCCAATAGCCCATTGTGCAGCTCTAGTGCGACGTAAATAAAGTACTTAACCTACCTACCTATATGTTATGGGGTTACATCAAAGATTAGGTGTTCGTGCCCCACCCGCTTGATGCCATGTGATAACAGAATTAAGGCAATATATTCGTACTATACGGAACCATATTCGCTATCATTGATCCATCGTGACAAGTTGCAGTGATTGTGACAAGAATTTGTCTTGCTCAGTGTTTCGCAGTGAACTTATTGCTATTCAAACAGGTCTGGAAAATATCAGGACTAAAGCCACTTTGGGAATGTCTGGATCTTCATGGATAGTCGCAGTTGTATACAGCACCTGAGCAATTGGGAGAGGGTTACGGACCGGGCTGGTGTCTCAATACTTCGTTTATTAAATGCCCTCTCAGCCTCCCATGACATCCATATTCAGTGGATACCCTCTCACGTGGGTCTTTTTGGCAACGAACGTGCTAATCAGTTGGCAAAAGAAGGTACTTCCCTCCCAGTCTCTCCAAACACGGCCCTCACTTACTCTGAATTTTTTTCTATCCGCAAATCTAAAGTTAATAAAGTTGGGCATGTCCCACCGGATCACAATTGGTATCCCCGCAAGCGTAATTTAAAATTTTAGCATATATATAAAACTGCTTCTTTTCGAAGATAAAGTATATATCGTTGAATAATTTAAAAAAAGAATGGGTCAGCTCCTCCCCAAAACTGAAAAGATTTCACTACCAGCCTTTCCTATTTTCCGTCTCGCTTTAACCCCTGTTGAGAGACCTCTCCTTTTCCTCGATTTTTTGAAGACTCACGGCCTCATGGATCTGGTATAGCTCCGCTATCCCAGCTGGGATTGGAAACAACAGAATTTGTCTTTAGATTTGAAGTCTGTCACATCATTTAAGTGTCTGATGTTGAACATTTGTGAAAAAAAATTGTGAAGTTTCCTTATCAGGTAAAGTAAATTTTGTTGATGTAATGGTAATATTTTGTTTGTTATAAATCTTTCAAACACCGGAGGGAATTGGGACAGACTCTGTAATAAATTTTATTGTAATAATGAAAAAAATATGCTTTATAAGTCATAGAAAAAAATTATTTGTTCATACTATAAGTCATATACAAGTTGACAAAAATATGGCACAAACACTAAATTATAAACTGTAGAATGTGAACTTTTCAAATCTGCAGCATCAACAAACCGTTTCCTTTTAGTGTCGCTAGAGGTCACTGCTGCCGTAAAGAAACTTAGGGAAACTTTAAATCCCAAGACGACTGGTCACGCCGATCCGCCAAATGTTCTGAGCCTAAAAGTAGTGGGTTCGTGCAGTAACCCTTAACATATTTTTCTGATGTCCTTCCTTAAATTGTAAGTGTGCTAGCTGTTCTTCAAATTTATAAGGGCTTACAAGCCGCTTCCGTAATAAACACATAAGCTAGCTCAAGCACGACTAACAGTAAATAAATAAATAGTACAATGAGGACTTTTCTGTTAACTAATGTTAGTAGGATTACGAAGAAAAATATGAACATAATTTGAAGAACCTCCCACAAAACGTATTATGTTGATCAGTGGTTCCCAAATGGTGTTCCGTGGAACCCCGGGCCTTCGTGGAAGGATTATTTTATATATCAGTAATAATTTTTGAAAGTTGTAAATATATTTATATCAAAACTATAAACCATAATTTCTCTGATAGTTTGGTCATTTTTATTAAATTATTTAAGTAAAATGACAGTAAAAAAGAAATGACAAAATTCATAAAAAATTGTGTCAGTATTTCTCATCGAACTTTTCGATTCAAAATAAACTGACCAAATTTAAGTATAACGAATTAAGTTTCTCCGATAACTATTCACAACGTTTATGTGAGGTCTTTTTCGGAAACAGTAATTTAGCTTATTTTATTCATTTTCTGCTAATGCATGCATCAAAAACAAATTCAGAATAAGACTGGATACCACTACATGCCAGCAAATTTAACTGTTTGACATAAAACCTATTATACCAAAGGTTTTATTGATGAAACTATTACTGAAAAAAATTTCATTCTTCACATTTTATATTATTTTATTACCGTCGTTGATCAGTCGACCCAATTAAGGGTTTACGACTACAAATGTAGCCTTGGCAGTCATAAGTACCTTACCTCCGCAGTACCTCGTAGTAACTTACCTCCGTAGTATCTTACCTACTCAGTACCTCGTACCTTACCTCCGTAGCCTTCTAATTTTGAACCCAATCCCGGAGACAAGGGAACTCTTATATCAAGTATTGCGTGAAATGTACTTTTGTGGAGGACTCTAACAGGCTATGGAACTAACACGTATTTGCGTTACATGGATAGGAAAACCACGTAAACCTCCCAACATTAGCTTGACGGAAATGGGGCTTTAACCCGTGATTCGTCAACTATTGAGGGTATTTTACGTTAGTATTGTGGTCGGTGTGAGCTGGGTACGGAATCTGAAACGACAGCCATTGCTGGGATTCGAATCTGGTTCACCTCATTAGGAGGCGTATGCTCTATCCCCTTAGCCACTACAGCTGTCATTTTTCACATTAAATATTATCAAAATAATTGGTAGTGTTTCTTTGGTTAATAAATTCACGGCTCTTAATAAGTTTTATATGTTTGGAGTTCCGCCAAAAAGATGCTCAATCATTTAGAGTTCCGTAACCGTAAAAATTTGGGAACTGCTGTATTAGACATTTGCTGTGCGTCAAGATTGAAATAAAAATTGGAGCTGGAGAGCAACAGGAACATAGCAGTTACAGACAGAAAGTAGGACAAAGCTAACTATATATCAGATGGCCGGTATATTTAATACAAAAATTGAACAGATTTTCTAACTTCCCCTACTACTATATCAATTTCCAGTCATCCGAGCTGAGAAACACTATTACACGAATATACTATTGTTAAACTAGTATACTTGAAAGCAGTCTTCTTTGTAACCTAGTTTCTTAAAAACTGATATTATACTGTAAAAAAGTATTCCAAGTATAAAAAATAAATACTATACACAGGGTGTTGATGATCACCTGTGATGATCACCTTTGATATATAGTGTTCAAATCTTCGTGAAAAATGAGATCAGAAAACATTTATATTGATCAGCATCTAAATAAGATAAAAGGAAAATTTACCCGACTTTCACAAATTATTTCGAGGCTGATTAGAGCGAAAAAATGGATTCAAACCTATTTTTCTTTAATCGGAAGGAATAGAATACGATCAATTGAATTACAATTAGAAGAATGTGCGGTGCTCAAATTATTGGAACCACATCTAAACTCTGAACACAAAGTGACTACGGAGAAATAATGTTCTTACGGAAAAAAAAAATTCTGAAAAAAAAAAAAAAAAAAGAATTTAACGATTACTTCGAATCGCACTTGGTTGAGTTTTTTTTGCTGATAAGAACAATAGTCTCCATGAGCACGCCAGAAGTACAATAAATTACTAGAAAGATGGCAAAAAGTTACCGACGAAACAAATTAAAGTTAGTTTTTGTTTAGAAAAAATTGAGTTTTATTTCACACTAAAAAACCGAAATTACTTCCTTCTCAACTTAATTGTTAGACGGAAACTGATTCAAAGAATTATTTGATGAGTTTTGTTAATTAATGTGTTTCTGTAAGTATTTTCCTCCATTCTATAACAATTTATAATACAAAGCTATTCATAATTTACTCAAAGGTTTCAAAAGGCTAAAAAAACAAGATGAAAGCAGCAAGAAGAAAACTTGCACTAAATACATAATCAATTCTCGTTTTATTTGCTACCCTTACAGGTGTTCGATGCATGCATTCTCTATCAAACATCAATATGTATAATGTAATGTGCGATATGATTGATAGCACGCGTCATGTTTTGGTGCTAAAGCACGAGGCAAACGTAGTCTAGAAAAAATCTCACGTTTAAGGAAAACGTGTTCTCTATACGATACTAGCGTGATTCCGCGTCGAAGGAGCAATAATAAATTATAATATTAATCAGGACTTTTTCTGAATATGGATAATATTGTTTTCATTTATTGACAGTTGATACTAAGATATATTAGGTTGGCACTTAATTTACATCGTACTAGATTTTCACAGTGGGCAATAGCTGACGGTCTGGGAAACATCCTAGAGGATGATCCGAAGACATGCTATCACAATTGCGTGAGGTCACTTCTTTAATTTAGACATAGATCTGAAGGGGAAAAAAATTTTCTCCGATTCCACAAATTTTACGAGCACGTATATCGCATGTTCTCGGTGGGACTTAGTGGAGTCGAAGAACGAGCCCCAGACCCTCTGAAATACCCCCGACTTCCAGACCCCCGTCCATAGCGAAATCCGAGTCTTTCCGAATCACTCAGCTACCACGGTCCGCTGAGATATTTTAGACTTAGATATATAGTCATAAAAAGTTTTTTTTAAATTTTCTAAAACAAATAGCGATTCTAAGCTGACGCTGGGGCCTCCGTGGCGCCGCTCTATTGAGTGGAGTTAGCCGGTTCAAATCGCGCCGTAACCCTGGACGCATCTTTGTGACGTCCTCCTCTAATTTAAGCTAATTGTTCCTTCTCAACTTGACAAGACTTTATAAGTAGTCTTTTTGTGATGAGCACCCAGACCTGCATATGTATATGTTATAGTAAATAAATAAAAAAGCTAATTTCAATTCATTTACCTTCCAAGTGAAAATCTATCAATGATCAATCTGCTGCTAGCAGCAGCCAACTGGATAGGCATGTACTTTATTTACGTTGCATTTGAGCTGCACAATTGGCTATTGGTTACAGTCTGGGAAACATCCTCGAGGACGTTTAGAAGATATGTCATCACAATTTTGATCCTGAGTAGAGACGATGGCTCCGTAGCTTTGGTAGTCCGACAACTTGCACGCAAAGTCGAGTACTTTACCGTAGAACAGTTTAGCCAGCACCGATACTGCGCATCTTCGGTCCCAACGAAGGCTAAAAAAAGTGGTCACTAAATCGCTTATTGACCGCAGCCAGTGATACTTGACTTCGGTGTTCTACTGGAAACCGTGTCTTTGCGATCAGTCTACAGCAGGACTACAACCAATTGGTATACGTTTTATTTAAAACTAAAATAGTGAACAACTGGTCGTGATTAACAATCACAATGCTATGGTAATTGATTAAATAACAATAGTAAATTTACATAGTTCAACCTCTGGCCTGTACATCACAATGAACTGATCGTAAGACACGGTTCACAGAAGATCAGTGAGGTCAAACATCATTGGCAGCGGTCAGTGAGTGGGTGGGTGACCACTTTGGTAATAGTCCTCATTAAACTATTTTACCTTAAAGTACCCAATTTCACTCCATCGCCATCGGGCTGCCAAAGAGGAGGATTCATCCCCTCCGCAGAGGATTAAAATAGCATATCTTCCGATCATCCTGAGGGATATTTCCCAGACCGTTTTCTAATATACCCTACTGTGCAGTTTTATGTTCTAGTTTGACGTAAATAAAGTACTACTGCTCTGTGCATTACTTAATTTCATGCAGTACGTGGACAAAACGGTGGAACCGTCCACTACAAAGTTGAATGGTGTCTGGTAGGAGCTAGATTTCATAGCATCGATGTACAGTGAGCTAAAAACCCCACCCTGAATAACTATTGATCTAATGATCGGATCTTCATGTTCTAGGACTCCATTTTAATGGTTAGAGGGGTGTCCTAAAGTATGATAATGCAGACAATGTTTTAAGTTATGAAATCAGACGTAAAATCGTACTTTCTCTGAATAAGCATATCTTAATCTGAAAAATAGGGTCCCCACAGTAAGGTAAGGAGAGCGATCCAAAGTTTGGTCCCCTTAATGTTAATTTTATTTTTTGCCTTTTTTGCCATATCTCGAGAACCTTTAAAGCGAATTCAAAAATATTTGCACGCAATTATAAAATTCGTTTATCCAAAGACATATCCATGCAAAAAATAAATTGTAGTAAATATTAACTATTTTTTATTATTTTATTTAATAACAGTAGTAAAGCTTTTGAATTGCAAGGTATATAAATTTTTGCACATGGCAAAATCAAAATCAATAAAATCCGTCGGCAATAGCCCATTGTGCGACGTAAATAAAGAACCTACCTAAAATAATTTAGTTTTGGAAGAGTTTAATCCCCCCTAATTCTCAATGTCGATTAATCAGAGTCAGATGATGTTTTTGATTTTTCCCCTTGCATATTAAAATTTAAATATTTATGGCTTCATATTATTCAAAGATACTAAACATATATATTAAATTTGATAATTATGGAATAATCCATTTATAAAGGATAGCTGTTGTAACGACAAGGGCATCATTTATCCCATGGTGGAAGAAGTGGGAATATTACATCTGTAGAACCCTAGGGTAATTTTCTAAACTCTTTTGCCAGGAAAAATTATAAAATCCTCCATTTAACTGTTTTAAACTCGAAGCAAAGCTGTAAATTTAAACATCTACATCATCTGACCGTAAAGAGTAGACTGGAATTTAGAACAAACAAGCTTAAACATTTAAAACAAATCAATTAACTGTTTTAAAATATCTCTAGATAATAATTATTAATTCTAGATAATAGCTAATAATAAAAATCCAGATAATAGTTATTAAAATCAATATATAATTCTCAATTTGATCACATTTTTATGAGATTTGACAATTCAGTGTTAGAGTATTTATAAAAATTTTCAAAAAGGAAATAACAAACGTTCATTTTCCAAAACTTTACCCTTTCTTTCTGTGCCTTTCACATACTGCGTCATTTTCATAATAAGCATAGACGTTTGTAAAAATTTTTCAAAAGTTAGGTTATAAATAACTAACGTAAGCTACAAACTCCTTGCAGTTATAAAAATAACAAATTATTCGTTAAAAAGTATTATTTTGCGTGACGGCAGAGCTTTCGATTAACAGCTTTAAATCATATGCAAGGGAAATATTTAGGAAAAAGAAAATTATTTTTATTTCTCTGTTTACCCCCCTCAGAATGTAGACAAAATGTCTAGTAAAAAACATACGGAAACCTGCACAGCTAAATTCATAATCAAAATCTATCCGATTTTCATCAAAAATCAAAACCAAGAGTCATCATCAAGAGTCAAAAAATTTCATTTAAAAATATTATTTTAGCAGTTAGTGCATTATAATTCAACTTCAAAAAAAGATTAAATAATATAAATTTTGCAAAAAAAAAAAAAAAAAAAAAAGATTAAATAATATAAGTTTCGCATTACATCGCCTTATCCAATAAAATCTGCATATTACAGTTAAATTAAAATAAATGTGTATCTTTTCTTAGAGACTAGCGTATTTTCAACATTTTAAAGATATTATTTCTGTTTCCTGTAACTTCAACTTCCTAAATCAACTCTCCACTGTATTATTTTTAACGCGGAAGTGATTTATGATTTATCTTTACTTTTGCTCTGCTCTGTATTCTACAGAAACGGCTAGTTAAGGAGCTAACTAATGCATTGTTTCTAACTATTATCCAATTGACGACCTACGATTGATTTTTTTGTTTGACACCTAAAATCCATATTAAAATTTTACATCTGTCCTATTGTATATTATTTACGTGACTGGGAGATTAGCGTTAAGCGTCAGGCCTTAGACAACACATTATGCCTGAATAAATACAAGAAAATATCGAGGCGTCTGTTTCGAAATCCGACATGGTCTCTCGGAGGTATGTTTTTTTTTATCCAGTCTACGTTAGCCATTGCCTTGGGTTGGTTTTTTTATATTTTGTCATTTGTTTTCTTTCTTAATTACTTTATTTTTCAGTAACATATTTTTATTTTACAATTACTTTACTACTTTAATAAATTAGTATTTTAGTTTTATTGATAGATTTTTAAAATATAGTTAGGTTTGCAATACGTGTTTTGATAAAATTCCTTTCGTTTTAAGAACTATTTTCTAATTTAAATATTTATTTAAGAACTTATCTTTTATTTATTCTTTCTTCTTCCTTTAGTGATTTACTTTTATTTATTTACATTAATTTTTTTTGTTTTTTACTATAATTCTATAATATTTAGTGAAAACGTATTTTAGTTTTTAAGAAGTTTTATCCTTTTTTTAATAAAGTCAAACCAAACATG
This sequence comes from Parasteatoda lunata, assembly GCA_949128135.1. Classification (NCBI taxonomy): domain Eukaryota; kingdom Metazoa; phylum Arthropoda; class Arachnida; order Araneae; family Theridiidae; genus Parasteatoda; species Parasteatoda lunata. Next base: position 89,642,098 of record OX421971.1, read on the forward strand.
CATAATTTTAGAAATTTTTTTTCGTTAGTCGCAATATTTTCGATTTTATACTTCATCTTAATATATATTTGTTAATTTTTCACTTATTTTTAAAATAAAACTTTTCATATGTATTTTTTAGAAGCTTCTTTCATTTGCCGGACTTATAAAGTTAGTTTTTTTTAATACATACGCAAATTTACGAACTTGCTTGCTCGCAGTTTTACAAGCTTATTTTATTTATGTGAATTTTTACAAGTTATTAGTTTTATTCCTTTTTTAGTAAAACTTGTTAAACGCATTTTTGAAGAATTAGTTTTGTTTGCCGAACTATGCGCAATTTTAAATTTAACCTTTTATTACTTTTCACACAATTTTTAGTAAAATAAAGGTCTTTATATCTGATTTTAGAAATTGTTTTTGTTTACCAGACTATTTCCTATTTTAAATTTTTCCATTCATATGTAGTTTTATTTATTTCTTTGTAAAACTTTCCATGTGTGTTTTTAGAGAATTATTTTCGTTTTTCGCTCGATTTCCTATTAACAGAAATGTTAAGAGACCGCACTATTTTAAAAGAAGAATATTTTTCTTTTTTTTTTTTTTTTGTAGAAAGAACAAAAACCTGGTGTCCAGGGAATTTTCTTATTAACGAAACTCAAACTTAGACTGGGCGTGGTTGCTAAGCACAAGGTTGCGTTGCCAATCTGACTAATGGAAAATTGCTGTGGTGATAAAATTAAGGGTGATAAAAGCATATCTCGTGGGGGAACAGTAGCCACAATCTTTAGTGTTATTTAGTGATTTGATCTGGACAAAAGTTCACGTGGATGTGCGTTTAAAATTTTTTTTTTCGAACTTTCCTTTACTTCCTATTATGATATTTTAAGTAATGAAAGAAATTCCGAATAGTTCTGAAATGTTAATTATTTACAATTTGTTACTCTTACAAAATATTAAATTGACGATAAATTTTAAGAAGTGAAATAAAAAAAGAAATTTTGTGATTTAATTTTGATTATTTTTTATATCAAGTTCGTAAAAATTCCATCATGTTATAAAGCGTGGAAATCGTTTGCTGAAAATGGTTGGAAAGACTAAGAAACTCTCAATAGCAAAGTATTTGTTTTTTGGATTATTACTTTTGTGTTTGACTTTTGTGACTTCTTTATTGTACTTCTCGGATAGTTCGTCACCTGAAAATGAAGTAAGTAAAAAATATTTTTGATAATATTATTAATGTTTTTACATGTTTTAAAAAATAATTATTATTAATGTTTTTATATGTTTACAAAATGCTTTACAATATGTTTTAAAAATAGTTATCGACGAGCTTATCAATGCTTTCATAATACTAATAAAAATTCCATATAAAAAGAATTTTAATCTGAAACATTAATATAATTTCATAAAATAAATAAAACTAAGACTCCTAAATTTCATTTTACTTTTTTGCGCATTTCGCCATCTCTCTTGCGAATTGAAACTTTTGCACACAGCGCTAAGCTTTATTTATCCAAAGATAATTCCGCACGAAAAATAACTTTTCGCAAATATTTAAAATTTTTATTTTATTTAATAATAGTCGAAAAAATTTTGGAATTGTAAGATACACGCTTTCTTACATAATTTTATGGAATGTAATTTTACATGGTAACATACTAACTTAGAGCAAAATCAATCGAATAGTTCCTGAAAAATTGATTCCGCCTGTATATGCTTCCCCATATATTATATCCAGAAATCCCAATCCACCATAAAGGTATGTTTATCCAGAGAAAGTACATTTTTGTCTGCAGTATTTAATTTTAATTTAAAACACTCGTTGAACAGTCGACCCAATTTTTGAGTTTACGACAACTTATGTTCAACTCCGTAACCTTGTAAATTTGAACCCAATCTATAAGACAAGGGAACTCCTGTATCAAGTGTTGGGAGAAATTTGCCTTCGTGGAGGACTTTTTTGATGAAACTAACCCGCATTTGCGTTACACAGAGAGGAAGACCACGAGAACCTCCCACGGTTAGACTGACGGCAAAGGGACTCTAACCCATTGTAGTGTGTCGACCACTACAAAATTCCAATTCCAATTCACTAGTATATAAGACATGCTAACTCGATTTTATGATGGGGTACATTTACATTGACCAGTGGTTTCCAACTGGCGGCCCGCGAAGCCTTTTTTTGCGGCCCGTGAACTAAAATATATTAGTTGTTATTTCTTTGCGGACAATTTTCGTAAAAAATCTATATGGGTTTAAAATATTTTTCTCGTTAATAAAAACATAATTTTTTCGTTTCTGTGAAATTTATCATATCAACAGTGCAAAAAAAAATTATTTCTCAGATTTTGCATCCAAGAAAATATTTATTCAAATATAAAAATAATCGCGTATGTTGCTCTTTTTTATTTCATTTCTTTTTGTATTTTGTGAATATAATTTAGCATGCGTGTATCAAAAATTTTCTCGAAGAAATTTTCCGATTTAACTTTTTGAAACCACTCATTTTGGAGGAAAATATTTACACACACATTTGTAAATTTAAAATGTAAATATCTAATCTCTGGTGGTTGCTGCAGACAAACCTCAATTTTGTCATTGAACATTTTGTGTGCTAGTATGTAAGTATTCATACCAACTTTTTTAAAGTTTTATATCTTAAAATTTAGATATCTGTTGCACATTAATTGTTTAATACATGGGTGCACATTAAAGTTATTGTGGCCCGAATTTTTTGATATGCAATTAAATATTTTTAAAAATCTACTTCTTATTTTAATTTGTAATTCAATACTTTTGTTTTGTACAACTTGGTAAAAATCTGACCGTAATATTTAATGTTCCTTCAAATATAAAAAAGTCCCACATAGAATTTTGATAAAGTTGCTGCCCGCCATTTGATTTGTGTTTTTAATTGTGGCCCCCGGCCTCATGTAAGTTGGAAACCCCTGACATAGACGAGGGTTGACATTGTCGATAACAACCCCCCCCCCATGATCCGTCTACAACTGAGGATATTTCACGTCAGCACTGTGGTTGGTGCAAGCCGGATGCGGATTCGTATCGATCAGAAATGAAGTTATAGTTGTTTTTTTGTATTCTGACAGACGAAACCGGAAGTTAACTCCCGAAAACGAAACTAAATTATTTTGTTATGCGTTGAGTATTTTGGACAATTAATTAAATATAAATTTGACGACAGGTTTTAAATTTCGTGATTGTAAACGTCTTAACACTCGGAACCTTTTCCACGAAATACTAGGGTTCCTAGGAACACTATTTGGGAAACCCTGCTTTAAGGATACAGCCAATTTAATATGCACATTTAGCTGGATAATTTGTGGAATAACTGATTTCAAAACTACAGTTTTTCGAAATTAGAATTATTTCATAATTAAATACCTTTTGATATTTTCAAATGTTAGAGGACGTCTTTTATCTGGAATTAAATTTTTATACCGGAAGAAGGTTCTTTCAACATCTGTAGATGCTATTGGGGCAATTTAATTGAAAGTTTACTCATTGGCTTTTGAATATTCAAATTTTGTCGCTTCACCTGTTAAGAAGAGAGAGACCTTTCTTATTGCTTAAAAGTCGTGGTTTCAGCCCTTCGTGGTTTCCCTCTAAAGCCTTATTTAACTATTGTGCAACTATAATTTATTGTAATCTTGCCTATTTTTCTTTGATTGTTATAATTCGGTTAAAATATCTGAAAAAGTGAACTAGTACTTCTACATATTAAAAAAAAAAAAAAAAATCCCCGAAGTATCCAAAAATCTCAGTGTTTAAAATAAAAATATTCTCAAATCTAAAAATGCCCTTCAAAATTTAAGAAAACAAAAGAGGATAAAAACGTGAAATGTACATAAAAGTATTATTGATACAAAAATCCGGGCATTAGTTATTAAACTCTATTGTTGAATTGTTAAATTTAAAAATTTGTCAGTTTTGTGGCAAGTGTTTTTTTTTTTTACAACAAGACAGAATGCAGAATTATGCCGTAGGAAAAATTTATTTTTAATAGTATAATTGCTTTAAGGTTTAATAATTGTAATAAAATTGTTAATGAAATGTATTTAAATATAAGAAAATCTAATTAATAACAATACTATGTTTTGATGCTATGTATACTATGTTTAAAATATGTTTCTATATTTATGTATCCTAAAGTGTTCATTTTTAAAAGTAAATCGAACTAAAACGGAAGAAGATTGAAATATTTGGTTTGCTGAGTTTAGCTAAGAAAACCAGATTCATTCTCACCTAATTTTTATTTAGTTAAGTTCGACAACAGATGTCGCTACTAATTGAGAAAACTGTAAAACTTAGCTATAACATGGTGGTGCAGTCTCAAGGGGAAATTAGTAAATGCCCGTGCACATATTTAAATTGGAATGGTCTGACATGCCGAACATTGTTTTATGGGTTTTGCAGTCAGAAATAATATAGTCTTTGTAATTAATTTTAAATATATCATATAAAAGAGTTCGGTTAATTTTAAGCCGGATTTTACTTTCAATTCAGTAATAAGAATTTGACAAGGGTTTTGATTTGAATAATTTAATAGAAAATCTTTTATGAATTTTCAAATATATTCAAATAGATCACAATTTGTTATTACAGAAAAGTGACGTAGATTATGCAAAAATTGCTCCACCAGAGTTTTATGAAGATATGTTGGATTTCGAATTTGAAACATGCTTTTTCACAAAACCTTCACTTATAACTAATTCAACTTTTAATGACAGGAAGGAAATATATTCACATAACAAACAGGTAAGATTTTTGATAATAATAATAGCTATTTAAAGTTTTTTTTTCTGAACTGTGATGGTTTTTGAATTTCACTTCAGAATACACATCACTTTCTCAAAACTTGAAATTTTTTTGAAGCCATCTGTTTCTTAGAATCGTTACCATGATGTGGGTCGGATAAATGTCCAGTGGGTAGGATATATATAAATTGGTAGTTACTCGGTCATTTTTTAAAGCGTGTAACGGTGATTTCTTTTTATTCTGTGTCTAAAATTGTTAAAAATGTATTTAGCTTGCACAAATAAAGTTATATACAACCTATATACAACTGCAGAAGAATTATTTCAAAAAAATTATCACTATACTCCAAGAAATTAAAAATGGCGTCACATTTTCTACCCTCGTCGCGTAAGTTACCATATGACAAACAACAAAGCTACTTTTTTTATTCACACGGCAGTTAAAAGGAGCATCTCTAGCTCATAACTTTATGCTATCATAATATTATAATAATGACGTACTATTAATATGACGTATTAGTCTATATATTAGTATAATAATGACGTATTAGTCTATTTACAAAGACAATAGTTAGCAGAAGAGCTATATTTTTTATGTCATTGTTACATTAAAAAACATTTCATATATAAAAGAAATTTTATATGTAAGCTCGTTAATAACTCTAAAAGGGGAGCATCGATTTACACTATTTTAAAATTTTTCAAGGGATGGTTTGTAAACAATCGTCATTTTCTGGCGTCGTGTAGTTCGGATACAATATCGAAAATACGAAATTGCGTTGTTCAAACTTATTGTTACAGATTAAACTTGAATTTGTCGAAATTGCATTACAACGACTTCGCCTATTGAAACACTGTTTTTGTTGGCAGATAGCTAATATATATACAGGGTCATTCATAATTCCCTCTGTTTACTACAACCTTATTTTTACTACCAACTGGCTTCAGTGGTACATGTTACTGCCCTCTACCGGCAACTGCTTAAATTGAAGCTTGAATACTTTCGGAATAATTTCATATGTTCTTTTTTGCCATATTCATCTTCGTTTTTTTACTATAACGCTTCGAAACCCCGGAGGGAATTATGAATAACCCTGTATATATATATTTTTTAATGGCGGGCACTTGGGACGAAGACCCATTGACACCAGAAGATGCTAGAACTGCTAACTCTCTTTTCGTTACCCAGTGGGCACCTGTGGCGAAGCCATGGCGGCGGAGCAGCGTCGCCCACGTCACACAACCACAAACCCGTTTATAGGGCGGGTCACATTCACACAATCACACACAAAGAGAGAGAAAGAAACATCCATGCCCTGAGCAGGATTCGATCCTGCAACCAGTGGTTCCGCAGTCAGGCGCGCTAACCACTCGGCCACCTGGTCGGCGAGGTAGCTAATATTTGTTTGATTATTTTGAGATATTTTTTATCCCTATACGTTGAGTGTTTTTTACATGAATTATTAGAAAATGTGTTTTTATAGTTTCAACGTTGCGCTGCCATGTATCAGCATACGTTGCGGAATGTTTTGAAAATTAAAAAAGACAAAATCCTGAGAAAAAATGAAATATTTAAGTAAAGTTAATGCTGATAGTTAATGTTGTATTCATAGTTAATGCTGAAGTAAAAATGCGTCCTGAAAACAAGTAATCAGACTAACATAATAATAATAAATATTATAAATAATATTGTTTCAATACAATAATAAATATTGTTTCTGGCACACTATTATCTACTACAGTGAAACAAAAATAAAAACTCCTTATCTCTCATTTGATTTGTTAGGGACATTTCTGAATAAGAAGCCCCATTTTTCGTGGTCCAATCAAATCCAATGCTCTTGCAACGTCATATAGTTTCTTTTCAAGGACTAATGTTCTTCTTATTTATCGAAATATGTCGCAAAGTCTAGGATTCCAGTCACTTCGAAACAATTTTTTTTTAATGATTCTGTGACAAATATCGTAAGAGATAGCAAGAATTAATTAATTTCAAAAGCTTTCAAATTATTTTAAAAACATATTTATAAAATAATTTTATAACAAAATGAAACGAAACAAGATACAGTCGCGGATGATTACTTAAATCCAGTCTCGGAATGGTATTTTCTTAACTTACAACGGAGTATAGATGCTATTAAACGTAAAAACACATGTTTCTGTTTTTACATTATATTATTCTTGAAGTCTCAAAAGCTGGGTTTTAAGAAAAGACAAGTTTTTAATAGCAAAAAAAAAAAAAAAAAATAAATAAATAAAAAAATCTTTTGTCTAAGTTTAAAAAAGTTAAATAAAACTGGTTGCTAATCAAAAGTCCATTTTAACTACCAATTAAATGTGTCAATAAATATTAAATATGCATAATTAAATATTAAATATGCAATGTAAGGACTATAATTTTAACTATTTAACGTAAATACTCAATCACTTGGTTATGCTATTTTTAACTCTCCAACAACGCTATTAAACTATTTTTTCTTAGTTTATCTTTGCTTTATAATGCATTGTTTGCTGTTTTAGGTCTCTGTATTCTTTCATACTTAGAAATTTCTAACTTTTAATGTTTTCACGAAAAAACATTTAACTGTTCAAATAAAATTAATTGGATCGCAATAGAATGCTTTAACAGCTGAAAAATGGATGATTCACTGTATCAAATAAGTGCTCAGTTTGATTTTAACTAAGTTATTTGCTTTATAAGAGCACCATTGAGCTAATTAGCATATCGTTTTTTATTTAAAATGCTTGCATATGTTGTACGGAATATTTTAACAACGTGATACCCATTGTCTTATATGAAAATTTCCTCTTAATGCCAAAATTCTAAAAATGCAAACATGTAAGAGGCAAAACTGAAATTTATTCTCACTTGACAAATAAGAGTTCATACTTACACATTTTCTTGATTTTTCGACTGTACGATTTTAAATCTTGAAATATTTGAAATTTTACTTATTTAAAAAGACGAACCAGCTGGTCACCGGAGGCGGGGAGTAGTCGGGTACTATAATCAGGTAGATATTAAATTGAACAATTTTATTCTAATGGCCGAGAAATCTTCTGGTTTAGAAATCTATATTTTCCAAGACTATGCAAAAAATAATTGGATAAAAATGAGGAAACTCAAAATGGATTATAGAATGGATAAAACGGAGAATAAATTTAAAATATAGGACATTTTCTGAGTATTGAAATAGATTATATTGCATGATATAAAAAGGTGTTATGATTTATGAGTGTTGATTATTTGTGTATTAATTTCTGAAATTTAATTTAAATGTTAAAATCTAATTTTTTAGTTAAAATGTATTGTTTATTTAGATTAAATATTCAATTTAAAAAGAAAGTTACTATATCGGTATAATATATTTAGTATCAATATAATTATTTGTGTTATCCTTATAACTATTTAATACACTTTTATAATTTTTATAATCGGTGTTGAACAGCCGATCTAGTACTGAGTTTACGACTATCAATGTTTGATTCCTTAGACTTGCAATTTTAAACCCAATCCAGAAGACAAAAGAACTCCTGAATCAAGGTACTGGGTGAAATTTGCTATCGTGGAGGACTCTTTGATGGAACTAACCCGCAAGGGCGTTATAGGGGAAGATAAACACTACAAACCCTATGGATGGTTAGAATCCCCTTGCCCAATAGCAAGGGGATTCTAACCCCCTGATCGGTCTACCTCCAAGATTCCCAGCCAACGCTGGGATTCGAACCAGGGTTGCCTCATTAGGAAGCGAATGCTCTATCCAACGAGCCACCACATCTCTTCTTATATATAATTAGAATAAATTTGTTATATATATATATATGCCGAAAGTTAATTTTTTATTAAAAAATGAATTAAAATGAATTTTAAAAAATTAAGGCTTATAATTAAGAAAGTTGAATCTAAATGTAGTCGGAATAGCTTTCAAATATATTTTCTAAGCGTGTATTTTCCTACAATAATTCTCAATAGTTGCTTTAAACATACCTATTTTTTTTTTAAAAAAAAGAGAGAATAAAATTCAATTCTTTACTTTTTAAGATTTATTAAAAATTTGAGAAAATTGTTAAAGAAATCAGCCGACTGTTCCAAAAAATAATCTTCCGTCTCTTGACATTTCTTATTTGTATTCTCTTTTTGTATTTAAGAGTTTGATGATAATTAAGAATCTAGGCTCCACCCAAAAAATTTATTTTTAGCGTAGTTTTACGACAGGTGTGTCCAACATGGAATTTATTGTTATAAAAGCTACTATGATAACTAAATGAGTTCTACAGCAAGAGATGTGTTTTTCTTAGAATTTTCTCAAAAGAAAAAAGTAATTATTTTTCTGCTAACGTTTTGGACTACAACTAAAACTCGATTCGAACATGAAAACGACACATTTTTCTAGATTAGAATCCTGTGTTTTATAGTTTCAAAAATGTATTTTACTTATAGCTGTATTATGAGTAGATCATTAAATTGGTATAAAATACAGGTTAAAATTGTAATGATCTTTTCTAAAAATGTTTTGAGAATCTTTGTTGGAAATGAAGTCAAAGCATTCAAATTCGGGGTCATAGACTGTTAATTAAGCGATTGAAAAATAAAACTGATATCGCAATTAAACGAATCATTGCCGATGCAGGTAACATTATAAACCTAAAAACCAGTTTAATTGTCTGTTAGACCAGTTGGCAACTTGAAGATATTTCTAAAAAAACTACTTTCCACTGCACTCTTATCTTTTGAAATTACCGTCCTATTCTCTTACCGTCTTCAATAATGGTTTATAAGATTTTGACTACTTCTGTTTTCTCCTCGATAAATATTATAATATATTTATCGAGTAGCATATTCTTAATAAGTGTTTTTTTTTATACTTCAGATTTAGATAAGCAATTAAAAAAATCGAACGGTGTTTATTACGGAACATCTTGTATGTAACGAGATAAAATCAATAAAAACTTATTGAAAACGGAATATTTTCAACGGAATTAACGAAAATATTTGTAAACATTTTCTTACATTTAAAGATGATAATGAATTTTGATTGTTTCTCGATAAATATCAATTTCAACTTTTAAATATAAACTTTTTTTACATGTAATTTAAAAACCAAATATTTTAAGGGTTAATAATAATTCCGTAATAATTATTAATTATTACGGAACTTCTTTTACGTAACGATATGTAGTAAAAAAACGTAACGAAAACAGAATATTTTTATCGGATGCAACAAAAATATTTTCAAACAACTTATAACATTCTAAAATACTAATAAATATTTAATGTATATAAATGAGATTAGTTCCTCTGTTGTTGTTTTCATATGCCATTAAGGCCAAGGGGTGAGCTTTTTCTTGTTTTATAGTGTCGCCATCTATGACCAAGAATATGACTTATACCACACATGTACGTCACAGCCCGTTTATAGGACAGACCCATTCATACATCCACAGATAATAATTTTAACCTGAACTAGAGAGCGAACAATTTCCAATTCAGTACCCCCTGTGGTATGATTTGTTATGGGAACACGGAGGACTTTGTGACGCGATAGATGTAACGTGCACCAGTCACCCTTCATAACACGACCAGGTGGGTCCATTAGAACACGGTCTTCAGCCAGCGGGAATCAAACTCACGACCTTTTGGACATGGGCCCAACGTCCTTCCAACTCCAGTGGTTCCCAACCAGGGGGCGATCGCCCCAAAGGGGGCGATGGAGCCCATCAAGGGGGCGATAATCCTTAGGGGGGCGATCAGGGGGCGACGAGTATTCAAAAGATAAAAATTGCTAATAATATTAATAACAAAAGCTATTTGAGATCGAAATTGAAAACATATATTAAACTTATGGTTCTGGTGTAGAAAAAGAACTATGATAGTTAAAAATTAAAAAATTTCAAGTTCAGGGTCGTTTTTGTTATACGTTTTGGTATCGCAGACGGAAATCTGACCTTCAAGAATTCTCTTTTGTTGAAAGTCATGGTCTTTTATATACCTTCTTCTCCTCAAATGTTCCACTCTCGTCTCATTCCCTGACCTCCAATTTCAAAAGGCATGTTTTATGGGAGAAACGGATTGATAGACGTAACATTTATCGTTAGATAACTCTGCGGTTTGGCAGTTATAATACGGTTTTCAGGAAAACTCCAGACATCAGTGTCGCGTCGTTGCTAGTGCTATGGTTACGAGGAAAATTCACTTTGTATAGGTGAGGAGAATAGTTTTGTTTTAATCTTGACATAGGTCACCGCAAGTAAACCAATTGTCACATTCATTCCTTCATTACACCCCCATTAGAAATGTGCTCCTGCTGGTAACTATTGAAGCAGACTTCCCCAGACCAGTTTCTTCTGGACCTGGAGAGCTATAAAAAAAGTTATAGAGAGAAAAGTAGCAAATGTAACTTTTGAAAAGTAGTTCTGCATTTTCTTGGAATTAATTACAGTTTTAGTATGAGTACAATTATAAAGATATATTGTACAGTAAGACGATTTTATCTTGAAACATGTATTTGAAGTTTTTTCGTCTTTAAATGCATTCCTCCCATAAATACCCTCTCAGAAAAGCGAATGTATAAAGAAGGAGGTGTTTTAATTTGGTGATGAACTAGTTTCCAAGACTAAATAATTGGCGCTTTGGCTATGTTTTTGCACTGATCAGCCAACTTTTTGACCCTCCTCGCCATTGCTATAGTGTCCTTACTCTTGTGCAGTTTTTAAATCGTTTTCTTTCCCTTGCATCGCTTAATTGTTTTTTTTTTGTTATTAGTTATTGGCTGTTAATTGTTAGGTTGTTTCATATCGTTATTAATTGTTTTTATCTTTATTAATTGCTACTTGTATCTCACCGTTAATAATTGTTAGCTTGTTTTCCACAGCCATAAATTGTTAGCTTATTTTTTATAGTTTAGCTTCCATGCATTTATATTGAAGTGTCAATGAATTCGAAAAGGAAGTGTCGTTAGTATTCATCCGAATATTGAAAATTCGGGTTTATCGCATTATTGAAAAATATACAGTTTCCATATTGTCTTTTGTAAGCTGAAACATTTACTAGCAATGAGGCGATGAAACCCTCGCGAATGAGAGACCATTTATCGAGATTTCATAGTGATAAAGTAAGCAAACCCCTAAGTTATTTTCAAGATCTGAAATCTAAATTTGAAAATCGGCCTAATTTAAATGAACTATTTAGAAAACAAACAACCAATCTTGACAAAGGTCTTCTTGCTTCCTACGAATTTTCTTTATTGATTGCTAAATGTGGTAAACCTCACACAATTGGCGAAACTCTAATTTTACCTGCTACTAAAAAAAATGTTGAAATCATGTTGGGTGAGGGATCAAGCAATAAGATAAATCAATCTGCTCCTCTGAGCAATAATACTGTTTCCAGGCGTATTGATGAGTTGGTCGCAGACGTTGAATCAAAACTCATCAAATTTTTGAAAGAAAGTAAATTTGCGTTGTAGATCGATGAATCAACTGTGATAGATAACAAAGCTATTGTATTAGCTGTCCTAAGATTCATAAATGGAAGTAAGGAGATTAACGAGGAAGTGTTGTTTACAAGAACTTTGATCACTGATACAAAAGGATCGTCGATTTTTAAATTGGTCAAAGATTATTTTGAGGAAAAAGAAATTCCCTGCTATGTCTGGTCATCATACTGGGTTTCTGGCACACCTTAGAAAAGAAGTACCAGAGGTCATCACCATTCATTGTGTCATTCATCGTCAACATTTGGTTGCAAAAAAGTTGAGTGGTGCCCTGCATGACACTTTACAATTCTTTATTTCTAGCATCAATAAAATAAAAGCTAATTCTCTCAATGACCGTTTGTTCCGAGAATTTTGCCATGAAAATGATGAAGATTTCAAGCGCTTGCTCCTACATACATCTGTGAGATGGCTTACAAAAGGAGACTGTTAGCTCCGTTTCTTCGAATTGTTTGACTTGGTTACTGAGTTTCTTGACACCACTGATCCTGTTTTAAGTGAGAGTTGGAAACTGCGTACCTCACGGATATTTTTGAAAAAATGAACGAAATCAACGTAAAACTTCAAGGAAATAAAATGAAAATTACCAAGGCTAAAGGAATCATATCTTCATTCATCGTCAAGTTTGATGAGATAATGCAAAGAGATAATGCAATTTTCAACTCTTTAAAAGTATTCAAGGGCAGATATCGAGATTCTCGAAAATAAAATCTTAATTTTTACTGATCACCTTGATCAGTTAAAAACTGATATGGAATCAAGATTTAAAGATTTGATGAAACTAGAAATTTCGGATTGGATTTTCGATCTTTTCTCATTTGAAGTTATGGATAAGCTCACTTCCTCTTTGCGGACTGAGTTTTTAGATTTGAAGTATGACTGTGAGGCTAAAATTGTCTTTAAAAAATACGGTTACGAGTTAGCTTGGGTAAAGTTTATGGACACATATACACAATTGTGGAAACAAACTGAGCCGCTCATAATATCGTTCCCGTCAACATATTTAGTGGAGAGAGGATTTAGTTCTGTCGTCCAGCTGCTCTCAAAGCAAAGAAATAGGTTGAACATTTGCTTCAAAGGAGACCTGCATTTAAATCCGATGACCATAAAACCTGACATTCAAGATTTACCTGAAATACACCAAGCACAGGACAGTCATTGAAGTGATAAAAATGTACTTTCTCGCTTTTCATTTTTTTGCTCAAATTTTAGTTGTTAACGTTTTAACTTTTTCTTGATTACATAAAAATATGAATTTAAAAAAATGTACTTGTGTTTTGATAATTTCGTTTTAAATATTTATTTTTAAACAAAAAAGATGGACAATTTTTTTTTAATGAATAAAAAAAGCAGAATAAAATTGTCTCTTTATTTGCATTACAATTTAAATTAAAGTCAAATATAACTTAGCCTACTTTCAGTGCTTGGTTGCTCACAAGCAACAATGAATGGTTTTTGAGCAAAAAGAGAAAAGAGCGATGTGTGTCAGTCAACCCCAAGAGGGGGGCGATGGTCCACAAAAAGTTGGGAACCACTGAACTAGGCTATCCCGGTCTTATAAATCTCTTTAATTATACAATAAAGATGTGTATTTTAATTTGTATATTTATTTATACAGGAATTGTGTTGTACTTTAATCTTGTGTTTGTATTTATATAATTCTTGCTTGTCATAAAACATAATTTTTTTTTTTTTTCAGATAGAAAAGTCTCCCGTGATAAACACACTTTTGCAGTTCGCTGAGCTTTCTTATGAGTTAGATATAGAACCTATCATAATAGAACCTTCATTGTTGATTTGTGTTTTATCACCCTCATTAAGAAACTTACTTTTGAAGAGAAATTTCACGGTAGCAAATAGGTCATCAGATCATGTGTTGACCTTAGGAATTTTGCAAAAAGATGTTGTTATTCTAGAAAAGGTCAGGTACGACCACATATTATTCTCCACAACAACATTTCAAAAATATTTTTTGGTGGAAATATTTCTTTTTCACACGGTATTCATGTATTTTTTAAAAAATAAAACCAAACATTATTACATTTAACAAAAATATTAATTTATGAAGAAATCATATCTAGATTAGTTTCCGATGAAATTTGTGAAGCTAAGATACATTGTTATCTCAAAGCACTTATTTTAAACTTCAAGTTTTTATTTCTTAATGCAATTTCAGTAAAAAGCTGGTTTTGCGTTATGTTTATAACGGTAGTTATAAGACTTTTAATAATAATAAATTTACACCAAGAAATTAAGACAAACAGATAAAACTGAATATACAAAAGCGAAATTTTTATTTTATTTTATAAAACACTAATGGCAACCAGAGTGTCGTTTAATATACAGTTAAAAGTTAGTCATTATATATTTTTTGAAACATACAGGATGAAAAATAAGTTTAAAACAGTAAAAAATAAGTTAAAAGTTCTAACAGTAAATAAAAATTCAATTAATTTCACTTTGACTCAGCTTTTATTTGGAGCTAAATAATTGAAGTTCTTTCATAATTTATTTTTGTGCGGTATCGGTATTTGATAAAGAAGAGTGGGGTAAGTTCGGGTATCTCGATTCTGTCGAAATTAGTTCTGTTTTCTACCGTTAAGACTTTGAATTATACTCTATTAGTCAAAAGTATTGGTATATATTTTTTTGACTAAATATATATATCAAAAATAATATTGGCGTGTTGTTGATAAATTCACGGCACCTATGAAGATAAGTTTGTTTTACTTAGTCAATTCTAATGTTCATTTGCTTTCAAAAACTATCCTTATTTATTGGTTATTATAAAAGTGGTTTGGAGATTACAAATGTGGATTGGTGATTACAAAGGTGGCAGTGTTATAATTTTTTTTTTTAGTTCAGCTTATTATACGTTTACTAAAGATTCATACCCTAACAAGCAATACGAATTCAATTCTATGGTAGCACTGGTTTGTTGGGTCCCGATAGCCTCTGATCTCTGGGTAAGACCGGAGATCACTGTCTTGCCCCATACCTTTGATGGGTCAGCGGCGTGTCTACCATTATTATTAAATACCAACTCACTAGTATATACGACATGTTAATTCGATTATAAGTTGGGAGCCTTCTCATTGATGACGACTGACATTGTGGATAATATTTGCCCCACATTGGTGACCTTCGGATGTGATCTGATCACACCTACCTTGACAGAAACTGCGACATTGACCTCCTTGCACTGTTACTATTCAGTCTCGATTACAATCCACTGGAGTCTGTGCGCACTCGACTGCCAATAGTAACACACGAGAGACCACGTACATAACCGTGAACTTAATACAGCTATCACCACCAGCACCCAAAATCCGGTAAATTTAATTCAGTTCTCCCGGTATTTCTCAAAACGGGAATGAATCTACCAGTGATATCCATTTATTGAACTCTATCACAGATGTTGATAGAGAACTGTAGTGTCTCTACCTCAATTATTAAATAACAATTATACATTACAATTATTAAGTAACAATTCACTATAATATAAGATATGCTAACTCGATTTTATCTTTTGATAGAAGACGGTTAACATGAATGAAAGCAATTTCTCTACAGTTCCACGAAAACTGCAATACAGTAGAAGAAAAATAAATGTAAATTACGCAGATAGTACTCTTAAATTTCCATACAAAATACAAATGTCTGCTACCTATTTCGCTGAAATTCTTGTAGTTTCAAAATTTCCCATAAAATTAAACTTGCGCTCGCTAGTGGGGTAAGACCGGAGTTTAAGAGTGCATCAATGCAGCGCATCTATGACTGATGACTGATCTATGACTCTTCAGGAATGATACTAGGAATATACACAAATAAACAATGTATATCTTAATTAAAACAGACTAATTCTGGGTCAAACAATTTAGCTCCAACTTCGAATCTTAGCTATCCATTCTTACTCCATTTTCTCCTACATATTTTGCTAGGTCTAAGTGGGTTAATATTCTCACGTATTTTTACACTCGTTTTGGGTATAGTTATAGACAGATTTTTCAGAAAAATTGAAAAAAAAAAAAAAAAATGTGAATCAATAAAATGTGTAAAGATTTGAAATAATTGATATTTATTGTATCATAGATAATAAAACTTTTGCCGGCCAGGTGGCCTAGTGGTTAGCCTGTCTGATTGCGAAGCCAATGGTCGCGGGTTTGAATCCCGCTCTGGGCATGAATGTTTCTCTCTCTGTGTTGTCTTCTGCTGATGAGTGAATGTGGCCCATCCTATGAACGGGTATGTGTCAGTGTGGCGTGGGTAACGTTGCTCGACTCCGTGACTTTGATTCACAGGTGCCCACTGGGTAACGATAAATGAGCATCTTCTATGGCGAAGAACGATAGTTCAGTGCCTGCCGTTATTAAGAAAAAAGATAATAAAATTTTAATAAATTTCTTTTCAAGTGCATACATCAATTCTTTTAATATTTGTATAATTGTCCCCTCCCTAAATCGTTAGATCACAATTTATTTGCGAATAAACCCATGAGTAATTGTAACATATTTGCCACATGGTTAACGTAAGATTTTGAAACAATATAAAATTCAAGACACTTTAACGAATTAACTTTTTCAATGGGTTAGGAAACGCATGCTTTTTGGTGGTGTATTAATGTCAAATTTTCAATAAGATTTATATTTAAAAATTACAGTATATGTTTAGTTTTTAATATTTCAATAAAATGTTTAGTATTAAGTGATTAAATGCTAATATTAAATGATTATTCATTTGATTTATTTTAAATTATGTTGGCTACTTGAACAAAGAATTTTTTTTTGCATATATATCTGAATTTAATATAAAAAGTTAAATATTGTCCAAGGGGTAATGTCAAATGATCCAAATTATAACCTCATGTTGTACCTTGGATAGAGTTTCCTCACTTTGAATTATTTTTGCCTAAGCGTGCCACAGTATTTGTTAGTAAAATGAAAATTGAATTTTGCATAAGTATAAGTTATAACCTTCTAGGTCTAAGTTTAAACCCTCTTCCCTATACACAGTTTAAAATTAAAGTCATTGATCTAGTTTGAGGCTCTTAAACAGCGATTTTTTAAATTTTAATTGAGAAAAAGTTTAAAAAAAAAGCTAGTTGATTACTTCCTTGAACAACGTTAGTTGAAATTTACTCTATGGTTATAATCCATATCATCACAGATTCTATCTAGAGACACGTTAGGTGGTTTGTTGAAGTGAGATCTTTGAAGATTTCCCGAAATGAAGCATTGAAATTAAATATATTATTCAAGTTTTATTCGATGGGTTTTTGAAATTAAATTTTAAAGCAAGGTATTAAGGCAAATCAACCTTTTCTCATTTTCAGTCATCGAAATTCTTAAGAACTTTCCAAACTATCAGAATAAGAACTAGCTCTTTAATTCAAAATTTTTAAAAAACATAAAGGTAATTATGTCGCTCTACTAAGTCACGTTATTTTTCATGTTACGAATTTTTGAAAGCTAGTTATACGAAAAAAAAAAAAAAAACGATAAAATATATTAAAGAAATAGAATAGAAAGAAGTAGACCGTTTCATTGATCCACTGCATTTTAAAATATTAAAATTTTTTCAATTAAGGTTTTTGGAAATAATTTTAGGAAAATGAGTGAGAAGATGAAAGAATGTTTTTGTCTCTCTTTTTAAATATACATTTTTTCTCAAAGCACCGCTTGTAAGAAAATATTTTTCAAAATTTTTATAAAAATAAAAAGTTAAGACATCAAAAGATGCAAGGTAAAGTCATAGTTTTTAATAAAAATAATGAATAACTCAATTTATTTAAATATATAAATTGAATATAAAATTTATAAATTGTACTCAAATAACTATCAATTTTGTTTTTAGGAAGATGTGCAAAATAGATTGGCGAAAATTGGTTTTCAAATAGAAATAGTTGAATCTCCAATTTTAAGCTGGATGAAACCCGAGAAATTTCTAAACATCAGTATGTTCACGAGCCACGTCTTCTTACAGAAAGATAAATGGATTTTACATTTGGTCGTATTTCATCAAAGGGAGAATTTCCTGTGGCATGCTGCTTTGCTGTCTAAAGCAGATTCCAGAACGCCAACAATAGAATCTCTTTTATTCGTGGACGCTGATGCTGCTTTTGAAAAGTAATTAAACAGGGTTTTGTGTAATCACCGCTCTTAGTATGTCCGGTTTCAGAATTCACTCATTCAATATGCAGCACAATTTTCATAAATTCAGATTTGTCTTTCCGCTGTTAAACAGGGACCATTATGGTAAAAATTAGATTTAAAGCTTGTGTGCTGCATGATTAGTACATATTCGATAGGTAGGAACCGTACACAAGAGGTTTTTAAAAACTTGTTATTTATATTGGAATTTTTTATACACTTTCAAAGGAATGGAATAGGTGAAAATTATTCTAAAAGTCTCCACATATAGTCTAAAAACTAAAAACTATAGTTTTTAGAAATTATGAATTTATTTATTATCATTTAAATTCTTTATTTTTCAAATTTCCAGTAAATTAAAGTAAATTATTTCAAAAAATTTTGAAAGTTATCATTTTCTAATGCACCTGCAGATTGGCGACAAAAATTTTGTTAGGGTCCTGAAACTAATTGTAATTGGGAATTAAAACAGGTTTTTCGGTTACTCCTCCATTTACAGACTTTTTTTTCTGAATCTGAGATGAAAAATAATCTGCAGATGCTCTGAAGATCAGCAACGTCTGCTGAATTGCTGGAAGATTTCTGCTATCAGGTTATTATGGTATATTTTATCAATATTATTTTATCAATGGTATATTTCATCAAAAGGATTTAAATAGTCAAAACCAGTTGGCGGATGAGGTTTAAGGACAATTCCTAACGGACGGTAAATATCTTTCAGTCCTATTGAAATCAACTGAGTTATGGCTATTTTAATACCCTTTAACTCTTTAAAATTACGCATGATTGCTACTTCTGATAACATTGTCTTTAAAAATTTAAAAAAGTTGCAGAAATATTGTAATTAAAAATGTATAAATTTCTTTTTATTAGCTGTCACTTTAAAATTAAAGATAGGAAGCTATTGATTTTGCAACTAGGTTTCATTAAAAAAATAGTGCGTGGAGTCCCTCCGCGCGGAAGAAATTAAACTTCGTAACCTGCGACGTTAATTGTAGAAGAATCAGCAGTCGTAGAAGGATCTCTAGTTCTATTCAACGACTCTTTTTTCTGCTCCGCTCGCTTCCGTGCTCTGTAATCACGGTAATATTGTGCATTTTTCCCGAGTGGACCTCTTGAACAAGTGGAAGTGCTTGTGGTGGCCTCATCGTCTCGCCCTGGAAAATGTATTTGTATTAATAATGTATCTGAATGCGTCATAATGTAATTTCAAAAGAGAAAACCTAACACTCAATTGATGTTCACAAGAGACGTACCTTGACATAACCTTAAATCCGTCGCATTGTCCGTGGGATTGTTTTCACTCATTTTTTTACAACTGTTAGCCACTAAATTTGAAAATAAAAAATACTATCCTATTAAATTATATGTGTATCAAAATAAACTAAAAAAATATTTATAGAAAAACAATACTTTTATGACTTTGATTATTTTTATGCTAGTGAGAACTAAAACAATATGGAAATGAATGAGGGAAAACTGGATCCTACCACGTGATTTCCCGGCCAATAAAAATGTAGCGTTAAACGTTTAACGCAACCTTGTTGGAAGTCGCATAAGAAGTATAACTTCAAAAATAGTTAGCGTGGTTGTGAATACAAATTCATTAAAATACCCTTATAAGGAACATTTTGATAAATTATATACTATAGTATAACAACTGAAGAAATAAATTTTAAAAAATGTATTTGTGTAAAATATTGTAATTATTGTAATATTGTAATTATTGTAAATATTGTAATATTGTAATATTGTAAATTATTGTTAAAAACCATCATCAGAAAAATCTAGATATCAAAGTCTCAAACACACACTCTCATATGCATTAACTTCTAAAGATAAAGAAATTGTATAGTGAATGTTCATGAAAACTCAAATGATGTATTGAATTCATTAAAACATTTTTTTTAACAATGTTAGCGATTTAGCTAAATAAAATTTTACTTAGAATTTCTAAATTTAAAAATAATTAATAAAAATTCATTTATTCATGTCAATGTTACAATAGTTTCAATCATTTTCTGTTTTTTTCAATATTTCGGTTAAACATGGGTTAAAAATAGGTTAAAAATGTAATTGATAAAATTTGTAATAAGTTATAATTTAAATAACTATGAAAATATTCATTTGCGTAAAAATTTTACTAACAAAATTATAAATATTTGTCATACACAATTTGTCATACATTTGTATACATAAGATGAAAATCTTTTAACTCACAAAGCATAAAATTTAACCAATTGGAAGTTGGAGTATAGTTAAATTTTTCCAACTCCTGCAAAATTTTCTTCGACTCCGACCTCAATGGTCTGATATATATTCAGTACACTGATTGTGTAATTTCTTCTATATTCAGAACTAAATGTGTATGACTTATTTTAATAATTTCTTACTCTTATGGTGTAAAGTTATTATTTGGAATTAGTTGGAGCCTTTTGATTTTAGTTTCACTGCCGTGTCGCTTGGTTTTAAAGTTCCAAGTTTGAAGAGTCTAAGTATTCCAACAAATCCAGCTAGCTTCTTATACCAGATAGAAACATCGACGTTTCTAGAATGCAATGAAACCATCGTCAATTCATTCAAGAATCACCATGTTTCTAATCTTTCAACCGTTCACCAGTATTCCAGTTTATCGCAACAAGAATTTAATCAGCGCCTTTTAATTACAATAGAAGAGATGAAACAAAAACTTGATCCAATGCTCATACGGTTTTGGGTGTGGTCCGGAACTTTATTAGGTAAGACTCACTATTTTTTCACAATAAATTGCTCTTTAATTTAAGGAAAAAGTAAAATAAAGCATTCTCACAACAGCCTGTTGTGAGTCAGGGGGTCATGGAGGTTAAGGCTTCACAATTTCGTGACCAATGGCACGATTCCCCCCCAAAAAACTAGTACCCATCGATCTGAAGCTGGGTGGGCTTTAAGAGGACGCCATACAGCGGGAGAAAATTTTCGTCACAAATTCTCTTTTGCCTTCATTATGAATTTAAAGTGTAGAGTGTCAAATCCTGAAATTTTTTTTTTAAAATATACAAATGAAAATAAATTACGAAATGATAACTTAGGATCATGCAACGAAGTTTTTTTTCTAATAATTTGTTTGCATTTTAATATTTTGAAGTATCTTTTTCAGCAATTTGCAGCAACTCTTGGCTTGCCTGAACTTACTTTTTCCATTTAAATTTTAAATTTGTATTGAAGGAGAAAGATAATTTGCGACAAAAATTTTCTTCCGCGATATGGCGTACTCTAGTTCTTCACAATGACATTTCAGTACCTTAACCACTAAGCCATCACTGCTTCTTTAATTTAAGTATTTTACTCAAATATTCGATGCTTTTAGTATTAACTATTATGAATCCAAATGAATTAATAAAATTATTCTAATTTTTATAATGAAAAGAAAGACAATCTTGTTGAAGTATCAAATGTAAAATAATTTAAATATAAATGAGAATTACTAGACCAAAGATTAAGCTAAGTTGTTGCTTATGCATGATAGTACATTATTTTAAGCCATATTTCCACAGAAAGAAATCAATAATGATGAATTAAAAGTATGAAAAAGAGAAAATATATTAAAAAAAAAAAAATAGCGAACTAACACTTAAAATCTATAAAGCAATAATGCTTCAACACCACGAAAGAACATGAAAATATCTATAAATGAATGAAAAAGTGTGTCATAACTTTGTTTAAATAAAATTTTATGAGCTGCCACTGCAGGATTAAGCAACATAACTTAGCTATCTTGTTTTTACAGTGCGCAAAAATAAAAAAGGGATCACTTCAATAGCTTTTGATTCAATAATCGGATTATCACGTACAACTATACCCGATAGCAGAAGCTTAATATACTAATCTGTAGTGAGCGCTGCAGATTATTATAGCATCTACAGATCAGATTTTATCCTATCTAAGCTTTCTCTTTTTAAAAAGCCATCAAACAAAAGGGAGAAAATTGTCTTTTAAAACATCTGTAAACTTTTTTCTAATAAAAATTAAAAAAAGCTGTATTAAGAGAACACCGCAAGGAACAAAATTAAAAAAATTTTCTGCTACTTGACTACAGGGATTTATTCAATTTTATCTGGTATCATAGTAAAATTTAAACAACGTAAAGTTTTTATGTATATTTTTTTTTTAGGATTTCATATTTGCAAATATTGATAATTTTACGTTGAATTTTTGAATGAATTATTATGAATTTTTATTATAATAATCTCTGCCTGATTGCGTTTGAGGTATTTGGGTTTATGAAGATAGTACTGCAGATTCACAACCTGGCTAATAATTAATCTTAATGATTCGAGGATTAATACGATTTGATATGATTTGAGATATGCTAATTGCTTTGCGTAGATAATATTTCAGGTAACGAAAACAAGAAAAAAAAAACATATTTTATCTGAATTAGCATTTGTATTTTTCCGCGAATTTGGATTCATAACCTTCAAATTTTTAATTCTTTTTATAACCGTCGTTGAACAGCTAACCTAATTTTGAGTTCACGACTACCAATATTCAACACAGTATAATTTTGAACCCAATCCAAAAGACAAGGGATCAAGTATTGAAATTTAACTTCGTGGAAGACTTTTTGATGGATCTAACCAGTACTTGCGTTACACGGAGATGAAAACCACGAAAGCATCCCACGGTTATCCTGATGACAGGGGAAATCTGAACCATGTTCCGTCTGCTACTGAGGATATTTTACGTCAGCCCTGTGGTCGGTGCGAGCCTGGAGCGGAATTCGTATTGATCAAAAATCGCTAGGATTCGAACTCGGTTCACTTCATTGGAAGGCGAACGCTCTACCTCCAAGCCACAACGGCTCTGCTGGGGCGTTTGTTAATCTTGCACTAAGATTGTATGTTGTTGTTACTACAAATGATGGTATCTTATAATATCTTAAAATAATGTTTGTTTCCTCGATTAGCTGTGCCATCTGTTGACCATGTAAATTATTGTAAAACCTTGTTTTTTTTAAAATGATATTTCACATCACCGGTTTTTACAACTGTCATGTACGTACAGACATAACGTTCAAATTGTTATTAGGGGATTTCCATTACTGTTGTAACGCTTGGAAGGGTAACGTTAATTTGTGACAATTGAAGGGAAGAGTTAGTAAGTAAGAAGTGACACACATTTTGGCTAAATTATACCATTTAAAATCAACAAATTAAATATTTTCCTATTTGTTTTTTCATTAAGATAAGCATACATCTAATCACTCTTTATTGTTATGTTCATAAATGTCTTAACGCATAGTTAATGTTTAAAACACAAATTTGAAATACGATCCTTAACCTTTAACTTGTGTTTCTTCTCAGCTTGAACTATATATGTTTATTTAAAAATAGCGATATATATATATAAAATAGAAAAGTATAGCATATGTATAGCATTTAGGTAATTCTACATTTTCTAAAATCTATGAAAAGATAAAATAAATAACACTTTCTTCTCCACCCCCTTCGAAAAACAAATAAACAATTTAATTCATAGCAGAAATATACAGTGTTAACAACGGCATGCATATTTATCATGTCCAAAGATCTGATACAAGAGTATATATATGTTAATTTTTGTATTGCTAAAATTATATATCGCTGATAATGTAAATATCTCTATGAATAAATATTACGAATGATGCATAAAATAACAATAATTTAACTTTGTGTTATGCTACTATTTTCATAAGTTCTTGCAGTGAAAATTTTCGAAACTCATTATGCCAAACTAGAATAATATACGACATAGTTTAGTTTCCTATTCGAAGAAAATAATGAAAATTGTCTGTCAAATGGATGATTTCCATTTAAATTTGAAAATTTTTCTTAGCTTCTTTTCAAATGAGAAAACACAGTGATGAATGATAAAAAAATATTTGGAAAATGTGTGGCATTACTTACTTCTTGTTAAATATTTCAAAGTTTTTTTATAATTAAATATATTGAATCATTAAGTTCATTTTTATTTGATCTTAAATGTATGATCCGATTTGATATTTGTTACTAATCAATGTTTGTCATTTTACTATTTAAATATGGTGCAAGGTGAATTAATTTGATCTGATATGATTTAATTTTTGGTGCAAATAAATGCTTAAATTTTCTTAAAATAAATATTATGAAAAGTGAATTAATTTGATACGATATTGGTGTTAGATATGATTTGACATTGGGTTCAAATGTATGCTTGATATGTCACAGGCTTCATCTTCATTCATGTTTGAAGTTTCTCATTTAAATATGATGCCAGGTGAATTATTTTGATCTGATATGATTATTGGTGCAAATTAATTAAAAAAAAATTTCATTTAAATATGATACGATATTGGTGATTGATATGATTTGATATTGTTTGCAAATGAATGAATATTTTACAGGCTTCATTTTTATTTTGGTTAGAATACATTTTTGAAATTTCCAATTTAAATATGATGCAAGATGAACTATTTTGATCTTATTTGATTCTTGCATCAAACATATTAAAAAAATTTTTTATCGTGATGAAAGGTGAATTAATTTGATATGATTTGATATTGTCCTCAAATGAATGTTTGATATATTACAGGCTTGCATCGTCAGTGTGATGTTATACCATATACTTCAGATGCTGACTTTGCCACTTGGGCAATGGATGATGAAGATGCAGATGAAATAATAAAATACTTTAAGAAAAACGAGCATTTGCATTTAAAAGAGAGATTAGGCTTGGTAAGATTATTTAAATTATATATAATATATAATTTCCTATTAATTGCGTATGTTTGTATGTTCTTTATAATTTCCTACTGTTTTAATTTTCTCTTTAAAAAGAACCACATTTGATTCACTTTAAGCAAATTAGGGATGCAATTTCTTATAAAAAATTCCATTAAGTATGTGCAGTGCGCAAGAAGAAAAAGGATATCATCATGAATAACTTTTGTTCTAATGACCGGAGTTTCACGCTCAATCTTAATCATTCGTGGAGGTGATTTCAAATATGTTAATTAATTAGTTCTAACCATTAATTAAGTTACGAAATAAGACACAAAAAGTGTACTTTTTCTAAATATTTTCTAAATATGTTTTTTGTAAATTTAGATTCCTGATCATAAAAATTGGTGCCTCCTAAAAAAAAAGGAGAGGAAATTTCGAAAGATTGGATCATAAACTGGGGGGCAATAAAGCTATATTTGGCGCTATATTTCCCAACAAACAGCCAAGTAAAGTCGCCACTGCAAATGAGTAATTAAAATAACCATAGAGAAATTCAAGAGAGCAATCCATAATTTTACTCCGTTGCTAAGTTCTGATAATAATAAAAAAAATAAAATAGTGTTCGGTGATTGCTCGGAGATCTTTAATTGTTAATAATTAACAGAAAATATTTCTATCTTTCTAGGCAATAAACACTTTTTCAACTGATTTCTGACCAAAAATTATATATTTTTTTCTTTTTGATCCTCTTTAAAAGGAAAATTTGAATCGATTTATAAATTATAATTTTCTAACCTTTAAGAACTTGAACACATGAACTTCTTATCTGACATTATTTGATTTTTACGTTGTTTTAATTACGTTACGTACCTATTGTTACGAGGATTTCATACTAAAATCAAATTTACATAACTTATTATAAATATATAAAAAAAATTTAGGGATACTCATTTTTACAGTTTTGATAGTCTACTAGGCTAGAAAGTTTTAAGAAACAAAAAAAAAAAAAAAAAAGCGCATTAAATTTTTTTTGAGTGTATAGTAATTCTAATGCACATTCGCACGTTTTGTATAATTTACGATATTTCTTTTTTCTATTACTGAAGGAATTGCTGAACGTTAAGGGGCATTTCAAATAAATTGAAATATGTTAAGTTTAAGAATAACATATTGAAATAATATGTTGCATACTGCATGATTTACAGTTTCAAAAATCGCTTCATTCTGTCAGGTATTTAGGTTACATGGTTTTCTTTGGATAAAGATGATATGCGAATAGCATCCTGATGTTTCGATACATTTTGAAACTTATTTTCGCCAATTCACCACAATATGTCGCACAACATGTTCTTCAATTACGATAAGCTACATTTATCACCAAAGACCGCTACTATTATTTCTTTGTTTTCTTACTTGTACGGAATACGATATTCTCCTTTTATGCAGAGTTCGTAATGCCCTTAAGATACTGAAATGGTGGTGGTGAAATGTTGAATTTCATTAACTCCAAATGTTTGGGCTCAAAATTTTGAAGTTAAAGATAACTTAATAGCTACAATATTGACGTTACGGTACTCTTATTTTCTTATGACTACATGAATCCTGTTGAAATATTAAAATACTGATGTTTACTTTTACGAGCATACATTTCTTATCAAAATAACGATCAAGACCCAAATGTAAAATAGTATAAATAATAAAAACGTCGCAAGCTACAAAAAGCATGAAGATGAAAATAAAAGTAGACATGTTTTGATCGTTCAAAAATAGGCGCCGATTCTCAAGACTCGCCTGGCATAAATGATTTGGGACGTTAATTCTTGGACACTCAAAACAGCTCTATTATGATCTATATTTTCTTTAAAATAAGGAAGTTTTTATTCGCTTCAGTTTCTTGGTATTATTCATTTAGCAACACAGTATATTAAATTTACGCGTTATTCACACAAGTTTTTCTAAGGATAATGGCATAGGCTCTTAGATAGAAAAAATAATAATTGGTCACAGCTTTCTATAAAAACAAATGCAGCTCAATTTCTTTTAATGCTAGCCTTAAAAGTTTTAAGGACATAAAAATTCCTTTTGCAATTGAAATTTCACAAGTCGAGGGAGAAAATGGAATGTCTCCTAGCACCAGGAATCAAAATGAAATAGTTACAAGGAATGTTATTTCAAACAAGTTAACGTTTCAGTTCTACTCGAAATTGTTTGAAAATGTATTTTTTATTCATCGATTGCAAAATTTATTCTATTTATATTTTTGGGTATAGTTTAGGTGTACTTCGATGGAGTTTATTTTTACATTCTAAGTTGCTTAATAAAATTATTAAATAAATTGGCTTAAAATAAATTATTCAAGATATATGATTTAATTCATTTACAGTATAATAGTAAGAGGAGCTTCTAACACATCCTTGATACCGTTATCAACAAATTAATGGAATACGCTTAAATAAATAGTCGTTTCCTGTTTTAGCTTTCGAGCAATACTATATTTCGTTCAAACAGATTTCAATTCTGGAAATAACGAAATTATTGAGAAGGTTGCTTGGAGCAATATCTTTCTTATCCTCTTATGACGAAATGTAGAATAAATTTGTTTTCGTAATTTTCGTGAAAAGTATGTTAACCCCCTTAGCTGCTTATTTTTCTCTTAACAAAATAGGTTCAAAATTATAAATGCCAAATATAACAATGAAATATAGTATTAATTAATAAATATATTATGAATTAATATATATATAATTAATTAAAAATATATAATTAATTAAAAATATATAATTAATTAATAAATATATAATTAATTAATAAATATATTATTAATTAATAAAAAAGTTTTAAGAATTTTAGATTTATGTTGAATTGGTCAAAAAGATAAATAATACAGATAAAAAGAAGTTTAAGTACTATAATTTTTCTTTAAAAGTTTATTTTATCTTTCTTTTTTCAGGTTGAAGAAGCAATGGAGCTTAAATTCAAATGCCATGGATTATCTGTGGATTTATTTTTCATTTATGAACAGGAAAATGGCACGTGGTATGCCGGTCATAGCCCATATTATGGTTACTATTTTAAGTAAGTATAATTCGGTAGAAATTATTTATAAAACAAATTTTACATAAAAATTACATTTTTGAGTTAATATACAGCACTCTTTGAAAGCTTGAAAGTTTAAATATTTTTATATAAACTCGTTATAATGAACTATGGATAGTGCGCATAGTCGGTTGTAGTGAATGTTTTAAGTAGCCTAGTCATAATTGCTATTTTGCTGACATTACTTCATAGGCTTAAAAGAGACTAATAAAAAAGTAGTACCTATAGTAGTTGTTTATAGTGGACTCAAATTGGTTTATGTGATAAGTTCTTAAATACATATTTTTGACTCTTTATTAAAAATGAAGTAATAAGCATTATAAAAGAGCGTTTCACTGGAACTATACCCTAAAAATAATAATGTAAGTGGTTGCAAAAATACGGCAATGGAAAAGCAAATTGGCTGCACAGAAATTCCAAATTATTTATATTTATTAATTATTTATATTATAAATTTTTATTTTAATTTTTTTTTTAAAAATGACGGAAATCAAAAAGATATGTATTTAAAAAATTCTGAAAATGACGAAAATGGGAAAGATAACCTTTTGAAAAAGATCTTTAAAGGAGGACAACAATTTCGTAATATGGGGAATATTTAGAATGTTTAGCGTTTCGATTAAAATTTCCGTTATGGAATGAAATTCGCTGCAATATGTCTTCGCTGTAGACAGGTTCTACATAGTTAGTTAGTGAACAATTTATAAAGTAAATTACGTACTATTGTAATCTATGTTCTATTGTGATTTCCAACAATACTACAGGCTAAAAAATATATTTTGTAAAGATTATGTCTTGTAATTAAAAATGGATTTTAATTAGTACTTATAAAAGAGCGTTTATTTGGAGTCATTTCTCTACCAGTAATAACAAAACCAAGTCCATAGCCGAGGAAATTAGTTGCACAGAAATTTCAAATTTTTTTTATAAAATGACAGAAATGAGAAAATTTAAAAAATTCCGAAAAATGATAAAAATTGGAAAGATTTGATGTTGAAAAAACCGTTATAGGGATACCATTTCGTTAAATGGAAAATATTTTGAATGCTATTTAAATTTTCGATTAAAATTTCCGTTGTTATTATTTAATTGTAAAAAAATTGTAACTGTTAAAAATAAAAACTGTAAATTGTAAAAAAAATACGTACTGAATAAAATGTAAAAGTAATTCTAACGCAAGTAACTTTTTGTTACGTTTGTTACCTTGACTTAAATTTTGAACAATAATTATTTACAGCTTTAATTCGAGAATCTGTTTAGTTTAATATTTTGCTTACAAAGTATGAACAAATAAAATATGAATTATGAAACAAAAATTTGTAAAATTTTCCATCTTACTAAAGTTTTTAAAGAAAGAAGTTGTAACATAATTTTATTATGTTACGCGTGTAACTGAAAAATGAGATTATCTCTGCTAATCAATTTTCATTCTGTAAAGAAAAGTCCAAATTAAAAAAAAAATATATCAAAAAGATAAAAGGATAAAATAGCTAAATATAATGCCAAAAACTATTTTATTGCTCTTCAATATTTTCAGAACTTATAGGAAATAAAAAAAATATAACATGACAATCTATAGAACCTGTGTTAAAATTCAGCGTGTTCCATCTTTTGTTAAAATTTAACTAAACATTTCTTAATAATTAAAAAAAAAACATCTTATCTACTCAAAAATGTATATTTTCTAGATTCAAAAAATTTTCATTTTTAATTTTACTATAATTTTGAATATTTACTCCCTCAGAAACCACTTTTGGTGGAATCACGCCATAATCATTCAATAAATGATTAAAAATTTCAAAACTTAAGTCATATGACGAGGAGTGAAAAACTGTTCTTATGCAGTAATTGCCCTTATTCACAGCACTTATGCAAAAAATAGCAATTTTTTTTAGCTTTGCATATTTGAAAGTTGATTAGCCAAGTAGAAAACTTGTCAAGATTTTTTTTCCTACGTGAAATCAAAATAACTTTTGAACAATTCAACAATCAGACTTACAACTTACAGATTTATGGTTATAGGCAGATAATAACCTTTTTTTGTCTAAGGAGAAAATAATTTCAGTTACAGAAGTTATTTTCAATTCCTGCTAAAAAATGCTTGGAAGCAGACGAACTTTGTAACTGCAATTTTAACCCACTAAAATAGCCTACCTATATTAGTTAACCTTTTATAATAACTATATTTTTTTAAGATTAAAACGTGAAACACGCACGGTGGTGTGCAATTCAGGAAAAATATGTAAAATTTATGTCAAGGCAGTTCAACAATTTTATCTTTCAAAAAATAAGAGTTAATTTTATTTAAAAATTAAATTATTTAAGTAAACTGTTCAATACAGTTATTGAAATCAACATTGCAATATGTATTTACTGTAATTTAGAAATATTTATACAATTTATTTGATCCCATATTTTAAATAAAAGATAATTATTTTCTAAATAATCAGGGAAAACAATTATTTATCGCATTTTAGTAAATATTACGTAAGTCAAAATGAATGCCCCTATTTCATTGCTGTAATATCCAATATGTAATAAATTTAGTCATTATAAAGGTACATAGAGGCAGAAGTGATATAAGTATCGTTTGAATGTTCACTAATAGACGGTTTTAGAAGTCAAATCGTCTGCAGTGTTTCCACGAAAACAAAACAGGCAGACGAACAACTCTCTAAATGCTTACAATGGCGGATTGGTCACGTGTTTACTCAAAAAAATACTCTTGCTTTGGCAACCGCGATCTCTAGGTCGCATTCCACGTGATTTTTTTCGTGCGCATTTTCTTAAAAGATCCAGAGCGTGTGACCTCAGGTCCAAAGACCACGACTGATTTGATTGCCCGTATCACAGCTGCCATCTCTAACATCGGGATTCAAATTTGATGTATGTATACTAAAAGGAGTGCTAATCGAACATTTCTGAGTACAATCAAAACTTGCTTCTATTTAATCTGTCTGCATATACACTTTGAATTGCATACTGCTTTTTTTGCACTTTTACATTTTGCTTAGTACACCTATGTAATTAGAGAATTCATTTCGACTTATCCTGTATTACAAATTGTAGTATCATTTCCTATATTGGTTACTTACCTAATAAAATCTAAAATTTGCAGTTCGAGATTAATTTATCTTGTGGACATCTTACAACCATCTAGCATTTAAGATATTTTTTATCGAAGTTAAACTATCAAAAAGTGGTAACATGGGTAGGAAATTGACGTTTCTTTTAAAATAAAATTTTGAGCTGTCATGGTGAAGGTCAAAGGTTATATCTATGGTGACATTTTACAACCCACTCAGCTTAGAACAATGGGTATAATTGATATTAGCTCATCTCGAAAGTATAGGCGGCTAGAGCGTAATATTCACATTTATGTATTCCGTATTTATTATTGTATTTCGAAGCACTACAGCTTTACATATATGGGCGAATCTCAGGAATCATTAATCGAATTCGTTCTATTCTCTAGGTTGTCCAGACCGTAATCCCGCCATACCGTAACCTTATGATTAATTAATTGAATTTAAGGGCATCAAAATTTTAGATGCTCACGATTATTTTCTGATATTTTATACATTTTCAAACAATTCTGGAGGTGTAAAAATAGTGTGACTATTATTTTTTATTATTTTTTTTTATTATCAAAAGTTAGTAACCTCAGGATTAATTAATTGAATTTAACATATAACATATTGAATTCAAAATTTTTCGATGTTCATGATTATTTTCTGATATTTTGTACATTTTCAAACAATTCTGGAGGTGTAAAAATAGTGTGCATATTATTTATTATTATTATTTTTTTATTATCAAAAGTTAAAGGTTTTAGAGATCTGCACATATACCTTTCCAGATCAAATATAGGTTGTTGCCTGATTGCTAAAACTAAGGGATAAAGGGTTTAGGTATTGCGTACCGTTTAAGAAAAAATTATGCACCTATCGGCAATTTTCTTTTCGCCTATTTCAAACATTTAGCAGAATTTTTGTAAACAAAATCGTATTAAACAAGTGTAATTTTATTATTGTTTGCAGATATCATCACCCAGCTTTTAGTTTATGTTCCGCTGAACTTTTGGGTCAAAAAGTCAACACCCCATGTGAACCAGAAGATGTAATATCAGCTGAATATGGTCCGAGTTGGATGAAACCTGTCACATCTTGGAGTTATAAATATTCAGTGTATAATAGAGGACCAAATATTTATTGGAAAAAAAGTTTATTGAAAAAAGCCTATCCAAAAACTTAAGAAATGTGCCTATTGATTTAATGTTAATGATATTTCAAATGCTATTTATTTATATGTTTTTTAAAAATCCTTATTAAAGGATGGAATGTATATTATAATTTAAATAATTGTTGAGATTTGCTACTTTTTGTTCTCATTTGCAAATTATTTATTGAATGATATAATTTTAAATTGAATGACATTGACTGTGGCTATTCGTTTATGCAACAAGTGCATAATAATTGAATTCGCAATTTAACATCGTTAAATAAATAATTTGAATCATAGAAACCTCATATCACCTTTTTTTAATCAAAATTTAATTTAGTGAACAGTTTCCTAAAGTAATATATCAATATGAAACCTTAAATTTTAACTAAAACAGAATATTTTTTTTCTCACCAGAAAACTAAATAAGTCTAAGAAATATATGCATAGTAGGTGAATATGATTAAAATATCTTTTAATCCTACGTTGCATGTTCACTATTTCGTTTCAAGAGCA
The DNA here is from genome assembly GCA_949128135.1 of Parasteatoda lunata. Classification (NCBI taxonomy): domain Eukaryota; kingdom Metazoa; phylum Arthropoda; class Arachnida; order Araneae; family Theridiidae; genus Parasteatoda; species Parasteatoda lunata. Next base: position 89,675,049 of record OX421971.1, read on the forward strand.
GATTCATCATTATAATTATAATACAGTGAAACCTGCCAAGTTGACCACCCTTGTAAGTTGGGCACAATTGCATAAGTTGACCTCAATTATCAAGAACGGAATTTTTCCTATATAATATAAAGAAGCAAAACCTTTTTAACTTGACCACCTGTCTATCTTGTATGTTGACCACTAAAATAAGTCAATTTTGTCTAGGATGATTATGAAATTCTATTCTAAAACCCTCATAAGTTGACCAGAAAAAAAAAAAATCAGAAAATGTTCTGTCATTTTGCAATGTATGTTAAAATTTCACTTGTTGGGTGAAATAGTGTAAAAAGCTAATATAAACCCTTTTGTGAGTTGACCATCTGGGGAACTGTAGGGGGGCAGCTTTTGACCATTTCATTCATTGAAAACAGGTGTGTTAGTTGAAAAGTTGCTCTTCCAGTTGCAGTATAATTTTGTTTTGTTAAAGTTTTCAAATTACATGTCTTCGTGTTCTGATATTTTAAGAAATTATTTTTATCAAACACTTCACATGCATAGCTAATGAAATAATTTTTTAAAAAAGTTAGTTAAATATTAGAATTATGTATATGTAACAAATTGAAATTCATTCAGGTTTAAATACATTTAAGATATTCATTTGGTTATTTGCCAAATAAAATTTGTAAGTCAAGTAAAAAAAAATTTAAATATATAGCAACATGATATAGGAAATGAAAAAGTAAACAATGACCCGCCCCCTCTATAAGTTGACCACTTGTCTAAGTTGACCACTAAAACAATGCACCACAAGTGGTCAACTTACACAAGTTTTACTGTAATAAGAAATGATAGAATGCATTGATGAAATGATAAATATTAGAAGATAGCAAAATGGTTTTTTAATCCTACGTAGCATTTTCACTATTTTTGATTCACGGGAAAATTTTTCATTACTATTTCTTATTGATATATTTATAAAATCTGTCGACAAATGGATAAAGATAAGACAACAAAATGTTTTTTCAAATCTTTCATTGCATTTTCATTATCAAGAGCAGATCACAGGCAGATTCATTATCATTTCTTATAATTGTAATTATAATGACGAAAGGATAAAAATGACTTTACTGGCCATAGGCTAAGAATAAACAATGATGGAATTCCTAATTTTGCCTTCGTTTGGGCGAAGAAAAACGTCGAAGAGGTTGCTCCCTATTATTAACTCGGTGCAGGGATGATTGAGGCTGGTCGGGCCAGTTGGTAGGTAGAAGTGCCCAAGCCCGAAGAATTTTAATCCGAGCTCATCCAAGCTCGAGATACATAACATTGTTTGGAACCAGTTTCCACCCCAGATAATATATAGGTCAGATGAAGGTCAAATTTTGTGGTCTCGCCTCTTCAAAAAAAAAAAAAAATCTTAAGCTAACTAAAAGTTGTTAGACAATTAGTGTTAACCTCACAAAGCAAACGCACCGATGAAATCGCTGTATTTTTTCTTCTAAATTTCAAATTTATTACCGAATCAAACGTTTTCTTAAAAGTTGTAAAATTGTTTCTGATAATTTTATAAAGATTACGGGCTTAATACCTTTTTTCAATAAATGAGCCCAGGCTTGGGTTCTTGAATTCGAGTTGGATGGATGACAAGACTGAAGGCCTTTTTTACCTTTTAAAAAGAAGATGAAAAAAAAAAAAAAAAAAATGAAGATATGATGATGATAGAATATTGAAAAGATATGTGATATTATTATGTTAATAATGAAACTATTTACATCACTTCTATCAATATTTAAATAAATTTAAATTTGATTAGTCATCAGTTAAGAAAATTAATGTTTGACTTTTGGGTTGTGTTGGTAATATTTATCAAAGCACTTCTAATCTCTTGCTATGATATGGTGAATGAACCAGTTCTTAAAATTGTTATTCCAAAAGCTGTATTTTATTACCGTAAAAATAACAAACATAATATAGTTCAAGTCATAAAAGTTCAATTTATGCCTTGATAAGGTATAAAAAGTTAAAATCATAATTAAATCGTAAAATTCCTAACACTTGTCAGGTCTAGCACAATTTTATAAATTTTCAAATCGATTAGATGTTTTATACAGTATTAAATGTTCATTTCAATGTTACGAGAATTGTTTCACCTGTTCGGTTGCATACGATGCCCATGTCTAGAGATTATTTAATATTGATTACTTAATCGATCTCAACACTTCATTAACATATCCTGAACTATTTATGTAAAATTGTTCTCTCATTTATGACCACTATTAGCAATACTAGTTGAATTTTGAGTTGAATTAAGAAATATTTAAAATTGAACATCAGTTGATTCTGGGACTACTTTCATGAACCATAGATAGAATGAATTTGGTTTTTTGTAATGACTTGAACCATTTTGTTTCGTTGCTAAACGATATGGAATTATAATTCTTTTATTTTTGATACTGTTTTGCAAACATTATATATAAAATATCTGACAGAAATGGCATAGAAATCACATTTACAACATTGCGTGTTACCACAAGGCAATGGTTCATTAAGCGTGTCTATAAGTATATCAAATAATTATTTCCCCATTCTTCCTTGGAGAGTTCGTGCGTTAGTCGCGTGTTGAAAAAGCAAAAGCTAAAAGAGGAAATTTGGTGATTTGAATCGTGTTCGTGTTTGACAATTAAGCAGTTTGAAATAAACTTTCACCTTTATTTTCCCCTCTTTAGATTCGGTGAGTCAGCGTAAATGTAGAAAATTGTAAAAGATTATATAGTGATTCATTGAGAATAAGGCGTTTGGTTACGAAAATAAAGTTAATATTTCTTTATGGCCACAACCATTTAATAAGGAAATATTAATTAAAAATAGTGTTCCATAATGTCCGCTCATAATATATTGTAAAAGTGCAAAGAAAAAAGTATTCACCTAAGGGGTCGAGCAGTACTGTATCGTAATCTGTTACATCACAAGTAGAAAGGATAATGGAAATCAGTTTGATTACTTGGGAAATTAGGAAGTGTTTTAAAAATCACATTTTATCTTCATCATCAAATCATGAAATATTCGTTAAGTATTTTTTTTATTTATTTAAATACACTTAAAATATTTTATAATTTTCAAAGTATAAAGTTTGTTCTCTTTTTATAAGTCAGTCAAGAGCGTTTTGCACAGTTCCTTTAAGAGGGAACACATTCTCACACTCAACACATTCTTTTAAAATCTTGTTGGACCGATTTTTTAGGGAATGTTGTTAAAGGGTAATCGGTGATTAATATTTTAGTTAATTATTTCTCCCCAAAAGGTAGGTTTTAAATTTGCTTGTAAAATGTGACATATTCTTCTGTGGATGATGACAGCTCAAATGACTGCACTAATGCAGGTCTGTTTCCTTCAATGCTCTTGTGAACAACAATACCTAGCTGCAAACGAATATGTTTACACCCATAAGTTGCAATGCGAATGATCCTTTAAATACATAGAGATCATTCTTGAAAATGCATCTTGTTGTCGAAGGGCTGTAAGCTAACATATGATATTCTAGTGACCGAAACAAAAGTTGTTCAATTGTATACCTTATTTGAACCGGTACGACAACCTCCTTATCAAAGCGCAGTATATAGGAAGTCTGTTATACGATTTCTAGACCCACTGCGGTTCAGGGGACAGAGCGCTTGTTTCCCAGTGAATTAACCCAGGTTCGATCTTAGCGTTGGTTAGTTGATTCGAATTCTACTCCCGGTTCGCACCGACCACAGTGGTGCCATAAAATATCCTTAGAGGCAGACGTATCACAGGTTTTAGAATCCCCTTGCCGTTGGGCTAATTGTAGGAGGTTTCCGTGGTTTTATACTTCATGTAACGCAAATGCGGATTAGTTCCATGAAAAAGTCCCCCACGAAAGCTAGTTTGTCTCAGTGCTTGATCCAGGAGTTTCCTTGTCTTCCGGATTTGGTTCAAAATTATTCGGCAACGAAGTTGAGCATTTATAGTCGTAAACTTAGAGACGACTGTTTAACGCTAGTTATTAAATAAAATAAAGCACGATTACTAATTTCTAAATTAGAGTGAAATGTTTTTTTAAGATTTTGCAATAAGCTTATCTTTCTATTATTTCATCATCGTCTTTTGTTTCGAAGTTTTTGATTTCGAAATAAATTGTTCTTTACTGGAAATTCTGTATCAGTTTATTCGCAAAATCAAACTTTTTTACAATCAATATTTCACTTTTTTCGTTTATCACTGTCTCACAGGCATTTATACATAAAAAAAGTTGTTTACCTCCTATTTTTCTTTATGTTCTATCCATACCCTACCTCTTTTAGCTGTTCACATTTCTCCTGATGTAAAGCGAATTTGGATACTCGAAATATGGCGCTTTTAATTTTAGTTTTATGCATTGCATGCAAATCAAATACTTTGAATTTCAAAAGGCAGGAAATACGATACTATGGTAAATAGCATCTATTCAATAAGAAGAGCAGATGCTAAACATTTATAATATGTAGTTTTCATTGAAAGAAGAATTCGACTGAACAGGCACGTTTTTTATTCAAATTAGATTTAAATATATCTAAAAGAAATGTCACATGCAAGGTGAGTCTGGCAAAAATTGGATTACTTTGCAAACGCTTTCAAGTTTTAGATATTTCCAGATTGAATTCCTTACTGATTTCTCATAAATAAAAAACACTCTTATCTTTATGCAATGCAAATATTTTAGGAAGCGTTCGCAAACAGAAAGATTGGCATGAAATCAATACTGCTCATCACAAATTGTTTTTGTATGACACATATTACATAAATGTTTGTATTAGCACTTATTTAAGCTAATATATTTTCATTTCGTTTAGAATATAAGTATAGTATTTTAAAAAATAAGATAATCAATTTTCCGAGCTTTATTAGGTTATTAATTCATTAATATGATCCAAAACAGCTTAAATTTGTTTTTAAAATTTTAAAAACTTACTATAATCTTTCAGAGTAACTCGTGTTTGATTAAAAAGAGTTAAAAGTTAGCAAAAGTCAAAAAAACTTTTCTTTAAAATAATTTAAAAAGAAAGAAATCGTCTGCAGTTTAAATTTAGCCAATGAGCAATGCCAATCCTTGGAGAAAATTCGTTGGAGTGGAATATTCTTATGTGATAGTCCGTCGCGATTCTTATGTGATAGTTCAAATTATCAGCTTGCCAAATTTTATCCCTATCAAATAAATGTTATAGTGGAGCGTATGGGATAAGAAGACAAATATTTATTTTTGTATATAGACACACATAACATGCATCTAGATGAATTCGAGTAAAGATTTTCCGAGCGAATAGGACAAGTTATAACAAGTTATTCTTGCTTAAGGCCATGCAGAAACCTTTATACAAATAAGGTCCTTTGTGCGTATTTATTGTTAAAAGCTTTTACTTGCAAGCATGAATCTTAATTTGTTAAGTTAAACTTTGCTAAAATCTACTTTAGAAAATTCATTCCATTTATTTTAACAAGCAAACTCTTTTTCTAATTTAAGAAGAGCATCGTGTTGCATTTTAAGTTAACAGGAATTGTTCATTATTTCTGTACTAGGAACCTCAATATTATATCTTTCTCTATTCTACTTTATAAAGCAAACAAAGTAAGCTTAAATTCCATTAAACTGTTTCTTTATATTTTAGTTGCAATTACATAAAAAATCATTAAACGTCTTTTCATAAAAATATTATCAAACAGAACTTTTTCACGTAATTTAGATCACTGTTTAAAAAATAATAGGTTATTATCTGTTTCTTAAATGATTACAATACATTTTAAATATATAAGTTTATACAACCATTATATTCAAAATTCAATATTATGCATAAACTTACTCTTCCTTTTAAGAATATTTATGAAAAAAAATTATTTCCTGAACATATTTTTCAATGTATTGAAGTGCATTTTTATAAATTACGCAGTTACGTAAATCAATACAAACAAGAGAAATTTGATTCTTAATTTTAAGTTTCACAATATGCACGATTTGAAAATTATAAATTATAACTTTAAATATTAAAAAAGTTTTCATTTTAATGCCTTTAATTAAAGCTTAATCAATAATAGTTTATTTCAATATTAAGTTGCGGAAATTGTCTCCAGGAATATTGTCGATTTTACTCTTTAGGTATTTTTGTTTAATTTGTTTCGTAACTTAAAGTTGTGATCAGTTAACAAATGAGTTGTATTTGGAAGTTGAATAATGTAATATAATAATACTTGATTTTTTTTCAAAACTCACTAATTAATTTATGCTACAATTGTTTCATAGATGATTCGTGCTTCCTTACTTATCCGTAGATAGTGTTTCAAAATAAGCTTGTTAAACTTCAATATTTTTCGATATCAAAAATCCGACATCAATGCATGAGCATGTAATTTATGTGACTATGTAAGATTTTTTTATCTGTATGACCTATTTTTTTATGCAAATTGAATGAAATAAACAGAAAAGTCATAATTCAACTATCTATCCTTATATATATATATATATATATATATATATATATATATATATATATATATATATATATATATATATATATATATATATATATATATATATATATATATATATATAAAGCAGCTGAACACTCGTTCTTCTTACGGGAATCCATCAGTACTGAACAACACTTCGAAATCGTGCACAAAACTGAAAGACAAATACCGACATAATTGAAGAGTTTACTGGAAGAACCAGGTAAATGACATTTTATAGAGTATTTATAAATCAGTTAAAATAATATAACAATATAGATACAGGACATAATATAATGTAACAGAATTCACTTTAATCGTAACAAAACTAACCCACATTAGTTTTTAGCATGCTTGCACGATTTTTATTTTCAAATTAGGCAATGCTAAATAAAATGAGGCAATGGATTATTTGTCTCGCCTTCTAATAAATCGGTTATAAAATAGTTCGGAGACCATTGTTTTTCATCTTACCCTGATTATAGCCTCTCTGAAAATGTCACATACATAGTTTTCAAGTAAAAAACTCTCAAATAGAGCTCTTCAATTAGAAAAGCTTAATTTTTCATTTATTTATTATTATTGCCCTGACCAACGGCTTTACGTTATTATAATAAGCAAAACACGTTTTTTGTAGTTCATCCCATGTACCTGAAGTTTTCGCATCACTTGGCTTGATGATAATATAAAAACTTCGGCAATTTTTTAAGTGAAATAGTACCACTTTTCCATTTATTTAGCCTTCTAATACATAATTAATTTTTTTTATTTCAATTATTGTTGGCTTTAAATTATTTACTTTTATAGAAACAAATTTTGAAAGAATTACTATAAAAAAAAATAAATACGTGGCTTCAGGTAATTTTAGAAAAAAACTAATTTGGTGTAGTCCACGAATGCTACCACGTTAATGATGTTCATTGAATTTTCCTGACGTAGCGAAAAAAAATAATTAAATATTAAAGAACGTAAGATATATATATATATATATATATATATATATATATATATATATATATATATATATATATATATATATATATATATATAAGCTGTTTGAAGTTCATTATAGTTGTTATTATAAGGTTAAAGATAGTTAACAAAGTTAAGTTGTAACGATAGAAACTTGGCGACATAAATACTTTTGTAAAACTTTAAAAAAACTGGGGATCATTTTGTCGCAGAGAATCTGGTTTGAACCTAAAGAATAAATACCATTGTTCAAAAGATTAAAAAAAAACCCATTTCGTTTTTTTCGACTTACCTTCCTTTGGGAAAGTCTTTTTTATATCCAATAGTTATAAATGAGCCTGAAGAATTTCTCGAACATTTCTTTTTGAAAATGAACAAGAGAGAAATAGATTTTGCAATTTTTAATGTAACGTTATACCGTACTTTAAAGTAACAAAGTTTTTCAGCGAAGTACCCAATATTTTACGTTCTCAGAAATATGCATATGTATTAAAACTTCAAATTTAAGGATGAAATTGTTTCTTTTTTATTTCATACATTTTATTATATGTTCTATTTTATTATCATTTTGCATATTACTTTTGAAAGAAATTGTATTTATATCGATACTGTCTTGCTCTGAATTCGTAATTTATTTTTATTATATTTTATTCCAAGTTTTTATTCAGCTTCTATTCGATTTCTATTCAGCTTTTTTTTATATTTTCAATACTAATTCAATTTGTTAGAAAGAAACTGATTTATTAAAATTGATTTTGGAAATAGCGTAATGGCGAAAGTTCCATAAATTAAGTGCCCTAGCGCAAATGTTTAGTTCATTTCTTTTTAATGCTTTCTAACTTTATTTTTCAAATAAACCTAATATATTTTTATTAATAAAAAATAATAGTATAAAAGCAAGATCAACATAGATAATTCTGTATGACAACACTGAATTTGGATTTCGTAAGGTCCTATTTTACTAATACTTTACCCTTTTAAAACATGTTTCGATAACTTGAAATAATGTGTTGTACAAGAATCAATAATATAAAGTATAATAATATGAAGCCAATTCATAAGAAAAATTGGGATAAGCTTTGACAATCAGCGGTTAAAAATGCGCAATGCATGTATATATGTGAAGTGAGTCAAATCGTTAATCGTTAATCATAAACCTAACAATGCTTTTCATTGGCAAGAAAAAAACAAAAAATCAAATGAGACAACGGAAAAATGTTTTATGATCAGTGCTAATTTAGCAAAATAATTCGTAGCAGGACTAAAAAATAATTGTATTATGATGATATTAGATCGTAAAAGATAATTCTAAGAATATTAGTGCCTAAAAAATTGCCAAATTATTATTGATGCGAATCGTACTTGTATTTTTCTTAATTATGCGCCGACGAAAGAATAAAAAATTAAAAAAAATTTCCTTCATTGTTGGAAGCTATTAAAACTTTTATATCTTTTCGATATATTAATTATTAAATATTTCAGATTTTTACGGGAAAAAATGAAGTCATTTTGTAATTATTTTCAAGAATTTAAAATACACTTGCGATAAATAAATTCTTTTTTGTTTCGGTCGGTCACATGAAAGCTACTACCGCGTACCTATTAGGTTCTACTGTGTCAAGTAGCAATTGCTTCAAAATCTATTGTCACTACTAATTTAGCATTCCTAGCGTAAATTACAGTTCAAACATTTTTCTACGGCTCTCTGAAGTGAAAGAGTACCGTTAAATCTCGATTCTCACAAATTAGTATTATTAAACTGCTGTTTGTAGAAAATGCAACACCATGAAGGAATCATCAGAATCAAATGAAATTCGCAGCAAATGTCAATTATAGGATATTATGCAAATTAATAAAGTTTCAGAGCCATCGCGCGTGCGTGGCGCGCGCAGCGCCCTCTGAATTGATGCTGAAAGCGTATAAATAAAGTGCTGTAGCGGGACGTTGAAAATAGTCTATGATTATTTGTTAGTGGCAAACGTTTAGTGAGACCTGAGTATGCCTCCACGACGGAAGAATAAGAAATTCAAGCAACTTACGGAGTTTGAACGAGGGAGGATAATCGGCCTTCGAGAAGGAGGATTTTCCTATCGCGCAATAGCAGCTCGTATGCAGCGGAACAGTTCCACAGTGATGCGAGTTTGGAAGCAGTGGACCGACGAGCACCGAACAACTCGAAAAACAGGCACTGGACGACAGAAGGTGACGTCAGAGCGCGATGATCGACACCTGCTTCCTCCAGGCAGCTGGCAGCACATTGGTCTACTGCTACAGGTGTACAATTGTCGGCTTCGTCAATTCGTCGTCGTCTGCTGCGCCGTGGATTGCGTGCAAGGGTGCCATTATACAGGATTCCCCTCACGGCGGATCATCGACGGCTGCGTCGGCAGTGGGCTCTTGAGCACAGAGACTGGCGAGCTGATTGGCACCAAGTTGTCTTTTCAGATGAATCACGCTTCAATTTGTGGACCCATGATGGCCGTGTTCGTGTTAGACGTTATGCCGGTCAACGCTGCCTTCCTGAGTGTATTATTGAACGACATAGTGGTCGAACACCCGGAGTTATGGTCTGGGGTGCGATTTCGTATCATGGACGATCCAATTTGATACGAATTGAGGGTAATCTCAATAGCAACAGATACGTCCGTGAAGTGCTACAGCCCGAAGTCGTTCCTTTCCTTCAAGGCATCCCTGGAGCTATCTTTCAGCAGGATAATGCACGCCCACATGTTGCGCGGACTGTTAGAGACTTCTGTTCAGCACAACGCATGCAACTTCTTCCTTGGCCTGCTTATTCGCCGGATATGTCGCCTATTGAGCACGTGTGGGATATGGTTGGTCGGCGTCTCACTCGTGATCCGCGTCCTGCAGTTTCCAAAGACGAACTTTGGTTGCGCATACAAGCGATATGGAATTCTCTTCCTCAAGCAGATATTCAACATCTGTTTGACTCCATGCCACGTCGTATAGCAGCACTTATTGCAGCGCGTGGTGGCTGCACCAAATACTGATTTCGGACGCTTAATTTGTTTCTTTTGTTTTGAAAATTTCATCATTTATTTGTATCAGTACAAGTCGTTTCTGCATTAAATTTCATTTGATTCTGATGATTCTTTCATGGTGTTGCATTTTCTACAAACAGCAGTTTATAAAAGTAAATTAATAATGATAATAAAAGAAATGTACTAAATGCTAAATCAGAGGGCTAGGTAATCTGCGAGCCCCTCACAAGCCGTAACTCCATCTAAAGCATCAAAATTGAGAATATGATGAAATAATGCATAGAGCCTCGAAAAATTAAACGAACCAATCTGAACGAATTTTGATCTGATGATCAGATCTTCATGTTTTAGGATATCTTAATGGTTCAACAGGATGATTTCAAATATGCTAGTTAATTAACGCAGGCGAAATTTTAAGTAACGAAATCAGACAAAAAAACGTACTTTCACTGAATAAACATACCTTCTTTTCGATGGGTTCAGATTTCTGACCCACAAAATGTAAGGGGTAGCCATAATTTTGGAAATATGGCTCCTATAATTTGGTCAGGAGAGCGGTCCAAAGTTTGGACTCCTTCATGTTAATTTTACATTTTGCGAATTTCGCCATATCTCGAGAACTTTGTAAGAGAATTGAAATTGTTTTGCACACAACTATAAATTTCGTTTATGAGAAGATAATTCTTTGCAAAAAAAAGTAAATTTTAATATATTTTTTGTTATTTTATTTAATTAATACTAAAGAATTATCAACTAATAATTTTTCAACTAATGTTGAAAATATTTTGAATTGTAAGGTATGCAATTTTTATATCATTTTAAAGAATGTAATTTTACAGGGCACAACTTGAAATTTGGGAGAAATCGGTCGAATAGTTCCTAAGAAATCGAAGTTTAAATGTATGATATTTTCAATATATATATATATATATATATATATATATATATATATATATATATATATATATATATATATGTATATATATATATATATATATATATATATATATATATATATATATATATATATATATATATATATATATATATATATATATATATATATATATATATATATATATATATATATATATATATATATATATATATATATATATATATATATATATATATATATATATATATATATATACAAATGTATTTATTACTTTACACAACACTACTGCATTATTTATTCTTCAACCCTTCTTCCGATCCGAATATTTTAATTATTTTTAAACAAAACACTAACCAAATTTTTTCACCATCTAGCTGTCACGCACGGCCATGCCCGTATAGAAGTACTTTGATTTCAAATTTAACTATTTTCAAGAAAATGCCAGTGATATTGTCAGATTGAATTTTTGTGATAGTTTGAAATCCGTCCGGCAGCCTTTAAATCACACAAAGAACTGCATAAGTATGAGTTTTTGGGACATTTCCGCATAGTATGCAGCAGAAGCATTAAAATTATTTCTATCTCTGTCAGATAAGATAGAATACTTATCCTAATGCTCCATTACTTGCTTTACTACTTCCTCACGCTCCACTAGAGCCATACCTTGAGTATCGTATAATATACTCTACCCTATAATAATGGAAGATAAACTTTCAGTTTTTATAATTTTTTTTTTAATTTCTTAAGAAGCACAAAGAGAAGCTTGTAATTTTAAAGATGTATAGTTTATGCGATTTTTTTTAACTCTGCAATATCTTTTTGTATCTTTTAACTCTGTTTTCAAGCTTTCAGAGGTTTGAGGGACCGACAACAAATTATGAAAGGTAACAAGTATTTTTGAACAGTCTCTGCTAGAAAATCAAACAATAAGCTCGTTACTTGTGTCAATTGTTTTGGTTGTTATTTGCAATAACTGCATAAAGTTTCTTAAATGTAGCTTAAATATTTATGAATGTATTTGGAAATTTTTATAAAAAAAAAAAACTTTTTTTAAGAGTTTTTCTTCTATAACTTTAAAAATCTTTGATAAAATTAAACAAAATTTTTGGAGCAGCTTAAATTAATTAAAAAGAATTGAGAGTGTATTATAAATGACATATTAGATGTAGGCAGATATCAATCTTAAGATATTAAACAAATTTTTAAGAGACTCAAGGTATATAAAAACAGTTTCCTATTTGAAGGGTTAGGCAATATAAAGTTATCTTTATATTTTCTTAAACAATAAAATTACATCTTATTGTATGTCATATTCTGTATTTATAAGTTTTAAATTTTTTTAAAGTTGAATTGATTATATTTCTAATCCAAGTAATTCTTCATTTTGTTACGATTAACATATTAACAATATGTCCTTACATAAATTATAATAATTATATATTTTATAAACTAAAATGATATTTTATTTTTATTTCATTTTCTATTTTATTTTTTTAATCGATTTAAAAGATAGGATCAGAGATGAATGAGAGACTACCACGGGGGTTGATGAGCGAAATGTGCACAGGGTGTAGCCTCCTAGTATATTAAAAAATAGCATGCACCGCCACTGTTTCGGGTATTTGACTTTACGTTACACTTTTTTTCGCTGTGCAAAAACTATAGAAGTGTGAACTTACGAAAATGTGTAAGAAAAATTTACAGAAAAAACGATGGGATAAAAAAATACTGAAAAAATGATAGTTTCAAAATTATTAATTGTAAACTTGTGGTTAAATATATTCAAAGTTGTTGTTATTGTTACTTATTCCACTTGGTCCAGAACAAGGCTAGACCAAGTCCAGAAGACCGTTCACCGACAGAAAATCATATACCATCGCCGGATCCTCTAAGATAAAATTCTTCTCTATCCCCATACAGGATAGCAAATGATCAAGAGTAGCCTGGTGCACATTCTATTTTAGGCATACAGGGAAAGTCTTTTGACCCTGAACAAATGTTAGTTCGCGGGTATGATCACTGAATAGTCTTGTGATAGCTGTCTGCAGTTTCCTATTACCTTTTAGCTCCAGGGTAGCCCCAGGACTAATCATGATTACATTAATTGATCACAGGAATCAATTGCTTGTAATCTTGATTACAATTCACCAAAATTTTGATTACAACTGTAATCATGATTCCAAGTAATTGCGATTACAAGTAATCACAACAAAAATGATTACGAGTAATTGTGAGTACAAGTAATCAAAATATATGATTACATGAAATCATGATTACATGCAATCGTGATTACAAGTAATTGTGATTACTTGTAAGCAAACTATACGATTACAAGTTATTACGATTGTATACTATAGGCAAATTCATTATGTAAGTTTGTATAGGTTTACATATTTTATGCACATGGAATGTACGCACTAATGAACGTACATTTTGTGATTCCTATATATACATATACAATGCATGCACAAACGTTGTTTGTACGTACAATATAAATAATTATATTGTAATATACTTAATGCAATACGTATTTGCTTAGTACATACAATTATGCATTTATGATGCATGTACGCATGTATGTTAATTTGTACGAAAATGCTATGTTTTGTATTTTTGTATACATAGACAATATATGTATGAACGTATATGAAAATAATGTTTATGCGTTTGCATGCTTTTATGTACTTAAGTACATACATTGTATAAATTTACGATAATAGCACGTATATACAATGTACGCATGTATATAAAATTGTACGTATTTACATACAATATGTAATAATGTTGTTTGTTGTTGCTCGCTTTAATGTTGAATGTTGTTGCTCGCTTTATAGATTTCTTATTGTGTTTTGTTCTGTTTTTTCTTTACATTTTATTTTCTGCTTTTTACGTGTTATTTATTACTTGATGTGCTCTATTTTGTTTCAAAAATGTTTCTTGAATGTTCCTCACATTATTGTATTGATATATCTTGCTTTGGCTACATTGATATACAATATTAGAATCCACTCCTTTTTGCCGATATAATCGTGTGAACTGATGAAGAAATTATATCTTTTTTTCATTTATATATATTATCAGAATTTTCATTCTATTCTAAAATTACGATAAAATAGCCGGCAGCAGTCAGCCCATCCAATTGACCGCGAAGTTTACGGAAAGTTTACAGCAAAGTTACGGTAATTTTTAATCTTAATGGTTTTGAAACCGTTTGCAACTAGGATGGTTAGAAACCCATAAATAAAAAAAATTATGTTGTTTTTTAATCATTTACAACAAGCTTGGTATCAAAACCGCTAAAAAAATTTAACTGGACTTTGGAGCTAGGCTTTTCGTTAAGTAAAGAGCATTGTAGTTGTTAAGTTGTGTTTTATCAAATAGACCGGGAAATTTGGTTTAATTACAAGGGGGGCTGTTGCCCTTCTATTGGGCATCGTTTGCCCCCCTATCGGGATGACCTTAAAAATCGTCGGGAAAATGTTACTGTCTTGCAAAAAAGTATAATTACATTCTTAAAAAAATCTAGTTTTCTTTTCTTTCTTTTTTTTGTAAATGAGAATAAATTAAAAACAAAAAGACGGGTATACGCTCTTTTTTATTTACACTCAACCACCAACTTCCTGCACAGACATCTTTTTCTCAGAAAATTCTGAGGTTCAAGTCTTTTGTTTGTGTCGATATGGAAAGTTATTCAACACCCCTGAGGGATAGAGGTAGACAAGAAGACTGTCCTAACTCCTACCCCATCGTCCTAACGTGACCACACGTTTTGAGGCTGACTATAGTACAAGCACACTTTCTTCGCATCTAATAAAAAAAAGTATTTTGTAAAACGTCGCACCATTTAAAGTAAAGAATTCCATTTTTAAATTATTTGAAAGAAGACGAAGTAATTGACGAAGTATTGGCAAAGTAATTTATTTCTGTCAACCTTTTTTTATTTATTTTTTTTTATTTTTTATTTTTTCTCTTAAATGATGTATACATTTATGTATACTAATAAATTAAATTATAATTGCTCATATATGTGTTAAAATAATAAATAGACTTGTAATATTTATGCCTACTAACTTGTCGTATGAACTACAATAAAGTGGACCTCAGTTCTTAATTCATTAAAATGCACGTGATATTCCATCAGAAATATTTTTCTTCTTATCAGGAAAATGTATTTTTTCTAGTAGTGTAAAAAAATTATGATTAACAAAATGGACATACAAATCGCGTATGTAATCCCTGCTTTCGCCTGAAAAATTCATATCCTTGTCGAGAAAATGTTTAAAAAACCCCGACAAAAATAAGAATTTCTTCTATTACGCAGAATTTTATTTATTTATTTGTTTGTTTTTTCTATTATAGACACTGCTTCTTCCAAAATTGCGCAATGGTGGAATAGCAAAACTGTTCAGCTACTAATTTGATCGGCTTATAGTACTTTTATATTAAAACGAAATTTATATTACTAAATTTAAATTTTTCTATTGCTTCTTATAACTTAAGTAATAAATATTTTACTTCCAATAAGGCTTATATAAAAAGTGGCTTAGTGCTAATTTCCTATTGATGAGACTTTGGTTCGAATCCCTATGTTAATTCGTATACTGCTCTCACTTTGTACTGAAAAGTGTTCCGACATACAATATATCCAGTGGTAGAGGGATCATGTCATGGGTGAGAATAATCTTGCCCTCGAGCTAACTATGGAATATTTTCATGTTTCTTTTTTCTATTAATGTAAAGCAAATGTGAGCTTGTTTCAAATTTTGATGTCTTCTATGAAAGTGAAATTGTCCTGAAATTTTACCAAGGACTCTAAGTTCGGCTCAAAATTGCAAAACTTTTAATTTTAGCATTAAAAGCAAAAAATCACCTGCATGAATTAATATCAGTATTAAAATAGAGTAAATATCTTAAGTCTTGAAAATTTTTTAATCTTATTCAGTTGTTTTTATTATTTCTTTTCTTTTCTTTCGGCAAATTGTAAATTTTATTTATTTGGCAAGAATTTTGTAAGAAATGAAAAAGAAAAATATTCATTTAAAATATATAATCATTTAAAATTGATTTTTGTTTTGTAAATGTACATTGCAAGGTCTATTCCCCTTCCCTTTCTTTTCTTATTAGTAGATTGACGATTAATATATATTTAATTTAATATGTTTTAAAACTTAAAAAAAAAAAAAAACGCATTGAAATAAAAATTCTCAATTAAAATTAAAAAAACAAAACAACTAAAGATTGTGTTTTTTTGTGGAAATTTTTGCTACTTACATAATTAGTTTAGTATAATTTTAATACACTTTCCTTAAGTGCAAATATTTATTCTTTAAATCAAAATTTCATTTCGTACTTTTCAAATTTTAAGTACAGTAAAACCTTGACATATCGAGAGGCATAGTGAGAGAAAATCGATTTTGCGATACCTTCAAAACATTAATATTTGAGATGCAGAAATTCCTCGTTTATGACGAGTTGAAAAATAAATAAATATTAGCTTTTTGCTATTCGCGAACGCAACGACCTATAGGGGACGTTGTTATTTGATACGAATGACTGCTAGCAGAACAACACGATCATCAGTTGCACTGGGATTTCTTCAGTGTCGCATGATAATAATGTTCATTCTTCAGTGTGGCTTATTAAATTTGAAAAAGAAAAATATTTGATACTCTTTCTTATGCAAGTGAAAAAAAAAATGGAATCTCTTTTTTTAGAGAAGGAACATCCAAAACACATCAGGAAATACTTTCAAAAAACCTTGTTATTAGAGTTAAAACCCATTGCCTGAGAAATTGTTCTACTAAATTTAATCATCTAATATGAAAAGTCTATTTGAATTTCACATTCCCTACTTTTCTGAATCATATTACTTCAAACAATAAAATTATGACAAAAGTATTCAGAAACAAACAATGTATAATGAGACAAACAATGTATAATGAGACAAACAATAAACAACAAACCATGTAATTTTGCAAAAAAAGTTTTTCGACAAATAATTTTTATCAAAAAATTTAAAAGCTTCAATAAAAAATCATTATTTATAAACTAAAAAACGTAAAAGAAATAATGCTTACGATTAAAGAAAAAAAACGATTCTAAAAATTTCTCGTATCAAAATAAAAAACTTTCATATTGTTTCTTTTTTTGTGTTGAGTTCTTAATTATACGTAGAAATCCATTCTATAGAGAATTATCATCAAATTAGAAAAAAAAAAATTTAGTTACAAGTAGATTTTTTATTATAAAAATCATAACACTTGCATGTTTTTTAAATCCGGCGAATTCCAAATGAAATGTTCTTCGTTTTAAAATTTTATTCTCAAGTAAACTATACATAGATTATTCCTTCCTTACTTTTAGATTACATACCACACAACAATATTTTATAATTGTAAGATCTCGATGAGAATTTCAATATGTAACTTAAGAACAGAATATCTGAATTCTAGTTGAAATTATTCATTTGAAATTCTAGTTAAATTATTCATCTAAAAATACTTACCAAGAAAACGATGAAAACTTATTAATAATCAAAACAAATGATACTATTTCAAGTAATTCGTAGAATGTTTTAATGTTGTTTTCCAAAATACATAGTTTCAAAAGTATATACCATTCTATAAAGAAGAAGAATATTCTATAACTATTGCAGTTCCGCACGTTCTGAAATCACATTTATTCCTTGGAATGAGTAAGCAATGTTGACTTCACTTTCATTTGTAAAAAACTGAAGCCGAATATATATATATTAAAAAAACAAAACAAATAAAAAAAAAACAAAAAAAAAATATATATATATATACATCAAAAAATTTTAAGTTTCAATAAAAATCATTATTTAGATGACGCCATTTTTTAGCGCAACGAAAATTCGTCTTTGGGATTTGCCAAAATCAAAACAAGATGCAATTTTGTTCTTTCAGGAGCGAATTATTTCACCAAAAAAACAAAAATTAAGCAATTCTCATGACATGAAACTTTATTATGGTTTAGAGTTCATTTGACGACGAAAGAAAATAGAGATTGTTTTGAATCTATGTTAAACTCTATATCGGCCCAATTTGCACCGAAATTTCGATTAACTACTTTGATTTTAAATAAAGTGTTTTGACTTTTGAAAGTGTTTTGATTTTAAATAAAGTGCTTTATTTTATGATTTGTCAAAAAAAATTTAGGTGTAGATTGGCGGCACTTAAAAACAGCCAAATCTGCAATTGCGGTGACGTACGTAAGTACCGAAATTTTATTCCATACTTTTCAGAATCATATTACTTCAAACATTAGAATATGCAAGAAGTATGCATAAACACCATTTATACCATTTAATTTTTCAAAACAATTATTTTAACTAATATTTTTATCAAAAAATTATAAAGTAAAAAACGCAAAATAAAGAATTCTTATTATAAAAAAAAAAAACGATTTTAAAAATTCCTCATATTGAAATAAAAACTTCCATATTGATTCTTTTTTTTATTCTTTTAGTTCTTAATCAGACGTACAAAACCATTTTGTAGAGAACTATCATCAAATAAGAAAAAAAAAATTATTTACAAGAAAATTTTTTATTATAAAAATCATAACATTTACCCGATTTATAAATCTGGAGAATTCCAAAATGAAATGTGCTTCGTTTCAAAATTTTATTTTCAAATAATATATACATAGATTATCTCTTCATTACTTTTAGAGAACATACCACACAGCAAAATTTTATAATTGTAAGATCTCGATATGAATTTTAATATGTAGCTTTAAAACAGAATAGTTAATTTCTAATTCTAATTATTCTTTCAAAAGTAAAAAATACTTACCAAGAAAACGATAAAAATGTATTAATAATCAGCACAAATGATACTATTTCAAGTAATACGGATGATACTTTATTGTTGTTTTATGAATTATGTAGATACAGAAATATATACTATTCTATAAAGAAGAAAAATATTCTATAACTATTACAGTTCTGTACGTTCACATTTATTCATAGGAATGAAGAAAGCAATGTTGACTTCACTTTAATTTGTAATGAATTGAAGACAGAAGAAATGTATATTACCGTAATACACACATCTGAACAGTATGCAATAACGAAGTCAGAAGTTATCAGTTGCAAGTTTGTTGATCATAGAAGTTAAAAACTGAGGAATTTTTCTTAAAATGTTTGGCGTTTTCTGTATCTGAAAGATTTACCAATATTCTGGAGAGTTTTTTCAAGTTCTTCGGCCATTTCCTTAGGGAAATTTTGCTTCGTATTTGCTGCTAAGAAAATGGCGTCTGATTCTGCCAATGATTTTGATGGAACTAAATAAATTAATGTCTGATATTTTCAGGCTCCCGCTAGATGGCGTACTCGAGTGTTGCGATCGCGAATTACAGACAAAAGAAAGGTAACTTGGTAACTAAAAAATCAAACGCACTTCAGTTATGCAGCAAGAAAACTTTAACTCCTTTAAACTCCTCTAGTTACGCTCAATTCGCGCTTTTGTTTTCATATTTTGCAATCTGGCAATCTTGTTACAAAAATATTTTAAATCATTCTTGAAAAATTTCCCGTTCATGTAAGTTCATTTTATTTCGCTACTCGCTATATAGATTTTATTTTTTTCAGCTCTTTCTTTTTATTTTATTTTCTGTTTTTACGTGTTATTATTACTTATTTTGTTTAATTCTCTTTGTCGTAATTTTTGTAAACAATTTTTTGAGTGTTCCTCACACTATTGTATTGATATATTTTGCTTTGGCTATATTGATACAATATTAGAAAGCACTCTTTTTTACGGATATAATAATGTGGGCTGATGAAAAGAAATATCTTTTATTTTCCAGATTTTTAAAAAAACTTTATACTTTTTTTTTTTTTTTTAAATTAATTCTTTTTCTTTCCCCAGTTTGTTATTTTTATTATTATTATTTTTCTTTTTCCCCCTTCTTTCTTTTGTCTGTAATTTACCTTTGTTTTATCTTCATTTTGAACTTAGATAAAAATATATTTAGAAAACAAAAAATAGATTTAGAAACAGGATGTGGCTTTTTAAAAGTAAGATAAAGTGTTTCGATTTAAAAAATTAATTAGTAATAAATTAGGAGTTGTTTTTAACGAAGAAACTAACATAAGAAGATTAATAGAATCTTTTTATGTTACATATATATATATATATATATATATATATATATATATATATATATATATATATATATATATACTGATGAGCTAACACTGATTTCACTGAAAGAGTAATTTTTCTAAGCTAACACTGAGTTGACTGAAAGAGCAATTTTCTGTGTTTTTTTTTTTTTCCCTCAAAGTTATAGTTATGCTAGATGCTTTTTCAAATTTTTCTAACGTTTTGCTTTAAACAATGTCCATGTATATCCTTTGTTGCAAAGGGAAGTAAAATTTTTTTTATCTCTTAAGATTTTTTATTTCGTAATCTTGCCCTTCGTTGGAAGATATCTCCATTCATGCATTCTTAGAGGAAGTGATGGAAGAAAATTGTTTAATTTTGTATAGCGGAGGGAACGTATAGTTTTCCATTTTCAGGTGGTGATTTCATATTTGTTATTTTTTTTTCTTCTAATGTTTTACATATGATAACGGTTGATCGGAAATTTTGGTTTTCAAAATTATACTTCTTATTACCTTATATTTACTAAAATGTACAAAATTGAAAACTAAAGTGAATGAGCGGTTTTTATTACATGCTCTAAGTTATTATAATAAATTTATTAACCTTTACCACATTTACTAAATTTTAGCATATAGTATAAAACCATTATTTTACTATTAGTTTTTGTAATTTATTACCAAATCGCTCAGGTGAAAATTACCGAACTTTTAAGTGCTCCCATACAACTAGAAACGCAGTAAATTTATCATATTCTGGTAGTTTTGACATTACTTATTTTCTCAGCCATTGTTCATGCTAAGTTTTTCTAAAATTTTATGTAAATTGCACTATATCGGTCAAAATTTAATAATGTTATCGAAAAATTAAAATTTTTATTGAAATGTGGTTGCTGATAAAGACGAAAATGAAAATATCAAAACCACTTTGATTGTTGAAGAAAACCGTGAGGTGTTGAAAACGGATAAGTTTTTAGAAGGAAACCGAAATAGTTTTGATGTTTTTACTCCCACATTAATCGCGAAACTAATTTTGATCTTTCTCATAATTTGCGACCGCTCATATATGCACTTCTTTGCAAATCTGCAAGTAAAATTTAAAATGTAATTTGAGCAGGAAGTATAATGTAGCATAGTTTAAAAAACAATTTTCCCTATTCCTTGAAAGGTTAAAGTGTGTAAAATAACATAGTAAAACAGAGACTCACCCCCTGATAGTTAAGCTCACTTACGCAAGGAACTGCTTTTGTAGTTTTTACTGGATTGTTCGCCTCAATCGCTCATTGGACACTATCTTTGCATGTATGCTGATGTATTTAAAATGAACTTCTAAAATCATGAAATGTATACATCCTGTCGAACTTTTGATTTGTAAAAATATTTCACTCGATTTATATACATTACGATTTATATATATAAAATTAAAATAAGCCTTGTCAACAGAACACATTTTTTATTCTGACATAAAGCAATAACACCTTTTTTCTTCCAGAAACTTCAAAAATGAATAAACATCTAGGGAAAAATAAGAAATGGGGGAATCATTGATGTTTGACATTCGTTGATAAATATGTGGTTAAAACGAAAATGTATCGCTTTAAACTATTTGAAGGTAAATTAATAAATACATTTGAGAAAAAGAAATAGACTAGTTTATTTTGTGGATATGAATTGCTCTATTTTAATCTTTAAATTTTGTACACAGTTTGTTTTAGCGTTTTGTTGTCCATGCGAGAAAGGCATTTTCATTTAGCAGCATGTACTTTTGATTGTTCATGCTTTAGACAGCTCTTTCACTTGATATTTCAGTATTCACTTTTTTGTTCGCAAAGCAAAAAATAAATTCAACAATAAATTCAAAAATAAATTCTTTTTAACAATATATTTATTTATATACATCCACGGATTAGTGTTTTTTTATAATAAGTTGATTTCTAGAAATTCATACTTTAAAATAATCGCAGCGTATAGCACACAGTTATGTCACATTCTGCACAAACTAACCATGAATCATTCATCTCGTTTTCCATAAAACTTTATTGCTCATTTTAGTCCCATATAGATAAAAAACAGTGTCTGATTGAAAGGTTATTAAAATTCCTACATCTTTTAAATAATTAATTAAAAACCAAATATCAATAAAAGGAAAAGTTTTTAGATAAGTTTTAAAAATATGATTTTATAAAAAAAAAACCCAAATAAGATATTTTGCTTACATTTGCAGAAAAATACATTTTTCCAAATTGCGGTCAAAATTAAATTCTAACAGTTGGTTAGGTTTTGAATAAATGTTTGAATGAAATGTGAAATGTTGAAAGTTTTGAATAAATGATTGCTTTACAGTTAAAAAAAGATAAGAGACTCTTTTCTAAGCATCAAACAAAGTTACATTCAATTATTTTGATTTACGGAGAAGAACGTTTTTCGAAATTCCGACTAAAAACTCCATGAACTCAAAAACATTCATAAAAGATATTCCCAAATAAAGTCCAAGAATACCCCCTAAACTACTAAAAAGTTCAGTTGAGTGATATAGTGGTTTCTTCTCTAAAATACTTTCAAAAGTTTCAAAGTGAATTTTCAAGAAAACAAAATTCTTTCTGACAAAACTGAAGTCCTTTTTTTCTCCTGTTGAATTGAGATCAAATTTCAGATATTTACTGAAATATTCCTTAGAAGGCCAGATAGATTTCGATATTTGTTCGCTGTACGTGTTTGACAGACAAGGTATGCGACAGTTGCAGTTAAGTTGGTTGCTGGAGAGATTGTCAAGAACATTATCCAAGCAACATATTTGATAACTATTTGCTAAGTCGCATGCAATGAAATCAGTTAGATTTACTTTTGGTAGTGTTGGATCAACACAACCGCAATTTTCTTGATTAAAACTCTGAATGCAAGAAAATATGCAGTCATTGTGACTTAATGATTGCGTTCTGTAATCCATGCAATCATCTTTATAAGGTGATGGCAAACGTTTCATTTGCTTGACATTAACATTTATTGTTGTTTCATATCCTGGAGTTAAATAAGCTCCTTCTTCTTCCATATTTGGAGATTCAGATGAGTCATGAACTGTGACCATAGCTCCAACACTGTTAGATATTTTTTCGATGTAAAAGCCAGTTTCCAAGTTTAAAATAATTTCTAAATAATTTTCATTCCTAATCATCGATACATTCCATGGAAGTACGGTTTCATATAAAGAAGGATTAAACGTAAAGCAGTTGCCGTATTTTAGATCTTGAATTAATTTGAAATCATCATTAGAACAAATCTTTCCATTAAATGCGCAAGATACGATGAAATCTTTTGCTTGTGTACCATATATTTTCCTAGCTCGCTTTTCCAGTTTCGTATACTTTATTAAAAATCCAATAGATTCTTCTTCGTTTTTATGAAACGAACTTTTAATTTTTGATTTGCAAGAAAGCATGTCTCTTCTTTCAGGCAAAAACAAGGTTGTTAGACGTTTCTTTGTTCCTTTTAAAATCTCAGCTACGACTTTAAGACATTTCTCTAAAGGCATATTGAAAATTAAACAAAAATCGTAAGTACTTCTCATTCTGTTTAAATTACATAGAGTAGCGGACGGTAATCTTTTTATTTCTTTGTATTCCTGCTTAAAAATGACAACAGTTGGATACCGAAAAAAGGATTTAGCAAAACAGGTAAATTGATAAAAAGAAGCTATTACTCCAATAAGTGTTAAAAGAATCCACAAGGATTTCAAGCGTTTCTTTTTTATCTCGAATTTTCGAGAAATAACAAAACTGCTACATTTAAAAGTTTTAGAATAAAATTCTCTCATTTCTTGGGACAAACTGTACCATTTTTTGAATTTAAAAATTTGAATTAGTACTTGTTAAAGGACTAAGTAATATTTTAATAGTATTCGTAGATTACTCTAAAACTAAAGTAACTACATCACAACTCTCTTTTAAATGTTCCGTAAAATTAAATCTCACTAATACTCACTCACTTTAAGTGCTGTAATTTCTATTTAAATGAATTGCTAAAATAGCTGTTTTAAAATATTTTGTTAAAATTAAAATATTGTGTTTCTACGCTTTACAATTGATTGGAGAAAGCAGACACTTATTAATATTTAATTATTTTAACTAAATGTATGGAATATAATTGAATTCATAGAGATGAATTGTTTTTAATATAGTTACAAGTAAAATAACATCATTTCTTTCTTGATAAAATGTAGTCATGAATATTTATTAGCAATTTACTCAGTTTCATGGCGTGGAAGATATATTTGAATTATAAATTAACTAAAAGAAACGATTATTGCCTAACTTATATTGCCTTGTCCACAAATAAAAAATAAGTTTGTGCAAAGGGTACAAGGGTTTTTGTGTACCTCCAATACAATGTTTTGCTTGAAATTCTTTCATTACATCCTTAAAACTCGTAACTGTTGAAGCTGCTTTGACTCAAATAAGTATATTAAAAAGTGGTCAATTACATGACTGAGCAGTATTCGCATGATTATCATTTTTGTGATAGTTAGTACTTTATTTTTAAATTTTTTTTAAATTTTAATATTTCTTGACTTATTGAATGAAATTGAAAATTTTTTTTTATAGAAGTTCTATTTATGTTTTAAATAGATAATCAAATGAGACAATGTTGATTATAATTTTCATTCTGGTAGTTTATAGTAATTATTAGTAATAATTTAAACCATGTATCGAAGAATTTAGGACATTGTCTATAGACCTTGACAAACTACGAATATATTTCGATATAAAACACAACAATTGCGGAAATTATTCTTTTATTTCATTTATGAAATATAGTTCAATTACAAAAATTTTCAATTACAAGATGTTCTTAACAAATATTCAATTACAAAGACAACTAATTACTTTTAACACGCTTTATTACATAGAAATTTCAAACATACAAGATGATTATAATTAAATTTGCCCTGCTTGACTCTGTTCTGCCATTGCTCTGCTTATATGAAGTAAAGTTCTTCTGGTTGATACATGTCAATAAAACTTGATGTATACAGTATATGGAACATGGAAAAGGAAGGGAGAATTAATAATAGTTCTCATTTTGACCAATAAATATAGCTTTTCATGCCAGAAAAAAGAACTTTATGCAATGCTAAGTGGTTTAAAAAGTCAGCAGTCATCTTCATAAAATATTAAATCTTTCTGCTTAATGTCAAGAAGGAAGAATAAGCATTTCTGACAAAACAGCTTTATCAAAGCAACACTAATTTGTCAGAAATTTAATTTACCTAAAATTGGATTTTATCTTAAGTTGAATTCTACTGATGAAGAATGCAGTGTACGGGTGCTTTTTACCGCAATTTTATCCTGAATTTTTTACAGTAACACGTAACCGTCAACTTTTGTACGATACGGTTGAACTAGCTATAACACAATTTAATAATTTGCTTTGCGTAAATATCTTTACAAGCACCATTTTTAACCTGGTGGTCAAAACTTGAACTAATTTTTCTTGGTCCTTTTAACCAAGTTTCTTCGACATTCATCAACTGAATTGACCAAAACATACTCTTTGTTGCTCGGAAAACTAATTATTAAAACACTGTACGTTACTTTAAACGTTTCGTTTTTTTCTCGTAACTGTTAATACTCTTTAAAATTATTATATTCATCAGTAAATTCCGATCGTTTTAATGAAATAAACAACAGTTAAAAAAGTTATTGATTCAATTAGATAATTCATCTTTTTTTCTGTTCCTTAGAAATGAAAATAAATTTCCAAAAATTAAAAAAAGAGACATTTATTTTAGTTTGTTAATCAATTAAACATTTATTCATGTCTTGCCGATTATTAAATATTGTATATTATAATTTTTTATCAGAAATATTTCCTCTTTATTATAAAAATTAAAATTTCTATGAATTCAAATACCGTTATAAACGGTATTCCTAAGTACAGTCCAAGACTTCCTCCTAAACTTCTGAAAAATTCCGAAATATCATACAGTGGCTTTTGTTCTATTATTTCTTTTGAATTTTCTAATTGAATTTTAGGTTTGCATAATTACTTTTAAAAGTCTTTAAACTGTTTTCTTCTCCCGTTAGTTTGAGTTTAAACTTAGATAATTCTCTATGGGCAAGAACATTTCGACCCTTGTTCATTGTAATTTGTTAAAAAGCAGGAAATACAGCAGTTGCAGCTTGAGTGATGGATGAGAAGATTATAGATAACATCAGTCAAGCAACAAATGTCTTTAATGTCTGAAATATTATATATTTTAGCAACTACTTCACGAACAGGAACTGTTGGATCAATACAACCACATTTTCCAGGTTGATTTTCTGTAAGCAAAATAATATACATTCAATGAGGTTTAATAACTGTGACCAATAATCCATGCATTCATCTCTATATGGAGCTGGTAGGTGTTTGGTTTCAGTTGGTTTGACTTTTATAATTGTCTTAAACCCAGGGCTAATTAAATAACCTTTTTCATCCATATTATTCCCATCAATATTTTGAACCCTAATCAAAGCTCCAAGACTCATTGAAATGTATGGAATATAAAAAATAGTTTCTAAATTCATGATGATTTCTAAACTATCAATATCTTTAAATAATGAATCATTTTTTAATGCATTATGTCTATTCTTATAGGTTTGATATGTATAGCAGTTTCGAAATTGCCAGTTTTGATTTAATGTAAAGTCGAATAAAGATCAAAGATTTCCTTTATAAGAGCAAAATTTTATTAAATCATCTACTTGACTACCGTAGGCTTTTCGTATTTTTGCGTCTGTTTTGGCATAAATGTTCAGAAATTCCCTTGCTTGCTGCTGTGTTTAACATTAAGAACTCAAACATGCCAGCATTTCCGCCTGCACTCAGTAGTGAAATATAACGGCAATGACCTGTAAAAATTCCATTTCTTATACAAATGTCGTAAATAATTTTCATTGGATTCAAGTTGCAAACAGTAATTGCTCGGAATTTATCTATTTTTTTGTTTTCGTGTCTTAAAACTATAAGAACTGGAAAATTGAAAAATGATTCAGAAAAAAGACAAATTTGATATGAGGAAACTTTAACTCCAACTAGTAAAATGGACGCCCATAAAAGTTTTAGCGTTTTCTTATTTGATTGTAACATTTTAGATATAGCAAAGACGCTCACTTATGATCGCTTTGAATATAATATCAAAGTTTCTTGCAATAATTGCCATCAACTTGCCATTTTCATAAAGTATGTTAAAAATACATCTTTTCTAACGTTGTTTTAGTTTAAATGCCTTTAGATATCCGATATTTTCAAGAGTTTCCAATAGGCTGCATGGTATATGCGTAACAAAATAGAGTTTTTTGTTTGAAGTTGTTAATAAATTCTACTAGTTGGAACAAGGGAAATAAGCATGGAGCTTTTTTGACTCTTCCCTTTGAAAGGAGAATCTGTACCACTACCTCCCGCCTAACTACCGGCCATCTTAAAGGTTTTCTATTTTCCGAAGGAATTAAAATCCACCCAATTTGCCCTAAATGCCATCCATCTACACCAGGCTTCAGCCGATCCTGAACGATCCGAACTGATCACATCCTGAACTGTCTTGGTCTTCTCAGGGTAGACATTTACTCTACTCCTCTTTTGGTCTTTGATTTTCTTCCGGTCAACGGGTTCATAGATCTGGTCTGACTTCGTCTGGCCAGAAAGGGATAAGCAACAACAACAACAACAACTAGTTCGTTTCAGTGTTTAATATATTCGTTGAAATTTAGTTTCTGTAATTTTTGAAACTCTGCTTTATTTACAAATGAATGTCTATAAATTTGTTTTATTTCCCGTAAAATCTTCAGTTTTTATTGATTTCGACTTAAATAAAGAACATTGTATCTAAATGTATTATCTATACATAATAATAAACGCGGCTGTGTGTGTGTCTGTTTGTCTGTAATCACAATATATCGCCCCAGAAGCCTCGCCCAGGCACGAAACTCGGCACATAATTATGTTTTGACATAATGAAGAAGTATTTTTTTCTTTTTCAAAAATTTGGATTAGTTTTTTAGTTATCAGTCATTTTGTAAGAAAATCTATGCTTTTTCGTCTTCAAAGAGCCATATTCAAAAAACTATTAAAAAATGCATATACTTTTCTCCACTCTTATAAATGTATGCTAATGCGAACCTTACAATTGAAATATTAATTTTCGACAACTTAAACCAATAATATACGAAGGAATTAATAATTTAATTGTAAGGTTCGCATTAGTTTACATTTATCAAAGTGGAGAAAAATTTAACTTTTGTATAAAGAATGTGGCAACATATTCGATACGTAAATAGAACGCTTCGCTTTGATATATTTGTCGCTGTTCATAATTGTTATAATAAGTTTTTCTTCTTCTTTCCACGCTCTATTTTTTTTTTCTTAAGCGAAGACGATAATTTTTGTAGCGATATAGAAATAGAAATTGATACCATAAAAAATTATATAGAAATAGAAATTTATACCATAAAAAATTAATTCGTTTTCGTGTTCTTTTCATGTATTTAGCATTTTGGTTTTTTTTCCTTAAGCGTTGTAGCTATATAATATAATATATAAAATAGGAATTTAATTGTTTTTGAAGGAACGATCACACTTACCTTAGATCTCTTCGGTTTTTCTATTCTTTATTTTAACAGTTTTTATTAAATGTAATTAGTTATTTTCAGAAAGTTTCAGTTTGCAGGTAAGCACTTAGATTTTAATATTGAAGTTTCATGATTTGCTTTCATAGTAATTGTTGTTCTAAAGTATTCGTTGATTTCTTAAAAACCCGATTACTGACATGGCAGAACCGCCTTCCAAAAAACTCTGTATTTTGTCAAAGAAAAAGATATTAAGAGATTCTCAAAGAAGAAGAAGGCCCAAAGAAACGTCTGTGGAACGTCAAAGAAGGATGGAACATGACCGAATTTTGACAAGCAATTCTAGAGCCTAAGAAGTATCAGAGAAACGTCAAAGCAGATTAGAAGAGGATCGTGTCTCAACTAGCAGTGCTAGGGCCCGAGAAACACCTGAGGAACGTTAAAGAAGATTTGAAGAGGATCGTGTCTCAACTAGCAGTGTTAGGGCCCGAGAAACATCTGAGGAACGTCATAAAAGATTAGAAGAGGTTCGTGTCTCAATTAGCAGTGCTAGGGTCCGAGAAACACCTGAGAAACGTCAAAGAAGATTGGAAGAGGATCGTGTCAAATTGCAGGACTGGAACACTTTAATTGTCCACTAATCTTCAGATTTCCTGCTATGTTTTAAAAAGTTTTATTTGTGAAAACCTTTAGCGTGGCGGACAGCTGGCCGCCTTAAGCGGCTAGTTTGTGATAAATTGTTTGTTTATAATTTATTTTTAATTATGAAATCCATTAAAATACATTAGAAATTGAAATTTGCTTTCATTATCCTTATCATTGTCACTGAATTTCAAAATTGCACGATACCTTAGCTAGACATTAACTTTCAATTGTTATGTTTTTTTTTAAATATAAATTTAATATTTAATGATTATGAGCTACCTTTTAAAGAATGTTTATTTAAGCACTTAACATAAAATTGACGAAGCATTTATTAGAAATTTACGATAAAGCGATTTTTAATGTTTAGAACTGCGAAGAATAAAGGCTATAAAGTGACATGGTAAAACCCGACTGAATGTAAAATTGATCTTCATAGTTTGCTTTTGACATTACGAGCCTACTGTAAATGTTGCGCTTGAGTTGAATTGAATGCGTCACCAAATTTTTTCTTCTATTAATATTTGAAGTATTTTTTATTTTTGTTTTGTCCTTAAGTGCTTTTTTCTAGCTATTATTTTCTGATGCTTTTTTATAGTATTTAGTGTGTTGCACACTGAGAGAGCGGCATACGTGAAGCAAATTCCCACACGTTTGCATTAGTATTCGCCTCCAGTATGCATTTTGTTTTGCACTCGCTCCGTCAGCCCAACGAGCGCTGATTTTATTATCCATTGATTATATAGGAACCATTGGGACAAATTCTCTGGGCCAGCTTCCCAATTGCTAAGAAATAAACTCAACCTCAGCAGAAACTTGTAAATCATAATTTGAAAAGTTTGAAAAATCTGTACAACAGCACCCACTTGCGAACGCTTGAATAAAATTTTCAAATTTAGTGCAATTTCCTATTTTTATAAAGTATTCTAACTATTATTGTTTTCTAAGATATTTAGATTTAAATTTGTTTAGAATTTCGATTTCTTCAGGAGTCATCATTACGTGACATGGTAAAAGCATCATAAGAAAATTTCTTTAGAAATTAAGGGAGAAAAACACCGTAAAAGTTTCAAAAAATGAAAAAAAATAATTTCACTTTTTTGATAGTTTATCCTTTTAAGAATATTGTACTAAATTATTTAATTGATTATCGTAAAAATGTGAAAGTTACATTATTAGTCAAACGTAGCGAGCGCAGAGTATTATAAAATTTGTACACAAGTTTGACATGACACGAAAATATGACACGTTTTAACAAGTGAATTTGTGTACTCCGTTGATGAATGGATTTGCTCGCTCTTATCAAAACATTGTAACAAAATATTATCATTTTTATTATTTTATTGAAATAATTTGTTTAAATAATGTCAGAAAAATAATTAATGGTACTTTCAATATAAATAAGCGAAATTGAAACTTATTTAGTTGTAATAAATTTAACGCAGGTTGCAAAAGGCTATTCACAATTTTCGTAAAAATTGAAAATAAATGTAAACGTAATGATGCCCAAAGAATATGCTCAAAATGAAGATGAGCGTAGAATTTCGGCTTTTTATCTAAGGACATATGAGGCGTCACATGAGGGTAGGAAAAAACGTTAGACTATATAACGGAAAATAACGGTATGATGCGTTATAGTTAGTTGCAAATTTTATATATTTATATGGATAATTGATCACAAAACTTTAAGCGCAATTTACACGAAAACTACATTTCTCTTGCTGTATCTCTAACTAGTTCAATTTTTAACCGATTTACTTCAAATTTTGACACAATGTTTACAATAAATTTAGTTTTTGTTGCTCGTAGGGAATTTTTAATTGGGATGACTTGTTTTGAGTAATGAACGAAAATTTAATTTATTTCAGGTCATATTTTGATGAAATAGATGAAATAAATTAAATTTTATTTCATCATATATTGAATTTGATTTCCTCACATATTGAATTTGATCAAATATTCATATTAAGAATTTTATTTTGAATTATTTTTTCAAAACGTTAAAAAATATTTGAAGCAAATATCTTTTAAAAATCATACGTGCAACGAAAACTGTATTTGGATGATCAAATTTTGATGATTTTTTTTCAACTTTTGAATGCAGTAAGAGTGCAGATTTTGCAGATTTTATGAATAATTTAAAAAATAAGTTATAAACATATGATTATGTGAGTATTAGTTTTTGAATTTTTTTGTGTGCTTGTAACATGATGAAATGAAGGTTGAAATTTGTACAATAAGAGTAAAAAAAAAAATTACGTTAAATTTATCACAATCATTGCAAAGTTCATTAAAAATCCTTTTTTATAGGTTTCTACCGTGTTGCTTCTTAATAAAGTCGTTTATATCGTCTAACAGTTATTTAATGTTTAACGTATTTGTTGATTATTTAGTTTCTAATTTGTTTTAAATCTATACTTCATTTGCATTTAAAATTTGCTAGATTACCAGTAAAATGTCCTACCTTTGTTGAGTAAATTACGACCAATTACTTTTCCGCAAGTCCCGCTTTAATGATATAAAGACTTTCCTTACATTAAAAATAGAAATTCATTATTATTAATTTTACCATTCCTTTAGAAATCATATAATAACTATTATATTTATTTAGAATTCATTTTTAACTGATATAGATTTCATTCATTTCATGTTCATTTAATATTTATATGAGCTCCATAATAAAGAATGTTTATTTAAGCCTTTAAAGTAAAATCTCAGACTAATTCTTTCAAAGTGTATAATAAATCAGCTTGTAATATTTACAATGGCGGCAATTTAAAGCTCTAAATATTCATAAAGTAATATAGTTAAAACTATTTAATGTAAAATCATGCTTTATTGATTTCACATCTAGTCAAATTCAACTTTTTTGTAAAACTTGTGTCCTTGATGGATTCTGTAATATTTATTGATTTTTGTTGATGACTTTGGAACCCGCAGAAAAAATATTATCGTTCAAATTTGAAGAGACTTTAATATGGTTTTAAGTTGGACCTTATTCGTACTTTTAAACTTGATTTTACGATGCAATGGTTTAACTTGAGTGGAAACGTTCTATTAAATAAACTCTACGTTTTCCACTTTAATCCAAAAAAATAAATAAATAAATAAATAAATAAAAATGCTGATTTAGAGTATTTTTATGCGAATGCAGGATGTGATATGGTTGAGCATTAAAATACAAGTTATTTAAGATGTCATGCGGCATCTCGTTCCACAGTTGCTGAAAAAACACTGCTAAATCGACTAAACTCGGAAACTTAGTACCTTGCCGGCTCAATTGGTCCCAGGTATGTTTGCTCCTAGACAAACCAGGGTATCAAGCAAGTCAAGGGTGGTAATGTGGTGGAAATGGTATTCCTCTGACATCCCTCTGTGTGTGACCGAGAATTGCTTATTGCATAATGACTATTAGGAGCGTTCTGTCATGAGATGCAACACGTGTTGATAAAGAATGTTACGAACGTACCGCTGGACTGTCTTGATAAAATGTATCTATATTAAGGGTGATTATGTGTCGTATCTGATGGCCCCTCATAGCATCACACCAGCTGTCAAAGTGGTGATCTGCTGTATAGCGTAGACAGAATTGACATCCACTCACTGTCGCCTCCGTATGGGATGGTGTCGCTCTCAAAGGGATTGAATTGCAACCGAATGGAGCCAAGTCATCTTCAGTAATGAATTCATATTTAGCTTGGGCAATAATGAGCATTGTTTACGAGTGTAGAGGCCCCGTTGTGAACGCATAAATCCTCCCTACTATGTAAGGTCACTCACCGCTCCTAAAGCTGGTGTGAAGGTATGGGGTGCCATAGTATACAATGAACTATCATCCTTAATATTGATTCACAAAGCCATGACAGCCCAGTGGTATGTTCGTCACATCCTTCAGCCAGACATGTTGTCACTCAGGGTAGGGCTTCAAGGAGACATTTTTCAACAAGATAATGCTTGACAACACACAGAGTCTCAGGAATGGTTCCGCAGGATTACCACCTTTTCCTGGCCTACTAGATCATCAGATTTGTCACTGAACAAAATTATCTTGGACGACTTGGGACGGAAAATTGTCGATTTAATGGTATTTTTATAGCAACTAACGAGATGCCGCAGCACATCATATGAAATTTGCATGCCTCAATACCCAAAATTATCCCATCCTGCATTCGCTGTTGATGTGATTAAGATAGTATTAAAACCTCCATTCCTTCGTAGTTTTTTCTGCAATTAAATATAATTTTACTTTGAGTTTTTAATCTCTTACTTATAACAACGTTGTTCTTACGTGGACGAAATTTCGTTTAATTATGACAACTGCTTCTAGCTGCACTAATTGCTATGGCAACAAGTATGACATTGAAAACATTTCGCTTTAGATTCGTCACCAATAAAAAATATCTGGCAATATTTTAAGTTCTTTTTCTTTCCATGCTTTTTGAGCACTTTTTCAGAGTTGCAATTTCTGATGATTCTTTTTTCATAATTCACCCGAATCATTCAATTTTCATTCAATAAGCAACACTGATTGCATTACTTCTTGGTTGGGATAGGAGCTCTTGGCCAACTGCTATACCTGTGTCTGTTTATCAATCGATAAAAACAAAGCAGAATGCTTATATGCATGTATATCATATGCATGTATTGAAGACAAATCAGTAATTCTTAACCAGCTGCAATCTGGGAAATATGGTCCCAATAGTAAGGCCAGGAGAGCGATCCAAAGTTTGGAACCCTTTTATGTTAATTTTACTTTTTGAGTATTTCCCCATTTATCGAGGATTTTTAAGCGAACTGAAAACTTTTTGTACACAATTGTAAATTTCATTTATCCAAACATAATTTCATGCAAAAATATTTTATTGTAAATATTTATTATTTAATTTAAAAATAGTCAAAATTTTTTTTGAATTTGATGTATACAAGTATACAATTTCTTACAGCATTTTAAAGAATGTAATTTTACAGGTCAAAATACAAAATTTGAGCTAAATCGGACGAATAGTTCCTGAGATTTCAAAAAAGTTATATTTTTAAACTTTGGAAGGTAAAAGAATATCCCAGGAGGTCATGATACTATAGATATAGTTAATATTTTTATTTGTGAGTGGAGTTCAACTTATATTATCGCAAAATCTAATAGTATGAAGTCACGACGGAACAATGAAGAATAATAAAAAATAATTATGAATGAAGGTGTATAGTGCTATTAGGGTACATATCCATTTCGGAGGTCAGTAAAATTTCCTTTACCACACTTGCTTACACTAATCTAATAGATTCTGATTACCATAGCACCGGCAGCAGCAATACTGGTAGTATTAAATACCACAATTATTTAAGCACCACTGGCGTCAATAATAGTTATGCGATTTTTTACGGTTCTCAAAATAAGTACCAATACTCGCTCACAAAAAATTATTATAAAACTATTAATATCCTTACGTGCTATTTTTGAGATTTACATATTATTAATTTTGATAATGGAAAGAAATTTAAATAACGAAAATAATTTTTTTTGTGCTAAAAAATTAAAGTAATAAAGAAAAGGTACTTATTTCTATTTAGAAAACGAAAAATTGCCATACTGTTATTGACGCCAGAATAATAAAGTTTAGTAATAGGTTAATTATTTATACTAGTAATAGGAATTTGTGTTTAGAAACCGAAAAATTGCCATACTGTTATTGACGCCAGGTTAATAAAGTTTAGTAATAGGCTAATTATTTATACTTGTAATGGGAAACTTTTATTACGTCAATAGGTGTCTTTCAATATGTACTAAATAAACGAATATTGGTACTAAGGTGCCTATTATAGGTACTGTGGAAATAGGTTTCGAGTAGCCCAACAAAAATAAGTGCGAGAGGATATTATTGATAAGGTAATGTTGAAAGACAAGAAGTTTAGTTTAAATGAATTATAATTTAGTAGCGAGAAGTTATTTAAAAAAAGTATTTTAATAAACAGTAATAAACAGCGACAAATATTTTAAAGTATAAAGTAAGTAGATTATGGTAATTTTTATTATCAGGTGTGAACCACGAATCATAGCATTGTACCAAATGATGCTCAATATAGTTAATCTTTATTTTGATGATGAACGTGCTAACATGCTTTGCTTAATCTAATAAAAAAGATCGGGAAGGGCAATAAATAATTATAAATAAAAAACTAAAAAAAAAACTGGATATGTTTTAACTTAATTAATTGTCTGAGTTTTGAAAATCGAGCTTCGCACTGAGAAAAAAATATGATAAAAACTTCCAGAATATAGTAGAATTCGCCTGGTATGTTGCTCTATGGGAACACAAAAAGAATTAGGTAGAACTGAAAAGCTTTAAAAATGGTTTTGGTAAAATTTACAATCAAACATGGTTTTACAGCGTGTGATAAAATTAGGCAAATGTGATAAAACTTTGTCATTTTCTCATGATGTCTTAGAGCGTTGGCATAAAAATGATTTACTCTGCAATATTTACTTTTCAGTTTTGCATTTTTTCTAAATGTGCGGTAATAAGAACTATACTTTGAAAATGAGAATTTTAGGTGAATCTTTACCATATGAATGGGAAAATGAACACATGAAAATAATATAATGCAATAAATACTGTACATTTTGGTTTTATTAAACTGAAATACATATTTTTTTAAAAATGAGAAATGTCTTTTATAAAGTGTATGGTAAATCTTTCAATTTTTTTTTCTCTGTTAGAGGTCCACAAATTCGGGTCGAGATGCAGTTATAAGCTGTTTTACATTTTCGCAAGTCCTGAATTATAGTATCGTTTAAATTCAACCTTAATATGCTATAAAATTGAGCCATATAGATAACTTTTAGCCATATACATAAGGGATAACTTTTTCATATTTGATTGTATGATACTATGTTTGAATTGAAATAGAGATGATACCTTTTTATTGCTTCAAGGTAGAAGTATTATGGATCAAGGTTTAAATATTAGGGTTCAATGTTGAATTGATTTTTATGAAAGTGCAACTGTTTACCCATAAATATTAAGCAAACAATCATACACAAGTTTACAATTTACAAACAATTAACAAATCACAAATTTATAACACCAAAAATGATTTTCTCGTTGAACTTAGAGATTAATACATTCCTGTTGGTTTAACTGTTATAACTTGAATTGAATTATGCTTATTTCTTAGGAAAATCGAGAAAGTATAAAGGTAGTAATAATTTCGTAATAAGCAGCATTCATATTATTGTTACCAGTGTTACCATATTAAGAAAAATAATAGCTGAGCTGTAATTTGAAAAGTTAAACATATACTAAATATTTTTTTTATTAGAGTATTGTATGTGCGCGATTATTTAATTGTTCAATAATATATCTGAGTATTTAGAATCGATAGATCTAAATATTTCTTACATGAAATCCTTCACAATGAGGAAACCATTTTAATAAAATTATACCTTCTTGTATGGTACATTTCTGGTAATAAAACCACAGTTCTGGTTAATAAAACCAAAATAAACAGTATTTAAACCATTTTTTTGGTGATTTTTCGGTTTATATGATAATGGTTAAATGAAAATTCTGGTTTTCAAAATGATAGTTTGGTAAAAATATATTTGAGGGTGCCCCCTTGGCGAAATTGGCGATTTTTGTTTGGTGCCATTCCTATTCGCGCGGAACACCGTGCAAACAGAAATGGTGACCAAAACATAATGAAATTTAAATACACAAGTGGGCGACCTTTGTGCTAAAATGCAAACTAAGGCAAAACAACGTTAAAGAGCACAAAAATATTTATGTGCTCTTTAACGTTGTTTTGCCTTAGTTTATAATGAAATTTCAATAAAATACCGGCCAAACCTTAATAAAATTGCAATGAACACAATATAACAAAATTAATGAATCAAATAAAATGCATTTGGAATCGAAATAAAAATTAATGTAGTCGTATTTCGCCGAACTTATGTAGCTAAACACAATTGGTTTCCAAAAAAGAAAAAAAAACAACTATAGACGTTTCTTCCATAAATAAACAACATCGCCCAGCTTGGCAATCAACCGCGATCACAACTTGGCGAGAATCAAGGAGCACCCACAAATATAGTCTAATCTAATATTATGTTAACATTAATTTCTTTTGATCAATCTGTAGACAAAAAATTGAAAGAAAAAATTTACTTCAAAGTTTTAAATGCGATGAGGGGAAGGGCAAATTTTAATATTTCCTGCAAAAAGAACTATTCTTTTCTGATAGACAATAGTCGTTTATTAAAGTAATCTATTTCTTTGAATCACTTAAGTAATACTAATATTATAAGATAACAAATAGAAAAGAACAACATCATCTAAATAAAAAAAACAACAACAAACTATTCATTTGACTAATAATTGAGGTTAAAGGAAATTCAGATAAATACTGATTGATGTTGTTGCTAAGTTAAACCTTTTGTCTTAACTGAATTAAGAATTTAAAATCAAATATTTTTTTTTATAAAAATATAAATTTGTTAGATTCAAAAGAAAAACCGACTGCAAACTTTCTTTGTGAGTGGTAGAACAGACGAAGTTTAAGCAATTCTCATTCAATTCAATTTTGGAATTCTATAAAAGATTAAGATATGCAAACGACATGATAATCGATATAAAGAATGTTTAAATAATAATTATCCTTTTGTTTACGATAGTTTTTGGATGCAATATTTTACAATTCGCAGATGTTTAGCTTCCATCCAAATGAAAAACTTTTCTGATAACAAATACCATCTAAAGATCAGAACTGTCAAGTTTATGATCCTTGTAAGATGACTACCTGCATAAGTGTACCACTATTTAAAAAAAAATGTATCCTATCAAGGAGAAAAAAAATCGTTTGCAACCTAAATATCTGTTCATCTTGTATATTGACCGCTAAAATAAGTCAAATTTGTCTAGGACTGTTATTGAATACTATTCTAAAACCTTCATAAAGTTATCAAGAGAAAAATACTTTTTTTAAGAAAATGTTCGAGGCTATCAGTATGCTGTGTCGCTTTGGATGCGACACAGCATGCTGATCGCTATTCAGCATGCTGTGTCGCACTGCTGAATGGCTGAATAGCTCAAAATGACTAACTTTTTCATTTTAAGATGCGGATAGAGAATTCTGGTAATAACCGAAAGAAAATAGAAAAACTTTAAATGAGGAAATCTATGAAGCAGCAGTAGCTTCAAAAATATTCTAGTTGCTTTATGTTAAAAAAAAAAAGGAAAGATATTGCATTGTGAACTGATAACATTGATACTAAACCAAGAACAATGAACTGGTTAGTTGAATATGTGTATACACTTGTTTGGTAGAGTAATTAGTTTAATATTGATTCTATATAACAAATAGTAATTCATTCAGGTTATTATTTTAATTTTTACTCCTTCGACGTTCGGATATCGGCGTCTTTTTTATGCACTTTTTTCTTGCGCACTAAATGGAAGCAAAAATAAATTTTAGTGCTTTTTAATTATAAAAAAAAAAAAAAAAACAGCCTAAAGGATTAAAAATCTGGAAAATTATCGAATTGAATTTGTACTAAAATCCGAAAAAAGTAGTTGAAAATCTTTTTAATTCCTATTCAAAAATTTATCAATAATTGATTTTGTAAATTAAAGAAAATTCATTTTCGTGTTTGGAAAATTTCACCTCTAACGCGGAAAATGACACCGGTGTTTCATATCGCATTTCATAACCATAAATTATTAAAATGCTAAGCATAATATTTTTCACTTATTTTGACTTAAATATATAGAAAATAAAGAAAAATGTCGAACAAAGGAAAGGATAATACTTTGTGTTTTGTAAACTAAAGCAAGAAACACGTGAAAAAAAGCATTAACGAAAATATATAAATTGGCATTTCATTTCTATCAACAGGAAACTTCTTCGGCGTCTGAACATCAAATGAAGGTAGAAAAATAAAGAGAGAAACACGTGAAAATAACCGCCGGTGGGTTAAACGCCTCTTTATTTTCATCAATACTTCATATTTTTGAACATAAAATAAATATTTACTATTTATTCCTTAATTTTTTTTCTCTCTGAAATTATATGTCCTATTTTTATTTGATTCATTGAAAATAATACCTTATCTATAAGTTAAAACTTGTTCATTTTATCTTTTACAATTTGCCATAACTTTTTTTTCTTAACTCTTTGAAATTTTTCGCAGTCGGTTTTCTTATGAGGCTCAAAGGGTGATATGACTTGGGGATTTAAATTATTATGGATATAATTATCAGTGTTCAAAGAAAAAGTTTTTTTTCCCCAGTAGTTTTTTATCTTCTTAATCAATACCAATTGTTATTTAGTGTTTTATAATAAAAGAATTAGTAAAACTTTAAATATAAATAGTTAAATTTAAAAGGAAATCTTAGGGCCGTGATAGCTCGGTCGGTAGGGCGCTGGGTCCATGTCCGAGAGGTCGTGGGTTTGAACCCCGCTGACTGAAGTCTCCCCATGTAGTTGGTGACTGATGCGCGTTAAAATTCTGTCGAGTCACAAAGTCCTCCATGTTCCCATAACAAATCAAAACCTCTAGGGGTACTGGATTGAAGACCGATTCTCTGATTTAGATCAAAATTACGATCTGTGGATGAATAAATGGATGTATGAATGGGTCCGCCTTATAAACAGGTGTGACGTATGATGTGACAGAAGTCGAATTCTTGGCCATAGATGGCGCCACTGAAAAACAAGAATCGCACACTCTGCCTTAAATTTGCTCGGTTTCACCAAGCAGGCTTGCCCGTGTGGCAAGAGGCCAAGTGAACCAACCAAACAAAAGGAAATCTTAATTAAAATTTTAAATGCAAATAACAAAATTGAAAAATATTTTAAAATTGCTGTTTAATTTATTTTTAAAATACTTAATAAAATAAAAATGTGTTTGTCAATTAAAATATGAAACGGTACTTTTCCTTTTCATCGGCGCTAGTAAATTCAGCTATTTTATTTATTGATTTTCATGGTATTTTTTTCTTATGTTTTTTTAAATAGCCGTTATGTAATATGTAATCAGTTGAATTTATTTGCACTTGGTGACTTTGCATTGGCGACTTTATCGCCTGTGCCGGCGAAATAGAAAAGTACTTATAATACATATTATATTAAACCAATAAATTCAATTTCGGGATATTTTATTATTCGGAATATTTTGTTATTAATATTTTCGGAAATTTTCACATTCTTTCAAAACAAAATAATTTTGTCTTCAATTGTATTATCTTATTGATATTACAAGAATAAGCGTTAAAGCTATTTAATTTATATAGATTCACTATAATTGAGATATATTATTTGAGTATTTATAATATTTTATGGCAAATAATTTATTTTAATAAATATTTCTTGATATCTAAAAGAAAACATTCTAATTTTATCAATTAATTAAAGTAAAACAATCAAACTGCGAAGTATATAAAATGAAAAAATAAATATATATTTTAATAATTAGAACAAAAATATTCATATTGTATTCATTTTGATTCGTTAATAATTTTATATTTTATTAATGAGTAATAATGTTAAAAGAAAATTTTTAAAGAGCAAAATGCTTACATTAATTTTTAGTTTAATGAAATAGACACATTATTCTTTTATAAAATAAAAAAAAAAAGCAATTCAAATCAAATTTTCTTTATAGACATATCTAGAGACATTTCTTAAAACTAAAAGGGCAAAGTTCAACAGAAGAACAATTAAAGATATAACGGAGCAATAATTTTTTTGCTTTTCTTAATATAAAATTTATGGTACTTTGTATCGCTTGGAGTCCATTTATCTCTGCCAATTCTATGCAGCCATATTTTCCGTTGTTCTTTATTGCGATCTCCAACAGGTTAAGTGATATAATTTAAAGCATAATTTTGACTTATTAGAACATCCAAATGCGCAAAAACTTGTCATTATTAATTTAAAATTATGAAACAATGTTTCGCCACATGATCGGCGGCAGCCTATCAAAATAGAAAGCGGCACAAAGGTTGCAGGGAAAAGTGTGTAACTAAGTAATCTAAGAGTGTAACTAAGTAATTGACTAACTAATCTAAGGCTTTACTCTAACCAAGTCTTGTAAACATTTTATTTTAATTCTAAATTTTCTCTTAATTCTATAATGCCGAAGTATTATATTATCAGTAGTAATGTTAAAGTTAGTTTCATATTCATGCGTTCGGTGTATGCATTAGTAGAAAACCTGCGTTTTTAACATATAAGAAAAGGCATTTTTGTAGTACTATATTGCAGATTATTTTTTATCAAAAGACAAACTAGTCTTATCATTGTCTAATTATTAATGTTATTCAGGTACGTTGTAACACTTTTCTCGTAAGACCTGCAATTTTTTCTTATATTGCTGCC
This sequence comes from Parasteatoda lunata, assembly GCA_949128135.1. Taxonomy (NCBI): domain Eukaryota; kingdom Metazoa; phylum Arthropoda; class Arachnida; order Araneae; family Theridiidae; genus Parasteatoda; species Parasteatoda lunata. Next base: position 89,717,133 of record OX421971.1, read on the forward strand.
TTTTTCTGTCAAATAAGCAAGTTATTTTTGTAATTATTATTCAGAAATGTTATATTATTTTTCACCCAACACGCTATTATTGTGTATTTTTGAAAAAGTTTATGAACTAAGTTTAGTAAGTGAAAAGGTTTTTGTAAGGATAATAATAGACATTGAGTAAAATAATTGCTAAAAATCTGAAACTGTTATGATTGAGTTATTAAATAATTGAAATAACTTGAAAAAAGTTATCTTTAGTAATAAAAAGATTCAATTGAAACTAATATGTAATTTGTAACAGATCACTTTTATTAATTTCAAAATACTGCATTAAAAAATTGACATCTAAATTAATTTGCGGTTTAACATTACTACTAAAATTTCTAAGATTTCGATGACTATCATGCAAGATGTTCCTAAATAAAGTCCTAGACTCCCTCCTAAGTTGCTAAAAAATTCAGAAATATCATACAATGGCTTTTGTTCTATTATTTCCTTTGTAGATTCTTGATGAAGTTTTAAAAATGCGTAATTATTTTTGAAAAATTTAAAATCTTCTCGTGTTCTTAGTTTTAGCTTAGTCTTAAGATATTTATCAAAATATCGTCTGGAAGGCCAAGATGATTTCCATACTTGTTCATTGTAATTTGTAGAAAAGCATGGTAAATCGCAATTGCATTTTGATTGATGGATGAGAAGATTGTTGATAACATCAAACAAGCATGAAATGTCCTTAATGTCAGTCATATTGCACATTAAAGAATCTGTTTCATGAACAGGAGCTGTGGGATCAACGCATTTACATTCTTCCTGATTGATTTCCTGTAGACAACTTAATATACAGTCCCTTGGATTAAATAACTGTGACCGATAATCCATGCATTTATCTTTATATGGAGCTGGTAAACGTTCGGTTTCGGTTGTTTTAATTTTTATGTGTGTTTCAAAGCCAGGACTTACAAGAATTCCTTTTTCTTCTATGCTAGGTTTTTCGAATATATCATGTACAGTAGCCAAAGCTCCTATACTCATAGAAAGGTATTCAATGTAAGAATCGGTCTCTAAGTTTAAAATTATTTCTAAATTGTTATTATTTAAAAGAAGTGACTGTTTTTTTGATAATCTTTTAGAATAGGTTGAAGGTTTAAAAGTGTAGCAATTTCCGAATCTTATATTTTGATTAAATTCAAAATCGTCTGCTGAGCAAAAGCTTCCTTTGAAGGAACAATATTTAATGAAACTTTTTCCTTGAGTTCCGTATGCCTTACGTGCTTCTGTGTCTAATTTTGCATAGCTATTGAGAAATTCAATCGTGTTCATCTTCGATTTGTCGAATGTAATATTTAAGACAGATGTATAGAAGGCTTGGCTAACAGGCATTAAAAAGTGAAAAAGACCATCAGCTTCCGAACCTTCCTCAAGATCAGTATTGAAAGAATAATTGCAATGGTGTGGAGTTTCTCTTCCTTTAAAACAAATATTATATATCTTTTTCATTGGGTTCAAATTGCAGACAGTAGTGGCGGGATAGAGATCACTATTTTCGTCAACAAGTCTTAGAACAACAACAATCGGATAGTTGAAGAAGGAATTAGTAAAACAAATAATTTGATATAATGATGCAATAACTCCTGATAATATAATAATCGTCCATAATTTTTTTAGAATTTTGTTATTCGAATCGAAAACTTTCGAAACTCCAACGATGCTCACTCGTGATGGGTTTGAATAGAATGTTGACATTTTACGGAATGTTTTTTCGAAATATGCCATTTTCAATTTTTTTAAATAACCTATTGATAATTTTCTTGCATTGATGATTAAGAACCAATTGGTTAATACTGAAGATTAAAAATAAGTAATCAGTGTTTAAAGTACTATTACTCGCAAACCAATGAGAAAATGCCCAAGAGGTGCATAAAGAATTATTAATGCTTAGGAAGGTGAAAAACTCAGATTAAAAGAGCTTTTAAAATTTAAATAAAATTATTAATAGTTTTAAAATAGTTTTTTAAACTATTAATAATATCTATAAGTGCACTGGTGCTTATTGTATTTCTAGAACATATTGTATCATTATCATTGTATTCTTATATTATCATATTATTTTCGCTAATGATTTCATTAAAATTGTCAGTTAACACGAAATGCGTTTTCATATACAGTATTTTAATAGAATAAGAATTCAAGCTGTGCCGAAATAATTTTTTTTTATTGATTCTAATTTAATGTCAATGCGTGTGTCACATTACTATCTATTCATAAACAGTTTCCTTTATCTACTATGAAATGATTTTAACTATATTATGAACCTGTTTTTATATTACACACGAGTTCTTGCACTCCAATTATGTTTTCGCGTGTTCCTTTCAGATTTCGCAAATGAAATAAAAGGAAAGAAATATTTAATATAATGGAAAACATATTGAAAATTATTGATTGAAATTGATCTCATAAATGAGGTGAAGCTAAGATAGTTTGCGCACAATTGAACAAAAAAAAAAAAATAAATAAATAAAAAAAATAAATAAAAAACAAATCTATATATTTATTTTTTGCTAAATTATACACTGTTAGAACTTTCATTCTAAAATTATGGTAAAATAACCGACATCAGTCTTTCTATCCAATTAACAGTAAAGTTAAGGAACGTTTTTTACCTTTACGGTTTTGAAACCGTTTACAACCAGCATGGTTAAAAACCATGCACACAAAACTAGACTGTTTCTTTAAACCATTTGCAACTAGCGTGGTTTCAAAGCCATCAAAAAGAAATTTAACTAGACATTGAAGATAGTTTAGCAGCTTCATGTTGTTGCCACCTGAGTGTGAATGAGAGTATCGTATTCAAATAGTTTAGGGTCACAAATTGGGGAAAGCAGGATAGCTCTTCATATATTAAATGGAATGGAGGAAATATTGTGGTGTCAATACTGGATGCATCCAATACTGTGATTTACTGTGAATCCATGACAATACTGTGAATCCATGAGATTTACAGAATGGCTCCTTCGGTTTTAATTAATATGTGCCCAAACGTAAGGAAGTAAGTAGTTGCAGTTTTCTCTTAAATTTCGGGAGTAAGAAATCCAAATCCGTCGAAAAAAAGGTATGCTTATTTTGAGAAAGTTTGTTTTTGTGTCTGATTTTGTGTCTGATTTGTGTCTATTTATCAGTATTATTAGATTTATCAATATTAATATATTTATAAATACTATTATATTATGAACAATACTTTAAACGTTTAACTTTTTCCTTTTATTTCAGCATACCGTTCTGCAAAATTTACAAGACAGGGGAAAGGAAAAGCTACAAAAAGTAAAGGGTGAGACACCAAAATTGGTTTGTTATAAAACTTTTCCATAACGATTTCTACCAATAGTTTATCAATGTGACAACTATATAATACAATCTATGCATAATCCTATTTTAGTACTATACAATTCAGTAATTTTCTTTAAAAGGGTATAGGTTAAGCCTCGATTGCCAATTAAACCATTAATAAAGATTATACACAAGGTGTTCCATAATGACTTACCTCAGAAATATTTTTAGAATCCCTGTCGAAAGTGAATTAAAAAAATTAACTCACTTGAATTAACGAATTTATAATTTAGTGAGTAAAAAATAAAAACACTAACGAATAATAAATTAAAAGGTGGGATTGAAATATCAAAAAATTGTTTTATTTGCCTGATGAAACTTGAGGAGGTTTCTAATAATTACCTTCCAAACCCTTTCAGTTTTCAGAATAATCGAACAGGTTTTGATGTTTTCAGTTCACCCTTCTATAACGTTGTCCTTACGATAGTTCTTAGTTAAAAATATAGTTTAAACCCGTGATGTACGTTTTTTCAAAAAATTTTTTTTGACCTAGATTCCAAAAATATATATTCAGGGTAGTCATTTAGAAGCAATAAGCACAGAAAAGAGAAAAGTAAAGCAGCCTTTTCGAGGGGGTGACCTCAAATTTGCTATATAATTAGTGTAGATAAGTTTTTAAGTTGTGAAATTGGACACAAAAATGCACTTTATTTGAATAAACATAATTTTTCCCCCTGCGGCTTAGTCTTCCTTTACCCTCAAAATATCGAGGGAAGCAGAAATTCGGGAAATAGTGTCCCAATAGTTTGACCAGGAGAACAGTCCGAAGTTTAGATCCCTTTCATGTTAATATTATATTTTTGCTTATTAGCCTATATTTCGTAAACTTTTTCAGTAAATTGAAACATTTTTTCCCCACGATTATAAGTTTGAGTTCTTCAAAGACAGTTCTAAGTAAAACAAAATAATAGTTATTTATTATATTTTTCATTATTTTATTTAATAATAGTCGAAAAAATAATAATTACAATAATTTAAAGAACGCAATTTTAGAAGGCAAAATAAAAATTTTGACCGAAATTGATCGAATTTTAAATCCGTCGAAAAAAAGGTAGGTTTATTCAGATTAACTACGATTTTTTACTCATTTCTTAATTTAAAAATATTGTCAGCACAAAAGAATTAGAATATTTGAGGTCTCACCCGTGAATCATTAAGTTGAGTCCTAATGCGTGAAAATCTGATTATAAGGGGGGGGGGATCATTAATTATTAAGAGTGCTTTATTTTTTTCCTGTACATTTTATTCAAGTTTATAAGAAAGCACATAACCATTTCATGACATGCGTTACATTTTAAGAAATTGGATTTCATATAACAGTTAAGGTTATTATAAAAATATTTTTCAAATATTTCATTCATAAATGAAAGATAAAATAAATGGTTTTTAATATTCACGTTTCCATTCCATTCGTAATGTTTATTAAATTCTGGCTGTTTTATTATCTGTCCGCAAATTCATATTACTTAACATCAGACTAACCTATTTCATTGTTATGTCTTATCTGTTCTGAGTTTAGGAACAGGCGCAATCGAAATGATAGATAAACCTTCAAATATGAAACAAAGAGATAAAACCTGTGTGTAAATATTCTTACAAATAATAAAGTTAATCGCTGAATTTATTTAAAACAACTGAACAATTTTTATAAATTTTTTTAGTTACTTTGTTGCTAGCATAAACACATAAAAATAAATATTTTTAAAAAAAATTTGGTTAGCATTAAATAAATTAGAAGAAAATACAAAATTATAAAAAGGAAGAATGAGAAAAGAGAATTAAAATTGCTGTTTTTATTTTTTATATTCAAGAAACTTTTAAAAAATAATTTGTATAGGTATCTTTTTAAATCTAAAGAGAAGGATTTTTAAATTGCATAGTGCACTTCAGATATTAAAAGTTTTTTTTAGCTTACTTATTTAAACTTGTTAATTTTTTTATCATTATTAAATCCTTAGGGTATTAAAGTTTAAGTCGTGTTATGTGATAATTCGTTGCTCGTTTATTAACATAACTTAACAATTTAATTGGAAGTTTCGATGAGAAGAATAATACTTATCAAAATTACAATAATAAATGAGTAAATAAAATAATACTTAAAATGTAAGCTATTCTTTAATATGGGTTTATGATTCTTTTTAATACACTCTCTTACAAAATTTAAGTAGCCATGTGCATATATTAACTAATTATCACATTTTTTTTAATATTTCCATTGGCCAAGGTTACAAAAGACCACTCACCACAAAGGGAGGAACAACAGAATATATAAACACAAAAACAATAATAAACGTGGCAAGAAAATTCTATGAACCCACTAAGTCTCTTGCGCGCCAGTAACAAAGAGATATCCTTTAGTGCCTGGCAAAGACGAAGGTGGTCTGCATCTATCTCCGCTTGAAGGACAGAGGGTACAGAAAGGGTCTTGAGCAACATGAATTCGATGGAGATGTTTGAGGAGGCAGTCCTGTCCGGTAGTCAGTCGAAAATCAGCAACTGCCCTACGTCTTGGACACATAGGCCACATATTTATTCTGTTATTCCTCCCTTTGTGGTGAGTGGTCTTTTCTAACCTTGGCCATTGGAAAAAAATGTGATAATTAGTTATTATATGCACATAGCTACTTAAATTTTGTAAGAGAGTGTATTAAAAAGAATCATAAACCCATATTAAAGAATAGCTTACTTTTTATGTATTATTTTATTTACTCATTCGTAATTGAAATTTTGATAACTATTAATCTTTTCATCAAAAATTCGAATTAAATTGTTAAGTTATGTTAATAAACGAGTAATTAATTAAAATCCAATTCAATAAAAGTTAGAAGTACATGAAAATCTGGTCCAAAAATTCTTAGTATAAACCAATTGATTGAAAAATTCTTGTCACATAGTTTTGGAGCTCTTTCTCCTTGTTACGTCAAGCGTTCAGGCATCATAATTTTTGATCTAGTTGCACTTTTTGATCTAGCTGCGCTTGTATGATCTAGTTACCCTTTTGATTTATGTTGATAAGTTATAAGTTGATTATGTTCAAAAATTTTTATGACTGGCAACAGCATTTTTTATTCTTTAAGTTGTTTATTTTTTGTTTCTTTTAGAATTCGTTCTTTCTTTGAAAAATGTTTCTTTTAACTTGTAATGTTGTTTAACAGAATTCTTTGCCGGCTGTTTCCCTGTAAATACGAAGAAAATAAATTAAATATTTTTAAAGTGTTTTGAAAAGGATTTTTAGTTGTACAAAGTACTTCATTTGGCGCCCGAACAGGGACCACAACAGATAAAAAATGGCAAGCTTCTTCAAAAGCGGATTTAAGAAAGCAGATTTGTTAGTGGTTCTAGAAGAAATTGGAGAGACAGTGGCGGTTGGATCTACTTTAGCAAAATTAAAACACTTGATTTTGGCTAGCGATGAATATAAAAAGGATCCAGAATTCGTAAAACAGGGATTTGAAGATACTGTTAAAGAGAGAAAGAAACAAGAAGAATTGAAAAAGGCCCAAATGGCTTTACTTCAAGAAAAAGAAAAAGAAGCCATAGAATTGGAAAAAGCCCGAATGGCTCATGAATTGGAAATGGCCAGATTACAGGCGCAAAATCGAGAATCGACAATTCAAAATGCCGCCAATTCAAGTTAAATTAATGCCGAAGCTGTTAATGCTAGGCGAAAGTTTCCGTTACCAAAGCTGGAGTTTAGGCAGTTTGGCGACGATGTCAAGGAATGGCTTCCGTTTTGGAGCCAATTTCAGCACATAGATAAGGATGCAGATATTGCCCTTGAAGACAAATTCCAGTATCTGATACAAGCTACTGTGCTGGGTTCCAGAGCGAGAGATATTGTAGAAAGTTTCCCGCCAACTGGGGCAAATTATACTAAAGCCATCGATAGTCTGAAATCGAGATTTGGAAACGAGGATCTTTTGGTGGAGATATACGTAAGAGAACTTCTCAAATTAATTAGTAATGTTCAGGTGAATAGATCTTTTCCACTTACCTCCTTATATGATAAGCTGGAAACATATTTAAGAGCATTAGACACTCTCGGGGTTACTACAGACAAGTGTGCATCTATTCTCTACCCGATGGTAGAATCCTGTTTTCCGGAAGAATTTTGAAAGGCCTACCATCGGAGTAATTCTTTAACTCCAAAATTAGAAGCCAAAGAAAGGTTGAACAAATTGATGGTGTTTTTAAAGGCAGAAGTGGAGGGTGAAGCCCGAATTAATTTAGCTATGGATGGTTTTGGCATGCTCAAAGTTGAAGATAACAAGGTATCTAAAAAGAAAAAAAGTTGAGAATGAAAAGAATAAATCTCGAGCACCATCAACAGCCGCTGTTTTATACGCAGCTTCTTACGTAAAAGAACAAAGAAGAGGTTGCTTATTTTGTGATGGCAAACATAATAGTTTTGATTGTTTTTCCGCCCAGAAAAAGCCTTTAGTTGAGAGGCAGGAAATAGTAAGAAGTAAAAAAGGGTGTTTTGCGTGTTTGGCTCCCGGTCACGTAGCTAAGTACTGCAGGAATTTCGTAAAATGCCTGGTTTGTGGTCGAAAACATGTGACACTCATGTGTGAAAACCTAGAACAAATGAGAAAATCAGCTTCGAAAGAGGGAGAAAAGACGCAGAAGGAAACATCTGTAAATGAACTTAATATAGCGAATTTAAATCAGTCGCCAGAAGTTTTTCTGCAAACTTTGGTCGCCAAACTTGTCGCCAATGGTAAAGAAATGAATGTTCGTCTGCTAATTAATACAGCATCGCAGAGATCCTACATCCTTAATACCGTTGCCCAGAAGATGATGTCCTGATGATGATACTCCTTTATAAGAAATGAATGTGGCTCATTCACTTTTTGGAGGTGTAACTACTGATGTTATAAAACACAAGAAATATGAAATAAGAGTTACATCGATGAAAGGAAAATTCTCTTGCAATTTGGAGGTATTGGGCCAGGATGTTATTTGCGAGAAGATATTACCTGTAAACAGAGGTCCATGGCTGAAGGAACTTAAGAGTTTAAAAATTTGTTTAAATGATGTTAGCCAGACTTAAGAACAAGTACAAATACTCATAGGAGCAGACATGATTGGCAAGTTAATGACTGGACAGCAAAAGTTTTTGTCAAATGGCATGGTTGCAACCGAAACAAATCTTGGATGGACCTTAATGGGAAAAGTACCTCATCATAAGCCTGGTACTGAAAGTATCGCCATGTCGGTGATATCACTTTTCGTAAAAGAAGCTGAGATAGCCGATCTATGGAGATTAGATTTAATAGGAATCAAAGATCCCATCGAGAAGAAATTGAAAAGGGAAAAGAATTTTGAAGCACAGGAACATTTTCTTAAGACGGTAAAGGTCAATGATCAAGGAAGGTACGAAGTCCGTTTACCATGGCAGGAAAACGATACTTTCTTACCCAATAACTTTAACTTGGCAAAGAGGAGATTAGAGCAGACCACAGTTCAATTGAAATCGAAGAATATTTATGATGATTATGAAAAGGTCTTCAAAAGCTGGCTAGACGAAAAAATCATCGAAGAAGTACCCTCTAATGAAACTGACTTACCAGGAAATTACTTGCCGCATAGAGCTGTTATAAAAGAAAGCAGTACCACCCCAATAAGGCCGGTATTCGATGCTTCTGCCCGTATGAAAGGACACCCTTCCCTTAACGACTGTTTACACAGCGGCCCTAATTTAATCGAACTTATTTCGGATGTCTTATTGCGTTTTAGAGAAAGAAGTATTGGTATTTCTTCAGATGTGAGAAGAGCGTTTTTACAATTAAGTGTCGCCAAAGAAGATAGGGACTTTTTAAGGTTCTTATGGTGGCAAAATGAGGAGGACAAAAAGTGTAAGATATTTCGACATGCAAGAGTTGTCTTCGGAGTAACGAGTAGTCCTTTTCTTTTGACATCTGTCACCAGGTATCATATTCAAAATGACCAAGATAACGATGAAGGTTTCAAGAAAAGGCTCTTGCAGAGTTTCTATGTCGACAATTCTTTAACCAGTGTAGATACTCCACTTGAAATGGAAGAATTTAAGCAAAAATCTATTAAATTGATGAAAAAAGGGAGTTTCGAGTTGAGAAGTTGGGAAAACTCACATTGCCAAGACTTGCCCACAGAATCAACTGTATTAGGTTTGAAATGGAATAAAGTGGAAGACACCCTCAAGTTAAATATGAGTTGGTTAAAAGAAATCAATATGGAAAAAGTCACTAAACGATCTATTCTGTCTATCGCTCACCGCATTTTCGATCCTATTGGATTTACCACTCCAGTCATGCTGTGCCCAAAGTTAATACTACAAGCAAAGTTAATATAAAGGCATGGGTGATGGGTGTTGCTTGGGATGAAGAGATTAGAGAAGATCTGAAAAAAGAGTTTCTTCAGTGGTGTGCAGAATTGAAAATATTGGAAGAAATTGAGATACCCAGGTGGATTCAAGTTAATTCGGAAAATCTAGAGAACTGTTCCTTACATACATTTTGCGATGCCAGTAAAGAGGCTTATGCAGCTGTGGTTTTCTTAAGAGATTGAAGAAAAAGATGGCGTTAAAATCAGTTTTGTGTCAGCGAAGTCTCGTATTACGTCACTCAAAGGAGGGACCATACCAAGGCTAGAGTTAACTGCTGCCTTGGTGGGAGCTAGACTCTCGCAATCAGTTGTTCAAGCTCTCGACTGGAAGAACATCAAGCAATATTTTTGGAGCGATTCCACAACAGTTCTCGCTTGGATAACCAAAGCAGAAAATTTGTCAGTTTTTGTTTGGAATCGCACAGATGAAATAAGAAAATTGAGCGACTTCTCCTCCTGGCGCCATGAAGCTATGAAATGGTGGGAGGGTCCAGCCTGGTTGAAAGAACCTATCCCAACTTGAAATATTACCACAGAGATTGATGTCCACAATGACGCGGAAATTGTAAAAGAGCGATCAAAGTCTGATGGTTTTTTGACCAATTGCAACCAATTGAATAAAGAAGACGAGTCTCCATTGAATCCTAACTTCGACAGAGAAGAAATAATATCTGATCAGCGGCAATATTTAACAGTCTCAACTTGCGGCATTAATGTAGATCTTTCATGGATTTTCTCTTACTTTTCTAAATATTCGAAGATTCTGCGAATGATAGCGTGGATGCTGAGGTTCACTAGCAATTCACAGCTCAAGAAAGAAGAGAGAAAAACTGGTGAACTGAAAGTGTCTGAATTGGTGATAGCTGAGACAAGGTTGGCAAAACTAGTTCAGCAAATGGTTTTTGCCCCAGGAGACATTGACAGGTTCAAAACAATACCTGTGTTTAAAGATGAGGGAGGCCTACTACGCGTCAAAACCAAGTTGACAGAAAGGAAAGACGACGCTGATTTTATATCTCCTATTCTACTACCTAGCAAACATGATCTTGTTGACTGCATAATTTTGGATTTACATCTGAAAATGTGCCATGCTGGTTTAAATGTATTGATGTCTAAACTAAGAGAAAGGTTTTGGATAATCAAGAGCAAAAAAGCAATTAGAAAGGTACTGAACCGATGTATAAGATGCAAGAGACACGGAGCCAGACCAATCCAAACAGTTCCTGTGGTCTTACTAGAAAATAGAGTCAGAGATGCGTCTCCTTTTGAAATCAGTGGAGTCGACCTATGTGGCCCCCTAATTCATAATTACCAATCGAAAGCGTGGTTCGTCCTCTTCACGTGTGCTGTGTACCGCGCCATCCATCTAGAACTGATACAGTCACTTTCCACACATGGTTTTTTCTTGGCTCTTCGAAGATTCATAGCCCGAAGGGGAAGACCAAAGGTCATATATAGTGACAATGGAACAAACTTCGTGGGAGCCAACAACTTATTCAAATCTATAGATTGGAAAGCGATCGAGATAGAATCTTCAATAAATCGAATTCAGTGTTATTTCAGTCTTCATGCTGCTCCATGGTGGGGAGGTTTTTGGGAAATCATGGTGAAGCTGATCAAGACCCTTTTGAGAAAAGTTTTAGGTAGATCTTCATTGAATTACGAAGAGCTACAAAGTGTTCTTATCGATTGTGAAAGTACTGTGAACTCAAGACCACTAATGTATGTTTCCGAAGACTCCAATGACCTGATTCCATTAACACCTGCGTTGTTCTTAGGTGAGTTAACAGAGATGAGTGTTCCAGACCTGGATAATATCGACAGAGTAAACCTAAAGAGAAGATTTCGTTATCAACAAAATCTAAGGGAAGCTTTAAGAAAGCGATTTAGGGTCGAATACCTCGGAAAATTAGTAATGCATCCGTCCAAAGTTAAAGGCAATCAACGAATAGCTGTGGGAGATATCGTCTTAATTGAAACCGAAGGTAAAAAGAAGGTTCTCTGGTCAATGAGAAGAATAACAGAAACCTACGTAGGAAAAGATTGGCACATCAGAGTAGCTCGTGTTAAAACCACTACCGGAGAGATGGTTCGACCCGTTCAAAGAATTTTTCCTCTTGAGATATCTTGTCCGGTGGAGGCTGCTGAAACAAATGATATAGCGGAATCTCCTGAAGGAAACGTTTCAGTTACTGATTCCTCAACTCGAAGAGTCATAACAAGGAGTGGCAGAACTGTAAAGATTCCGAAAATTTTTTTTGACTGAATAGTCTCCTGCAGAACTCTTATAACTCTAATTGTCATAACTATAATTTGTTAGTAGTGCATATAGTAAGCTTGACTGATTGTTTTGATTAATATTTTGATGTTGTAGTTAATCAAAAGGTGGGAGTGTTACGTCAAGCGTTCAGGCATCATAATTTTTGATCTAGTTGCACTTTTTGATCTAGCTGCGCTTGTATGATCTAGTTACCCTTTTGATTTATGTTGATAAGTTAACTTTCAAAAATTTTTATGACTGGCAACAGCATTTTTTATTCTTTAAGTTGTTTATTTTTTGTTTCTTTTAGAATTCGTTCTTTCTTTGAAAAATGTTTCTTTTAACTTGTAATGTTGTTTAGCAGAATTCTTTGCCGGCTGTTTCCCTGTAAATACGAAGAAAATAAATTAAATATTTTTAAAGTGCTTTGAAAAGAATTTTTAGTTGTACAAAGTACTTCACTCCTTCATTATTAAAAAATTTGAGCTCCTTTTGGTTATGTTATGATTATGATAAGTTGCAATGAAATGATGTCTTTTATTTAAAAGTAAATACACAGAAAAAAGTTATTATTTACATTTTAAATCCAGACAATGGAAATGATAGATAAAATGATTGCATTCATATTTTATTTGCCTTTTCAAGATAAATGACAAGTGAATAAATTTAATAAGGTTGAAAGTTAATTTGAATTGCGTAAAGCATACCATATTTTAGTATTACTTTTATATACCAATTAAAACGAAATTTGCATCTGGGAAGTTTATTATATTTTTTCTTGAATAAAGTCAAGCATTAACTGCAATAAATTTGTTTGAATTGAGACTGGTTTACAGAATAACTACCTGAATACCCATTTTCTGTAAGGAGTAAAAAAAAGCAAATAATTAATTAATCGGTATAGAACAACACAACGAAATCATATACAAAACTAAAAATTTAATTAACATAATTAATAGAGCTTAAATAATTCCACTATTAATTTATTATTTATTATTTCCCTTCTCGGTGGTTTTACGATATAAAATTAAACAAAACACGCTTTCACAAGTTTCATGATAGTCTGAATTTACCACAATTAAGAAATTTTTTACGGTACCTATGATTTTTAAGAGTGAGGGTGTGTGTGCGAGTAAGAACATAGTACCACAGGACCAGTAGTAAATACCTCGGTACATGCATTAGTTTATTTGGTGCCTATTAAAACAGTCCAAATTACTATACTACTGATAGTGCCCATTTCCAAAATTAATTAAGCACTATTGGAGTCAATGATAGCATAGAGATATACGGTTAATCTAAACCTTTACACCATTGATTTTGCTTTTTATTTGAATTTTTTTTTTACAAGTGCCATCGATTTTAAATTAATTAGTTTTATCGAAACCATTTTTAAAAGCGTAACTATAAACAAAGCAAACACGTGGTCTAACATAACTTTAGAACTACTGATTCAATGACGTAGCCCTTCCTTTTCATGTATGTTGATTACTTAGTTAATCTGACATAATAATATCTGACATAATCTGATATAAAAAAATTAAACGTTAAGGAACATGCAATTAACTCCTTATTTGATTTAACAGAGCTGTGAATAAGCAAATATCATTGATGTTTTAGTTTAAATAATTGAAATTAAATAAAGGAATCACGTCTGAAGTATAATTAATATCAATGACTACTGTTAAACCTACGTAATTTTTTTTAAATAATGCTTCCGAACAAACTAATAGAAATTTTGAACAAGTTTTAAGATTGAGAGCGAAAATTTTCCGTTGCACTTTCTGTTCAAACTCCAGGATGATAACACAAACTGTTCTGGAGTTATAAAAGAGACGCACTGGCACAAAATATTCCTCATTTTTTCATTATATTGTAATTTTTAACCTATTAACGCATGAATTTTTTATACGCTGTGATGGAAAAAAAGCTTCTATTAAGGAAGTGGTTATTTGTTTTCGCTAAATGTATATTTTCTTCTTTTAGCTACAACTTGATTTTTGAATAAAATAAAACAAAATATTTGGTTGAGGTGATAAAAATCCTGTTTCAGATAAGAATTTGAATTTTAAACAATTATTTTTATTTATCATTTTGATTACATAAGTTGACTGAACATAGCTATACATTAAATTTATTGTAAATGTAACTTATTATAAGAGTAACGATAAACTATTTACAGCTTAACAATAGTAAAACAGTAACTAAATATCTGATAATTTTGCTTAATTAGATGTCACAGAAATAGTTTAAAATATAACAAAAGAATACCACTTTTTGTAGTTTTTATTTTAGTTAAGACTTTTCTCTAAGTTTTAATTATTCTTCCGATGATTCCAGCCTGAAGCATTTATTCTCTCAACTTTGAAATGAATTTATGGCTTCCTTTTATTCCTCAATAGATATTGCTTAAACAAATGACAAATTTGGATGGAAGAATACTTTTATTGTAATCCTTCTTTGCCATTAAATACTCTCAACTCGAGAAGAAGAAGACCATTGATACACAACCACCTGACCAATAACCTTAGCATCAGCTGGTTGCTTATGAACAAGATGACGTGTTTACGTTACAGCTGTTAGGATTGTGTTTCGTTGGCATCTTCTATTAGTAAAGGGAATTTAATAGCTGATTTCTTTTGTTTTGTTAAGTATTAGTTAAATATTTCAAATATTTGTGAGAATTATTCACTTATGAGATTATTGTACTATACAATAATTCATTATGAGATAGCATATTGAACTCATATTCTATGGGTTAGGCTTACTCGAAATAGAATGGAAATAACAGTTGCTAACATAAACAAATACTTCGTTTCTACAGCTGATCAGAACCGATATACATATTGACGTCGCTTGAAGGTATTCAATTAAACACAGTAGCCACTTTCTCTTGTTTATGCAGTAAAAAGAAAAAGTACAGATTATAAGAAATTAGTAAAAATAGTTTTTAAACAGACATTAATCAATCAAATTATATTACTTATAAAAATAAATTTCAAGAATGATCTAAGAAATTTAAAGTCTATTCTGAAAAAAATAATAATTTAAACGGCTAAAAGAAAGAAAATTTTATGATTTAAAAAAAGTCTTAGGATTTTTTTCGGCTTGTATGCCTTTGCAAAGTGGTTGCCTATCCATCCTCTTTGATCGAAGTTTTTAATTACAATGAAAATTGTAAGAAAAGTAAAAAAATCTTTTCCTGTTATATTTGGACAATTTTATGAAATGCAAAGATACTTGAGTAAAATCTCGTCGACCATTTTCACCAAAATTAAAAAAAAAAAAAATAATGGATACCTCGTTATAAATAAAAAATTATGCAAATAAATTGTCACATAATTTTTTAATCGCATGTTCTAGAACATTTATTTCACATATTTTTTAAAAATTTACTTTGTGTTTTAATTCTTATAACGTATGAACTGGATACAATGTGAAACGATTTGGTGTTAATAATCTGCATTTTGCACCAATTTTCATGGTCGTAGAGATTTTATACATGTACATTAATATCTTATCATTTGAGTCTAGTGGATTTCGTTTCATGACCAAAATGTGATTAAATACACACGGAGAAAAAATTATGGTAACTTCTGGTAAAAGAAAACAGTAATTCTGGTTAATAAAACGATAGTATGTAGTATTTTAGCCATTCAATTGTCTATTTTACCGTCCATATGGTAATGATTTATGGGAAATTCTGATTTTCAAAATTATAATTTTTATTACTCTACATTTAGTAAAAAAATACAAAACTGAAGAGTAAATTTAACCAAACAAATATTTGTTACATGATGATGAAACTTCCTAGTTTTACATTTCATTTAGCAAATTTTATCACATAAAACCGTATTTTATTGTTATTTTTATCAAAATACTACCAAAATGCTTCGATAAAATTTTACCATATAGTTACCATACCTGTTAGTTTTGACCCTACTTTTTTCCTCAGTGCAGCAGTACTAAAGAATAAATTTTTAAACTTTGCTTAAAAATTAAATTGAATTTAAAAATTATTCAAAAAGTTTAAGCCTACTTAATTGGAATATTTTTAAAAACATCTTATTGCATTAATACATAGTTCTTATTTAAAATTGCGTTTTTAGTAATCATTTAGGATAGATCAGCCATTATTTAAGGGATTCGAAAGGTCAATAAGCAGGTTCATGACAGTAGATCAGTAGCATATGATGTATTTGTTGATTTATTACTTCCATTAAGGTAGTCAACACTAAAGAGTACCTAACGCATCCTCACGATGTTGTGAATTTCTTTTGAAATGCCAATATCATTTTATAGCAAGAAGCATCTATTGAAAGATAAAAAAGAACAAAAACTGTTATCAGTCTTGAAGTCATCAAACCTACCTATAAAATTGGAGTTTAGGTGGGCGCCATCGTAGACAAATAACTCCCGTGGTGATAAATTTAAAAGTGATAAAGCGAGTAACTGTATCTGTCGCTGCTATTCAGTGATATTATCTAACCGCCGTATGTTTTGCATTACACTCCTTTTCAAAGAAATATTTTATTTTTAACTTATATTTTTTTGCATTCAGTTATTAAAATGGAATTTAGGGTGATTTCTTAAAAAACTAAATGAGAAATGATTTTCAAGAATTTGAATGTGTGCGAGAAACAATTAAAAATAATATATTTTTATTTTAATAAAAACAAATGAATAATTTATTCTTGATTTAGTTTAGTGATGGATAAAAACAACATTTTGATTAAAATGCTTAGAAATTTGAGAAAACTCTCAATAATGAAGTTGACATTCTTTGGATTATTAATTTTGTGTTTACTAGCTGTGATTTACTTTTTAAGAAATTCAAGTAAACAGTCGATTCAGAGAAGGGTAAGCAATACTTACATTTTTTAATTATTTTATGCTTCTATTTTGCGAAGAACAAAGTAAATTACTAAGCATTATTGAAATATTTACCTGAGATATTTTTGTGCGTCATTATTTGAAATAAGAGGTTTTATAAAAAAGTCGAAACAACGTGAAAGAAGCACAAAGTCAAAGCAACATACGTTTTAATGTTAAAATGAAGCATTTTATTCAGTGTCAGATCAGAGAATAAAGAGAAAGCACGGAAATATAGAAATAACAAACAAGTTACGTAAAAGAAGAAAAAAAAATTGACAAATTGGATATAGGAGCAAAACTGAATAAATTTTCTTTGAGGTGATTCTATTTTTTTTCCTGGTTATAACTTGTTTGTAATTTCTTCTGAATCTTTCAGTCTCTTTCTTTTGCATTATTTTATTCCGTGTCTCTATTTCGAAGAAGGTGCTTTATTGTAGAATCGAAATGATCGCATGTCCGGTTATTTTCATTTATTCGTGCGTTTCTTTTACTGTTGTTTTTTGTTACGTTCAACACAGTTAACCTTTCTCTGTTTAAAAAAGTTCTTTTACTTTAAAAAAAAAATAGGATTAAAGAATTACACACACAAAGGAAGAAGAAAATCAAACATTTTTCAAAGTTCTAAAATGTTAAGAGAATAATTTCGTATTTAAGGGAAATTTTATTTTTGAAAAAATTGCAATTTATCAGCACCTTTTTTTGCAGCTTTATTAAATACAAATTTTTATATTAACACGAAAACCTTAAGATATAATTCTCAGATAATGCCCAGATTAAATTCCTTACTCTGAATAGCTTTTGCTTAAATTTTTTTAAAATGATTCGAAAAACAGACATACATATGATAATTAATTTTTTACACTCCGTGTATAAAATTGCATCTTACCAGAAAAATCTAAACAGAGACTCTTTGATAGTTAAGTAATAAGTTAAGACATTTTAAGAAATTCCTGAAAAGTTAATGATTATCATTTTAATAAAGAAGTATTATAAATATTCGAAGATAAAGAACAAAAATTACCTTTCTACCAATTTATAATATCAGTTACAATTTTAATCAAATCACACTGTTAAAAATTTCTCAGAAAAATGGTTAAATAATAATCTATTTAATTATTTTACTATATTCAAACAAAACAGTCAAATAACCATAAAAAAGATAGTACTCAAACTGTTAACTGTGGAAAAAACCGTTTATTAACTACATCTATCTTACGTGGTTAAGCAACCAGAATTTTATCGTACCAACTAGGCTCTCCTAATAAAGTCACTTAGTTCCTTCAAGCTTTGTACATATTATAGCCGAGAGTGCTGATTTGTCAATCTCATGATCGACAGAACGTCAATCATGAAACTCCCAGTCGAATCCGAGAGATGACACCACAATATTTCCTCCATATAATATTTGCTCCATAAAATGTTTCCTCTGTTGCCTTCAACACATAAAGAGTTTGCAGTGTCCTCCACTCCTAACTCCAATGCCTAATACTTAGTGAAAAGCCAAGCTCCAATGTTCAGTTAAATTTCTCTTTTAATGGTTTTAAAAAAATGCTGTTTGTAAATGGTTAAAAAAACCATATAGTTTTGTATCCATGGGATATATTTTGACCATACTAGTTGAAACGGTTTCTAAACCGTAAAAGTAAAAAAATGTTCTACACCGCAAATTTTACAGTTAATTAGATGAGAAGAGTGTTGCCTATTTTACTACAATTTTAGAATGAAAATTCTTACAGTGCCGTCGAAAATTGCAGAAGTATTACTTATGTATTAGAAATTTAATTTTCGGGATAGTATTTATCTTATTATTTAAAAAGGTAATATTACCAAGTTATAATAATCTTCTGTTTTGTATAATCAGTGTACATTTTACTGGGATTTCAATAAAACCATTTATAAAAGCTTTAAACATAGTCCTCCAAATATTGGTTGCCATTTTAACTCAATACTTTTAGATCATTTGCGAGTGTAAATGTGATAACTGGTGCAATTGCTAATTCTAAGAGTTTTCTTCATATTGAATATCGCATTAATATTATTATTTTCAGGAAAGTTACAGCCTTTAGTTTTACATATGACAGATATGCTCTATATGACTTTCTTAGTTAAAAACAAATTGCTAAATTCAGTAGCGAGCGACAGACTTTTTCACAAACTTAGAATTTTTGAATGAGCTGTAGCTATTTGAATCTTATGTATGAAAAAGTATTGTATCTTTTTCGTTAAGTTTAATTATACAAATTTAAAAAAAAGAAAGAAATTCTATCAATAAAAATTCTATTTTTTTTGTTGTAAATTTGTTACCAGACGATATTTTATGTTTGCAGACGACAGAATCACGGAATGCGGACTTAATGTACGTAAAGATAGCTCCACCAGAATTTTCTGAAGATATGCTGGATTCCAATTTCGAGTCTTGCTTTTTCTCTAATTTTTCAAATTCTTCTTATTCAAATGTGTCACCTTTCACTCATAGAGAGGACAGTAAGGTAAAATTTCTATTATTATTTACAAATAAATAAAGTTTTTATTTTTTGTAATTCTTACTAAGTTATTCATGAAATAGTTGAAATATGCATTTTATTTAAAACATTTTTCATCAGCCTCCCATTCTTATTTTTGATTTAGAAAAGTTTTAATTAAATTTTAGTTGAAATACTCTAAAAAGCTCTTGATTTTTACACTAAAGAAAAGTTTGTTGCTTATCAACGTAGAGCAGTAATTCTAATTAACACACAAAGAGTTGAATAAAGAAAAAATTATCACTCCAGAAGAGGCCCAACTATTGTCTCCTTAGGCCAGTGTTTCGAAAACTTATGACTTTTGTGTAACCTTTCTAAATTTTTCGTAACGCTGTGTACCACTAATAAAGAAATGAATCAATTTTTTATTATAAAAAAAATTGCACAAAAGCTAAAAATTACAACTGGCTGTTGACATCACTAATTATTAACTGTTAATTCTGCAAAAAATAGCCAATAGAAAAATACGTAATCATAAATTTTTATGGCTAGCTTTGTTTTTAAAATTTGTTTTTTAAATCTTCGTTTGTTGCATAAGAACATAAAATATTTCGCATGATCACGCGTACCCCCGTTAAACTGCACCCGTACCCCTGGGAGTACGCGTACCACACTTTCGGAAACACTGCCTTAGGCCTAACCATATGATTATATCCTTTCTTTATTTTGTTTTCCGGATTTTTAATATTTTTTTTCTTCCATTTTTTCATTTTTTCTCAATTTTTTTGCATATATATATATATATATATATATATATATATATATATATATATATATATATATATATATATATATATATATATATATATATATATATATATATATATATATATATATATATAATATATATATATATGTATGTGTGTGTATAAATTTAAAAACATATGACGTATTCACCTGTTTTTAAATGACTTAAGATGTATGAGACGCATAGAATCAGTAGGTAATTTACTCTAAAAATAAAGTATCTAATTAAAAAAAACTTCTCCAATGCAAAAAAAAAATAATTAAAAAAAAATAATAAAAAAAAATTGAGAGATTTTGCGCAAAGCGTCCTAAACGTTAACAATAGCTAGAGTTTCGCAGCATATGCGTGATAATTTCCCAACAAAGGGCAATGTTGCTAAGGGATAGAAAATCAGATTAGCGTTACGGATAACGCTTAACAAATTCTATGTAAAATCTCTCTATTATATCCTAATTCAGTAATAAAACTTTAATCTCACTACTATGTGTTTGTGGCCTTTGATATAACACTAAATTATTTTTTTAGAGTGGAAAACATCCTTTGATAAACACACTTTTAGAGTTTTCTGATATTTCTCATCAGTTAGGGTTAGAAACTGTTCTTATTGAACCTTCACTTCTATTTTGTATTTTATCACCCTCACTTCAGAGTCTTCTTTTAAGGAGGAATTTCACTGTATCAAATGAATCATCAGAGCATGTATTGACCATGGGAATTTTTCAGAAGGATGTTGTTATTCTAGAAAAGGTCAGGTATGAATTACAAAGTATTTTTGATACTTATTTCAAGATATTTCTCAAATGTTTGATAGATTAACCATTGCTTATGTGTATTGTAATCACACCGTAAGAAAATTGAGTGCAACTTACACCGGAAGTAGTGAAAGTGCTTTTCAGTAATGATGCACCAGAAACAATTTTTGGAGTAAACAAATACCAAGAAGAATTCTTGTTGTTGTTAATTAAGAATTTTTCTAGTTATCAAAGAATCTTCCTTTACATTTTGGTGTAAAATAGTTGCTACCATTTTTGCTTTTAAGTAACACTAAAATTTAACAATATGATATGATACACATAAGAGTCAGTAAAGATATTTTTTTTAATGTAATTTAAAGTAAGAGTAGTCAGTTTAGGATACATACATAAACTATTTTTAAAATAAAAGGAGTTTGTATATGAAACATAACAACAACATTGTAAAAAAATCAGCGAGAAGAAAATATTAAGATGAATTTGAGTTAGGTTTAACAGAATAGACGCGGAAGAAATCAACAAATATTTAAAAACTAAAACATAATTATCCTTAATACATAATTAATAACATACATAATGTAACTGAGAATGTAGATATATAGCAACGTGCAAGACAACAATAAACTAAACTATAATTATCTTTAGTACTTAATTAAAAACATACATATATTTTGTAATGGAGAATGCAAATGTATACCAGCGTGCAATGCAGCAACAAATTCACGGCATTTCGTTCACTATTAAATGATATAATGACGATTTTCGAAAAATGCTAAAATTGTCGTTTTTGGTAGTGTAAAGGATTTACGAATGGTGAGATTGCTCGTAAGCTTTCCTCATTATTGATCTTTGGATTAAACTACGCTCTTTGAAGTGTATAGGAATGCTCGATTAAATAACTTGAAATAAAATGCTCCTTTACATACTTCTTTGTGTTGTTTAGCACCAAATTCGGAACACCACATTTATTTTCAGTGATGTAAATTTAAAAAAAAAAAAAAAAACTTTGATCTTTTTTTCGTTCTATTAAAAAAATAACATAGATATCTCAAATATAGTATTTTTTGTAGCTCAAAATTTTCATGATGAAATTTACCAATGCAAACTTTTAGAAATTTTACGTCATACGTCCCAAAAATAGCTACAGATTTGAGAAATCAATTAAAGAGAAATAGAATGAGACTGAAATGTATGGTACGATGCGGTGTGCCTAGAAAATCTATGATTAATTCCAAGCTTTAAAATGAGTTAGAGAGTTCGTCAGCATATGGAGCTGTTAAATATAGAAAGTTACAGAACGACGATCAACAGCGTGACACATTCAGAGGACAAATTTAACTGACGCCCGTGTAAATATTTCTGATATGCAGCAGAGAAACATTGTTTTAGACCAAAGTATTGTAGAAACTTGGCTAAAATTGACATTAGAGATATAAAAAAGTTATGTCGAAATAAATAAAGGATAATAAATGACCACTGTTCCCATAGGTCAAGCAATTACACTTTATGTACTCAGAAAAGATACTTTTTATGTACTCAAATAACAAAATAAATTTTGCTTTTAGAAAGCTGTGCAAAATCGATTAGCGGAAATTGGGTTTCACATAGAAATTGTTGAATCTCCAATTTTAAGCTGGATGAAACTTCAGGGATTTCTAAACAGCAGTATGTTTACGAGTCACGTCTTCCTACAGAAAGATAAGTGGGTTTTACACTTGGTTGTGTTCCATAAAAGAGAGAGCTTCTTATGGCATGCTGCTTTGTCGCCCCAAGCCGATTTTAGAACGCCAACCGAAGAAACTCTTTTATTCGTGGAGGCTGATGCTGCATTTGAAAAGTAAGTAATTAAACAGATGTTTCGTAAATACAGCCCCTAGTAATTATCCCCATTCTTCGTGCGGGTAAAAAAAAGTAAATAATAAATAAATCGGTAATTGCAAACTCTACTAAATCACTGTACAACTGTACAAAACTGAAGGATTTATACTGACGTAATTAATAAAGCCATAATAATTTTATTACACTTTTATTTATTATTATTTGTTGCTTTTCCCGCTGACATGGTTTTATTTTATTTTATAATCGTCGTTGAACAGCTGACCCAGGTTTGGGTTTACGACTACTAATGTTCAACTCCGTTGCCTTGTAATTTTTAACCCAACCCAGAAGACTAGGAAACTCCTGGATCAGTACCGCCAGAGGTATGATTTGTTATGGGAACATGGAAAACTCTGTAACCCAACAGATTTAACGTGCATCAGTCACCTGTTACACGGGGAGTCTTCAGCCGCCGGAGATCGAACCTACGACAAACTTGGACACGGGCTCAGTGCCCTACCTACCAGGCTTTTGCGGTCCTACGTTACATGATTATTCAAAACTCGTTTAAAAGTTCAACTCATCAAAATAAGAACGATTTGCTCTCTGTGTTACGCGGCATTGCGCTGTTGCTCCTGGCTAATTTATGATAGTCAAAATTTACCATGATCAGACAATTTTTTGTCATTAGTTTTGTTTCTTAATTTATCTTTTTTTCTTTTATTACCGTTGATATTAAATTATTTAGTTTTGTTGAAATAAGTCGAAAGCATTATTATCAATAAAATAAATAAGTGGTTTTTAAATGTCTTTTAGAAATACTAAATGGGATTGCAGCTCTCACATTTGACCCATGAAGTCACCTGTTGTAAAGAATAAATAATTAATTATTAAAAACGTATAGTTATATTCGTTTTTTTTTTTAAATAGAACTGTAAGCTAGTAATAATCATAGATGTTATAACACCTATGATTATCGCACTGTTTACTATTTTTTGCTTTTTCTTAATCTAGTATTTGCTTTTAATTTTTGCTTTTACTTGCTTTAGCTGTACTCTGCATAAAATTAATAAACTTTACAAAAATAATTTTTTTATCCGCAAAATGTTTCTTTATGTTATGTTATTTAACGATATTTGATTGATTTCATATATTGATTTTAATTTTCATTTCAAATTAAAGAGGATTAAAAAAAATTAAATAGGAATTAAAAAAAATGTAAACGAAGTTGAGCAATGGTTACCAAGCAAAATGGTTAAGTTTAAATTTTATCCCAAATGAACTGGAAACTAAATCAGCGATATCAAATTTATTTCACCGTTAAGTGTTAGCTTTTTGCGGGCCCTAAAGAGATCCAGTTGACTCAGTTTTATTAAAATGCTTTTTTTTAATTTAATTCTATTATTTTTAAGCATAAAAAGTTACACTAAAATTATATTTGCAAATTTTATGCTACGAATGTTTTTATAGTTATGCTCTTTATGTTAATTAATCTTATTAAACCTTGCTCAAGATGGTCTTTCATTAGTAAGGCTCTGCTTATAAGTTGTGCATTTTCACCTAATGCAATAAACACTAAGAGCTGATTATTGAATGCACTTAGATATGTAAAATTTGTGTGATTTGTATTGGATTTTTTTATAGCGTGTAGTGGCAGTTAAAGCAAAGAACATTCCGGTACTTTTCGAAAAACTTGGAAAATATCTTTATTATTTGCTAACTGTTTTTTTTTGTTGAAATTTCATTATATTCAAACAGGAATTTTTTTAGATGTTTCCTATTACAGTTGGTTGTAAAGCTTTAAAATCTCTTCCATCAAAAGAGCAAGATTAAGTTAATAAAAGCCTATATCCAGCTAAATTTTTACTGCATTTGAAACATAAACAACACAATTGTTTCTTATTAATTATAAAACAATATGTTGTTTTCGCCAAATTTCCATGCATTGTTTTAAATCGCAATTAAGAAATATGTACAGCCAACGACAAACATTACGATTTTGTGAGAAGCGTCTTCATCTTCCCGAAAATTACATTCTAAGTTTGCGGAACCCGCAATACATTCATTAAAATACAAAACTTGAAAGTGTATTTCAGATTCTCCCCCATAGTGTTTTTGACTTATTGTTATTGGCATAATTGTTCTTAACTAAGGTTAGTTCTGTTCATTATTCAAACTAAATGAAATATTTTGCATTTAGCTTCACTGCCTTTTCACTTGGCTTTAAAGTTCCACGTTTAGAGAACATAAACATTCCAACAAATCCAGCCAGCTTCTTGCATCAAATTGAAACTTCAAGGTTTCTGGAATGCAATGAAACAATAGTTAATTTATACAGGAAACAACCCATATCTGATCATCCAAGCCAGCATCAGAATCCTAACTTTTCACAAAATGAATTTAATCAACGCCTTATAATTGCTATAGAAGAGTTGAAGATCAATCTCGATCCATTGCTCATACGGTTTTGGTTATTTTCAGGTACTTTATTGGGTAAGAAAAACTATTTTCGATTCTATAATTTGTAATGTCTTATTTAATAGTTGTTATTTTTCTTTAAATACGTAAAATATGTTATACGTAAATTCAAATTCATCTAACTCATGTAATTATAAAAACATGCATCTGTCTGAAGTGAATCCTAACAATTGTAATAGGGAGTTAATTTAATACATTTTTAATGAAACAGCGTGTAAACGTTTACGTTACGTTTTTAATACGTTTACGTTACGTTTTTAAAATGTTTACGTTACGTATTTAATACGTTTTTAATGAAACAGAGTAAATAGGGAGAATTTGACCTGCAATAATTCTTAATGGAAATTATATATAAAAAGAAGTATGCTGCTTGTTAACGACATAGAAAAAAATGAGACTTTATTTACGCAGGGGTACCAATAAAAGTGAAAAAGATTAATGAAGAAAAATATTCTGAAAAAATTTCTGTGGTCTATGACAATGGCGTTTCTTGTAAAAAGACAAACATAATTATGGTAATAAAAACCGAAATATAGGGTATTTAAGCCATTCTTTTGATATTTTTTCCGCCAATATCGTAACGATTTACCAGAAAACTTGATTTTCAAAATTAGTCTTCTTATTACAACACATTTAGTAAAAAATACAAAACTGAAAAGCAAATTTAACCGAAAAATGGTTTTTATGCCAACCTTGAAGGTACCACGGTATAATTATTAAATTTTACCACATATACCTAGCTTTATCAGGTATTATAAAATCATATTTTATTGCTAATTTTACAAAAATTATAACAAAAAAGCTTCGGTAAAATTTACCAAGCTTTTTGGGGTTTCTATTGAACCAGAAACATGGTAAATTTTACCATATTCTGGCAGTTTGCCAATGCTTTTTTTCTCAGTGTAGATATTATGGAAAACACAGAAAAATTTATTTAACCTATAAAGCAATGCAAAAAAGTATTAAGTAGCAGACATAAGCTGATGAAAGATTCATGGTCAAGTAATTTTCGAAAAAGCGTGCCAAGTCAAGTAATATTTAAATTTAACAACGTGTCAGGGCTAACTATATGAAACGAAACATCATAATGTTTTGACAAATTATTAAATTAAAACTTTTTTTAGTAGGAAAATAGGTTGATTATTTCTGTACGAAAATATGCATTCACAGATATTTGTGGTGTTTAGAAAAAATAATGTAATAATTTATATTTGTATCAGAATTGATTTGTTTTGAAAAATTATAATTTTAGTGTCCTTCCAAACATGTAATTTTTTCCGAAAAACAGAAGAATGTGAATATTTACTGTGTCAGTCATGGTATAAAACAATAATAAAATACCTTAACCAAAAATACAATTTGAATTGATTCTAAATATGAACATTTGACTTATTATGCCTTTATTAATAAGTAGAGATAGGTGAAAATGGGGTGTTATTATTGCAAATTTATGAATTTGTAATTTTATAAATTTTCGCTTCTTTGCAACGTTGCTAATACGTTGTAGTCACGAAGGAAAAAGAATTCGCGAGTTCACAGTGTTATCTCACTGTCTAATCTCGTGTGTCGTCGTGTGTTCTGGTAAGGCTACACCTTTAAAGTTCTTAACTTATTTTATTATTTCTCTCATTTCTAGTTATTAAGTTAAATATAATTCTACGATATTTTAAGTGTTCTTGCTTTCCTGATGAGCTTAAGGAAAAACTAAAACTCACAGTTTTTCACATTTTCACAACAAATTGCTTCTCACATTGTTTCCTGACAAGCACTTTTTATTTTTGACTAAATAGGAGAATAAATATAATAGATTGTAAACAAAAGCTGATGCAGCCTTCAAACTAACTTTTCAGCGGTGTAATGTTCATACAAATTACAATTTATAGAAAAATTTAATTGTTTTCATGAGAATTATGCTTTTTTTGACAAAAACAATCTTGAATTCAATGTGGCTTGGAAAAACATAATTCAAGCTCTGGATTGTCTAACTTGAATTATGCTTTTATTTATTTATTTATTATTTTCTTTTAACAAAATTGCTTCATGCTCTTCATATCTTTGAGCGCTGTATGCGATATAGATGAAATGCTAAATCTAAAGTTAATCAAATAGCATTCATCTAGGTAAAAATGATATGCAAATTATTTTTTGTGCAAATATTTATAGTTCTTTTGTTAAACTTTACAATGATCAATAAACGTATTTGTAATGGAAATTAAATTTTAATTGATTGTGCTTAGTATTTATTAATTTGATCGAATCTTATATTCAGTATTAATGAAAACTGGATTTTTTTCTAGGTTGGTATCGCCAATGTGATGTTATACCCTACACTTCGGATGCTGATTTTGCCACTTGGGCGGTATATGGTGAAGAAATAGATAAGTTAATGGATAATTTTAATCAAGATGAACATTTGGCTGCAATAGAGAAATTAGGCATAGTAGGAATACAATTTTTATTATTAACATTCACTTTTAGTTTCACTGCGATCAGTTTTATCTAATTCCTATGTAAAATGCATCTTACAAATACAAAACCCTTTAAAGGAGTAAACTCCTCCTGGTTGATTTTCTCAGCAACTTAAACAGATTAAAAACTATTCCTTGTCCACTATTATTTATTACGTGTTAGAGAGGGATTAGCATTCAAATTAAATAAAAAAAAACTTTAAAAAGTGTGATATAACTGAGGATCAAAAAGATAAAAAAAACTTAAGGAATTGAAAATTTAAAAACTTCAATTTAATTGAATATTTTTTTGTAAAACTATTACGTTACTTACGAGTCAAATTTAAATTAACTGGAGAATGTTTGCAAGCCTAGAAATGCATAATAGTTCAAAAATGAGACAAAATATCTCGCTGGTTTATCGTGCCTCTTGAAGTAAAGTTGAAAATACTGAAATTGCCAACGCTGTGGCTGGTGACTTTCAAAATTTTTTTGCCTGTTTAAATATTTTCTATCAATGGAATATTTTTAAGTAAGCTTAAAAAAATATAAAAATAAATAAATAAAAATAATTGTTTATAATAAACATTACTTAAACAAATTGTTTGTAATAAACACTACATGAGACACTTTGGCTGCCGTGTCGTTCACCCATACAGCTAAAGTTCTCGGGCTGTATTCGGGTGACGCTATAGTTTCGTTGCTTTGTAAGGATCTCCGAAGATATTTGGGCAGTTATTTCACAGGATACAATGAAACAATTGAATTACTAAAAATTATTCTATGAAGTGTAAAAACTGAAGTTAAGATTAGTAAGACCAAAAGTTGTTGTCTTCTTCAAATTTCATCATAGTTCTGATCGGTCCATTTCACAATTTTTATTTCGATACTATCGTTTGAATAACAGTGCTTTTTACTAAATTATTTTTGACTGTAGTGATATGATACTCACTTTTCCGAACTTCATAGCTTTTTAAACAGTAGTAATAATTTAACAGCTCTCAATTTTCCAAATCTTTTGACATTTACAGTTTTAATGTCGCAATTTTGCAACGCACCAAGACATTTACAACTGAAATTCCCCGTAGAAGTCGAATACCTAGTTATTGGTACTATTTTATTGTTTTTCGTGGAATGGAAATCGTTTGATCTGAATACTCCTTATCAAACCTTCCCTTATTATATTCGAAACTGAACAGTTATGAGCTAGCAGGACGATGTTTTTCTTATAAACACGCATGATAGTCTACGTGTTCAACGTCAACTCCAGCATATTGTCAATAAACAAAATGGCGTGTCAAAGTTGAGTTAAGTTTTTCCACATGACACGTGCTATATTTTTATTTTGCTTACCTCGCAACTTCAATGCATAATTAGTTTGTTTATGTTCTGATTGTTATGTTCCAGTGGATTGTCAATAAACAAAATGGCGTGTCAAAGTTGAGTTAAATTTTTCCAAATGACACGTGCTATATTTTTATTTTGCTTACCTCGCAACTTCAATGCATAATTAGTTTGTTTATGTTCTGATTGTTATGTTCCAGCGAATTGTCAATAAACAAAATGGCGTGTCAAAGTTGAGTTAAGTTTCTCCAGATGACACGTGCTATATTTTTATTTTGTTTACCTCACAACTTCGATGCATAATTAGTTTGTTTATGTTCTACATGGCTTCGCGCCTGTTTTTGTGTTTAAGATATATATGGTGAAAGAATTGATATCTTTGTGAAAGAATCTTCGGAAAGGATAATAGAATGTATCACTTAAGAGAATTGATAATTGACGGGGTAAGTCAACTGGAAATAGAATGGAAATTACGTAAACAAAGGCGCGTTTTAACCACCAGTCAGGCACGAGATACCCACACTATGTCACTTGCAGGTATCCCATTCGATATTGGCGATACACAAATATTTACGTAGAAAAAATATGAAAAGCAAATATAGTCCCTTAAAATTATTTGTTGATCACTTATGCTGGTTGACTGTTTTATGGTGTTATCGAACATCTTTTATATTCTACAGTTATAATTTAAATTTTAACAATATTCTGTTCCGGAACAAAACCATGATTAGTGAAACTAAATGATAAATTAAATGGCCAGTATAAACAAAGAACCCATTTCTTTAGTTCTGTTAAAGTATTGTAACTGGATAAAAAATCGTCAATAATATTACAAAAGGGCAAAAGTATTACAAGTGAATTTATTACTAGAACAGGTCTTTCCTGCAAATTTATAGAATTACTTTAAGCACATTGAAAACTATAATTTTAATTTTTGTGATAATGGCATGGCAGTGCAATCCTACACGGAGAAAAAAATTCTGATAAAATTACCGTACTGTAGTATATTAATGATATTTATGAACATGGCTCTGGAGTATAAACATGGTACTGGTTAATTAGAAATTACAGCTGGTTTTCAAAATTATGGCTCTTGTTACCACACATTTAGTAGAAAATACAAAATTGAAAGTAAATTTAAGCGAATAAATGGTTTTTATGTCATGATTTAAGGTATGATATAATTATCTAGAATAACATATCAAATTTGATCACCTATTATTAAACTAAGATTTATTGTTAATTTTACCATAATTATTAACAAAATTTAATTATTAACAATATTATTAATTTTTCAACAATTATTATCCACCTCTGTAAAATTTTCCGAGTTCGTTAGTGTTCATATACAGCCAGAAACTCGGTAAAATTTTCCGCATTCTTGTAGTTTTGATCGTATATTTTTTCTCAGTGTGAAAAGTAATTCTTCTTTGAGCAAATGAAAATAATTTGATTTTGATTTTTGCAAGGTATTTAATACGTGTTCTCATTATTTAAGGTATATAAAAACTATACCATTTAAGCTTGTGTTTATTATTTTTAAAATTCTATTGAATAAATGCGTCTTAGAAACACTGTTTTGGCCGGTAGTTTTTAAAACCAAAATTAGTATTTAAATTTAAAAATAAATTAAATGTCACGTCACCATCCCTCCTTGATAACTATAAAATTTATTAGAAGGTGCCCCAATAATTTAATCTTTAATCTTTAGGTCAGCTGATTTTAATTATTTAAAAGTTTCTTTTGGTCCTGAGTCAGTACGTGCATGTCCTATGTTCAAAAATAAAAATGTTTTTTTTTTTTAAAAAAATCAACGGATTTGCTTTTAATTAAAAAATACAAATAAATTAAAATGAGTGATAAGTTACGCAATAACATTAGGATTAATTGTTAATGTATCTGTGAAAAAAAGCATTTTGATAGAGTATGCTTTTTTTAATATTTTCTCTTTTTTCATTAATCGAAATAGGACTAATATCGATTTATATTAATGTGAAGCATAAAATCGGAAACTGAATTCTAAAAATTTTTGAAGGCCAGGATAATCTGGTTGGTAGGGTGTTTAACTCATGTTCAAGAGGTCGTAGGTTCGATCCCTGCTGGATGAAGACTCCCTGTGTAGTAAATGATCACTAGTGTACGTTAAATTAGTCGGTCACAAAGTTCTCCATGTCCCCATAACAATTCATCCCTCTGGGGGTACTGCATTGGAGATTAGTTAGCTCAAAATTACGATCTGTGAAGAAATGAATGGATGTATGAATGGGTCTACTCTATAAACGGGTTGTGAGGCGCGTGTGGTTGAAGTCGTATTCTTGGCCATAAATGACGCCTCTGAAAAACAAGAAACGTACCTTTTGCCTTAAATTCGCTTGGCTTTATCAAGTAGGCTTTCTGATATTCGCAAGTGGAATTAGAAACAGCAACACAACATCAAATTTTTGAAGCATATTATTCTTATAAAAGTGAAATCTGTGGTACCATTTTAATCTTTATGTATTTCAGATTGACGTTGGATTGGAGTATAAATTTAGGTGCCATGGACTAGGGATTGATTTATTCTTCATTTATGAAGAGGAAAATGGCACATGGTGTGGAAGTCACGGCAGCAAAGAAAGTGGTTACTACATGAAGTCAGTATAATTTTCTTGCTATAAATTGTATTGCAATAACTAAACTCTGAGGTAGATTTCTATTAAATTATGTAAGTTTTTTTTAACAGTAACTAAAACTTAGAAAAATTGAAATGAACTAAATTGCATTTTTTCAAATTTCTGTATTCTGCAAAGATACTAGCGTTTGACAAGCTCTAAGATTTTTCATTAATGATAAGCAGTTTTTAAACAATATACGACCTACATTTGGTTTTACTGATAATGAGTACAATAGACAATAAAAGAAATCTATAAATGTTTGCAAACTTCAAATTAATTAGAAGGTTCACAATTTTTAAAAAAAAAAAATAATTGCCGTCTTTTTCTCTATTTATATTTCTCTTTTTTGGTACTATAATCGAGCTGCATTTTGAAATCTTCGTTGGCAAAACTACATATTTTAATCAATTTGCCAGTTACAACAGACGAAGAATAGTTAGTAGCATGGAAACTTTTCAATTCTGCCAAATTATACCAAACGATGATTTTAACATGCATTACTAAACTGGAAAAATGTTTGAAAAGAGTCTTATTCAGTTAAGACTAAAGTAAAATTTTTTTTAATGTGACAAAACTTTAATAATCAATTTTATCAAAGTCGATATATATCTTTTGAAAATGGAAAAATGAAGCAAAATTGCGTTTTTTGAAACAAGCAAAGGCAGTAATAATTGTAACAATAATAAAAGCTGTAATTTATGATAACCAGTGTAGCAAAGTGGCGAATTCGGGATTTTTTTAGTGGCCACTTAAAATTTAATCTACTTCCCTTGTTTTTTTTTCCTATATAGTTATACTTTTTGTAGGTAAAATCTACAGCAGAGAAAATTAAAATTTTTGAAAATGCTGTTTGGTGATCTATTCTTTATATCTTATTACGTATCTTTTTAACTATCCTATTACTTATATTAGTTTTCTCTTTATTCTTACTTACTTACTACTTATCCTCTACATGCCATTGTGCACTTAAGGCCTCTAGCATATCCCTCATACGCATCCTATCTCTAGCAATAGATCTTGCTTCCTCCCAGCCAGAAATTCCACATTCTTTTAATTCGCCCAAAAACATGCGCTGGATGGTCAGTCTGGGTCTTCCTCTTGTTCTTTTACCATCAGGGGCCCATGTAAGCGCAACAGATGTAATTTTTTCTTTGGGCATTCTAAGGATATGTCCGAGCCAGCTCCATCTTCGGTTTTTAATTTCATCCTCTATTGTTTTTATTTTAGTTTTCTTTAATAGATTTTGATTTGACACTTTGTAAGGCCAGAAAATTTTAAAAATAAATCTCAAACATTTGTTTTGAAAGGTTTCTAATTTTTGTATTTCGATCTTAGTCTGTTTCCAGGTTTCTGCGCCATATAATGGTACTGCTCTAACAATAGCTGCTCTAACAATATCTCTTTATTCTAGGCTCTAATAAATTCGGAAACTGATAAAAGTTTTTGATGCTAGTTTTGATGAATATATTATTTCCCCTATATCCAGTTCATCACCATTTATAATGTCATATTAATAATTACGCAATTTTCATGATTATAAATTCAGAATTATCCTTCACTTTCGTAAATGCAAATCTTTAAAATTAGAATACGTATTTTAAAAGGTTTACTTTTTTAATCTTAATTTAAATCTTATTTATGCGTTATTTCATAGGACTACGGGGCAAACACCTTAACTTTTTCTTCTGTGCTTAGTGATATAAATTTTTCTTAAAAAAAGTTTTAAACCAAAATATTTCACATTTTCAGGTATTATTATCCGGATTATAGTTTATGTTCTGCTGAGCTTTTGGGACAAAAAATAAACCTACCATGTGAACCAGAAAGTGTAATTTTAGCTGATTATGGTACGGATTGGATGCAACCCGTTTCAAGTTGGAGTTATGAACGTTCACCAAAAAATAGAGGTCCAAATATTTTTTGGGAGAAGAGTTTGTTAAACAAAGTATATAAACATTATTAAATATGTGATTATTGATAGTGAGATGTTTATGTAATTTGAACTTTAGTAATTTATATTTTTTCCTGAATTATTTTCTTTTAAAAAAAGTAATAAAGGTTTAAATTTTAATATTTGCTGTGAGTTGTTTTAGCTGTTCTTTATCTTGGTATAAAATAACTTATTACTGATTACTATTACGCGTGGATGTTTTAAAGTTTTTGAATAAGCGGCGCTTGAGAAATTTGAGGCATGGGATGCTATTTCATAATAAACGTAGTAAAACATGCTTATTTAGAGAAAACTGTGTCATGGCCGTGTGTACTTACTTTAGTACATACGTATGTAAACGTAAGGTTATGTGACACAGAATTGTTTAACCCCTCTATTATATTATTATATCCACAAGCGGAAATAAGTAATTATAA
Organism: Parasteatoda lunata; assembly: GCA_949128135.1. NCBI lineage: Eukaryota > Metazoa > Arthropoda > Arachnida > Araneae > Theridiidae > Parasteatoda > Parasteatoda lunata. Next base: position 89,751,127 of record OX421971.1, read on the forward strand.
ATAATAACGACAGAACTCAACAAAGGATATCATACAGCCTTATATTGAGGCTTCTATCTTGCAACGGGCATGATAGGAAACCCCTGTGATTTTGATTTCAGTCACATAACGAAGTAAGTACTTAGGCTGTAACTCTTTGCCTGTTTGTATAATTTATTAAACAACAAAGGAGCTTATGTAAAACTTGATGAAACCTAATAAAATATGCTAACATTAATAAATTGTTGAATTTTATTTAAAAAATTAAAAGCAACTGCAAGAAAGTGACTTAGAAAGTTTAAAAAAAGAATGGTATATGTAGTATTGATCAGTTTGTAAGAACTGCTTTGCATATTCTGACCCTAAATGTTTTTTAATTGTAGGTGTGCAGTTATTAAAGACATAGTTACCGAATAAAGCATACATTACATGCAATCAAAAAATATGATTTATAGCCACAACTATTAATGCTTCATCCATTAAAATATATATAGATATGATAAGATGTTAAGATAGTCAATTTTAATAGTTTGAATAAGTAGTGACTTGAGAATATGTTTCGAGAGGAGTTGGGTCGCTTTAGTAGCGTATGTTACTCCGCACGACTTTAAAAGCAACTCGTTAACATTGATTTTTAAGTTGTAAAAACCACTAAAAGTCTTAAAACGAATGCCATACCCTAAAATAGTGTATGTAGAGTGTTCATTTTTCAAGTGGTGGAAGTAATTTAAAAGCAGAAAAGAAAAAAAAAGAGGTTGGTTAATGATCATCAACAAATGTGACGTTCTTCGATCTGAAAATGAGAAAAAATTGGCAAACATGGTTAATTTAAACAAGCGATTGATTACGTGGGAACTTTCAGGAAAATTTTACAACTCCTATGAAACAATATTTGGAGAGAAAGATGACCAGAAAAAGGATCCAAATTGGTTTCTTTCATTTTGGCAATGCGATAAGCCAGCCCGAGTTTTGGAGCCTATGAACTATTCTTGTTAATCCAAAAACATCTTATTTACCCGATTTTGCCCCATGCTCATTTAAAAAAACAAAAATATATATCAAAAGAGAAACGAGCTGACATCCTTTCTTGTAATAATAGGGCCATCACAAACGTTTTTCTAAGACTACTTCGAATCATAGATTCATTGTTTGGATATCGCTTTACTAAGCAAGAAAGTACTTTGAAAGGGAGGAATTTCTTTATAGTATTATCTTATTACTTTTTCGTAATAAAATTATTCTCAGTAAGTTCTGTTTTTATCAAATATTTTACTAGACGAAGTCTTATGAAAATATATTTGCCTTAAAATAATTTTAGGACTGTGTTTGGATAAACTCATAATTGATCTTACATAGCTTAAATAAAATCAATAGTGTTCTATATAGCAAATGTTCGTTCTAAACTATTGTATTTGATCAAATTTATCAAAGATGAAACTTAATCTATTTAGTCATCAATATTTATACTAGTTAAATGCTTTAAAATTACTTTTATCTCAGTTTTTTAATTTTTCATATAATTAACTCAAAAAGCATTATCCATCGGAAAGGAATAACGCTGTATCTCTAATAAGGCATATTTTTCAGCGTGAATTTGTTGATAAATTAACAAGGAAAATACATTTGATTTATAAAGCTATAATTTTTTTTTTTAAAAAAGAACATATGTTATTTAAATAGTGCCGTAAGAACGGTGAGAAAAAGATTATATTTATAAATTTTTCAGGAAAATTGTACTGATTCTGAGAGTTTTACTTTTTATCCATGATCTTTTAATATTAATTGTATAAAATGCTGAACTTGAATTTAAAACGAGTTTATTAAAAACTTTAACTTATTAAAACAAAATGATTAATTTTATGTGTTGAAAACAAAGAATGCGATTAAATTAAAAAAAAGTATGCAGTATATTTAATTACATGATTTTTTGTACGCGTGTGGAATATTATTTAAAAATATTTTTACTATATACGCTTATTTTATTGATTTTATGTAATAATGATTTATCATTTGGATTGCAAATCATAATGGTCTTAAAATTTATATTTTGTGTTATTAGGTAACATTAATAAGCAAATTATTTTTGTTGAAAACTTGAAGTTTTGAGAGAAATCGGTTGACCTGAGTAATTGTGGGGCCAATTACACGATCAGTGGTTAGCTGTAAAAAATTCTTGAATATGAAAAACTTTTTTTTTAATAAAAACGGCGCCAAATAATTTGATACGTTCAAACAGACGTCGGTCAAAACCAGAGGGTATACTACAGTACAGCCGTCTTTATACCTAATTCCTCTGCCGTACCCTGACCTTCGGAAAATATCTAGCGCGTACGGATATTTTTATTTTCTGTAGTTCGTGGAAATGTTTGAACAAGTGTTGTATATTTTATTTTATAACCGTCGTTGAATAGCTGACCCAATTTTTTGGGTTTACGACTACTAATGTTCAACTCCGTAGCCATGCAATTTTGGATCTAATTCAGAAGACAAGGGAACTCCTGTATCAAGCATTGGGAGAAATTTGAATTCGTGGAGGACTTTTTGATGGAACTAACCCGCATTTACGTTACACGGAGAGGAAGTCCACGAAAATCTCCCAAGGTTAGTCCGACGGCCAGGTGGCTATAACCCATAATCCGTCTACCCCTCAAGATATTTCACGTCCTGTGGTCGGTACAACCCGGATGTGGAATTCGTATCGCAGCCATCGTTGGGATTCGAACCCGGTTCACCTCATTGGAAGACGAAAGCTCTGTCCTCTGAGCCATCGCGGCTCACGGATAATTTATAGCAAATTTGCAACTATAAACTTTCCGTAATATAACAGAATTTTTTTTACAGTGTTTTAAAACAAGTTTTTAAAGTAATCAGTACTGATCGCCGTGCTACCAATTGTATGTACTACACATTTTGAACGAAAATTTATCTATTTTTGAATTAAAAATTTTGTGGATCCAACCCACTGTTACTATACCTACTTTATATTTTGCTTACAAGAATTAGGGGAATCAAAAATTAAAATATAAATTCTTCCGATGAAGTAAGTCTTTTAAAAAGAAAAAAATTATCCAGTCTTATATTTTTGGAAAAAAAAATAGTTCTATATTGATTGTAAATTCAATAATTATAGTATACAATTTTACTCGAAGTCTTTTTAGTACCCTGACGTTTCAGAAAATGATGATCTTATTTTTTTAATAAAAAAATATGTCAAAATTAGTTTACTATAATTGCTTTTTGGTCGAAGTTCTTATTATTTTTGGGAAAAGAGTACAATCGAGATAATTTACTTTCAGAGAAACAACTGAGATTGCTTTAAAAACAGTGAGTTTTCGTTGCTCTTGGAGATAAATATCATAATTATTTATTGAAAAGGAGAATTCTACTTAAAAATTAATTGTATCAGTTACATTTTGAAAGAAATGAATTATCTCAGAATGATTGATTAAGCAATTTCCTTGTTTAATTTAAAAATATTACTCGTTTTCCCACTTGCAATGAATGTAGTTATTGAAAATGATTTTTGTAAAATTAACATTAGCAAATGGTTTTATAATCTATATATATAAAAGTGAATGTGTGTCTGTATGTCCCCTATAGACTCCTCAACCATCCTACAGAAAGCTATGAAACTTGGCATACAGATAGTTCAAAGCACGAGGAAGGTTTCTGTCGACATTAGAACATTCTGCGATATCAGCGAAAACAGAATACATTGAACCGAGAACATTCTGCGACAAACCGTTCCAGCGATATCAGCGAAAATCGAAATGGAATTTTCTGATTGGTTAAAAGTTAGCCATTGTTTTAAATTTTGCTACAAGTGATTCAGTTTTCAAATATCTTGAAGATAAAGAAAGTGAAATTTTCTATCTTATAGCTCTATTCATTTAGAAAAGTAAATTACATGTACTTTAATATTTAATTATAATTCGCGCAAGTTTCGTTATGTCAGGTGAGCACAAGCGCGTAAAATCAACGAGAATAGATTTCGTAATTATTAGTCGTATCACGGATTTATTAATATTGTGAAAAATGTTTAATAAAAATAAAGGCAAATTTTATTCAAATTGCACGCTTTTAATAATTATTTATATTTTATATGCAATTTTAGGTTAGTTAATATAGTTAATATTAAATATAGTTTTCGAAGTTTCATTGCTGACAGTTGTTGTCATTTGAAAACTATTAGATTGTTTGTTATTACAAAGTTTTCGAATTCACATTCATTTTATTTCTTTCATTTAAAAAATAAATTTTTGTTTTAAATTTTATCATTTTTATATTTCTTATTTAATTTATTTCATTTTTATTGCTTTTTTATAATGTAAAAATAAATATGCGAATTTTCGATTTTGCAAATTTGCGACCACTGTCAACTTTTACATTTCTTTTTGTTTGAGAGAGAATATTTGCAGAAATATGCCGCCTAAACGAATCGCTCTTAGTCGATCAACATCTCATGCACGCAAAAAGAGAACTACCCGTGTTTCAGAAACATCGGAGCAACGGGGAAAAAGACTTGAAACTAATTGAGAACACAAATGCTTTAGCCCGTTCCTTAGAAACGTCTGATCAACAGGAAAAAAGACAATTAACAAATCAACTACGCACTACTCAAGACCGTTCGTTGGAAATATCAGAGCAACGGGAAAGAAGACTGTTAACGAATCAACTACGTACTACTCAAGCCCGTTCGTTGGAAACATCAGAGCAACGGGAAAGAAGACTGTTAACAAATCAACTACGCACTACTCAAGCCTGTTCGTCGGAAACATCTGAGCAACGGAAAACAAGAATAAAATCCGATCGAGAACGTACTACACAAGTCCGTTCGTCGGAAACATCAGAGCAATGGGATGCAATAATGAAATTCAATCAAGAACGCACTTCGCTATTCAGACGCTGCCAATACTCTGATTTGAATCTCAGTGCATTTCACTCTGATCCGACCACCAACTACAGTCTTCGCCCAAGCGTCATCATCGGAAAAATGGATCAATTATGTATGTTTTGTAGTGCTCTCAAATTTAAGAATGAAACAGCTGGAATTTGCTGTTCTGGAGGCAAAGTGAAACTACCAGAATTTACGTCGCCACCCGAGCCATTATGAACGTTGTTATCGGGTCAAGCAAATCAAAAGAAACTTTTCTTGGCGAATATATGTCGGTACATTCGTGTTTCCAAATGACTTCATTCGGTGCTACAAGTGTCGGTGAGCATATGGGTAGCCAGAGTTATTTATTACATTCACACGCAATCCTGCTCGAGCTAAAATTAAAGAGATTTTGCAACCTAGGTAGACATCATCGGATCTTAATGATGCATTACCGCACGTGAGTTAAAACAAATATTAAGCTCTATACTTGGTTTTATTGCGAAAAGTCATGTTTTTGGAGAGACACGGTGCTTGATATATTCCATTGAATGGCAAAAAAAGAGAATTACCACATAATTTGGCTTATTGAGAAAATCATACCATGCCAAATTGGTCAGCTCATATCAGCAGAAATACCTGATGTCGCCATTGATCCAGACTTTTTTCAGATCATCATCCAAAATATGTTTCATGGTCGGTGTGCATGTCTGTTTGAAAATGCACTAACGATATCATAGAGAATTAACTGTTGAGATTATCACTGGTTTTTTCACCATTAAATAAAATTCTCATTTCAAATCATAATCGCAAATCTTATTTACACACTTAAATAAAAAATTAAAATTCAAACTGAAAGCGTTGCAACGCACGCAGGGTACAGCTAGTATGTAATAAAATTTGGTTAATCTGGTAAAACTAGGTAATTTTATCATGACACTTTAGAGCAAGGCAATAAAAACCATTTATTCGGTTAATTTTACTTTTCAATTTTGTATTTTTTTACTAAATAGGAGTTAATAAGAGCTATAATTTTAAAAACAAATATTACCATACAGTTACCATATCAATGAACTTACAAAATCAAAAATTTTAAATGAATCATTTGAATATTTTGTTAGAAATGGAAATTTGAAAATATTATTATTTGAAATTTCTTCTACACAGATACTATTCGCTGATTCCACTTAAGTTTTGAATTTCATCATTAAATTTACAAAATTTAAAAAGAGCTAAAAATTTTTATGCCTTACAATTCAAAATGTTTTCTACTGTTGTTGAATAATATAGTAAAGTAGGTAATAGTTTTAAAATTTTTATTTGAATGAGAATATCTTTAGCCAAACGATTTTTATGATCGTGTGTAAAATGCATTTTTTCCTTTTAAATAGTTCCAACGATTTCGTAAAGAAAGTAAAAAATAAAATCAAAATTACAAAGTCCAATTTTTTGACAACTAACTATTTTTCTTGACTATTAAACTGCACAACCCTCTATTTTGAGAATCAAGGATTTAAATCAATAGTTGAAAAAAGGTATGTTTATTCAGAAAAAATATGTTTTAGTTTGATTTTGTAATTTAAAATATTATCTGGATTAAATGATTAAGATATTGAAGGTTAGATATTTATATTTTAGATATAGTAGTAGATTTGGTTTAGACTCTTGAATAAATAAGAATGTAACCGGGCAGTGGCACTTAACTAAACCGGACATTTACCGAAGGTCTGGTATGAAGGTCTAGTTAAGTGCCATTGCCCGGTATACATTTGCCCGGTATACCCTACACTGATGTTTTTTTAAGGTTGAGTGCCACTGCCCGGTATACATTTGCCCGGTATACCCTACACTGATGTTTTTTTAAAGTCAAGCGCCATTGCCCGGTATATATTTGCCCGATACTCCAAACACTGATGTTTGTTCTAATCTATCGTCAGTAAGTATTAAAATATCGAATAAATGTAATTATATTCACGAATAAATTAATATCAAATCGGATGTAATAAATATTTCAGACATTCACCAAAGCGATTATGAGATTGTCAACATTCACCGGTGTCAACAACCACCGATTTCGGTAATTCACATTAACATGCACATCATTTACATAATAACCTCATCTGGACGTTTTTTTCACACTTTGCCTAAATAACATTTGGCATTCTATAGAATACCTAAGCAATGTGTGAAATATAAACCATTTCATACTTTGCCGGCAAATTTTAGGCATTCTATACAATGCCGGATTTCATACTTTGCAGGTAACATATATACTTCAAACAACAAATTTTCAAAAGTTTACCAATCAAACAGTTTTTTTTTTACATTAATGCTGTCTAATAAAGTACATAGCTTAATTTTTTTACGTGCGAGGAATTTGATTACAAATAAAAAAAATTGTTATGCCACCGAAGTTAATTTCTAATGAACTCTCCATTGAATAGAAATAGTCTTTCATGCGAATATGTGTTGTTAAGGTGACTAAGCAATAAAAAAAAATTATCTGCAAACTTTTAGTCAATATTTTAATTGCATTATATTATTTGTTCTTACTCATTTCCTAAGAATCTAAAAAAAGTGAAAGCAGTTTATTGCATGTTAGATCCATGTTTTTTTAGAGTATACAACAAAAAGTGGGAGATAAGTAAAGCACAATAATGCATATATATCAAAAGTTTCCAAAAAGAAGTATTTCTAGTTGTTTTGAATCAAAATGGGAAAAAAATGTTTTGAAAAGAAATAGCTTAATCTCGGCCATATACCTCAAGCTGATCATGACTTATAAAATTTCGAACTTGTATATTTGTTCTATAAACCAACGAAGAGAGTGACCGCAGCATTGAAAGCTTTGCTAGCCAATATTGACAACGTTGTGACCGTTACAGTGGAACTAAGGCGAACGTAACATTGACACCAATGCTTAATTGAGATTGGTAAAATGTATTAACATGGTATTTCTAACGAAATTAAAAAAAAAAAGTGCAAATTGGAACGCCAGTGCATTAGATCCAAATTTGTGGAACAGTTTGGACACAGCCTTCATACAGTAGGGAATCAATCTTACTTGAAGAAGACCATGATGATAATGGCAAAAAAATAGGGTGAAAAGTTTTGATAAAAACAGAAAATATATCAGGTAATAAAATATTTCTTACAAATTTTTAAAGTAATTTCTCAAGCTAAATTTTTACCCAATGCCCTGGATCTGTAAAATTATGGTTAAGCAATAATCTAGAAAAAGGGATAAAATTCATGAAGGAAAGTGGCATCTTTTAATTCTGGAACTGACTAATGAGCTCAATGAATAGATTTTAAAATTACAGCATTTAAATAACTATACATGGCACTTCAAATATAGAAAGGCTGTATCAATATACAGTTAATAAATTTATTAGTTTTAAAATAAAATTTTAATGGGAGGAGTAAGTAACTGATCCTTGCAATTTGGCTAATCTGCCAGGAAAATGTTAGTCAAATGAAAACAATTAATTTTACAAACTACTAAGAGAGTTATGGCGAACTACAACTACATACTTGCCAATTGCTAAGGAGCAACAGATTTATGCAAAGTAGCGTTCCCGAAATCCAACCAATTACCATAAAAATCAAGCGCTTAGGGCGTGGTCCCCTTTTCTGTATAAAAGGAAGTTTATACAAGCTCTTCGTTCATTCCAAAACTCACGATGTTAGGCGTTTATTTTATATAGCACCGCAGTTTGTTCAACTTATTTCTGTAAAATTCAAGGTGGGGTTGCAATAATTAAGTCGTAAATTCTTGCAAGACATCATATGAGTGCTTGCAATTTTGAACGAGCAGTTGGATGACTTGAAACAGGTTAAAGTGTCCCATGTGGCCAAAGTAAAGGAAGCGTCAAAAAGTGTCATCTCATGTTAAAAAAAAGCCGATGAAGGGGAGAATACTTTGCGAAAGCTTGCCAGTATGCTTGGGAGGATAAAGTCTCCTCAAGAAGATCGATAGGTATTTCTAGTAAACGGGATGGAAATGTAGATAGGTGCAGACTTTACATACCGGTACACAGGTTTCTGAAAGAACAAATTCGCTACGATCAAATCAAGTTGATTCTAATGCAGAGAAGCCTGTTCAATGCAGCTCGCTTTTACCACGCCATCGTCAAAAGAGATGACGCAGAATTAAGGAATGCATTGGTTAGGGTCACAGACAGTTGTCTAGAGTGATATACTACGATGAATCTCGTTACACAAGTTATTCTGGCCACCAGTTAGTGTGGAGAGAGAGGGGAAATACATTATGTACAACAGTATGTTCATGTACGCGGTCGGGATGACCAATCGAGGTGTGGACAGGCATAACTCACAAAGGCAGAATACCGCATCACATCTTCGAGTGTCAATCTAGATTGGAAAAACCAGATTGCACTGTCAGACAAGAGCACTGAGATAGCGTTCACTATCATTTTGCTACTCCAAAAGCAAAAGATTTTTTGAATTACATTCAATACCAGAAAGTTTTGAGTCTTATTAAGCGTGTGGTGATAAAAGATGTAAAACTGTCGCAAATATGGACAAAAACCATATAATTCATAATAACGATAGTTTCAAATCTGTTTGTAAAAATTAAAAATGTTATTTATATGTTAACTTGTGGTTTTTGTAATATGAAATATGTTGGACAAACCAGTAACTCTCTTAATATTCGAATTAATCAACACCGTTCAGATATAAACAGTAATAAAATTATCCATAACCAGGAATTGAATTATTTAGAGAACAAAACTTTAACAGTGTCAAAATTAATATTTATATTTTAGATATAGTAGAAGATTTGGTTTAAGACTACAAAAAGAAAATTACTGCATGCTTTTATATAAAACAATTTTGCCGTATGGGCTAAGCGATACCGTCCAACATACATAGATGAACTTTAATAACTACTCAATTCAATCACTTTTTCATATTAAAAATAAGCGTACAAATCGAGGTAAACGGGGATCAATAAGTAATAAAAACTCTCTTAATAGTGACAAATTGCATGTACATTTTATTTCTATTATGGACAAAGATTTTAATAAACATTATAATATTAAACCAATGAAAGAGTTTGTTTTCTTCCTTAAGAATAATAATGTATTTAAGCTTCAAGATCTTGCTTCGTAATCACGATGATTATATTAATTTAAATTTTTAAGATTTGAGTATTATAATATGAAGAAAATTTCTGCTTTGTTGAATTTATAAGATAAAAGAAATTATTTAAATATTTAATATAAATAAACTAATTACTTGGAATTCTAATGTTTCTAAAAACATCTATTTAAATACCATTTCTGATCAAATGCAATGAATCAAATATAATTAAAAGAATATGTAGTAATGTTTATTTATCCAAAAATCAAATAGACAAACTCTTTCAAAATTTGATAAAAAAGCAAAGAATACCCAACTAAAGTAACATTCTACATAAAATCATTGATTTAATGGTATGTTAATGCAAATAAATTTTCTAAATACTTCTTTGTTTATTTATATAATTTTCACCATTTTTTCATTTATTTATATAATTTTCAAATCCATTTCGGGCAAATTTGTGGTTAAAATTATGTGCAAAACAGACTATTCCTGTTTCGTTCTCTCTCTCTCTTTTTTTTTCTTAAATAAAAGGTAATTTTCTAAAATCATTAAAATTGTATAATTAAATATCAACCCTATTAATTGTAAACTTCTTTAAATTGTTCTATATTATATTACCTTGCGAACATCCCTTTTCGGGACCATCCTGGGAAACTAACAAACCAAATGCAAAATAAAAATATGGATTTAAACAAAAAATAAAAATATGGGAATATATTTATGTGTTATGTCTGATGTTCAACAATGATAACATTATAATTAAAAAAGATGAAATCATCCTGAAGAATCTAATCGTAGCAAGTAATTTTAGTACCATCTTAGTAAGTAATTTTGCTTAATTTTTTTTTAAATATTTCTTTAATTTAATTCCAATTTAACTCTATAATGATCAAATTGTAAAATATTTATTTCTATAATAAGTAATATTTTTTTTCTGCAGATATTTAATTTTGAATAATTTATAAAAACTATAGTAGAAATATCAAATAAATTATTATTCATTTATATATATTATTATTATTTACATCATTATTATTTTTAATTGCAAAATTAGATTTTGGAATGAAAATTTTATTCAATCATTTTTCTTTTTAATACCCTACCCGAAAACAAAAAATGTCATTTAAAAATAGTTTCTGATGCACAAAAATTCAAAATTTAATTATAGCATACGAAAACACACTTTGTTTTGTCGATTTTAAATTAGGTTGTTATTTTTTTCCAACTGTAGAACTGCAAAAGGGGAAGTATCTATTGTTTTAGACACTTTATCTTAAGCCAATTTTTTCGTATGGTTTAAAAATAGACATTGTAATTACTCTGACTACAGTTTTGTTTAACATCTTATCACCCCACCTAAAGAAAACAATTTCCCAAAGGAAGTTCATTTTGTAAGAAGACAAAGAGCTTAATCTGAGTTACGTTTTAATGCTTATTATATTTCCATAAAGTATTTGAACTAGCAATATATATATATATATAATATATATATATAATATATATATATATATATATATATATATATATATATATATATATATATATATATATATATATATATATATATATATATATATATATATATATATATATATATATATATATATATATATATATATATATATATATATATATATATATATATATATATATATATATATATATATATATACACCTAGCGTCGTATAACGACATTTCCATGAAAAGGCTCAAATGCAGTTCTTATCTTGCTGATGTGCCATAAATTTCATAGAAGTGTCTTAAAACATTTATGCGAGTCCCTATTAAATATAAAGTTTATAAATTTGCACATTTTGGGTAAACAAATGGGCTAAAAATTTCGGTTTGTAAAATAATTGTAAACTGGACAAAGAAACATATTGCAGACTTTAAATCTGCAATTCGAAAATATCGAAGAGAAAAAAACTTTTAAAAAATCACATGCGACAGAAAAAAAAAAAAATGTTGCCCTGTGTGATCTATAGTCTAGAAAATTAAGGAGGGTTGCCAAATTATGGGATATATTGTCTAGTCAGGAGAGTGGACAAAAGTTTGGTCTCGTTAATATTAATTTCACTTTTCTCATATTTTACCATATCTCGGGATTTATATGAAAGCAATCTAACGTTTTTGAGTAGAATTACAAAACTTATTTATAAAAAGGCGGTTTAATCTACAAAATATTTTTTATGCTCTTTTTATATTATTTTTATATGGTTAATTATTATTATTAAACTTGGTTAATTATAAGAAACACAAATATTTACAGAGTTTTAAACTGAGTAATTCTAACTTACAAAACCAAAAATTTTAAGTTTGAATATTTCATTAGAAATGGAAATAGAATAGCCGATTTCTCTTAAGTTTTGTATTTTATCATTAAATTAACAAAATTTAAAATTGACTGAAAATTTTTATGCCTTGAAGTTCAACAATTTTTCTACTGTTGTTGAATGAAATAGTAGAAATAAGTAATAATTATAAAAGTTATATTTAAATGAAAATATCTTTGACGAAACGAGGTTTATGATCGTTTGTAAAATGCATTTTTTCCGTTTAAATACTTTCAGCGATTTAGTGAAGAAAGTAAAAAATAAAATTAAAATTATAAAGTCCAATTTTTTGACAACTAACTATTTTTTTTACTATTAAATTGCACCACCCTCTATTTTGAGAGTTGAGAATTCAAATCAATCATTAAAAAATGCATGTTTAATAAAAAAAAAAGTATGTTTTTAGTTTGATTTTGTAACTTAAACTGTTTCAAAATTGTAAACAGTTTTGTAGCTGTTGCAAAATTGCACAAATCCTTTGTAGGATTAAAGATATTACATAGTTGACATTTTTTACATATTTTACATGAATTCGATTTCTTAGTTTTGTTTTTATTGTGTTCATAATGTTAAACCCTCTCGCGCAGTTACCATAATGCAGTGGTATAACTGCAGTAAAGTGTACGAAGTTTCACAGTATGGCATACAATTAATGCAAATTGTTATTTTTTTCTTCAGAAAACGACAGTCTGCCAATTTCATTACCCTACATCGGGAACTTCAGCAATTTTTGAACTGTTTCCATTCCGTGTGCACATCGTAGAAATTAGGGAAAAGTAAAAGACTAAAAGTTAATTTTATTTCCTTTTTACTGCAATTCAGTTAACAATGGAAGATGTTGTGCAAAAAAAAATTTCTAAATATTTCTAGTTTGACAGATTTAAGAAAACCTCTTTTTGCAGATCTCGCAATTTGGCGAGTACGTATGGCGCTGAATGAGACGTTATGCAGCGAAAACCTTTTGGAATAAGTCAATGAGTAAAACAATAACTAATTGAAATTATTCGCAAGTGAATTTTGAAGTTGTTTATTTATACCGAAGGTTTAAGAAAAAGAATCAAATATAAAATAAATATTCATATGGAACGTTATAGATTTGAACTGAGAAACAATTTCAATTTTTTTCCCTTTCTTTTGTAGAATACCTTATTTTAGGAGAGTTTTCTTGCTTTTCCTATTTTTTTTCTTTTCACTCTTATTTGCTTTTTTCTTCAAAGACTCCAGACTATTTTCACCACAAAGGATTATTATATTTTTAATATTTTTGGTGTTTTTCTTCGTTCGTTTGATTTTTTTTTATATGAATGCACAGAACGTCTTTCTTTTACTTTAGTATCCCACCTTGTCATCTGCTTCGCTTGAGCAACCAAACCTTATACATTCCTTATCCTTCATAGAATCTCAATCTTTACCCTTCTTGATAATCTGACCTTGATGTTCTGTTCTCTTTCTGTATCCTTTTCTTTAGTATTTCACCTAGTCATTTGTTTCGCTTGAGCGACCAAACCTTAAACTTTCCTTATTCTTTATAGAATTTCAATCTGTACCCTTCTTCATAATTTGATCTGGATGTTCCATTTTCTTTCTGTATCCTTTTAGTTAGTAACTTACCACGTCATTTGCTTCGCTTGAGCAACCAAACCTTAAACATTCCTTATCCTTCATAGAATCTCAATCTGTACCCTTCTTGATAATCTGACTTTGATGTTCCGTTCTCTTTTTGTATCCTTTTCTTTAGTATTTCACCTAGTCATTTGCTTCGCTTGAGTGACCAAACCTTAAACTTTCCTTATTCTTTATAGAATTTCAATCTGTACCCTTCTTCGTAATCTGACCTTGAAGTTCCATTCTCCATCTGTATCCTCTTCTTTAGTATCTTACCATGTCATCTGCTTCGCTTGAGCGACCAAACGTTAATCATTTCTTATCTTTCATGGAATATCAATCTTTGCCTTTCTTCATGATCTGACCGGGATGCTACAGCGTTAGAATCCTTCATAGAATTCTTCAATTTTAAGAGTTTTCTTGACTTTTCTTTTCTTTTCTTTCTTTTTCTTTTTTCTTTTATTTCCTTTCTTCTTGAAAAACTCTGGACTGTTTTCCCCACAAAGGACTTTATATTTAAATTTAATTTTTTGTGTGTTTTTCTTATTGATTGAGTTTTTTTACTTGAGTGCACAGAACGTCTTTGCACAGAACGTCGAATTGAAAGATATTTTCAATAATGAGAGAAATCCTAATTTTAAAAGTTAAAAATTGATTCTTTAATTTTTACACTTTATTTAAAGATATTTCAAAAGCTATATTTTTATATTGTTGCATTATATTAAAAATTCTCCAACAATGCCTTTATTGGCGTCCCTTTGCTAGTAGATTCAAGGGGTCGTTGGCGGCGCATGCGTCTTTCCCAGCGAATTCACAAAAAAGTAGTTATTGATTTAAAAAAAAAAACAAGAAGACTCTGACTAATAACTTCCATAGTTGCTTCTCACTCATCATTGTTTTTCCCCTTGAAAGTCAATAACAAAAATATAATTTTGCTTATAAAATATATAATTACTAACCACTTATGGTTACATGCTTGGTTATCTTTTAAAATTTTCTTTTACAACATATAAATTTTAATTGTAGCCAAGCCACTGCACAACCGAATTTAAATATTCTAATTCTTATATCTTTTTAAATACTACCATTCAAATTAATTTTGAACAGTATATATTGACCAATTCCCTCTTCCCCCATATAGTTGTTGAATAATAAAATTTTTACATATCTCTAACTATGGTTAACGATAAAATAAGGTCTAATACTTTATTCAATCCTACGTGATTTTTCTGTTCAATTAGAATGCACAAAACAGAAAAAAACAACATTTATATTTTTATTACATATAGTGACATTGATTTTTACTGAAAAATGACATATTCAAATATTTCAAACACCGGCTTACTATAAAATATAGACTAAAAGTGTATGGCAATGTTGGAAATATGAAAAAAAAAAAAAATTCTGTCGGAACCAGCTATACATTACTTCAAGAAAAATGATACGAAAAACGATTCTTTTAAAAGGTGTTTGAAATCGAACACAATGGTGGGCTGTAGTAGAACATTCTTTTCTTGAATTTAAAATAGAGTTCTCTGTTAAGTTCAATAGAAAAAGAAAGAGAGGAAATACTTTAAGTATCTTGGAACTTTTGTTGGAAGTTACGTGGTTTGAAAGACGAGTGTTAAATGAATGCCGGCATTCAAGAAAATATCCAGAAGAACTTGTGATTCCATCCAAGTGTCATTTCCAGATAATTGATTGAAGACAAAATCGAGCTACTCTAAGAGATTTGTGTTGTGATGAATTATCCTTTTAGTCACAGTGATCGACTTTTGTTAGAAATGATAAATAATGCACTTCTCTAGCGACTATTTTTGAAAATTAGTTCCTGACTGTGAATACTTCGTGTTTAAAATGCAAAAGAAGAATTAGAATTTAAATTCTAATAAATTGCAGTTTTTTTTTGTTAAATACTAGGGGTCTCCGTCACGACTCGCTTTGCTCAACAACAACCGCAGTTGCATAAAATGTATAATTATTAAAATTTTATGTAAAAACATTTTATTGATACGTTAATCGCAATGAAATTAAAGAGTATCTGGATTTGTAAAATAAGTAAATTGTACTTAATGAAGAAATTTAAACTTAGGAATCAAATTATTTGACTGCCGGCCAGAGGGTCGAGCGGTTAGATTGCCTGACTGCGAAGTTCGAATCCCGCTCAGGGCATGGATTTTTCTCTGTGTGTTGTTCTCTATTGTGTGAATGTGGCCCACCCTATAAACGGGTATCTGTGCAAGTGTGGCGTGAGTAATGTTGCTCGCATTCGTGACTTAGGTTTACAAGTGCCCACTGGGTAACGTTAAATGAGTAACACTTCCAGCATCTTCCTAGACGATGAACGTGAAAGTTCAGTGCCTGCCATTAGAAAAAAAAATATTACTTGATTTGTTAGGAAGAAATAAATGAGAAGTAATTTTACTCGTCAATGAGACATGCATTAATATTACAGTTTAATTTGGAAATGGTTTTTATCTGTATTGAACTAAACTTTTTTATATTTTTTTAAAAAAAGTTGTAAGTAATTATTTTGCAACAATTATTTTTTTTCTCCCTTCTTTGTTATTTTCAACAACAGCTGTCATATTGCAGCAACTGTAAGATTATGAAATAGAGAACTCGTGACAGATAAACGAATTTTTCTCATGAATTGACAACTTTATTTGAATCAAAAAATGGTAAAAATTCGCGAGAAAGCTCATAAAATTGCAATAATTTTTGAAAAAATTGAAATTACGAAACATTTGAATGGAGTTTACACATAAAAAGGCTCAAATCTCAAAATAGTTACATTTCTACGAACTGAGTTGCCTGAGGGTTATTTTTTTGTCACAAGTTTAATAGTTAATAATTTTTCGATTTAATTATCGCATGCTAAATTTTTCATTTAATTGCACTAAGAAAAAAAGTATCGGAAAACTAGCTGTCAGATGCATCATAAAACTCTTACTAATTTTCTATAAACCTTTATTACAATATTTACAAGTTATAAAGCGATCCACTTCTATATCTTAACATTCTCCATTCAAAACATTAACTGATGAACTGTTGCCATTCGAATTCATATAAGTATTAAACTAATGAATAAAATATTACAGATTATGAACGATGACGTCATTACAAACGTTATTACGTGACATCCTCCCACCTTGATTAAATATTATTTAATCAACTATAACATTTACTAAAAATGTATAAACAAGCAACAAATATAAAATTTAACTACATATAAACTTACTAAATGCATTATATACTATATCTAAGAGTAAAAAGAAACATTCCCAAAATAAGTATTGAAACACTAATTCGTAAGCCTAAAAATAAATGCTTTTTTTCAGTCATCTAAATATCTAATAGGTTTCTTAATCACCCGACCATTTCTGGTCCTAATATCCTTTACTAGTTTATCGGCTAAAAGTGATTTTTGTGTCTCTGATGGTTTAGCAGTAGATTCGCTACCAGAACTTATTTCCAACGGATAAAGGCGTTGGACAGGTCTCAGCAATTCTCCAGAAGATGTCTTTAATTTCACTACTCGAACTTTTCCATCTTTACCAGGATAAACTTCCATCACTTTAGCCAGTGGCCACAGGGTTCTTTTTATGGAGTCATTTTCGATAATGACGACGTCTCCAATGCTTAGTTGAAAACAATTTGGCCTCTCCTTACTTTGCTTTAACAGTCCGAGATATTCAATTCTGAATCTTTTCTTAAGTTGTAGTCTAAGAGCTTGCTGAAATCTCCATCTTTTCTTCAAATCTATTTGATCAATATCGGGAACTCCCACCGATCGTATCTCTTGTAAGAACATTGCCGGTGTCAGTGGTATCAAATCTTCTCTATCTTCGGAAAGATAAGATAAAGGTCTTGAATTAATTACTGCCTCGCATTCACAGAGAAGGCTCATTAACTCTTCATAATTAAGTGAGGCATTTCCCAAAACTCTGCGCAAGAGTTTCTTGACCATTTGTACCATGCGTTCCCAAAACCCTCCCCACCAGGCTGCGGAGGGCGGGATAAATTTCCACACAATTCTTTTAACTGTTGTTTCTGATTCGACAACACTCCAATCAATGCTTCGGAAAAGGTTTTCCGCTCCTACAAAATTTGTCCCGTTGTCGCTGTATACAACACTCGGTCGTCCTCGACGAGCGATGAATCTTCTTAAACAGAGTAAGAAGTCTTTGGTAGACAACGAACTGACCAATTCTAAGTGTACAGCTCTGAACACCGCACACGTGAAAAGCACAAGCCAGCTCTTTTGGCCACCTTTCAAGATCAAAGGACCAGCCAAGTCTACTCCTACAATTTCAAAAACTGAAGCTTCTTTGACACGATCTTCTGGTAAGGAAATTGGAGCGGTTTCAACAGGCTTCACAGTGTGCCTTCTACACTTAATACACTTATTAATTACGTGGCGAACAGATCGTCTTCCACCTAGAACCCAAAATTTCTCCCTTAAGTTAGATAGAACAGTTTGTAATCCAGCATGCATAAGTTCCAAATGGTTTTCTCGAATCAATACTTCTACAAATTTGTGTTTACTCGGAAGAAGATAAGGGTATCTAAACAAATCAGTATCTTTCCTGTCCGTTAATTTCGTCTTTACTCTATAAATTCCATTTTCATCTGTAAAAACGTTTAAAGTCTTCAAACTATTGATAAATTGCGGAGTAAATACTTCACCTTGCACTCTTTTTATAAGGACCCTTTCAGCTTCATCTAATTCCTTTACTGATAATTCTCCCTTTCGAAAATTGGTTTTGTCTCTTGTGTTGTGAATAAATCTTAATACCCATGCCATCATGCGTATAATTCTGGTATAAGTTGAGAAATAACATAAAAAATCTTCACTGCTTTCGGTAAGTAAAAGTGTTGAACAGTTGTGTATTTCTAGGCGTACTTCTTCCTCATTTGTTCTCAACTCTGTACTTGGCCAATTTTCTTCCGGCGTTCTGAGCCAAGGTGGTCCCTCCCACCATCAAGATTTTATAAGCTTTTCCGCAGAACACCCTCGGGAAGGTAGATCCGCTGGGTTGTAATCACCTGAAATGTGTCTCCAGCTCTCCTTTTTGGATGTCTTAAGGATTTCCTTAACCCTGTTCCTTACAAACACACCCCAGGACTCTTTTCTTTGTATCCACTGCAACGCAGTAGTTGAGTCCGTCCAAAAGAATTCCTTAAAGTTTATATTCAAGCTCCTCCGTACTAAATCAGCCAAACGTGTACCAATACAGCAGGCTAAAAGCTCTAACCTGGGTATAGAAATCTTCTTTAACGGTGCAACTCTGGATTTAGCTATCAATAGCTGTACCGAAATATTTTCATCTGTCTTACATCTCAAGTAAACTACAGCAGCGTAAGATAAACTACTTGCATCGCAAAAGGTATGTAATTCTGACTCCAAATAATTATCAGGAAACACTTGTCTTTTTATTTTTAAATCTTTCAGTTTCCTCATTTCTCCAATCCAATTTAGAACTTTGAGTTATGTATCTTCACAAACCTCAGTATCCCAGCCTAATTCAGACCTCCAACTCTCTTGTAGTAGTAACTTAGGATACAACGTAGCTGGGCATGAAAATCCAAGCGGATCGAATACTTGCTGAGCCATGGAAAGAATGGACCTTCGAGTTATCTTTTCTGGATGGTTTGAAATGGATTGAGTATCACAAAAAATAACATCTTCATTCTTGTCCCATAGTAAACCTAAAACTTGTGATGGGACCATAGGAACAATTGAACGTTTAACGGCAGAATATTCCCATCCTCTCAACTCGAACTTTCCTTTGGCCATGATCTCTGTAGACACCTTTACAAATCTTTGTAATTCGCTTTCAGAATTAACTGAAGTAACACAGTTATCCACATAGTAAGCAGATTTAAGTGTCTCTGAAACATCTTGATATGGAGAGAATGCAAAAGAATTTAAATGATGTCTTAAAACAGCACCCAGTAAAAACGGACTACAATTAAGTCCAAAAACAACTCTGCAATGTTGGTATACCTTAATAGACTTTTTTCCTTCATCTGCCCACCATAAGAATTTCAAATACTTGCGATCCTCTTCTGCTACTGAAATTTGCAAAAACGCCTTCTTAATGTCAGCAACAACTCCTATTTTTTTCTGTCTGAATTTAAGAAGAGCAGTTAGGATGTCTTCGAGCAAATTCGGACCTTTAATCAAGCAGTCATTTAACGAAATATTTCCCTTCGACTTGCACGAGGCGTCAAAAACGGGTCTAACAGGTGTGGTAGTGGAAGTTGGTTTGAACACTGCATGATGCGGCAAATAGTGACCTGGCCCTTCTGAACATTCTTCAATTATTCCACATTGCAACCATTCTTGGAACACAGAATTATAATCTTTTATCTTTCCAGCTTTACTGAGTTTCCAAGAAGTGGACAATAATCGTTTTTCTGCAAGTTCGCGGTTACTTGGTAATTCATCGGGACTTTGCATCCAAGGAAAACTAATTTCATAGCGCCCATCTTCAGGAATCTTTAGAGTCTTTTCAAAATGATCAAACGCCACCTTTTCCAATAACTCCGTGTTCATACTTTCACAAGGATCTCCAATTCCTATTGCTTCCAGTTTCCAAAGATTTTCTATATTATGGCTTTGTAAAAATAGCGATGTTATAATGTTGTCTTTGCAATTATGAATTTCAGACCTTCCCATGATAGTCCAACCTAAGTGCGTCTGCACAGCTACAAGACCACATTTTAAAATTTGCGTTTGACCTGTATACAATTTGCCTGCAATATCTGCTCCAATTAGGAGTTCAATAGGAGGTCTACCTTTACCACGGTCTGTTATCTGGATCCCCAAGTCTTCTAACTCTTTTAAACAAGATACATCATTTGTTCTTGGTATCATTCCACAAATGGTTGGTTGGTCTAAGACTTGCATCTCGCAAAATTTGTTTGCATGAATACTGCTTACATTTAATTTATAGGCATTGTGTTTAGATCTTGTCATATTTCCACCAAACACCACATGATTCAGAGTTTCAAACCCTACAGGTGTTATTTTCAGTCTTTCAACTGTGGATTTTAGTACATAAGAGCGTTGTGAGCCAGTATCTATTAAAGCTCTAACGATACTACGTTTTCCCCCATAATTTATCACAACAAGCAAAGTCTGCAGCAAAACTTCTTCTGAAACATTGTGATTGGTTAAAGCAAGATTTTGTGGCACTTCTTGACTTTCTTGAATCGCCACTTTCTGACTTGGAGATAAATTAGGACACATTATTACCCAGTGTCGCTTTCCGCAGACCATGCAGCGTACAGTTGATCTGCAGTTTCTCGATAAATGCCCTGGTTTCAAACAAAAAAAACAGCATCTATATTTTCTGACTGTTTCTCTCTTTTCTTCTAATGACAGTTTTTGTCCCTTAAAACAGTCTTTACTTTCATGTAATTTACTACAAAATATACAGTTCAACTTGGCTTTTTCTTTAAACCCTGATATTAAATCATTGGCTGTAGGTGGATAAAATTCTGTTTCTCTGTGTTTTTGTCTCTTTTCAACTATTTCAGCTTGTTTAAAACCAGTTTTTGCTAGAGCAATCCGTTCTTCACCCTCCACTTCCGTTCTTAGAAATGTTAACAGTTGAGCCAATTTATCGCTATAAGAATTCCCTTGTTTATTAATTAAAGGACTTCTAAGCCAAACTCGTAAATTTTCTTCGGGGATGCATGACTCCACTAAAGGGAACAGCATAGCGGCATATTTGTCAGATGTCATGCCAATGGATTCCAACGATCGCAAATGGGATTCTAATTTGTCGTACAATTGTGTAATATCCATCTTATTCTTTAAATTTGTTGCATTTTTAACGACAAGAGCCAACAGTTCCCGAACATAATATTCAATTAAAAGTTCCTCTCAGCCAAACCTTGATTTCAAACTCTCAATAACTTTGGAATAATTATCAGCCGTCGGCGGGTAACTATCCACTATTTCACGAGCTCTTCCTCCGGCTGTGACGCATTGAATAAGATATTGGAATTTATCTTCATCGTCCATCGATTTATTTTCGTGTATTCTACTGAATTGGCTCCAAAAATGCAGCCAATCTTTTATCTCGCCACTGAAATGCACAAGTTCTATTTTCGGAAGCTTTAGTTTAGTTTTTTCATTTTTTACCGAATTAACTTTCTTATCTTTCAGTTCACGAGAATTAAGAATTCTTTTTACACGAACACGAACAGAATCTAACTTTTCTCTGTATTCTTTAATGATACAGTATTCTTTTTCAAAATCGTCTGCTTTGGCGACTTCTATCAAAATGGCGTTACATATATCTTCATCTAATTTCGATAAATCAATAGAAATTCTTTCCAAAGACGATAATTTATTTTCTAAATCTTCAAAATTTAATTCAGTTTTATCGAGAGCCGCAATTAAAATATTATATAAACGAGTAAAAGAAGCTCTTACCGACTTTCTTTTCACTATGAGCAGATCCATTTAGAATTCCAAACTTGAAAAACAATTTCAAATAAGAGTATAAAAATATCTGACTTAAATGTTGATCAAATGCAAACGATCACGTCGGGGTTTCACCACAATGTCAGATGCATCATAAAACTCTTACTAATTTTCTATAAACCTTTATTACAATATTTACAAGTTATAAAGCGATCCACTTCTATATCTTAACATTCTCCATTCAAAACATTAACTGATGAACTGTTGCCATTCGAATTCATATAAGTATTAAACTAATGAATAAAATATTACAGATTATGAACGATGACGTCATTACAAACGTTATTACGTGACACTAGCAGAATGTGGTAAAATTTGTCGCGTTTGTGGGAACACCAAAAGTTTGGAAAGTCTTAGCGTTTTGGTAATGACTTTAGTAAAAGTACGGCTTTATAATTTGTGATAAAATTTGGTTAATGTGATAAAATTGGTCATAATATCTTAAGAAAGGGCTTAAAATATTTATTCGGTTAAATTTACTTTCAAATTTTGTATTTTGTCTTCTAAATGTGTGGTAATAAGAACTATAATTTTGAAAACCAGAATATCTGGTAAACCATTTCCACTTGAACGGAAAAATGACTAAATGAATGGTGATAAATATCGTATAATTTGATTTTTTTTACCGGAATTAAAAATTTTTTTCAAATCAAAAGTTCCATTACTTTACAGTGCAGTAATTGTACCAGAATTTTTTTCTCCATGGGAATTAGAGCAGATACTTCTTTGTAGATGAAAATATGTCTGTCTTAATGTTGCGAAGTCAAACTTTGGATTTTACACCAATATTGAACTACGACTCACAAAAAAGAAGATACAGGTTGTTTTAGACAAGAGCACATTTATTTATATGACGAGGACATTTTATATAGGAAGAAAACATAGAAAGAATAAATATTTTTAGACATCGTTTTTACTTTCACTTATCGATTGTTTGTTCTATTTCCTTTTTTATATAATTTTTTATTATGTTGCCAGAATTCAACTAATTTATTAAAAATAAAATATTTATTGAAATATCTCTTATGCGAACCCGCAACACAGACATTAAACTATTTAGATTTTCTCGTGTTTTAAAAACGAAGTTTATATGCTTTATGTTTTCAGGTTTTTGAAAATGTGCGCTTACATTTTTGCTTCTCTTATTCTGTTAAGCTTTAATTTTCAATCGTCACATTACAAAGTGGTAGTTGTAGTAGCGGTAGAATTTATTACAATACTAAAGCTGCACAATGGCTATTGACAATAGTCTGGGAAACATTTCTGAGGATGATTCGAAGACATACTATCTCAATTTTTATCCTCTGCAGAGGGAATGATTCCTCATTTTTGGTAGCTCAATGACCTGAATGCGAAGTTGAGCCCACTACGTTAGAACAAAGTAACGATGACTGATACTGCGCACTCTCGACCACTCGCTAACCATTTTGGCTAGATTTGGCCATTGTGGGACGACATTTGACAAAAGCAGACCATTTCTCTACGCATTAAAAACTCGTTAGGGTCGTTGGGCATTACCAAAACTTTACGTTTCATTTTACTTTACGTTACGTTACTTTAGTAACTTTACGTTTCATTTACTGCGCAGGAATTATTAGTTTTGTTAAAATCACGAAGATGTGTAGAAAAAAGTAGAGGGAAAATGATGAGTTTTTGCTATGTTTCTGTTCAGTACATCGTGATTAGAGTATTTTACACAAGACAAAAATATTATCCAGTTTTTAGTACGAATAAAATTATTTGGCCTTCCTTTGAATTTCACCTTTCCGTTAATTGTGAACATACATGGGGATGTTTCTTTTTAAAAGTCACGAGTAAAAATAAAAGTACTTTAAGCTAGAGTTACGAGTAAAAAGTCAAAAGATTTGATTTTAAGAAGTAAGTACAAAACGAAAAAAAAAAAAAAAAAGATTTTAAATTACAATTTGAAAAAATTTAAAATTCTTTGTAAACTTAAATTTCATTAAAAAAGTGAAAGAAAAAATAAAATTTTAATTTTAAAAAGCAGTAAATTTGAATTAAAATGAGTAAAACTTTAAAATGCATGAAAATGTTACAAAATTCATTGGAACAGTGAACGTAGAAAAGATCCAGGAATCAAAATTCAGCGTTTGCATACAGAAGGCAATTTCTATTGATTTTAAAACTTCGAAATATTTAAAAATTTTGTGTTTACTTTCGGAATATGTAGTTATAAATTTATTTGTTGAACAAATTCAATAAATATTATATTTTTTGTTTAAAGAAATAATTAAAGAAAATGTATGAATATATAGATAACCATTAAATTAAAAATTATATTCCGTTTCCATAAAAGTTAAAGGAAAATAATTTTTGAATTTTAAATTATGAAGAATATTTAATTTGCGATGTAGAAATTCCGTATTAAATCTATGTAACAAATAATGAACATTTTTTTTTCGTAGAGAAAGAAAATTGATCATGCATTTGGGTTGGTTGTTCATTTCTATGAGTTTGCCGGTGGTTATGCTGTGGCTTTTGACCTTTTTGGACCCCCATTGTGGTCAGATATAAGAAAAAAAAAACTGTTTTCCTTAGAGAGAAATAATATGCAATACATTAGATTTATAAGTTTAAAAAAATAGGGTTTCAAAAATTTCAAAATAAATTTTTTACGGAAAATGTAAGAAAAATTCTGAAAAAAAAGTAATGATTTTTTCTAGCATTTTTGTTAGAAATACTTGTATTTTTTTCCAAGAAAGTAACTAAAAACAAGCAAAAGTACTAAATTTAAGAAGTAACGAAGTACAAGTAAATGTACTTACTTTTTTACTTTAATTTCGTTATAAGATAGGAAAATAAAAGTAGTTTCATATATAATTGGGAAATATATAAGGTTTACCAGAGAATCCTTTTAGAAAAAACACCTTTTCTGAATCATTGGTTTAACTTTGAACAACATCGGAGCCTTGAAACATAATATCATCTAAACTTTCCGCAACATTAATAAGGTGTTATATATTTAACTATATTTCCGATCTACCTGAACCATATTATCGCGTAAAAAATTAATTCGTAAGATAATATGGTTTATCTCGTTTTAAAAAGTCCAACAATGTTTATTCCTTTAACTTATAAAGAATATAAAGAAGTAGGTGATTGTTAGATACACAAAACACATGTATATAAATATTATGTGCATGATTGTTAATGACAAAAATATGATATATATGTGTAATTGTTTAAGCATAATAAAAATAAGTTTAATAAAAATAGCACGTATATTTATAAGTTTTAATAACAAAAAATAATCACATATACGCATAATTACTTTATTATTTTTAATTTATATATATATATATATATATATATATATATATATATATATATATATATATATATAAACTGTTAGAAATTTCTCGGAAAAAATAGTTAAATAACAATTTATATAAATGTTATTTTACCATATTCAAACAAAACAGTCAAAAAACCATAAATAAAATGGTATTTAAACAGTCAACTGAAAGAAAAACCGTTTATTAACTGCTTTCACCCAATGCAGTTGAAAAACTAGAATTCCATCGAACCAACTAGGCCCACCTGATGAAGCTACTAAGTTCCTTACATTAGGGTATATATTATAGCCGCGAGCTCTTAACTATCAGATTCATGACCGACAAAACGAGGGTTCTAGTCCCAACAGTGACACCACAATATTTCATCCATTCCCTTCAACACATGAAGAGTTTTCTGCGTCGTGCTCTTACCAATTTGAGACCATGGACTATTAGAAAAAATACTCCCATTTTCGCATAGTTGTCAGCCTCATAGAGATACTTAACACAGAAAGCCTAGTGTTTCTCAATTTTCACGATAGATGAAACAACCAGATAAACTAATTAAACCGCATTTTACGGTCCATTTCATAAAACACAACTCATACACAACTTAACAACTCCAATACTCACTACCTAACAAAAGAACTAAGCTCTAATGTCCAATGAATTTTTTTTAACTGCTTTAAAACCAACCTTGTTGTAAATGGTAAAAAAACCACATAAGTTTTTATTTATTTATTTCTAACCATCCTAGTTGTAAATGGTTTCAAAACCTTAAAGGCAAAGAATGTTCTTTACCATACCATAAACCAGTAAGCATATATATATATATATATATATATATATATATATATATATATATATATATATATATATATATATATATATATATATATATATATATATATACATACAAAAGAATGCATAACTTTGCATTATTTATTTCCATTTATATGGAAAAATTGGGTATTTAAGTTTTTAAATTGAGTTATTATACATTTAAACTCTATTCCTGTTCTGTGTTTACTTATTGTTTTCTTTCTTTCTAGAAATAGAACAAGTGTTTCATGAAGAAAAATGGTTTCAAAGTTTAGTTTGTAAAACGTCCAACTTTAAAATGGATGAGTTCACCGAATTCCAGGAGTAATGGCAGAAACTTCTTTACTACTCGCATATTTTTCAAGCATAAAGTTTGGACAGTTCATTTGCTGGTGTTTCTATATTACGAAGTAATTATTCTTGGCATTATTTTTTAAATATTTAACTGTTTCAATACATGCGGCCTTTGAAAAAATAAATATTTTAAATGAAATTCAAATTATAATACACGAAATCGGTTAGTAATTATTTTGTTTTAATAAGGGTCTGGTAAAATTATCGTTATGTATGTTAATGATATTTCTGTTTAAAAAATCCTAATTCTGTGGTTAATAAAACCAAAATATTTAAATCAATTATTTACTTACTTTTCCGTTCATGCCGTAGCTGTTTACTGAAAATTCTAGTTTTCAAAATTTTAGCTCCTATTACCATACATTTAGTTAAAAATACAAAACGGAGAAAAATAATTAAACCGAATTAAAGGTATTTATGCCATGC
Organism: Parasteatoda lunata; assembly: GCA_949128135.1. Classification (NCBI taxonomy): domain Eukaryota; kingdom Metazoa; phylum Arthropoda; class Arachnida; order Araneae; family Theridiidae; genus Parasteatoda; species Parasteatoda lunata. The sequence goes on from OX421971.1 coordinate 89,778,430, forward strand.
ACTAAGGCATTATGTTAAAATTAATAAATTTTGTTACATTTTATAAAACCATGCCTTATTGTTAATTTTTTCATAATTTTTTACCAAAGTGCTTTACCCAAAATCTTTACCAAAGTAAAATTATCGACCTTCTTGGTGCTCCCATCGAGTCTGAGAAAGACGGTACATTTTATCATATTTTTTAAGTAGTTTTTACCATATTTCGTTCTGAGTGTAGTACTTTTTATCTTATTTTATCACAGTCATTGAACAACCGACCCAAATTTTGATTTTACAACTACCAATGTTTGACTCCGTAGCCTTGTAATTTTTAACCCAATCCATAAGACAAGCGAACTCTTGTTAAAAGTATTGGAAGAAATTCGCCTTCTGAGAGGATTTTTCGGTGGAACTAACCCGAGTTTGCGTTACGCGGAGAGGAAAACTACGAAAATCTCCCGCTTATAGTATTCTAAGTATTGTAAACTAAGAAATGTGGTATTGAATATTCAAGATCCACTATGAAGGAGGGGTAGCATTTTTTTGCCCCTCAAAAACAGCATTATTTGCTAGATGAATGATATATACATACTATTACCCTAACAATAAATCATCAAAGTATCTCATAACTTATTATTATTAAGTAAATGAAGAAATTTAAATTTGCTTATTAGAATATAAATTTGCAGAACAGATGAGAAGTTATTTAACCTTAACCATATTTTTCTCCTTACATTCTAACCATATGTTAGAACCATACATTCTCTTGAATTAACATTCGGCATTTAAATTTTTGTAAGTGTCGATTCTGACCCCTTCATTCTACTAGCATTATTGTTGATGTTGAACACTGTTAAAGTTGTCATTTCAAAATTACCGTTTTGTAAAATGCTATATAGTTTAATTTGTATATGGATATTTATATATTTAAATTTCCTTTCAAATAAATTGCTAATCTTTTTCGAAATTTAAACTTCAAAAATATTGTTAATCTTTTTTTGAAATTTGAATTTCAAAAATGTTGTTAATTTCTTTTTGAAATTTAAATTTTAAATATTGTTTTTTTCTCAAAATTGCATTTTTTAATTAAGTTTCAAAGTTTCAAAAAAATTGTTCAACAAAGCAAAGTTTCAAAAAATTTGCTCAACAAAAGAAAATAAATTTTCTACCTTCGCTTGAGATAAAAAATATGGTTAAAGTTACAAGAATATCATGACATTCGTCGTGTTTTCAGGCTCTTCAAGAAAAATTTAAAACTACATTATTCGATAGTTTTAATATTTCAAAATAATGTTTGACTAATTTCTTAAATAGATAAATAGTAATTGTAAGAGAATATATTATTTTTCTTTATTATTATGTGCACTAGGCATTTCATTTTAGTACATTTTGAAATAGATACATAGTAATTTTAAGAGAATATATAAATTTTTTTTATTATTATGTGCACTAGACATTTCATTTTAGTACATTTTGAAAAAAATTTTTTTAACTAAAATTTCTAAAATAGTGGCAAACATATTTAAAGTTTAAAAATGTCTAGTTATATTTTAAGCTGTGTATATTAAATGTATGAAAAATCAAAAATATTAAATTATGTTTTATAATTTTTAATCACAATAACTATAAAAGTTTCAGCTCATGTAACGTAGTGTTATTTAATGAGAAATATGTTTAAAGGAATACATGTTTGCATATTCTGAATCCGTAATTTCAAACCTGTCTGGTGTTTTTTTATTTTTGTAAAATGAAAATAATAAGATGAAAATTAAGTTTTTTTAATTATGTGTGTTGACGTAAACAAATAAAATAATGTCTACCTTATTCACCAAAAACATTCTAGCTACTTCAGCTCCTTTAAATATTTTCCAATTTCATAGCAAGAAATTGTTATCGATCTAGATTCGGTTTTTATTTATTTTAACATTCGTTTTGGTCAAAGAAGATGCAGTTTATACAAAAGTTCAATCTAAGGAAATACGTATATCTCGATAGCCTTCTCGATAAAATCGATAACTTTCTCGATAATATCGATAATTTTCATTTCCGAGAAGGGTAACGTTGGTATACTAACATGGTATTTATCTGGTTTATTCTTTTTTTATTTAATACTTAGCAGAAGAAAAGAAAACTCTTGTCTTGAATTCACAGTTTATTATAAGTTAAATGCAAACAGGAAATATTAAATTACTTATTTTCTAAAATGGTAAACAAGAGTTTTGTATTTTCTCGATTATTATTTTCAACCAATCATATTTTTTTTAAAAAAAATTGTTACCTGTAAAAAATAAAGTTAAGTCATCAGAAATGTAAATGTATAGGAGTACTATTGATATGCAGCAATAAAAATGTTAATTTTTTAATTTTTCGAGAATTGAATGAGTATAAAATTAAATCATAAAAAATTTACATATTTTTGTAGTTGCATCACTATTACTACCCACTAAATTAGTTTTTGTATACCAGTTAAAGTTGGCATAATTGATTATGTCACAGACTGCAGTTAAAATTGAAATAATTTTTAAAAGAAATAAAGGTGATTATATTTCATGATTACAATTGTTAACATGAATACAAGTTATAATATTTTATGATTAAATTGTTTTCGTGATTAAGAAACAAATGTATGGTCAAAACTACAAGAATATGGTAAAATGTGCCGTGTTTCTGGCTCTATGGTTACACCAAAATGCTCGGTAATTTTTATCGAAGCACTTTGGTAATGATTTTGGCATGAGTAACAATAAAATATAGTTTTATAAAATACTTGAAAAGAGGTAAAATGTGGTAATTTTATCATGATACCTTAGAGTATGACATAAAAACTTTTAAACTATTAATAACACAAAATATCTAATAATAACAATTTTAATATGTAAAAAATAAAAATATAATAAAATATAATATAATATATTTATATTATATTATATTATATTATATTATATTATATTATATTATATTATATTATATTATATTATATTATATTATATTATATTATATTATATTATACTTTATTATATTTTTATTTTTTACATATTAAAATTGTTATTATTAAATATTTTGTGTTATTAATAGTTTATTTAATACAAATTAGGTTTTAGCTGCCTTGAGCGCTGTTCCAATTTGAATTGGTAAGTTTTGATTCAGTGGTTTTTCCCATTTATTAATATCTTAGAAATTTTTATTGGTGTTTGGATAAAAACTATTTATTCGGTGTTATCTATTTTTCTGGTCTGTATTTTTTACCAAATATGTGGTAATAAGAGCCACAATTTTAAAAACCAGAATTTGCTGTGAAGCGTTACCATGTGGACGGAAGAATTACCAAAAAGGTTGGTTTAAATATTGTATATTTTGGTTTTATTAACCAAAATTATTATTATTTTTTTACCAAAACTGTCATTATATATGTTACCAGAATGTTTTTCTCCGTATAGTATGCGTATAGTATTACTAAAACATCAGACGTGGGTCACATTGAACCAAATTTGTAAACACAGTGAAACCACTCGGGAGTGGCTACTATCTATTCTATACAAAAATGGTCGTTAATGGAGGTTAGTCGGTCTTAGAGGTTACTGCCATCGACAAAATGTTTTTGAAGGTACATGAATTTTTGAAAACAATTTTAATTTTTGTCAGTGCCATTTCTTTGGTGTGGAAATACCACTTGTGCTGGCGTCATGAAAACCAGATCGATGAATAAAATTTAGGGTTAATAAAAATGATCCCCATGGATATAATTATGAGTAAAAACAAATTTACCAATGATGAACTTTTTCTTTAAATAAATGAACAATTATCTTTTTTGTTTAAGTTTGCATTTTATTTTATATCATAAAATTTAGTTAGCTTTAAAAAATGAGACGATGTTTGACTGCAACTTGAGGTGGTAGATCTTTTTCACAGTTCGTCATGAATAAGAATCTCACACAAATATTTTGAACGCATTTTAATCTACTTCTATATTTTGCTAATATGCTTTGTTTTGATATTGTTTTATGTTTCCTAATTAAAACTTTTCTGGTTTTGGTGCAGAGGTTTTCCCGGTTACTAGGAGAGGTTTTGATGGTCTCTCCTAAAGGTTTCCTACAGCACAAAGTCTATGGAAAAAATCCCCTGCTTCACAAAAGTGGTCTTAAATAGAGGAGGTAGCTACGTAGAGGTGGTCTTTTTTGGGGGTTTCACTGTAGTAATAAATGCTGTTTTTTTATTTACAAAAAAGTGGTTATTCATTGTTGGTTGACATTTATACTTTACTTATGACACTTATGCTAGTAGCGACAAGTTTCAAACAATTATTTTTAAACGATCGGTTCCTTTCTTTGTAATTTATTATTATTTTTTTATGTTGGAACTGCAATTGCATACATTACTCAGAGATTGATAAAATCAACAATAGTAAAATAGAAAATAATAGCAAAACTTTTGTGTTTTCTGAAAAGTGTTCTAATTAAAGAATACATTTTTAGCTTTGTTCAAAATAAAGCAAAAGGCGCTTATTGTTTTGCGTAAATAATCTGAATTGTCACTGTAACAAGCATGAATAAAAAACAAAACTATAATCCAATGTATTTCATTTTTAAATTAGGAGACGTTAAATATATGCAAGAAGAATTTTCGAGAAAGAAACAAGCTGTTGAGACATGTTTATGAATTTTTTTAGAAGTTAAACCAATACAAGACAAGTTACAAAATCAAAATATTCGACAAAATTATATTTTGCTCCATGTCAGTTCTTTTTACAAGTCATGAAACTTACAAAAATAAGAATTCGTCTGATAAAAATTTTAGCCATTGATTATACTCAAGCAATAAGCCTGGCCTAAAACTTTTTATTTTTATTTTTCTTAAGAAATACGTGATTCCTCAAACAGTTATGAGCTTAAAAAGAGGTGGGATAAATGCGATTACTTTCGACGAAGTCACGTCCTTCCTATAAATTTATGTTAGGGGAAAAATAAAATTAAATGTGTGTCTGGTTCATGACTTATTTGTTAAATATGTTTCTTGTAAAAGAAGCTTTCAACACAAGGGTACTTGAAAATTTAAAAGGTGTTTGGAGATATAATTTATTTTATATGATGCTGAGATTACTTAAGATTATGGAATTCCAGAGAATTAGGAAACGTCACTACATAAACGCTCTTTTCTTATTCTTTACATAATTTAAGTAATGGTATAAATACAGTGAAATCTCCAGGAAAAACCCCCTCTATGTAACGACCTTCTCTATTGCGAACCACACTTAATACGCCCTGATTTTTTTCTCGCAGGTTTCGTGCTCAAGGAAACCTTTAGGAGAGAACATCAAAACCTCTCCCAGTTACCAGGCAATAAATCATTTAAATGCGGAAAAGGTCAATTAAGAAAGTATGAAAAAAAGATTCACAGAATAGAATAAGTAGATTAAAATTTATTCAAAATATTTGCGTGAGGCTTTTATTTAGAGAGCCCTTTTTGACGATCTCCGAAAGAGATCTACTGCCTCATGTTGAATGTCCTATGTTGAATGTCCAATGTCCTCACCAAAAAATGACTGCAATTTAAATCGTTTTCAAAAAGTCATGCACCTTCGATAACATTTTGAAGTCAATGGAGATAACCTGTAAAATTGATCAACCTCCCTTAGCGGCCATTTTACTTTGGAATTGAGAGTAGTAGTCGCTCCCGAGAGGTTTCACTGTACAAACTTGGTTCAATGTGACCCCGGTCTGATGTTTTATTAATTGCATACTTTAAGGAGAAAAACACTCTAAATTATTCACTTCATCATCATCATCTTGGTGATACAGCTCATAAAGAGCCCCGGCTTCCTTTAAGATTTTGAAACATCCTTTTTGAACTGAGAAAAAAAGTACGGTCAAAACTACCAGAATATTATAAATTGTACCGTGCTTTTGATTTTATTGACTCCAAAAAGCTCGATAATTTTTACTGAAGTGCTTCGGTAAAAATAAAAATAAATATATGAATTTATAATATGTTATAAAATTTGGAAAATGCGGTAAAATTTGTTAATTTTATGATGATACCTTAGAACAGTAATTATCAACCACCGTGCCGCGGCACTTTTGTGTGCCGCCAAATTCTTAAAATGTGCCACGAAATATTAGAAATGATACAATAAAAATTATAATGCTTTTTTTTATTACGAGTAAAGTTAGTATATATATATAATACTATATATATAATATAATATATATATATATATATATATATATATATATATATATATATATATATATATATATATAATATTATATAATATATATATATATATATATATATATATATATATATATATATATATATATATATATATATATATATATATATATACTTTTTATAATTTTTCCACTCTTTAACCTTGCGAACATCTTTGTCGGAGATTGTATTGTCACTGACAATCTTGAAATAAGTTAAAATAAGAAAGAAGTGTTTAAATTGTCTTTGACATACAGTTTTAAAAAATGTTGAAATAAGTAGAAAATTTAATGACTATTAAAGTTATTAATTAACAAGGGAAAGCAAGATAAATATTGACTTTCAAACGGAAATAAAAGCTAATCATTAAAGTAAGTTATGCAATTAATAGTTATAAAAACAAATTAACAAAGGATAACTAACAAAAAAATATAGGAAAAATAATAAAATTATTAATTGCGATATTATTAATATTATTGCGAAAATATTAGCGAATTAGAAATAGTTAATAAGAAATCACAAAAAATAACAATGTAAAAAAACAACAGTTAATAACTATAGAAAACAAGCTAACAATTAATAACTAGCAGAAAAAAATAACTGTTACTAAATAATCAAAAATTAGTCGAAAGAAATAATCCCTTAATAAACGTGCTTTTGTTGTACATATTATATTATTTCACATTCAAAATTACAATCACAAACTATTTAACACAGTGTATTATTGGTTAGTAAACAACTTTTAAACTAACTTTTTTCATTGTGTGCCGTCAAATTTCGAAATCGTTAAAAGTGTGCCACCACAAAAAAAAGTTTGAGAATCACTGCCTTAGAACATGGCTATTAAAAACTATTTATTCGCTTAAACTTACTTTCCAGTTTATTTTTATTCGAAGTATGTGGAAATAAAATTTTTAATTTTGTAAACCAAAATTTCGGGTTATCAGTTATTACCTAAATGGTTATTTTGAATACTTTGAAATTTATTGTTATTATTTTTATGAGAGTTAAATTACCATATGAAAGTTATTTTGAATAAAAAGTAAGTAAAACAGATTCTAACTGTAAGAGAAAAGACTATCTTACTATGCACTGAGGAATAAAGTATGGTTAAAGCTATCCGAAAATTTAACGTTTTACTGGCTCTAGGGGAAAGCTTCGCAATCTTTACCGAGGCACTTTGGGTATTGTGACAGTTACACTTTGTATAATATTACAATTAGTCTTTTATTTAAATCTTTTCCTTTAATTTTCTTTAAATCCCATATTTATTCTTAATTTTATAACAGTTTAAATTAATTTTGTGCAACATTTTCAATTGATTTTTCATAAATAAAGGGATTTTTCTCAATTTAAATATATTGAATATATTTTTGTCTGTCTGGCAAAAATTTCACTTTTCTTTTGGAAAAGAATCTTAACTTTCTGTTCGTCCTACATTGCTGCTCAACGGTCCTGTGGGGAGAGATACCCCTCTATCCTCGATTTTCGTAATCTGCCGTCTTTTGGAAGATATCATTAAAAGTATTTTATAACTTTTTTTCACAAGATCACCACTTGCATGCGTTAACTTTCTTTCTTCATTTTTTTTGTGGGGGATGGACGAATTAATCTGAATATTGTAACGCACACTCTCTCTGACTCCCATTTTTGCTTTTTACACTTGATTTTTACATCCACGGCCTTTCTCTCTCCGAAATGCGGACTTCGGTCTGTATCAATAGAATGAATTCTTTCTCCTATATCCTTCTTCTTTGACTTTAATATTAATGCAAATCCTCAAAACATTATAAACTTCAGCTTATTAAATGTCTTTTATATCTGTAGGAATTTCTTAAAAATTTTTCCTAACTGTGTTTAAGTCTGAAGAAATTTTTTTGTTTAAATATTGTCAGTTTGATGTGCATAACTAAAAGTACAACTAAAGGAGCTTTGAATATATCATATAGGTTGTTATAATTTTTGTGCTGCTTTCTTTATTCCTCCTGTATGTGATGAGTACATTTTGTTGTTTCAGTCATATGCTTGTTTGTTTTGATTGGAAACATCCCGTCACTAAATACTCTGCTTGTATTTGGATATTGTAAGTCCTTGCATTATTTTCATAAAGCCATGATTCTGATTCTTTCAGAGTTAATCTTATTCAAAATTTGGTGATACCAATCTGTTCAATGTTTACCTCGCATTGTGTAACCATTGTCCGTGATGACTTTTCATAAATGATCACGTTCCTCTTCATTTTATTACCTTTGATCCTATTTCCGGCCTTAGTTTTGTTTGTTTGATATCTACTTTGAAATCAACAACATTTACTTTCCATTCAATGACTATATCCAAATACAAATACAATAATTGTTTGTTCTCCATTTAATGACAATATCCAAGTACAAATTCTTATCATTTCAATTCATGATATTATTATTGTGATGTGCCATCATCTAAAATAATTCTAATTATCCCATTAAATCCATCAAATATTCCATCATTCATTATTAATTAAGCAATATATTTAATTTGTAATAATAACATCTACATTATATTAAAATTTTTTATTTGTAATACTAATGGTTTTGGTGAAACTAACACGAAAATATGATTTTATAATGAGTAATGAAAGTTGGTAAATCTGGTAAAATGTGGTGATTTTATAATGATACTTCAGAACATGGCATAAAAAATCCTTTATTCGGTTAAATTTGCTTTTAAGTTTTATATTTTTTATTAAATGTGTAATAATATGAACAATTTTGATGAATGATTTTAATATATGCATAATTTCCAATAAACCATTGCCATATAAACGGAAAAATTACAAAATGAATGGTTTAAATACTTTACATTTTGATTTTATTATCTAGAATTATGTTTTTTTTTAATCAAAAATTTTTATTACCATTTAGTATTTTTTCTAAGTGCGTTGGTAAATTTAAGTAATTTTAGGTCCTTTTCAATTCAGTTATTTAATTTAATTCAAGTTTATTTTCTAGATCTTGACTCTTCTGAGGTTATGTTTAATAATTTTTTGACATTTCCTTCCGATCCCATTCCTGAGATAGTTCAAACCACTGTATACTTTTAGTTCTTATAGTTTCAGGTTCTTTATATTTACCATAAATATCTCTCTTTGTTTTGATCTCACAATGATCATCGCAACAAATTGCGCCGAAAATCTTCCGTAAAAGTTTCCTTCCCCACACTCTTCAAAGATCAGAATTGATTTGAAAAAAAAAAAAAAAATCTCCGTCTCATATCCTTATAACACAATCGGTCGAACTATTACTTTATGCATAAGAATTTTATTTTTTTCATGTAGATCTAAACTACCTTTGTGAAGCCTAATAACATGTGTTTTCAGCACCCATGCTAGATTTAATTTCTAGCTTACTCTAATTAGTTTTGGTAACTAGTGATCCCGCACTGAAAAATATTTCTGATAAAATTACCGTGAAGTATTTTACAATACTTGTACTTATCTGGTATTTCTGTTAAAAACAAAAACATAATTCTGGTTAATAAAAGGTATTTAAAACAATCATTTGGTAATTTTTCCGATCATATGGTAACGGTTTGGTGGCAATTGAATTCTGGTTTTGCCAAGCTCTCCGAAATCATGATAAAATTACCAAAATTACCACACTTACCAAATTTTATATCATAAAACCATATTTTATTGTTAATTCTATGAAATTCTTACTGAAACACTTCTGTAAAAATTTAAGAGGTTTTTGTTGTTTTTATATAGCCAGAAACCCAGTAAATTTTACCATACTCTGGTAGCTTTGAACATACTTTTTTTTCTCAGGGCATGTATTAAAATTATTTTACTCTTACCTAGTCAGTTTCCTCACTGTTGAGACGATTGATTTTTTGCTATTTTTATTATTTATTGCATTTATCATATACTTTATTTGAAACCATTAACATTTTACTTCAAGTACGAAAACAAAAAAATAGATAAAAAAAACATATTTTAAATTAAAAAGATTTTTAATTTAGTCTACGTTCGACTATTAATTTGAAATATAAGTTGGAGCAAGAGAATATTTATTACATGAACTTTTTCTTAGTTGTTGGTAGCGATCGTTATTCTCGAAATGGAAATTTATTTTGCTTCTTAACTGAAATGACAGAAAAGGAAACATAGAAATAGAATATTTATTTAATGGAATGTTTTTGAAAATATACAGAAATTAAGGAAATAATATAATGAAAGAAATATATTGTAGACAGAAAATACACTCTATAACAAAAAAATCGACGCACCAAGAAGGAGGTGTCCGATTGAAACGAAAATTGGTGGATAAGAAGACAATGTACAGAATAGTAAATGATTAAAATTTCAGAATAATTGAATAATTTATTGCAGAGTTACAGTAACAAGTTCAATAAGGTGTTGACCCGCCTCTAGCCTGGATACAAGCTGCCACACGGCGTGGTATAGACCGATAAAGCTCCCGGATGGTTTCTTGCGGTATTTCCTGCCAAATTCGATCCAATTGTCGAACGAGGTCATCAACATTCCGTGCCAGATGCAATCGCCATCCCATCATATCCCAGACATGCTCGATGGGAGAGAGATCTGGTGATCTGGCAGGCCAAGGAAGGGTTTGACAAGCTTGCAGACAGTTCATAGCAACACGTGCCGTATGTGGTCTGGCATTGTCCTGCTGAAAAACCAGCTCAGAGCGCTGCAAAAGGAACGGTAGCAAAACAGGTCTTAGGATGTCGTCGACGTACCGCTGTGCAGTAAGTGTACCTCTAATGACGGCCAAAGGGGTCCGGCTGTCAAAGGAAATGACACCCCAGACCATAATGCCTTGTTGAGGGCCGGTGTGGCGTGCAATAGTGAAGGCAGGATCCACCCTCTGCCCTGTGCGTCTCCAAACACGTCTTCGATGATCGTCAGGACACAGTTGGAAGCGGGATTCGTCGCTAAAGACTATACGTCCCCAGTCGGCATCATTCCAGCCTGATCGAGCCATGCACCACTGTAATCTGGCTCGGCGGTGCGCGTCGATTTTTGTTATAGAGTGTATATTTAGCAATTAATTAAAAAAATTTGTTTAATATTTTTGCTCACATGTTCTCCAAGATTGAAAAGAGTTAGCTTCAAAATCATATAAAATTTAACTATAATTTAAAATTAGATTTAGATATTAATGTAAACAAATTTATATTTCAATTTAGGCAGAATAAAATGTAGACAAATTCAGTTTTCATTTTAGATCAAAACTTAAACATTAAAATAGACTTAAATACAACTAGCGAAAATTTGTTTTGTTGCATTTATGCAAATACTTGATATTGCCTGATTCGGGTGTGAGAATTTCAAATCTTAAATTTGTTTTTCGCCCTAAGCTGCGGATTTTCTTAAATGACATTTTTAATCTATTTTTGACGAAATAATGTACAAACTTAAAAACGTTATGCATAAAATTGGGTCGTGTTAATACTGCTCTAAATTTCTAGGTGATCATCACATTAACATGCCTAAAAATTTCATCATATGCTGCTTTTCGATTATGACCTATTCAGAAGCCTTCAAAGAAACAGTTCATAAAAAGGTAACACCTTTCGAGGCTTATGACATCATTTTCGGGCATGAGTTTCTACACAATTTTAATTCTGACGATATGCCCTAACTTCTCTAATAGTTTGCTTACGACCCCCTGTTATATATAACGTTTTTTAATTTGTACATTTTCACAAAAAAGGCTAAAAATGTCAATAAAAAAGCAAACTGAAACTTGGAGAGAGAAACCTATTGCAGATTTGACACTAGCGATACAAAAGTATCTAATATCTTTTAAAAAATTCTCCTGCTACATGAAACAGAAAAAAAGTTCTTCAGTGTAAACGATGAGTAAAAAACTTATGTTTCAAATCATTCTTCCGCTTAGAGATACAGCATTTATCAAAAGTCGTCTTTGGACATTAATTTACAACTAACAAGATTACAGTATAACATAAAGACCATTTATTATATTCAGTTTGAGTAAGAAGATGCAGTAAACTTTTTTTGCTTTCCTGCTTTTATTTAATTAATGATATTGAGAATCCCAAATGGATTCGGATGTCTCCCTTAATTGTCACATATTTTAGAGATAAATTTTTTTTAAAAGTATAGTAAATATATGTTGCAGGGTTTATGTCTTAACTTGGAATTTTTTTTTTACAATAGGCCTACTTAAAAAAAAATGCGACAAGATTGAAGTTTGTATTTAGTTTTATGGTCTTTTTCAATTATTTTTGAAATGACTCTTTTGGTTAATTATTTTTATTTCCGAAAGTTTTAAAATAGCTAGCCAGATACCATTTTTTCTTATAAAAATGAACAAACATTTGTGAAAAGAATTCTCGTGTAGATTCATTAACCCCTTTGAGACTTATACAAGACTGTATCCGTGCAGATTTACATTGTTTTAATGTTGTTGATTCTTATATATGCATTTTATGTTCCTCTGGGCATTCTATAAATGCTGCTTATATTGAAGAATGCTCCGCATTATTTCATTTTATTGTCTCATAGAAAGATATTGGAAAAACAGCAGACCTATGACCTACTGGTAAACAGATTTACATGAGATAAAGAAGATTACAATAATTAAAATAGATTTAATGGAATATGGCACACACTTATTTACAAACACTTTTACCAACACGTTACCATTCCGTTTTACACGTATTTATACGTCTTTGTTTCTTAGTTTTGTGTCTGCAAGTTTATAAATTTTGCGCCTGCAAGTTTGGAAAGTGCTTGAAATTTTGATATATAGTAAAATGACACTAAATTTGATCCCACGACTTTAACAATGGTTACTTTTACTGGCATTAGGCGGAGATCCATTCAAAATTCAAGCATTCCAGCTAATTAAAAAAAGGGTCGAAATTTAAATTGATGATAAAATTTCTTTGGCGATAATAGTTTTGCAAGTGAAGGTCAGAAAGTGATTGAAATCTTTTTTGGTGAACTAGCAAAGAGCTTTAGTAAACATTTAAGCATACTAGCTAAACAGGAAATTGTCTGTTGGCAAATAATAAAGTTTCTTTGACGATAAATTATGTTTGTATAAATTAATAAATGATTGAAACTTGTGTCGTTATAATCCCTGAGCTCCAGGTGGTAGTCGAATATTCAAACTAGTTGGAATGTGGTCGAATGTTTGATGAATGCTCAATATAATTTGATAATATATAGCGGTATTATTAATGCGGTATTTGATAATATATAGCGGTATTTGATAATATAAGCGGTATTATTATAATATGATAATATATAGCGGTATTATATTTGATGATATATCCGTCAGAAAATAATGATAGACATATTGAGCACTGAGCTTCTGTAGAAAGTAGAATATTTTATTTTCACCGTAAGTGGTTGAAATTTTGTTTTATTTTATTATCAGCTTTAAACAGACGACTCAATTCTAAGTTTACTCCATAGCATACTTATGTGCATCTCCATAGTAGCTTTTGAATTTTCAACTCAAGCCAGAATACTAAGGAACTTCTGGATCAAGCATTGGAACAAACTAGGACTTGCTGATGGAACTAACCAGCATTTGCATGGGGAGAAAAACCATGGAAATCACTCATGTTTAGTCAGATGACAAGGGACTCTAAACCAGGATCCGTCTACCCCTGAGGTTGAAATTTTCAATAGTATTCCATACTTAAACCATTCTATATTTATTTTAAATTTTTGTTTGAAGTTATAAAACCAGTTGAGTATTTAGAGCCCAGTTCCCGCTATGTGAGTTAAAAAAGTGATTCTGCAAAGTAACACACCATATAACAAGTTGAATTTAGATGCTTTAGGAACAAGAAAATATCTTCAAAAAGCTGTGTTTAATAATTGTTTGAAAATCACTTTTGAAAATCTTGGGGAAACGGTTTATGTTCAGCTGATTCTGGGAAAAACCAATTTCAAGATTTTAGAATTTTCAGGAGCAATGAAATCATAAAAATAAAAATATAGATGAATGACATATGCATTAATTTACATTCCTAAAAAATTTCAAAATAAAATTCGCAATCTTTGATGGTGAGAAAAATAAAATTTGGAAAATCGCGTTGGGGACAAGAACTGTTTTTTCCCTTCAAAATTCTTTCCTAGTCAATACTTTTTTACTTGTCTTCCCGCTGTCTTCTTCACTATACTTTTCTTTGTTCTTCTTTTCTACACGTGGACAGTTTTTTCTTGCGCGAACGCACTTCACTGTGTAATAACTTTCTGGGAGAACCGATTTTTTATGCTATTATTTTTTGAAATTCTCAAGATCACGGTACAATCGCCTTTTTTTCGAAAATGGAACATAAACCGTCTTTTCTCTTTTTATCTTCATTTCTACCTGAACTCTTAAGAACTTCATATACTTTTTAATAACGTTAAACAAGTTTTAATAACGTTAAACAAGCATTTTAATTTGTAAGTGAAATCATAAAATGTTTGTTGTTTGGAGTGCTATCAGAATCCCCTTTTTGATTTTTTAATTATCTAACTTTATTAACCATTCAAAGCAAAAATTTGTCGATAGAATTTTAAAAGTTTTTGAAAAAAAGCACTCATGATTGAAATAATGAATATTTTATGTTAAATTTATTTTTGGAGAATTTATTATTGTTTCTCCTTCCCTTAGGAAAATACTGATTAATATTATTATATTTGAATTCAAAATGTAGTTACTAAAATAGAAATATAAATATTAAAATACTGCATTAATATGCATTGCGTGCTAAAAAACTTAATTTCGGTTATTGGAATGCTGTTTGAATATTTTGCTATAATTAAATTCTTCTTCAAATTAGGACTTTTAGGAAAAAATGTATTAATATTAATGATATGAAAATAGTAATACAATTATAAAATTAATACATTGTGTCCGATCTCGTTCATTGAAATACTGATGGAATAAAATTTCTGTTAATATTTAAACACGTCTTCCAGTTTCAACTTGTTACCAAAATACTGTTTTCTTTTCCATTTCTTAGCAATCTCATCTAAATTATTTTTCTAAAACTGTCAATAGGCTGAAATGAGAGGAAGAAAAAGTAAACTAAGTTGCGACAGTTTCCTGAAGTTCTGTTTTTCTTCGAAGGAAGATTAATTTAAAATCTCATTAAGTAAAACTCACTCGAGGCAATCTTTATAAGCACTTTGTTCACAATTTATTCTCTAACGTCATTTTTCTTAAGTTTGAGAGTGATTGAAATTGAACAAATTTTAAACTTGGCATTTTAGTTGTTGAATAAACTTTGCGAAAATCGATAAAATGATAAAATCTATTTATCTCTAAAACTTAATTTTATTTATTTATTTTTTGCAGAGAATCAGATTTTTAAAGGAACTCTCTCAAGAAAAACTATTCATAAAAATTTATATTTTGAGATGAAAATTCAGCATTTATAGATACATGATAAAAATATCAACAATCTTTATAAGCTGCAATGCTTTAATTTTCAATTTTTGTTCAACATTACATTAAAATAGTATGATTCCAAAAAAAGGCAGTTTTCGAAACATTTATAGATTTTGGGAGTTTAAACTTACACATGGTTTTTTTAAAATTTTTTTTTTATAAAGTTATCTGAACGAAATGTATCGCATATGTTTGTGAACAAATATATTGATATTCTAAAATTTTTGAACTAAATTTATCCTCAAATTTTACATAGCAATGTTATTCAGACTATTTAGCATTGTCACTATTGATAAAAGTATCTGTTACAAAATGATGCCTATAGTTTTTTTATTATCATGAAATGTCTATGTTTTTATAAAATTGCTAGTATAGAATGTTATTATTCTATTACTAAACTTTTGTACATATTTTATTGAATTAAAATTTAACTAGGATTTCACGAAAAGTTTCGCATAATCTAAGATAACAAAAATATTAAGTTCATACAGTGATTTGCTGAAAAGTCTCTTTTCAGATATTAATAGGATTCTGTTATATATATATATATATATATATATATATATATATATATATATATATATATATATATATATATATATATATATATATATATATATATATATATATATATAAACACAAATTAATAAGAAAAACATGAATAAAATAAAAACTAAAATGCAGAGAAACAGGAATGGGAAAAGCAATAGTCGTTGTCAAGACACATCTATTGCTATAATTCTGAATAAAGAATAATTATCCTAAGATAAAAATTATTCTTTATATGTGTCGATATCGCAAAAAACATATTGTTGAAAAATTATGAAAAATGTAAAAAGTAATCTAACTTACGGGCATGCAGCAAACTTAACGGCGTGTTTAGGTTTAAAAGTATGATAATTAAACAGTTAGTAAAATTGGCGAAGAGGTAAAATATTTGAAGTTGTGCTTATAGCTTGAATCGAATAAAAATATATATATTTGATCGAAGTAGAAAAATATTTTAAGTAAGTAAAAAATTAGTGCTGCCATCTATGAGAAGAATTAATAAAATTAGGAAATTAATTTATTAGAACCCAAAAATGGAGAAAATTTATTATGTTTAACGAATTCAATTTAAAAAAAAAAAAAAAAAAAAAAAAAAAAAAAAAAAATCATTCATTTCTATCCTATCATTTATACGGATAGAAAGTCGTTTATAAACTTTATCCTCCATTCATACATCCTTACATAATTTAATAGTATACACATTTCCATCATGCATAGGGTGACTTATTTAAAAGTCAGAGCCTGCACATCATACGGATAAAAAGCCGTTTATAGACTTTATCCTTCATTAGTACATCCTTACATAACTTTATAGAATACACATTTCCATCATTCATAGGGTGACTTATTTAAAAGTCAGAACCTGCCCATCAAATGGATAGAAGCCGTTTATAGACTTTATCCTTCATTCATACATCCTTACATAATTTCAAAGACTACACGTATTACCTGGGTTATTCATTTGGGGTGGTTTTTTTATAATCCATATATATCAAAATATATTATATATATATAACTGTATATATATATATATATATATATATATATATATACATACAGTTATAATTACAGTTTTGTAACTGAATCACTAATTCAGTTAAAATTCAGAAACAAAAGACAATACAGCACACTTTACAACTTTACAGTATATCAAAATAAAAAATTAAAGCTTTTTATTTATAGGCTTTTCTTATAGCAGAGAAAGAAAAAGACATCTCGTATCAACTTTAATGTTCTGTAAATAAGTAAGGAGAAAAATCCATTTATTAATTTCTGATGTTAGAAAAACATCCTCTTAGTTAATGTGTATGACAGACCCACATTTATCTGTCACTCATTTTACAACATTTAGTTTCGTATTTTCTTTTCAAGTATTCGATGATTAAGTATCAAAAATATAATACAAAAAAAGAAGGAAGTACGAAAAACTATTTGTGGGTTCAACGCAAAAACCTTGTTCTAGTAAAAGGATAAGGTAAAGTTTATGTCTTAAAAGAAAAAAAGTTTTATAGACCAGTTTCTTGAGAATCATTTTGAATCTTCATGAGTCTGTTAAAAAATTGATTTTGTTTAATTATCTATTTTTGATGACATTCTAAGAAAAAAAATGAATGGCTGTAAACGTTAGTAATTGGGCAATTGGAAACTATTGACAATAATGACATTTTATTTTCATTGATGACATAACTTTTACGTGTTTAAAGTACCATTCGCAATTGGACATAATTGGCAATAATGATGACATTTTATTTCCGTAGATAACGCAACTTTTACACGTTTAAAGTACCATTTGCAATTCGTGCAACTGGATATCACTGACAACAATGATTTTTTAAATTTCGCGGGCAACACA
This sequence comes from Parasteatoda lunata, assembly GCA_949128135.1. NCBI lineage: Eukaryota > Metazoa > Arthropoda > Arachnida > Araneae > Theridiidae > Parasteatoda > Parasteatoda lunata. Next base: position 89,796,439 of record OX421971.1, read on the forward strand.
ACTTTTGAAGTCTTAAAGTATAATATATTTTCTATATAAATATTTAATATATGTATGTATGTAAATAATGATTGTTCTTTTATAAAAATGATCTTAATTGAAAAGAAAAAGAAACATAGTTAATACTTAAATAAAATCCTAAGGACTTATTTTATATACGGTTAAATAGAGGTAAGTTATTTTTTTTATAAAACTAAAAATGCCTTCTTTTAAAAAATAGGGAGAAATATAATCAGAGAAATATATCAAGTGCTATTATAAGTTAAGTTTTTTAAAGCATACTTAATATTTTATGAAAATAAACTAATTCTGAAAACACTTGAATTCAAACTAGGAACGAAAAAGCTATTTTCTTTATTACGATCAAGAGTTTTCGAGTAGTTAACTATTTTGCAAGGGCTAATTATTTCGCAGGGGATTAATTTTCTTCAATGAACTCATTATGGCTTACTTACTTTCACTTACAAAAGTTTTTGTTTTTCCTAATTAAATGCAAAAATATTTTTAAGTGAAATTGAAGTGATAGTTGATGCAGCTAAAAAAAAATTCCACTTAAGGGCTGAAAAATAAAGAAATAAATCTTAGGACTTCTGCTTGACAGATTTGCAAATTTTTGTTTGTTTTTATTTTGTTTTTTAAATTGTTTGTGAACAGTTTCTTGAGAAAACTACTTGAGTTTAAAACACAATTTTTTTAAGAATAGAAACAAGCATGAAAAAATCGTTAAGTTTCAACTTTTAGTTGATAACTCATTAATGAAGGGGTATCTCTGTAAGATCATATCAACATTTTTAGTATGCAATATTTCCGTGAAAGACCGATATCTAGAGAATGTCGACTTCGGTGAATGTCAACAATCACATAGTCACTTTGTTGAATGTCAGAAATATTTGTTACATCTGATTTGATATTAATTTTTCGTTGATGTTATTATACTTATTCGATATTTTGATATCTGCTAAAGATATATTAGGAGAAATATCAGTGTTCGGAGTATTGGTTCAATGCATACTGGGCAATGGCACTTAACCTAAAAAAAACCCATTGATGTTGGGCATACCGGACAAATGTATACCGAGCAGTAGCACTGAACTTTAAAAAGCATTGATGCAGGGCATACAGGGCAAATTTATACTGTGCAGCGGCACTTAACTAGACCTTGTATATATTCCGGACATTTACCAAAGTGACTATATATATATATATATATATATATATATATATATATATATATATATATATATATATATATATATATATATATCCGCCGCCTCCTGCTTGCTCTAACTCGCCAACCCTTGCAATTGCTTTTCATTAATCATACTTTCCCTCCCTTTAAACATCGATATTTTCCACAATAACATAGAATGTTTTGATTTCTAAATATACAATCCTTGTACTTTTATGTTTAGGATGAATTATTACCATTGATAACAGAATTACTCCTGAAATAAAAAACAGACTCTATCTGGCAAATAGGGCTGTCTATGGGTTGAGAAGATTTATTAAATCTAGGTTTCTTTCTAGGAAAACAAAGTTCTTAATCTACAAAACGCTTGTCCGGCCAGTCTTGACATACGCTTCTGAAGCTTGGACAATGACAAAACTGGAGGAAAATTGTATCGCAATATTTGAGAGAACGATTTTGCGGAGTATATTTGGTGGTGTAAATTAAAACAATAACTGGAGAATGAGATTTAACTTTGAACTGTACAAGATTTATCAACAACCTGATATAATTAAATACACACACAAAAAAAGAATGAATTTGATCACCCACGTGATTCGACTGAGTGATGACAACACAATGAAAAAGATACTGCTTTTTAGACCCACTGGAAAAAGAAAGCGGGGAAGGCTGTGGTTGAGATGGGCTGTCTAAGTGGAGTCTGATTTTCACGCAATTAATGAAGAGAATTGGATATCAAAGATAAATCGGAAGTCGTCATGGAGAAATCTTCGGAGAAAAGCATTGGCTCACATTGGGCTGTCTGACCAACTCTGATGATGATGATGTAGTTATAATTAATGTATGATGTTATAATTAATGTATTTAGAAAATTCAAATTTACCTCAAAACTACATTTATTCAAGTTTCTACAGGTGTTCAATATGTGCCCCTCTGGTGACACGACAAATGTCTACACGGTAATCAAACTCCTGCCACACTCGTGATAGCATATCCCCTGTGATGGAGTTCAACACTGCAGTTATCTGCTGCTTCAGTTTTATGTAAGAAAATTTTGTTCATATGTTAACAATAATGAAATGAGCGATTACTTGGATTTAAAAAATAATCTACTGAACTTGAAAAAAGTTTGACCTAAGGAACACAGAATGTGAGATTTAATAAGAACTAAACGAGAAGAAATTTTCAACGAAATTTAAAATAATTTTAAAAGAAAACAGTTCTTATTTCCTTAATTATTTTTTTGTTTTTAAAAATTTCACTATAAATACAGGGTGTTTCATATTGAATGGGACAAAAAGAAAACATGATTGTAAAAGTTATAATTAATGTATTTAGAAAATTCAAATTTACCTCAAAACTACATTTATTCAAGTTTCTACAGGTGTTCAATATGTGCCCCTCTGGTGACACGACAAATGTCTACACGGTAATCAAACTCCTGCCACACTCGTGATAGCATATCCCCTGTGATGGAGTTCAACACTGCAGTTATCTGCTGCTTCAGTTTTATGTAAGAAAATTTTGTTCATATGTTAACAATAATGAAATGAGCGATTACTTGGATTTAAAAAATAATCTACTGAACTTGAAAAAAGTTTGACCTAAGGAACACAGAATGTGAGATTTAATAAGAACTAAACGAGAAGAAATTTTCAACGAAATTTAAAATAATTTTAAAAGAAAACAGTTCTTATTTCCTTAATTATTTTTTTGTTTTTAAAAATTTCACTATAAATACAGGGTGTTTCATATTGAATGGGACAAAAAGAAAACATGATTGTAAAAGTTATAATTAATGTATTTAGAAAATTCAAATTTACCTCAAAACTACATTTATTCAAGTTTCTACAGGTGTTCAATATGTGCCCCTCTGGTGACACGACAAATGTCTACACGGTAATCAAACTCCTGCCACACTCGTGATAGCATATCCCCTGTGATGGAGTTCAACACTGCAGTTATCTGCTGCTTCAGTTTTATGTAAGAAAATTTTGTTCATATGTTAACAATAATGAAATGAGCGATTACTTGGATTTAAAAAATAATCTACTGAACTTGAAAAAAGTTTGACCTAAGGAACACAGAATGTGAGATTTAATAAGAACTAAACGAGAAGAAATTTTCAACGAAATTTAAAATAATTTAAAAAGAAAACAGTTCTTATTTCCTTAATTATTTTTTTGTTTTTAAAAATTTCACTATAAATACAGGGTGTTTCATATTGAATGGGACAAAAAGAAAACATGATTGTAAAAGTTATAATTAATGTATTTAGAAAATTCAAATTTACCTCAAAACTACATTTATTCAAGTTTCTACAGGTGTTCAATATGTGCCCCTCTGGTGACACGACAAATGTCTACACGGTAATCAAACTCCTGCCACACTCGTGATAGCATATCCCCTGTGATGGAGTTCAACACTGCAGTTATCTGCTGCTTCAGTTCCTCTAAGTCCTGAGGAAGTGGAGGCCCAAACTCCTTGTCTTTAACGAAACCCCAGAGAAAAAAATCACAGGGCGCTAGATCTGGTGATCTCGGCGGCCAATGAAGACATGTCAAATCCTGTGTCCCAGCACGGCCAATCCAGCGATGGGGTAGAAGTTCGCTCAGGAACTCACGTATGTTGTTATTCCAATGTGGCGGCTTGAATTGGAGACGCTTCCGTAAAACCGTTGTGTGATGGACAGCCAGTTCTGCACCTGCACGTTGCGTTGATTTTGAGGGACTCCGTAAAAACGAATCACGAATTCTTTCAACAACTTCGAGTTTTTTTTGTTTTGTTTTTTTGTCCTGGGCTTTTGTTCTTGCATAAGCAGCCGGTATTCTGGAACTGCTTCACCCACCTGCTTATGTTATGCCGATGCGGTGGTTCTTTACGAAATTTCGTGCGAACATGTCTTTGCACAACAGTTACCGAGGAGGTTTCTGCATATTCCATTTCGCTTAACAGCGCCTCTAGCGGCGAGTTCATCATTCGATGATTTTTCCCTGTTGCCAAATAAAACTTGTATAATTATAGTTGCAGAATAAATTTGTTTCGGCTGAATAAATCCATTAGGGCAGTCACACTGCGCTATTCTTTCTGTCCCATTCAATATGAAACACCCTGTATTAAGATTGATATTGGGCAACATGTAATCTCTATCTCTGTTTGCGTTTTTTGGATGCCATCTACTCGAGCGAAAAAGTTTATGAAACAAAATAATAAATATAGTATTATGAAACAAAAATAAATTGTCTACTACAATATATAAATGGTCAGTAGTTGAAGAAAAAAAGATGAAAAATTCAAGAAAAAGATATTAAGTTTGAAATAACTTTACAATACTAAACAAAATATATATAAACTTACAATGATAAACAAAAAAAGCTATTTGTTTAATTATTTTTTTTCAGTTTTGTATTTTTTACTAAATATGTGGTAATAAGAACTATAAGTTTGAAAACTAGAATTTGCGGTAAACCATTGCCATAAAAAGGGAAAATAAGTAAATGTAAGGTTTAAATGACATATATTAAACAGAAATGTCATTACCATACTATGTTTTATTTACCAGAATCATTTTCTCCATGAGCCAGTTTAAGCAACAGTTTATAATGAAAATTCTTTGCTATTAATGTGTCCTCTTTCACTAGTCAAAGTTACATTTGTTACCTAATTGAAATATTTCAAACAAAATATATTTATTGAACTTATTGCCATAAGTTTATATTTCTAAGATAAAAACTCATAGGCATTTTTTTGATAGTTTAAATCAACTTTTAAATGTGTAGTCAATAACTTTAGCTTGCTGGGAATACATGTATCAACGAATATGGGCCTTAAATATCACTTGATAACCAACTATAATTAATAAAAATATCATCCATTTATGTAATATTATCAGTAATTATTTTAATCATTAGAAAGAACTCAAATTATGGTTTATACTGTAAAAACGTTAATAACATGTAATCATAAAACTTGACCCTTTTTTATTTCGACTAAAGCCCTGAAGAGAAAAATCGTAATCTATTTTCTAAAACAAAATCTATTGTAAAAAAAGCAATTTTTTATTCAAATGAGACCTTAAATCTTTTATCTCCTAGAAAATTAAAAGACTAAAAAAAAAACCCATTTTATCTTTTCTTAATGAGCAAAGATTCTGAAAACCCGATTCTTAGACACACTTTTAGAAATATAAATGCAGAGACAAAAACTATTCATTATTACTATTTCCATTTCCCGCATAATAAGTAACAAATAAATGAGTTTTTTTGAAGAGTAAAATGTGAGCTTATAAATTTTAATGACAAAAAAAACATAAAAGCAATCTCAAATAAAACGGGTTTCTTTACATGCGTCTGTTTTTACGGCAGATTTACTTTTTTAAGAGTTTAATAAATTTTACATTATTGAAAGGAACCAGAAACTACAAAAAATTGGATTCAAAGAAACTTTTAAGAGTTAAGTTTATCAAAAGCTCTAATAAAAAGGTCTCTTTCTTGCCAAGTATTAATTTTTGCATGTTTGTTTTTGTAATTTTAGAGTAAGAGTGTCTTGAAATTAACTTTTGGTCATGTAAGAAATCGCCTAATCATTAAATAAAACTTATTATTATTTTTCCTAATTTCCTTCGTTAATCTCTCTTTTCTTTTATCCTTTCCGTCTTCATTATATATATATATATATATATATATATATATATATATATATATATATATATATATATATATATATATATATATATATATATATATATATATATATATATATAATATTTGTTTAAAAATAATACCTTTTTTTACTGACATTTTTGACATTTTACTTAAATAATTTCATAAAAATAACCGAAATAAATGTTAATGCATAACCAAAGTAAATGTAAGGAGATAAAATAATGTAATGAAAAAGATTGATTTGCTTATAGATTATAAACATTGTTGCAGTTTTCAAAAATTACTACTCGACTGAAAAAAAAAGTTACAACTCTTAGAATCCCTGTGAATCTTTTACGGATTTTACTTTTTGGCATTTTAATTATGTGAATATCTTTAACATATTTAGAAACTTTAACTCAAAATCTATTTTTTTCATTTTCAGAAATCTACTAAAGTACTAGGAATGAATTTGAGCATAGTAACAATAAAATTTATTAATATGATCTCTAAAATCAATTGAAATTTAACCTTCAAAAACAATTAGCAAAGTATTGGAAAATAATTTTCTCTTTTTTTTAAGTTGGTTTTTTACGATGTGTGAAAATGCAAATGAATTGAATTAGTTTATATCTTATAGGTTATGTACAAAAAAACAAAAACAAACATTCATTATTTTAAAGAAATATTTCTCAACCTTTTTGACACTAGGGGGTGATAGAATTGAGAAAGAGAGGAAAAGGAAGAAGGAAGAATGACGAAGAAAAAAGAATAGCATGCAGTTATTAAATATTTTCTGTTCCATTCTGAAAATGTAAAAAGCTTCATAATACTCTAATAAGCAAATTTAAGTAGCTCCAATTATTTATTAATATTAAGTCACGAAATATTTTCTTTATTTATATTTCTTCATTTCTTTATATAATTTTTTAAAATTTCAGTAAAAAGATATGCCGTGCTTAATAAGGGAAGTAAATAGCTTGTTTTTTGCATAATTGTACTCAGCATTGTTATTGTAGCATACAAAAATGCAACAATGGAGTTTTATCCTTTTTTCAAGAAAATCACAATTAGAAATATTTAAAGAAAAAAAATAGATAAAAATATCGAATATTCAATGGCCTATAACTACTTCAAATATTAATAATAAAAAAATATATTTCGTGATATGAATAAATTGAATAGAATTTAACTGATATTGCAGTAAAACATAATTAGATTGCCGAAGGCTGGAAATATATTATTCAAGTAGAAAGTAGAAAAAGTCACGTTCCTTTTATAATTTACAACGACAAAAGAAATAGTTGCTTGGAGTGTTAAAAAACAACTCTAAGTTAATTGGATTGTGAAATGTTTTTAAAGATGCGGTATCACGTACTTGGTAAGTTTATCGAAATATAACAAAAACAAAATATAAAATTTTCGAAAACAGTAAAAACATTTCGTCTGTTTCTTGTTTTAAGAAAATAAAGCTAGTGGAAATGTTAGAAATGAAACATCTTGTAGCAAAATAAATTTTATTAAGTTATTCGAATTTATTGAGAGGAATAGCATATATTATTATTGCTTACAAAAAGTACTTGTAAACAAATATGTACTCTTAGAAATAAAACTCTTACTTTTGACCAGTCAGCAATCTATGAGCTTCTTTTCGTTAATTTTTTCAGAATCATTTCGTCACGAAATCACTATATTTGTAACAAAACATGAGCTCTCAAATAAATGACTAAAATTTTTCCTTAATCCGGAACTTCGCAGTGCATTGTAGGAGATTGCTAACTAGAATGAAGACTAAACATTAAAAAATAGAGTGCCGAAGCAAACCGATTGGCCTATATGATGGTCGAAGAGTTGGCTTTGTGCTAGGAAGATTTCGGGTTCGAATCTCGCTTTGAGAGTAATTTAGCTCTCTGTTCTATCTGTTTTTATGCTTTTTAAGTGACAATAATCCACCTATTCACCTATTTGGGGCCCACGATGAAGTGATTATTAGAAACGTCAGATACAGTAGGCGCAATTTTGTTTTGGAAAAAAATAGAATGATGAAATATTCCTTTAATTTTGAAGAAATTTGTTTCCTCGTAGAAGTAAAATTTTTTCTCTTTAACGAAATGTTACATTGACGAAATCTTTGCTAGGAGAATATGCCAGGAAACGGTTTCCTCTAAAATGGGAAAAGTTTAGTGAAATATGAGAATTTTTTTTTACTGTGTGCATATATCAAATAAATACATTTTAATAAATATAGAATACTGCATTAATGAAGCTATCCAATGCATTTCGAAGATTAGTCTAAAAATATTCTTAAGACTGTTCTTGCGATGAAGCAATGTGAAGAAGCAAATAATGTAAGTAAAAAAAGAAAAAAAACCCGACCACATTGAATAAATTTTGATCTAATAATCGGATCTTCACGTTTTAGGACTCAATCTTAATGTTTCGACAGGGTCCTCAAAAATGCTAATTAATTAGTGCAAACAATATTTTATGTTGCGAAATCAGACACAAAACGTACTTTCTCTGAATAAGTATATCTTTTTGTAATTAATTTGGATTTCTGACCCCCAAAATATGGGGAGTAGCCGCAATCTCGAAATATGGTCCCCATAGTTTGGTCAGGAGAGCGGTCCAAAGTTTGGACCTCTTAATGTTAAATTTAATTTCTGTATATTTCGCTGTATTTGGAAAACTTTTTAATTGAATCGAAATTTTTTTACATACAATTATAAAATTCATTTATCCAAAGATGATTCCTTGCAAAAATTAAATTTTAGTAAATATTTGCCATTTTTTATTATTTAATTTAAAAATCGAAGAAATTTTAAATTGTAAAGTTTGCAATTTTTTTTACATCACTTCATGTAAATTTACAAGGCAAAATACGAAATGTGAGCAAGATCGGTCGTATTGGTCACTTGAGAAAATGAAATTGTATATTTAAAATTTGATTTCTCAGGAAATTTTCAAATAATTTCACTGAAATTATGTATTTTACCATGTAAAATAACATACTTTAAATTGATGTAAAGAAATGTGTACTTTAAAATTAAAAAACACATTTCGACTATTATTTAATGATATAATAAAAAGCAACAAATATTTACTGAAAAATATTTTTAGTTTAAAATTATCTTTGGATAAACAAATTTTCTAATTGTGAGTAATGCGAAGTAGTAAATATTTGCTATTTTTTATTATTTAATTTAAAAACCGAAGAAACTTTAAATTGTAAAGTTTGCAATTTTTTTATATCATTTCAAATATGTAAATTTACAAGGCAAAATACAAAATGTGAGCAAAATCGGTCGAATTGGTCACTTAAGAAAATGAATTTGTATATTTAAAATTTGATTTCTCAGGAAATTTTCAAATGATTTCGCTGAAATTATGTATTTTACCATGTAAAATTACATACTTTAAATTGATGTAAAGAAATGTATATTTTAAAATTAAAAAGCAAATTTCGACTATTATTTAATGATATAATAAAAAGCAACAAATATTTACTAAAAAATATTTTTAGTTTAAAATTATTTTTGGATAAACAAATTTTATAATTGTGAGTAATGCGCAAAATTTTTTCGATTCACTCAAAAAGTTCTGGAGATATGGTGAAATACGCAAACCATAAAAGGGTTCAAGGGCTCGTCCTCTTGATCAAATTATGGGGACCATATTTCTTGAATTGCGGCTACCCCCTTAAATTTGGGGACAGAAATCTGAATGAGTTGATAAAAAGGTATGTTTTTTTCAAAAAAAAAAAAAATTACGTTTTGCGTTGGATTTCGTAACTTAAAATATTTTCTGTACTATTTAATTAGCGTATTTGAGGTCATCCGCTCGATCAGTTTTAAATGAGTCCTAGATCGTCAAAAACCGTTCAATAGATGAAAAGTTATTCAGAGTGGTCCATTTTTTGGGGCATAATGTACAATTTTTCCAACTTTTAGGGTGAATTTTGTGCCTCTCTAATCAGGTCTTTTTATGCTGATTATAAAATGACGTACAACGATTTTTTTAAAAATTTAAATTATTTATCTATTTAAAAGTTTTTTTTAAAAATTCCTAATGCAGATGATAATTGCATAATTCTAATGGTACATTATAGTAGACAAAATATCAGGAAAAGTTGTAAAATATAACAGTGATTAGTTAAAACAAAGTCAATCTAGAGTATGATTCATAGAATCTGTGTCTTGACTCACTATAACGCGACAAGCACCGAGTTGCAGATCACTTAGCCTCGTTGTCAGTATGTAATTCTAGGAAATGAACACTATTTTAAAGCGTTATCGATAACTTTCAGCAAAATAGTACATAAATTTCAAACATTGTTTGAGCTAAGGGGTATTCAAATTGTTGTAAACACACTCCTTTACAAAAACCACTTGTTGAATTACATTTCTTCAATTCTAAAACTAATTCTTTCCATAATTTTGTGCAACATCCTTAAATGTAAAGTCTGGAATTATAAGTTATGTTCCTTGTTATTAATTTGGCTACATATTTATTCGACCCGTAATTATTAGTGGTTAAGATCAGTATTTCTTGATGGTTTAGGATTTTCCCAATTTTATTTTCTTTGAATGCAGAAATATAAATCCAATACTATGAAAAATAATAAAATGTATGAATCCAATAATATGCACTTGCTCATCCCGTTAACATTTAAGTTTACGGTTTGTAACGTTTCTTTATATTAACGGTTTTGAAAGCGTTAACAATTGGTATGGCTACAAAACCGTGAATACATACAATTTCGTAACCATTTCAACTAGCATGCCTTCAAAATCCTAAAAATTGAAAAAGAACTAGAAATTGGAGTTAGGTTACTTTAGGCTTTTCGTTACATAGTGAACAATAAAGTTAGGTTGTATTTAGTGAAATGTGGTTTATTTAGTTTATCTGGCTTTCACATTACCGATCGAGAAAGACGAGATAGACTTTTTTGTGTTGACAGCTCTGTGGTGTTGCCATCTACCGTAGCAGCAAAATAACTTAGACCCTTATTGGACCAATATTTACGAATCTTGGTTCAATAAGAGTTTTAAGGGGAATTATTTTCCGATATTGGCTCTATATGGAATTGTTTGGTTCACTCGTGATTCTTTTTAAACATGACAATTTGGACCAAAAAATTTCTTCAAGTTTAAAGTATTCAAAATAATCTAAATTTTTTTCGTACACTTCTTTAGTTACATTTATTAATATCTTACAGACAGCAGTGTAATTTATTGACATTTGCTCGAGGAAAAAAATAAAATAGAAATTCACCAAATCTTGAATGCCAGGAAAATGACATATTAGCTTAGAAGTTAAAAAAACAGTCATTTTAAGTTAATAGTACGTAACTCAACTCAAGCCTTTATGTTAGATGGACCATAAATTGCTTAAATTATTTCTTTTTATTCACTGTAGAAAGAATCAAAAAATGTTTTGTTGCTGGTATGTACAGAATAAAATTGTTTATAATAATCAATCATTAAGTAAATAAATAACTTTGATTACATTCAAGCTTATTACAATCATACATAAACTTGGTATTGGTAAATATTTTCTTTCCCTTTTTACAATATTAGTAGTTAAAAAGAATTTCTGGTAACACTTCAATGTCCTGGCATTCATAAGCCAGGAAAATGACAGCCAGGATAATGACAAATGTGCCATTTTATAGCATATAACTTTACTTTAATTTAATATTTTGGCCTAAGATGTTTATATTCTTCAGAAAACAACAGGATTTACTAAAATAACTCAAATAAATCTATGTACTTTATGTTATTAATGATTTCAAGAAGCCAGGAAAATGACAACATAAAAACCTACTCACCTTGAAAAAATTATAGCCAGATTATATATAGAAAATTATATATAGAAAATTATAGAATAGATTTTGAGCCAGAAAATTGGTTCTTTATTCATGCAACAAGACATGTTCAGATAGGAGGGTATCTAATCAATCTATTAACATAAGGTATTGATTGCTGGCTCTATCTAATTTGATTATAAATAACTAAATAAAAGTAGCCAGGAAAATGACAGATTTTCATGGGATAAACAAATTATTGACAGAAAAAATTATTTTAAACGAAGTTTTGGTAAATAATATCCTCTGCATATATTCTAGAAATGCTTACATAGGTTGAGATAAAAAAAAAATTAGATTTTGAAAAATGTATGGGAAGTTTTAAAGCTAGTTATTATTGGAAATATTGTTTGGGACATGCCAGGAAAATGAAATTTTGATATTCAATTAAATTTTTAAAGTATACAAAACAGTCAATGCTAGTACAAAGTAACTTTAAAATGCTAACAGCAATGCTATTTATAAATTTTTTTTTGAAAAAAGCTTTTATAGTATTATAGTATTAGATCTTGGAGCAAGGGACAGTGAATTGTCATATATCGTGAGAATCACCCATGTACAGCCACTTTTTGATCAATATCGGCTCTATATTGAGTTTTCAGATTCTCCCAATATTTTATATTCATTATTCAACCACTATAGGTCCTATATTGCTCGTATATATGCCAATATTGGCTCTATATAGGACCAATATTGAAAACTTAGACATCTTAATATTGGATTGGTTCAATCATGTTCTGTAGGATCCAATATTGAGCAAATTTTGATCCCAACTGGGGCCAATGTAAAATTGTTGCTAGGGTATGTGTAAATGATAGTTTGTATGCCAATTGTTCAGGGTCACTGACTAAAGAGTGTTGGATATATATTTGTTGTCTCTTCATGAATTGTTGTCTCTTCATTGTTGATATTGAATTGTTGCCTCTTCATTGTCTCTTCATGCGTTGAAGGATTGGATGAAATGTTGTGGTATTATCACTGGGGTTCAAACCCCCGATAATATGGTCAAGAATTGGACAGGTTAGGCTTCGCGGCTAAAGTGTGTACCCAGCTGAAAGAAACTAAGTGGCTTCCTAAGGTGGGCCTAGTTATAACAGATGGAGTTCTGATTGTTTAAAAGTCTAAGCACTCAGTTAACACTCACATAGTTAATAGTTTACAAACCATCTATCTTATGCTTATTTGAGAGTTTTGTTTGAATATGGTTAAAAACAACAATTAGATAAATTGTGATTCAGAAGCTTTTAAAAGCTTTTTACAGTGTATATGAATAGGAAAAAACTATTAAAACAAACTATTAACTCATTTGTGTCAGACCAAACGTTAAATGCGATCATTTTATCGTTAAGAGGATGAGTTTACGTTGTAAGACAAAAAATATAAATAAATGAAAACAAGTTTTTGTGTCTACATTTGACTTCGGGTAGTTTCTTAATTTACTAAGTTAGAAAATATCCGAATGCTGAGGTGAAAAGGAAAGTCATTCTGTTTCAGTTGTTGCTTACCCTAACTGGTTTAGTTAATAGGCTAGAACACAACAGCTACATTAGGCCGTATACGGTCAGGGAATTGAAAACAAAAAAAGTCTCTAATAATTAAATCTTTCCATGAATAATTGAATAGGTTGTTGTTCAAAGAGGAGGAAAAGTAAAAAGAATGATTTTTTACAGAAGTTGTTTTTTCAGTACTTGCGTTGTTTGTTGACGTTGCCTGATGAAAAAAAATCATTTTATATCAAAATTAGGTTTTTGTTCTGATCTACAATGTTTCCTCTCTAAAGATGAGGTAGTTCCTGCTTTGCTGCATGTGTTATTTAAAGATCAATTGAATCATTCATCTTTTCATATATTCTACATACAAATTTACAAATTTATTCAACAATTTATCCATGTAGTGATCAGAAGAAAAAAAATTACAGTTTGGTTATATAGGAAAAATGGCTAAATTAACGATTTTTAATTTCTCTTTATTTGTTTGAATTGAAACATATACTTATATATGTATGAATAAATTCATACTTTTGTTGAAAATATTCTTAAATCCATTGAAGCTAAGAAAAGTAGATATCATTTAAATTGTTGGGCATACATCGGTTGAAAAATAAAAAATGAATTTGACTAATTGAATTCGACTAATTAAGTTCGAGCTTATTGCATTGTTAAATTTTGTGTATATGTATTTTGCTTTCAAATAAAGTTTTTTTTCAGGAGAATTTTTTCTCTCGGAAGCTTAAATGAAAAGAGTTATAATTTAAAATACGCAAAAATAATCATACTTTCAATGACAAAAATTTCTTAATATTTTTTTAAAGTACAAATTGAAGTTACTTCTTTTAAAAGTTGAAGCATCCTTTTATTCAAAATTTAAAATTCAATTCACGTCTTTTTTTTCTCAGATTTCAAAATGGCCTGAAGAAGTGGTTTTGAAAACTATCGATTGAGTTTGAATTACTATTTTTTAAAGAGTTAATTATAAGTACGAAAACCTTTGCAGCAATCAAATATAATGAGACATGAGAACTTCATATTTGATGGTAGTAATTTATTCTACAATGCTTCAAGAAAATTATTGGTTATTCTTTTTTTTTTAAAGTTTCTAATGGATTATTGGATATTGCAATGTATAACTAGAAAAATGAAAAACAAATTCTGAACAATTTTAAAAATTTTATTTGGCATCAAAATAATTCAAATAAAGTAGCTGTTTAAAATTACGTAGTTGTTTGTAAAAATATATCTTTCATTTTGTTAAATAATAATACGTAGCTCTTATAATCTATAATTACTTGTATAAAATGAATTTAGTATACGATAATTTAAATGCATATAAATTTTTTAATTTAATCAAATGATATATTTATAAAAGAAATGAATAGATTTTTTTTGTCATTTTATGGTTGGTAAAAATAAAAAAATCCTACACTAGCAAAAATTACAAAATAATTTTTTTCGCAAATTAAAACATGCATTTCGTTGGTTTCTTCTTTATTATCTTTGTTAACATTTTAAGTAAATATATATATTTAGATTACACATATATACTGATAATAATTTTCGAAAATGTTTAACTGTTTTGAACCATTACATTGTCCAAATTTGGTGGCACCAAAATAAAGAGCGAACTTAGACTAAATTATCGAGTAATTAATGCTTTTTAAACTTAATTACACGATAATGAGGTTATAATTAAAGCATGATTAAAATTAAATTTTCGTTAGGTTTTCAAAAAATTTGGACCATATTGAAGAGATAACACGCTAAAAATATTATGGTTCATATTAGAAAGATTTGTCAAAGAATATATCAAATTAATATATAATTAGCCAAAATCACTGTGACATGAAAAAAATGATATTATAATTTTACACAATCAGAAATAGCTTATTACAAAGAACTGTTTTTTTTATCCAAATATAAATTTAATATTAATGTTAAAGTTTTTAAAAAAATATTTCGTCAAAGATGTGAAAACTCTGTATTAAAATTCCTTACATTCAGAGTTGCATTAAGTTGTGGATAAAAACGTATACTAAATACGCTATACAGAGAGTTGAATTAAGTTGTGGATAAAAACATATACTAAATACGCTATACAGAGAGTCGCATTAAGTTGTGGATAAAAACATATACTAAATACGCTATACAGAGAGTTGAATTAAGTTGTGGATAAAAACATATACTAAATACGCTATACAGAGAGTTGAATTAAGTTGTATATAAAAATTAATTCTACGAGCTTTTTACTAAATATTGTATTGAGATATAAATAAAAATAAATACCAATATAGAGTGTCGTAGAAAGATTCGTATAAAAATATATAACAATGGAATCAATATTGCTGTATGTATAATCTGCTTGAATTTGTATATAAAATATATAATATTGAGCGTTGTTTTGAGCTTTGCATAATATTATGTATTAAACGTGTTTTATTAAGAGTTGTATTGATTTCTGTCAAGTAGGAGAGGGTAGGAAAAAAAAGATTTCCTTTAAAAACAATATATTATATTACAATTATATTTCTATTTTCGTTATTTCGTTTGCATATTCAGAGTTACCAAATAACAATTTCGTTTCAAATAACATTGTAGCATTATTCTCATATGAGATGCTTGTGCGTTCCTATGAGAGTAAAATCAACAGACATTCCTTTTCACATTAAAGAAAATATAAATAAAGCTAAAACATTGCATATATTAATTAAACAAAGGAGTCAGATTTTTGTAATTTAAATTTAAAGTTATTTATATGTTTATTATTTAACTTGATGTCTTATACTATTTATTTGTATTTTTTCTAACACAACAGAGAAGGTAAATATTTTGTGCATTTTAAATTTAAAAAACCCTATTCTGCCAAGAAAATATCCCACTGTCTCCAACAATTCAAAAAAGACAATACTTTATTTCGAAAAAATAAAGCATTTTCTTTTGTTTTAGAAATATCCCTTCCATGGAATGTAATAGTTCTGTCACTTTGATGTTACATCCAGGATAATAATGAACTACATGTCTCATCTGATGTCTATTTTTCTGTTTTTGATAAGGTTATTTAAGTTTTTGTTTTATTTTATTTGTACCTAAGTTTTGAGACAGTGATAAAGACAGATGCTGTCAAATAAATGCATTTATCATTTTGCAGATAATGTATAGGTGAGGGAATTTTTGAAATGGTTGAAAGGTATATTATTTATACAACTAAGAATATAGAGCGCAAACGAGTTATGAGTTTTATTCTACCGAAACAAAAGATAATACCTTTGAATTTTATTTACGTGTTTTCTTTGATAGAATATAATAAATTTATATGTAAATCACGTAAACAATACATAAATAGCATATATAGTCGCTTTGAAACTAAACCGTAGTAAACAAACGAAAAATGAGATATTTGGGTCATTTTGTGTAAAAAAAAATTACCCTTTTACAGAAACAACGTGTTATCTTCATAAGTTCCATAAAATTAATTTAGAGAGCAGATAAATCGTTATCGCAATAGCACGATACGTGTTATTGAAAAGTTTGAAATCGCTCTCCTGAAAAACTTGCTTTTTTTTGAGTTACCACGGCTTAGTTTCAAAGCGGCGATATAGGAAGGAAGGTTGAATATACATGGAATATATATACATTATTCTGCTTGGAATATATAATATATGGGAATATAGAATACATGGAATATAGAGAATATATGGGAATATAGATTGTTATAATATATAGAATATATGGGAATAAAGATTGTTAGAATATATAGAAAATAGAATACATGGGAACATAGAATGTTAGAATATATAGAATATATGGGAACATAGAATGT